>VDFB02353493.1:13163845-13851659 GCA_007258455.2 Sequoia sempervirens | reverse complement strand
TTTGGGCAGTTGTGGACCTAATTTTGTGGAGTTTTTGGATCCACTTGTTGGAGATGAGAAGTTTCCATTTTGGTGAAGTTGTTTGGAGCAGTTTGAGCCCCTTCTTTTCAAGTTTTTTCCTTGAGCTCGAAAATGCAAAATGAGTTTCCTTTTGATGATGTAGTGGGCCTGATTTTTCTATTTTTGCACCATGGATGTCACTTGATGCCTATAAGTTAGAGAAATTTTGAATTTCTCAGGGTTCAAAATTTTGTTTCTTGCTCTCTTATGCATTGCTGAGAGTTTTGTAAACTTGCTTGAATAAGATTTTGATGTATTTTTCCTTTCTCTTTACTTGTCATGAGCTCACAGTGATAATTTGATTTTGTTTGTGATTCAAAGTAGTGGTTCCTTGTCTTATTATTATGAGTTATATTTAGGAGTGACAGATAATTCAGGTTGCATATTGTATTCATTGTTCAAGAATCTTTATGCAAAACACTAATGAACTAGATGTTCTAAAGTGGATTGTGAGAGCAAATTGCTTTGAAAGAGGTCTTGTGAGTCAAGTTTTTTCAAAATCTTAGATATCTAGTTGATCATCATTAGCTATAGGTTTCATTTTCAGTTTTCTTCCTATCCCTTTCCCCTAAAAGTTCATAGGTTAGGTGATTAGCTAGAGGGAACCAACCCACTCTAGAGATTTGCTCCCACCAATTGATTGACCCACAAATCAGGGAGTATTTCCATGTTGTAACAGGATATCCAAGCCTAGTTTGACTGAGGGTGCAATCCTGGTTGTGAACAATTTTTGGCACGCCCGGTGGGACTCTAGGAACTTGTCTTTAAAGTCATTTCTAAGTTATTAACTATTGTCTGGTATATGCAATAGTATTTTCTACCTACAGAGGTCCAAAAAGTATACTTGGCGACTCCTGAATGTTGGTTTTACTGTAGATTTGGTGAAGATAGCTTATGAGAAGAATCCAAACAAGGTCAAGTCCAACACCTTTTGAGTATTTACAACTCTCCCCACCGAGAAGAAGAGGCAGAACACACAGAGGACTTTTGATTCGACAAGAAGAGAAAAGTAAACACCTCCTAAGCTTAGTCCCATTGTCTTAGTAAAGAGGAACCCAACTCCAATATCTCAAGTACCTCCTATGGCGAGGCAATTTGTTTTTGCTCCATTCAATGGGGGTAGCCTATTACTGCTAGCCAAGCATGATGACATTCTAGTTGGCGCACACAAGGGCCTACCATACTTCACGGGAGAGGACCAAACTACCCCAGTTGAACATATTAGAGACATGGAAATGTTGTGCTTAGTGCACAACGTAATAGAAGAGAACATAGCCATAAGATTGTCGGTTGCCTCATTGAAGGGAAAATCCCTTTAATGGTTCAGGGGGCTCCCAACCAACTCCATTGCAACTTGGGACCAGCTTGGCGATGGTCTCCACCAACAGTTCATGGACAAATCAAACCACTTGTCATTGTTTGAATAACTGAGCACTATCAAGCATGCTCCACATGAGCATATGGTCGACTTCAATTTCAGGTTTCAAAGAACCTGTGATAGGATACCTCAAATTGTCAAACCCATACTTGAACATTCCTTTCTATTTTTCCTGAAAGCTTTGAATGTTGAAATACTAGTTATGATACAGTCTATGGGGGGTTTCACTTTGCTAAACACCTATGACATTGCTATAAGGGCTGAAAATTGTCTAATCCAAGCTGGAAAAATTGCACCTAGACCACCCACTCCTATTTTTCCTGAGATTCAGACACCCATTCCTATCAATTTTCCTCCCATTGCTACTATTCTACCAACCCCATCTATAGGTTATAGGGTTGCTAGTCAAGAAAGTGTCATTGCTGATCAAAATAAGAAAATCCAAGAGTTAAAAATCATGCTACAAAAATTTGGTAAGACCTTTGGTAATGAGTTTGTGAGTCTCAAAAAAGAGGTTTTAACCCCAAGCCTTTCTGACCTTATGATCCAAATGTTGCTGGCCCATCAAGGGAGCTTGTTCCACAAAATAATCTATCCCAAGAGCACAAGTGGTGTTACCCATGCAATCAGCCACATAATCAAGCTGCTTGCATGAGTAGATTGGAAAATCAGGCGCTCATGGTACAAAACTAGTGTGCTACCCCAGAATGTTTACCAAATGAGGATGCAAAACAACCAAGCAATTCTGAAATTGCTTTAGTGAATTGGAAAAGTGCAAAATATTGTGGGGTTAATCATCCCAAGGGTCAGAATCAACAAAGTTCATTCATTGCTGCGAACAAAAGGTCAAAACGAAGAGCGGTTGAAGTTGAACAACAAGATGCAATTTTCAACAGCAAGTTGTAAACTCACAACAACAAGCTATGAGAGACAAAAATTATGCTATTCCATCTTAGAATGTTCTTGCAGCTCAACCAAAGGTGCATATTCTACAGAGAGAACAACAAAAGGTAAATAACAATGTTGTTAATTCTTCAAGACGAAAAAAGGTAAATCCAATCTCTTTTAATGTAGTTGAACATTTGAGAAAAGATACAATCAGCTTATCCATTGTGGATGCATTACACATCCTAGGGAAGAAAGATTTGTTACAAAATGCACTATCTAAAATTTCCTCTAAAGATGTTGTGAATGCAAAAAAAGGAAGAATTGTAATTGCTAACAGTCCAAAGATTAAAGAAGGCCAGCAGAATCAAGAGGTTAAACCCCCACCTTTCTATCTAAGTCAAACTCATCCATAACTGTATGATAGATTTTAGAGCTATCAGCTCCATCATGCCAAAAAGCTTAGCAAATAAGTTAGGACTGCACTAACTCATTTGACTGCAAAATACAACGAAACTTTCTGACGAAAGATGTATAATTAGATGTATCGTTGGGTACCTATGTATTTAATGTGAAATTTTCAATTTTTAATTTTTGTCGCTATTTTGAAATACACTTAAAGTCAACCATCCCCTTCCATCAATTTGTGGGCCGACATATGGTTAGCCTCCTTAATTTGTGGGCCAATTTATATGCCCGACGTTCATCGAAATTGCGACGCTCTGTGATTTTTGTCACTATTTTGACATACACTTAAAGTCAACCATCCCCTTCCTTCAATTTGTGGGCCGACATATGGTTAGCCTCCTTAATTTGTGGGCCGATGGGTATATGGTTAGCATTCGTTGGGGTTCCGACGAATGTTTTTTAATAAATAAAAGCGAGTTAGACAATTTATCTATACTTGTGACAATTTTTTGTTATACTTGTGAATTTTCTATACTTGCGAATTTGTTATACTTGTGATAGTTTATGGAGGTCATAGGCCAAATTTTTTTGGTGCAAAATATCAGAATTATTAGATTTTGTTACCTGTCTATGATTAAAAATTATTGGAGTGTGAGTTTGATATTTTTTAAAGATTTGAATATTCAAGCTTGGTAATAATATTAGTGCAGAACAAAATGAAGAGACACTTGCTCGATTGTGGGCTAGATTGAAAAGAAAGGGTGATGGGAAATGTTATTGTCCTTGCAATAATTGCAAGGGCTTAAAGACGAGAATACTTTTAATCACAACAACTGAGAAAAATTGTAGGCAACATGATCACATTGAAGGGGGGCATGATTATCGTCCATTGGTAAGTTGTTCATTATATGTCTTTATATTGATTGAATTTGTAAATGTTTATATTGTTTTAACATTTTATATATATATAAAAAATCACTTGATCATGATTATGGTTTATTTGTGTCGATCATTATTATAAAGGTGGGGCGCCCTAGGGCACATGATATGGATTATCACAGCCTAGAGAATGTGGTTTTTCAAGCGGAGGAACATGGAGCTGTGAATATCAAAGATGAAGTTAATGATCCTATCGAAGAAAATGATCATGCGCTAGAAAACATAGTTGAAGATGATGATACAAATACATTGATCCATGAAATATTTAGTGGCGTAGCTGATCATGATGATCGAGATGACTTTGATGATGTTCATGATTTACTTGTACTTTAGAAGGCATATGAGCCCCGTTATGAAGGCTCCCAAACAACTCTTCTCTCTACTGTATTGTTGCTGGTGAACTTGAAGGTTATGAATGGTTTATCCAACATAGCAATCTCACGAATGTTAAGGTATGTCATATATGTCATCTTTTTTCATCTTTTTTTGTTTTTAGTTCATCACTAGTAAATAAAGGATGAAATATGTACCATTAATATTCTTTATATTAACAAATTATTTTTTTGTTGTAGATTGATAGGTGAATTTTTGTTACCACCATCAAATATTTTACCTTGCTCATACTGAGATTTATCTACCATTATGAAAGATATTGGAATGGAGTAGCAAGCAATAGATGCATGTCCCAATGATCATATTATATATCATAAATAACATGAATTTTTAACAGAATGTCTGGAATGTCATATAAGTAGATATCAAATAGATCAACTAACAAAATAGGTGCCTTGCAAGGTTATTCGTTAAATTCCCATTATTCCACGTATGCAACGATTATTTAGGTGTGAAAGCTTAGCACAATTTATGGTTTACCATGCACGGAACAGAAGTGGAGATGACATTCTTCAAATGCCTACGGATGGTTTTGCATTTAGGGACATGGAGGAAAAATGGCCACACTTTAAAGAAGAACCTCGTAATCTCAAGCTTTCATTGGCAACGAATGGTGTCAATCCATTTGGAGAGATGAGATCTATTTACTCGGTGTGGCCTATTTTTGTTATCAACAATAACATTCCTCCATGAATGCCAATAAACAGGGAGCACATAATGTTAGAAATGATTGTTCTAGGTATTTGTTTACATCAATTTTCTTTAATGTAGTAGCATCTCATTTTTATTATTTGTTGCATAATGACATATTTTTTTCATTTAACAGTCATATACATTAATTTATATATATTGCAGTAAAATGGTTATAATAATTATGTAATGTTTATGTTCATTCAACTATGTAAGTACCAAGTTAAAGATATGAATGTAGATATTGAGCCTCTTAGTGACAAGTTCCTAAGGTTATGGAATGGCGTCACTATGTATGATGTCTCTAGACCAATAGGACAAAGACAATTTCAATTCCATGCAATGCTTATATGGAAAATTCATGATGCCCCAGGGCTAACACATTTTTGTGGTATGTTATAACGTTTGATTGCACTTTAACGATATTTTAATTTTATGAAGTAGATATCATGCATGTTTTTTAAATAATCTATTCATTATATATAATTATAAAATTGACATATTTAATCCAATTATATATGATCTTGTAGGTCTTCAAACAAAAGGAAAATTTGCATGTCCTATTTGTGGTCCAAAGATGAAATCTCATCATTCAACAAGTTTAGGAAAACAGGTATTTGATGAGTATAGGAACTTCCTCCATAGAAATCATAAGTATCGAACTATTGAAAAACATCTTTTCAATGGGAAAGAAAAGACTACATCAAAATCACGAAGAATGACAACTTGCTTATGGAAGTTAGAATATAATAGAATTAATCATCAAGGTTATACATCAAATCAAATTGTTTATCTATCATATATATATTTGGAATTTATATTTTTATATTGTGTTTTGTTTACTCATGTTGTAATTGACAATGATTGTCGTTGTTAATTTGTTTAACTTATATGCTTCATGAAGGTCGTCAAGGCATTAATGGTCGGCTTCCATAGGGACTGAAAAGTTATCCCAAACAATTTAGTAGGTTGCCCTACTATGAGCAACTACAAATTGTTCATTTGTTTGATACAATGCATATCGAAAAGAATATAACAGAAACATTATAGAAAATATTGGATGGAGGGCATGACAAAGAAAAAATTGCAAAATTTGTAGTGACATTCAGGAAGCCAATCATTCAATGAAAAATGTCATTCAATCAAATAGCGATGGAGAACAAATTAATATAAGCGCCCTTCCTTGGTTATTAATGGAGCAACAAAGCAATGCTATAAAACAAGTCATACGAAAAAATTGATTTCCCACAGGATTTGCTACGAACATAAACAATATCATAACAAAGAAAGGTGAATTTGGGTTAGGGATGAAAACGCATGATTGGCATACCTTCATTAAGGTAATTATTCTGGTATATTTTATATACATTTGTATACTGCATGTACTTTTCAGTGTATTATGTTTACTAGTTTTGGAAAAATAATGAAAATATCATTTTATAATTGTTGCAGTACATTCTACCTCTATCTCTCCCAGATAACTTCAACAACAATTTCAAGCAAGTTATATATGATCTTGGAAAATACACGAGACGAGTAGTGATACTTGTTCAATTTGTTGTATAGATCTTATATTTGGCATTTGTTTTACTTGTTATGTAATATATTGTATATTTTTGTTAAATCTCATTAATATATTTGTGCCTTGAATCACTTGTAGATGGTTGTCATCTAAAGAAATCCATAAAGTAGATATAAATTATTGGAGAAAAATTCCTTGTCTAATGTGTGAAATACAAAAGTGTCTACCTTTGACATTTTTCAATGCACAAGAACACTACCTCATACACCAAGTTGAGGAGATTGAATTGTGTGGACCTGTACACATAAGGTCAATGTGGATGGTTGAGAGGCACTTAAAATTTTTGAAGGCTTTGGTTAGACAAAAATAACATCCTAAGGGTTCTATGGTGAAGGGATATATGGTATACTAGACCATGGTGTACATTATTGAATATCTTCCATAGATCACAGCAAAGATCCATGTAGATCACATTTGGGATCCCAACTCCATTAACAAATTTGAAGGGGAGTACTTGATGGGGAAAGGTAGATTGAGGAAAGTGAGAAGTAATTATAAGATGGTCATGGAGATTAATTAGAATACTGTTATCACCTGAAATTGCACCCTGTTGAACCTGATGTTCAACACCTCAGTGTAACATGGGAAGACCTCTAAAGATGTGGATTTCTTGTAAACAGAGGTCAACCTCTGGAGAAGGTTGGCTTCCTATGGTGGCAGTATCACCTAAACTATTGATCTTGTAAGGAAAAGGGAGAAGGAATGCATAAAAATAAAACTTAAATCCTATGGCGATTCACCAAAATGACAAGAACAATGAGACACTCGAGTTACACTTGAATACTGATGATGGATATGGGATTGCACAACAAGTTTTTGTAGATTATGCATAAGTATTTCATAAACAGGTTTGACATGCACACACTTTCAAGAAGGAAAAGCAGATTTTCACAAATTAAAAGCTAATGTACAATTAAGTAAACATAGTTTATAACCTACATAATACTACTTTTGCAAAGAAAGGCATGCTAACATGAGACAAAGCTATAAGGAAATAGAAATATTTCATGAAGTAGCTTGATCAATCACCTGAAAATGCACAATATTTTGCAAGAACCAGAAGGAAAATTGAACCATCAATGGTAACCAAGGTAAATTTTATATATCATGCTCCAAAATGAGTTACAAAAGTTTGCTAATTTAGGAAAGGACTGCAAAAGTCACAAATTTTCAAAAAGAATAAGAAGAAAGAACTACCTTTCAAAGAGGAAAAAAATGCCTTATATACAAAAAGTGTCGGCCCCTTAGGGCTTACAAAATATCCGCCTCCAGAAAGATCTACCCTTAGATCTTTTGGATCAAGTTACATCTGCATTCAATGTGTATCCTCACTGTCCACTCTTGAATCTCCTTTACCAGTTGACATCCCAGCTATCCCTGTGACTCGTGGCCTCTCTGCACCCCTCCTGTTTTGGAACCTTCCGCAAGTTGACCTTCTTCTACAAGCGGCCTCAGACTTCCCTTGAACTGAATTCGCATGTCCTCATCGTCCATTGAAGCAAAGTGGATCCACGTCATTTACACTTTGTTGATCCTCCTGGCACTAGTCAAGTTGCCAATAGTTCACCTGTAGCTCACTCTGATTGGTTGAACATATGCCACTCAAGATTCCAGGTGGTCAAAGGTCACTTCCTCATAATCACATGTTAGTGAGACACTAGCCGTGTCTCCCCGATGCGATTATGCCCTTCAACAGTCATCGACATAGCTCACAATCATCGACAAGAGTTCATATCGAGATGCAAAAGTCATATCGACATCCCTAAAACCATAAGCAAGAATATCACTTTCGGCCAGAGGTCATAGCGAGCCCTCAGGAGTCATACCGATATCACCATTTCATCACCCAGACTATCAACAAGATATATCACTTTCAGCAAGAGGTCTTGCCGAAAGCACCTGACAATAGATAGGACTTCAACCAGACCATCAAAAAGACTTCATCAGGTCGGCAAGATGTTACAGCGAGCCCTTCATCTTCCTCCCTGAGACCAAACCCTTTGTCTCAGCAAGACTCCCCTCTAGTCGGGAAGACCTCTTATCGAACTCATTCTGCTTCAGCAAGACTTTTGTCTATCAGCAAGACCTCATGTCGAAGCCTTCATCTCTTGACGAGACCACCTCGTGTCGGCAAGACGTCTCCCTGAGCTCCTATTTCTTTAGCAAGACCATTTCTTTCGCTGAGACATTATGTCGAACTCAACTCCATGGACAGGAGTCTTACCGATTCCAAATATCCATTCAGCGAGACCCTGTCGGGTCGGCAAGACCTCACACCGAGCGCATTCCGCTCTCCCCGAGCTCCGATCATTTTTTTCGATGAAACTCCCATGTTTCGATGAGACATTACGCCAAAGGAAATCCCCTTCGGTGAGACTTTCGCTATTGGTGAGACATTATGCTGAAGGAAAAACCTTCGGCGAGCTGATTTCATTTTGGGGAGACTCCACATGGTCACCGGGACATCACAGTGAGGCCCTTCCTTTCTTCGCAATGACATTTCTTTTCGCCGAGACCTCTCAGCGAATGTGAACCCTTCTCCCCAACATCAGCCCTGCGAACAACTTTCAGCGTGACTTTCACTGGTCGAGAAGAGATAGGAAACTCATGGCGACCAAAAAGTCTCAGCGACCTAAGGATTTCAAATGAATATAGTACAACAGCCAGTCGGCAAGACAACTGGAGGGTCTCAGTGACTTTATGTCTGGGAAGTTTTGTGGTGAATCTAATTGAGGCAAGGCTTCCAATAGACTTCCTTGTGAAATAGCATTAGATGAAAACCTTCCCAATGAAATCCAAAGACCTGCACGCTAGGCTCAACCCTTGTGGGAGCCACATTTAATCCACATGCCAAATTTAAAACATAATTTCCCCTAATTGAGCCTGTAGGTAAAAATTGGGTAACAAATACATTTTACATTGCCTTCAATTGCTTGAAAAGAAACAACAAAGAACTAGTCCAAATGAAAGAATCTTCCACACACAAATAGAAAAGTACTGGTATTGTATTACTCTAGAAAATAAGTCTTTCACTGCTGAAAAGTATTAAAATCTTAAAAAGTGTTGATGATCAAATATTACAATTTGAATTTCATATATATAAGAAGAAGACCCAACCAAGGTGTCTCTTCATATTTTCTTTTGGAAAATAATTAAACTATTGATCTTAATTAAACTTATAAAACAATTTAATCTTCTCCTAACATTGACTTAGCCGCTGAGAGATGTTTTTTATACTCCTCCAAGGTATGGGTATCCACATCATGCACTGCATTTCGGGCTTCATATTCGAGTTTTATCATCAATTCCATATGTTTGCATGCTCCATCCAACAATATCCCTTCTTCTTTGACTATATCCAATGCTTCTTGAAGTATCCTATTGCATTCATCCATCCTGTTAGCTCTCAAAACGTAGGAAAAATACCTCAAGAGGCTGCCAAACTCTTGGTACATTTCAGGGTAATAGACAAGGCCAAATAGTTTAGACCTTCTTCTCTTCAAGTGCTACTAGACCTAGGCGAGTACACCTATATGAGTGAAGCAGGCTTGATTTGTGTTTATTCTTCCAACAATTTATCGACAATGGCAAGTGGGAGTCAATAATTGAATCTTTATTGTGGTATAAATTGTATAAGCAATATCAAAGCTAATCCTAATATGTTCAGTTAATAGATGTAAAATATAAAATAGATGAACTAAAATGAAGTATGTAAGACTAGTGCCTCATTGGGTATATGGAGTCTAATGAAGATCTAGAAAAGTGTAATCTGTGATGGCAATAATTCAAACTGCTTGACACATATATGTAGTTTATACTTGTATAAACATGCAAGTAAATGGCTAACAAATTCTACTTGAGATAGGATGAGAACCCTAATTATTTGATTCTTGTTACTGATCCAATTAATACTTTCCAATTACTGTGATTGATTATAAGTATTTAATCTTTAATTGAAAGAACCAAACGATCACATCACACAAATACAAAAAATGTGTATCGACAAAATGAATATATGCTTGATATATCAATTTGAACAATAGAAAAGCATCAAAACAGAGAAAATCAAATCACTGTATAATTTCACAAACAACTAATACAAAAGATTAAGCCACAAATTCATATATCTTCATTAACTTCATCAAATTTCATGCATGCATTTGAGTCTTTTTGATGAAAACATCATTACAAAAACTATCTACTGTATATTTCTCCTATCCACCTATCTATATCTCTCCTGATCATATAGAACAGGTATAAATATAACAAACTATGCAAGGACACATCCTTTCAGAAATGTTTTTGCATAACAACAATAATAAACTAGCATTTAGGCTCTATTTAGCCATAAATGGATTCTTGAAAAATGATCAAGGTAATCTTGACGTGCATGTGTGTCAGCATCTCCAAGTGCATTCTGAATTTCTATCTCCATGATCACCATCCATTTGTTTTGCTCACAAGCCTCATCCAATATTGAATTGTCTCCTGTAGCTACCTCCAGAATTGTTTGCAACATTGATTCACATTCCTTAATCCATTTGTCTTTTTCCTTCAATTATCCTTTGTCTTCGAATAGCATTGGTAATCCCTTCTTAGTGGCATCAATCAACCCCTATTCATCCCCTTGAAATTCTTCTTGAAAGTCCTCGTGTCTCTTTATGAAATGATTGGTAATATCAATAGCTGCATTATCTAGAACATCTCTTTCACTTATTTCTTGGAGTTTCTCATGGATTCTCCCATCAATCCTCTTATTTTCTCTTTCTGTAACATGATTTTTTAAATGTGTTCCCCAAAGTTTACTCAGCCAAGTCATCAAGTTGGCTTGCCTCTCCTTTATCATTGCAGTGAATGCATCATATTTTCCCTATGAGTATGCATATGATCCTACCCATTGATATTTTGTATGAGAACTCTCTCCATGAGTTAATTTCTTTGTGCGTCCTAATGTTATTCCCACCATATCCTTCTGTAGACACCTAAAAATGGTCTGGAGAATCTAATTAATTGAATACGACTTATTTGATTAATTAATCTTAAATTCTTCTACTTAGTAAATAAATAGAAATATTTATTTATATTAAGTTCATTTATTAATTCTTCTATTTTTCTCTCCTAATTAAATAAACAAAATCAAAAACTTTGTTTTATTTAATTATTATCATTTTCATCATATTATTTCTCTCTTAATTAAATAAACAAAATTAAAAACTTTGTTTTATTTAATTATTATCATTATTACTTCTATCTTAAAATTAAATACACAATTTAAATAATTTGTGTTATTAAAATCACCTTTCTTCTTAATTAAATAAAGATTGCTAAAAATCTTTTATTTAATTATCATTCTCCTTTTAATTTAATAAAACAAACCCTATAGTTTGATTTATTAAATTATTTATTCCTCCTTTTTGCTAAATTTAAATAAATTAAAAATATTTAAATTTATGCATAAATTTTGCACTATTCACTCACCAATAAAATTTATTTCTCAAAATTCAAATGAATGGCACTGCCATTCACGGGAAAAGTTTCAAGGACAAACCTGCAAGAAATTCTCTCAACAACCTTCCACCCACCTTCCCTCTTATCTTGCCTGGTGTTTTCATGGGGATAAACCATTCTCCATGATCAACTCCTTCTTCTCATCCCATGCCTTTGGATTCTCCAGAGAAAATCACAGCCCCTCATCCCGGTTTCCTGTACAATTGTGCTGCCGTGAAAGCTATAAATACAACTCTTGGGCTACAAGAAGTGGATCCCAACTAATGCAATCTTACTTTGCAGGTTTCCAAAGTATTCAAGCATCCAAACCATCCAGCATTCTAGCATCCATCAAGCAGCATTCAAGCATCAAGCATTTGCAGTCATGGCTGCCATTAGAATAGAATTTGCATATTTTAATCATATCAGAGTAGAATAGTTCATTTTTCATTCTCTAAGTGTCATTTTAATAGTTTAATTAGCTTACAAATCTGAGAGCTAAGTAAATTAGAGAAATCTTTAGAGTTAGAGAGCAATAGGATAGATTTCTGAAAGCTTTTTAGTTTAAATTAGTTTAAATTCATTTAGTTTTAGATGCAATATCCTATTTAGAAGCGTAGATGTATAGTTTAGTTTGTTTTTCCCCTTCTACCGCTTACAATTTGGCGCCCACCGTGGGGCAATACCCCATATTTTGCTAACTTTTTGAAAATCGTGTCTTACAGGTATCGGCGTGAAAGTTTTCGTGGGATCGTGAGTTTTTGCAGCGCGCCGAGTTACTGTTCTAGTGCGCCGGGTTCCTGTTCTAGCGTGCCCGATTACTGTTCTAGCGCGCATGGTTACTGTTCCAGCGAGCACGGTTAATGTTTCAGCGCACCGGGTTTCTGTTCTAGCGCGCCACCTTTTCATCTTTAAAATCATTTCTTTCATCTGGATCCGACGCGTCCGCGGCCAAATTTTATTTCTGTCTTTTTGTTTGGTTAAAATTTACCAATCCTAGGATAGAAACAGTTAAATTTATCAATCCTAGGATAGAAATGGTTAAAACTTACCAATCATAGGATAGAAATGGATTAAAATTTACCAATCCTAGGATAGAAATGTCACATTTCTTTTTGCAGTTTAAAATTTGAACATCATGCTTATCATGGAGCAATATCTCCATTAGAGTAAATCACTTGTCTTTTGGGTTTTAAAAAAGGACAAAATTTTTTTGCTGTGTTTGGGTGATAGGTTTATGCTCTCCCCTTAACTGGGTGCATCAGAATACCAGACTCACCATTACTTTATGCATTTTAAGCTTTCTTAAAACCTTTAGACACACCTGTCGTAGTGGGAAAAAGTACTCACCCTACGGGAACGACCTAAGTGGGGACAACCAAAAGCCATGGTATTCCAACCCACTTAAAAATTTATGTGAATTTGGGGAAACCCTCTTTCAATGGAAGTGTGCAGGATAACCATCCCCAAAATCTTTATTTTAAAGATTGGGAGGTCTCTCGAGGGAGTTTATCCATTTGCCACTCCGAACAGAAACCCTATTTAAGAACCTAGAAATAGAAGCACGCCTGTCAGTTTCCGAACATTGTAATACTCGGCGGTGCAGGGGCGGGGAAGAATCTACCCTCAAGCACTCACCATATAATTGCCAAGGACTGTTTGCTCAGGGGATCCGGTATCCACTTCCGTCACTCTGAGTACGCACCTGGAAAAGACAAAAACACGGGCGCCCTCTAGGGGGTGACATGGCTGTGTGAGTCGACGCAATTCCAAGCTATGGGCTGTTCGAGTATATAACGATGACCTTTTATCTCTAGGAGTGAGTCTATTTGAAGTGTTTTATCTTGTTATGAAACTAGTGAAAATCAAGAAGAATCATTGATTCTTGAGAACATACACTATTTGTTTAGATTCTAGGATTTTTAAAAGACAACCATTCTATTCTTGATTGTTGTGTTTTCTATCATTAAACTCAGATAAGATCATCACAAAAATCCTTAAAATCAACGCACTTGTGGATTTCTCATGATTCGAGATTGGGTATCCACCAAGTTTGTTAAGAAATCTCTTTCCAAACGAATCTGAAAACCAAAGAAAACACTTGCATACAAACAACTCCTAAGAAAACAACAATTTATGTATCAAAGCAGGAAAGTTCTACTCCAACATAGGACTTTCATTCATAGGTATCACGATTTCTCTAGAGGTTATACAGACGACTACACTGTAGCTCCCTTAGATTCACAAGCATATTTCCAAAGAAGAGCTCTTAGGCAACACCACAATCACAGTCAGAGAATTCATCCAGAATACATCCCACAACCAGCCATCCAATATGATAACAGACCAAGTGAGTTTCATAGAATAAGATAGTTTTTTTCTGTCTTAAACACCTTAAGGTTCTATTTTAGCGCGCCTGGTCTCTGTTTCAGCGCCCCTGGTCTCTGTTTCAGTGCACCCGGTCTCTGTTTTAGTGCTCCTGGTCTCTGTTTCAGCGCGCCCAGTCTCTATTTTAGCGCTCCTAGTCTCTGTTTCAGCGCACCTGGTCTCTGTTTCAATGCACCCAGTCTCTGTTTTATTGCGCCCGGTCTCTGTTTCAATGCGCCCAGTATCTATTTTAGCGTGCCCGGTCTCTGTTTTAGCGCGCCATTAAGTCAGAAAAATAGAGAGTTAATAGGACATTTTGTCAGTTTACCTATATCGATAACAAGGTTTTCATCAGTCTAGAACATTTTTTTTTTTCACAGTCCAGAACACTTAAGTCACACAAAAGGAAAGCTTTACCCCTACACCTAGATCTTTCAGCATCTTGCATAGTGTCATTATCACCAAAATATGAGATTTTCTATCAAAGTTTCCCTATCAAGGATTTTATCATCCTTCCATCACGAAACTAGATAAAACTAAATCAGATTTTAAATCAACAACCTTGACACTTATCCAATCAAATCCAAGATCAAAGTCTAGAGTAAAACTTTAAATGTTTGTATGCCTATTTTCACACGAGCAGCATATCAAAAACAACAAGAACAAGAAAACGAAAGAATAGCAGCCATGGCTGAAGAAAACCCTTGGGGATGATATAGCAACACTGATCCTCTTATTAACTCACATGAGAAAGAAATAACTACAGAGGAAATCGAGAAAGTTCAACAAGACCCTCATTTCCATAAATTTATGGAAAAGATGCTAGAGCAAGACATGGAAAAGTATCTTCTACTATTAGCTGACAAAGGTGCTAAACTTCCTAAAGACTTTGATGTCAATCAACTCAAGGAAACAGCCACACCTAACTCAACTAGTATAGAAAATCCAAACCAAATAGATGCTTTGACAAGACAAATCCAACAATTGCAATTACAGTTCCAAAATATCCAACAAGGGCCAACAAAGAGATATTTATTGCAAGACATTTGCCCTTATCCATTCGACTCAAGCATTAACATGATACCATTTCCACGGTATTGTGAATACCCAACATACAACAAGTATAATGGAAGAACCGATCCATTTGATCACGTGCGAGAATTTCGAGCCATGAGCATAGAGTTCGCACACGAGGACTCTTACCTACTACGATTATTTCCAAGGAGCTTAGGGAATACTTGCATGGAGTGGTTTTCTAAACTGGAACCTGGGATTCAATCCTTTGAAGAACTAATCAATAGGTTCATAACACACTTCTCATTCAACATCCAACATGGGGTAACCTTAAAAGAACTCTACAACACCAAACAAGCAAAGGGTGAAAAATTTCTTTCCTTTCTCCAACGATGGAGAAGGCTATTTGCTAAATACCCTAGATCTATTCCTGAAGAGGAGAAGATAGAGATGTTCATTGATAACTTAGTAGATGACATGAATTACAGATTGGACTTACAATGTCCATCCACATTTGAACAAGTTATCGAAAAGGGACTCAAAATTGAAGAGGCTCTAATCAAAAGAGGAACAATCAAACATTTCACTGAAGGTTCAAACAATAACCATTCCTCTAACAACAACAACGAAAAGCCAAGATTTTGGCAAAAGAACAAGAATACTGATACCATGATCGATACACACGCACCTAAACCAGTATTCACCTTGACACCAACCACTACAAACAAACAAAACAATGGTTTTAATGTCAAACAAAGTAGTGATCAAGGAAATAATCGAAACAGTGGAGAAACAAAAGCCCAATCATTCCAACGACCCTCCAATAAACAAAATTTACACCATTAGGACAATCATTGGAATCGGTCCTCAAAGAGCTCTTAGATGAAAAACTCATTCAAGTACAAGAGGCTAGAAATTGGGACCCTCAAGTCAAACCATCATGGTGGAATGACTTACATTACTGTCACTATCATCAAAATAAAGGCCACATGACTGAAAATTGTTGGCAATTAAAACATGCGGTACAAGACCTCATAGATCAAAAGAAAGTATTTGTAGAGGGCCCTCAAACAAACAAAGATCATACAACATTCAAAAATCCTCTACCCAATTATCAGAAGGGAGAATCTTCTTCCACAAACACCAAAGGTAAAAACGTTGGCTATGTTTATGACACAACAATCCTTTGTTTGTCCGCTGTCAAGGAGGATGAAGAGTTATGCAACCAAATCAATCAGAACAACGACATTACATCTACCAATTTGGTACAACATATGGACAAATCCGAAAACCAAATCAATGTAGTCACACTCAAAGGAAAACAAGAGTACCAACCGGTTAATGCCACAACAAGGGCACAATCCAAAGTTATATTGAAAGGAGCATCAATATCATCCCCATCAATGGATCCTCCCTCCAATCAATATAATCTCATCGATCAATTGCAGAAAATACCGGCACAAATATCAATCTTGGAACTTTTGAAGATTTCCCCATCACACAAAGAGGTTCTTGAACAAGCTCTTGTATCAACTACGGTACCTAACAATCTGGATGTGTGTCAGTTCCAAGCTATGGTGGGACATCTATCTGCACCTCATTGTCTTTCATTTTCCGAACATGATGATGTATCACTCACCCATCCGCATAATTCCGCCCTTCACATTGAAGTCCTTATCCATAAACATCGTGTAAAACGTGTCTTGATAGATGGAGGGGCTGGTTTAAATATTTGTACCTTAAAGCTGATTCGTGCACTAGGATACTCAGATGAAGCCATTGATACAAGAAGAAAAATCACAATCAAAGCATATGATGAAGAAGAAAGGTCCTCTAAAGGATTGATCATATTACCCATTCAAGTGGGACCTATTTTCCAAAAAGTGGTTTGCCAAGTCTTAGATAGGGAACTGACATACAACATACTATTGGGACGCCCTTGGATACATGATATGCAAGTAGTACCTTCTACCTATCATCAATGCCTAAAATTTCCCGTCAATGGACATGAGGTAACAATCATAGCAGACTACAATGACACCCAAGCTTGTCATACCTTGAAGACATCTCAAGATACATTCATACCTAACAACAGAGAAGTTAGCACATCAGATAGTGAGCAACAATAGAGCTTCATTTCAAAGTGGCTTCCAAAACAACAAATAAGGGTGGCACAATCTAACCCTTCAAAGGTTGAAGAACAATTGGCTCCACTCTCACATCAATTCACCAAGGAAGTACAGATAAGCGACAAAGGAATAAGTGAATATGGTGTTGGACACTCATTTCATCTATCACAAATGTTACCCTCCTTACAAACGTATGGACAACCATCTACAAAAACCCACAATTCAGAACAATCTACAACAGCATTAGAAGGCAGATTCATAAAAGTTGGGAGTTTAGATGAAGAATCAGAAGATAAGGCCATACTAAATTGGCTTTATAAGGATGAGGAAGCTTCCACCTCCACAAGTAACATCATAGAGACAAATCAATATGGGAAAGGAAAAACTATTCTGGAGAAGATGGGATATTCAGGACAGGGACCTCTCGGGTTAAGGAAACAAGGCATAACAGAACCAATCCAGCCTCTTATGCTCCAACATAAGGATAAAATGAGACTAGGATATGTAGTAGAACAAGGATCTCTTGATCGAGGGAAACAAAGTGTGACAGAACCAATCCAAGTCCTCACAATTCAGCAGAATGGCAAAACTGGATACACAGAAAAAGCAAAAGCAGAAATCACCAATAAAACTGTGGAGCGTATTCTTCAAATAAGAGATAACTCTGAAATGGATTCGAATGAGTATGAGTGGGACAACTTATTAGATGTTTCCTATGAAGATATTCAGATTGACATTATCAAAAAGTATACCCCCAAATACGAGGAGGGTCAAATCTCAAGCTTTAATCCTAATGTCTATGAAACACAAAATTTTGATGACTCAAGTGAAGATGAATGGACATCGATTGAGATAAATGATGTGGAAGAAAATACCTTTGTAGGCCTCGACATAACCACAAACAACCTAGATGACATTTCCGTCCGAGCTTTCACAATCACTGACCTCAACCCATCTAATGATTCGTTGCCTTTACTACACCCCAATCTTATTGAATGGGAACCCCAACATCCTATTAATCTCCCTATTTTTGACAATGATTCCTCCATTATTAACTACCTTTTCTGTGAGGAATCCGATACTTGTTCTACCAATACTTCTTTTAATGACGCTTTTAGGCAAGAGGATACCAAGCCTTCCAGTTGCAAAAATATGAAAGAAAAAAATGGATCTAATGGTGAAAACCATTCTATGGCAGTATTTGATCCTAAAATAGTAAAAACAAAGAACGCATCCGATGGCGAAAACCTCATTGAGGCACCAAAGGATGGAAGGTTCGACATCCTCCCGCAACATTACCATGAAAGATCATCAGTGTTAATAGAACCCACACAGTCTATTAATATTGGCACAACAGAGAAAGCAAGAATACTACACCTGGCCGCATCCATGACAGATACAGAAAAGCCAGATTTTATCAAATTCTTTGAAGAACGATGCATCAATTTTGCTTGGTCATACTTTGACATGCCAAGCTTGGACACATATCTCATTATGCATCACTTATCCTTACCAACTGGCACTAAACCAATAAAACAGAAGCTGAGAAAAATGCATCCACATGTTGCATTATTAGTAAAAAATGATTTGAAGAAACTACTAGATGCTGGATTCATCAGATCTATTGATTATGCAGAATGGATATCCAACATTGTACCTATTTCAAAGCCAAATAACACCATTAGAATATGTACTAATTTTCAAGATTTAAATAAGGCATGTCCAAAGGATGATTTTCCTTTGCCAAACATAGACATGATTGTAGATCTCACAGCCGGTCATCAAATGCTATCACTCATGGATGGATTTTCAGGATACAATCAAATCAAGATAGCTCCTGAAGACCAAGAGAAGACATCATTTACATGTCCATGGGGCACCTTTTGCTGGAACGCCATGCCTTTTGGGTTAAAGAATGCAAGAGCTACATACCAGCGAGCTATGACAACAATCTTCCATGATATGATGCACACCTTCATGGAGGACTATGTGGACGATATCTTAGCCAAGTCTTACACCAGGGAAGGACATCTCGAGATATTGGCCAAAATATTTGACAGGTTGGAAAAATTCAAAGTTAGATTGAATCCTAAGAAATGTGCCTTTGGAGTAACATCAGCAAAACTCCTAGGATACATAGTTTCTACAAAGGGAATTGAAGTAGATCCAGCAAAAGTCCAAGCCATTATGGAAATGCCACCTCCTAAGAATATCAGTACATTAAGATCTCTACAAGGCCGACTACAGTCCATCAGAAGATTCATCTCTCAACTAGCAGATCGGTGTCATCCATTCAACCATCTTTTGCATAAAAATGTGCCTTTTAAATGGGATGAATAGTGTGAGAGTACTTTCAATCAAATCAAGCATTATCTGATGACACCACCAATCTTGGTACCACCCAGTGAAGACAAGCCATTGTTGCTATATATCACAACAACAGATATTTCTTTAGGAGCCTTGCTAGCACAAGAGGATAAAGAAGGAAAAGAACAGGCAATATACTATATCAGCAGGACACTCAATGGACATGAAGTAAACTACACCTTCATTGAAAAATCATGCTTAGCAGTAATATTTGCAACACAAAAATTGTGACATTATATGCTCACTCACACTATCAAGCTCATTGCAAAAATTGATCCTCTCAAGTATTTACTGAGCAAAGCAGCTTTAACAGGAAGGTTGGCAAAGTGGGTCATGCTCCTCAGTGAGTTTGATATTCAATATGTTGAAAGACGAGCTATCAAAGGACAAGTCATCACCGATCAATTAGCAGAAGCTCCATTATCAGACAGTCATCCTATGACCATGGAATTTCCCGATGCAGATATCCTCAATGTTACAACACAACCATGGCAACTCTACTTTGATGGATCCTACACACAACATGGATCAGGGGCAGGAATTCTATTTATCACACCTCTTGGGCACACAATCCCGCGATCATACAGGCTTACCTTCCGTTGCACTAACAATGTGGCAGAATATGAAGCTTTGATCCTTGGAATTAAAGTGGCTATTGAATGGAAAATCACAGAACTACAGGTGTATGGAGACTCCCAGTTAATCATCTACCAAGTCAACAATGATTACCAAACTAAGGATGACACACTGATTTTATACAAGAGGCTGGTGGATGACCTAAGAAAATACTTCATAGAAATCAAATTTGAGTAGATACCAAGATCAGAGAACAAAGTAGCAGATGCCATGGCCACAATAGCATCTCTTCTACAAATGCCTGAAACGCAAGATCGTTATCAATTTATTGTAGAACAAGTATCAAATCCTACATACGCAAATCCCAAATCCCAAACCATAAGCCTTTTGGATAGTGCCCAATCTTCCATTTATGAAGACATTTATACTTATCTGAAAGATAATATCTTACTGCCAGATCTTTCTCGCAACCAAAAGCGCAACTTCATACGCCAATCTGCCAAACATACCATTATTGCTGACACCCTTTACCGTCGAGGCCTAGATGGTACTCTTTTATGTTGTTTAGAACATGACGAATCCGCTTTCGCTTTACACGAGGTCCATGAAGGAATTTGTGGTACACATTTAAGTGGATTATCTTTAGCCAAGAAACTCCTTCGTTTGGGGTATTACTGGCCACACATGGAGCAAGAGTCTTATCAGTTTGTCAAAAGATGTTCAAAATGCCAGATCCATGGCAATCTTATACATGTACCAGCGCAGGAGCTACATCCATTTGCAACTACATGGCCTTTCTGTCAGTGGGGATTAGACCTGGTAGGGAAAATTCACCCATCTTCATCTAATGGACACAAGTTCATTATCATAGCAACCGAATATTTTACAAAATGGGTGGAGGCGGTTCCCTTAACCACAATCACTGGAAAGCAAATATCATCTTTCATACTTAATTATCTCATTTGTAGATATGGGATACCCCAGTCAATCATCACAGATAATGGCAGGCCTTTCAAGAACCAAGATGTCCAAGAACTGTGTGAAAAGTTTCACATCCAACATCATTTTTCAACCCCATATTACCCTCAAGGTAATGGACAGGCAGAAGCTTCCAACAAAACAATCCTAAAGATTCTCAAGAAAACTATAAATGAGGTAGGGCGTGATTGGCACGTTCAGCTTAACCCTGCTCTTTGGGCTTATAGGACTAGCATCAGAACACCAACAGGAGCTACACCATATGCTCTTGTTTATTGATCAGAGGCAATATTACCTATTGAGGTAGAAATTCCATCCCTTTGAGTTTCACTAAAGGGACTCATTTCAGATGAAGATTATAGGATCTCTAGACTTCAGGAATTAGAGCTACTTGATGAACATCGACAACAAGCTGTCAATCATTTGACAGCCTATCAACAAAGGATGTCTAGGAACTATAATCATAGGGTTAAGCCTAGAGTCTTCCAGATCGGAGACTTGGTCCTATGGGAAAACCCTAGAAATCAAGCAGACAGAGAAAAGAAGGGAAAGTTTGAACCTAACTGGATAGGACCTTATGTCATCATATCAGTCTATGGATCAGGAGCATACCGACTGTCTACACCAGAAGGAGACATGTTGGAGGAGCCCATGAACAGCATTCATCTCAGGCGATTCTACACTTGAGGATATCTAGTGCACGGTCAATAAAGTTGTCTTGATGAAAACCTGGCAAACAGGCGTCATGATGACAGAAAAGAGAAATAAAATATAAAAAATATATATATATATATATATAATAAAAATACAAAAGAAAATGAAAGAGGACACAATAAAAACAAGTGATGAAAACCTGGCAAACAGGCATTACTTGTGATTTTCACCAAACTCCTCTATGTACTGGGTACAGTGTTGTTACGATTGTTTCCTTTCATATCATTTCCATCTATCATTGAGATTCTCACTATCCATATCATAGCAGAGATACCATGTTTTACCCTGGCTTGGGGGCAACATCCTAGTGTTATCTGGTACAAGTAGACTTTCAGCTTACATGGAAAGGCAGTCAAACATGACAACCTCAAGTGGCAACCCATCAAAATCCAAAAACATCAGAAAATCAAAAATCCAAAAACATCAGAAAATCAAAAATCCAAAAACATCAGAAAATCAAAATCCAAAAACACCAGAAAATCCATCAAAACCAAAAAACATCGAAAATCAAAACACAAAATAGAGTCTACATCAGTCAAAAGTGGAGTCTATATCAGTCGAACTACGTGGTCTCTGCGTGTATAACGTAGGCAAGACTAATCTTTGATCAGTCCCCGAGACCCCTAGGATAGGTCTTTTAGGTCACATCATTTAGTTAAACATTTGGGAATATCATGCACACATCAGCACACACATCTCAACACTGATGATCTAATCTGAATAATGATTTGAAAATACATTAAGTAGAATTTGAATTGTTGTGCTTTTCATTTTATCATTTGGTTATCATTTCTTTGGAGCTACTCAATGATGTATTGAACTAGAGAAGTAAGGAAGAAGAATGATACCTTTTCTTTGTTTGTTGTTTTGTGAGTTAGTCATTATTATTTTGTGAATTGTCGCGGGAAGTGCTCTACCAAGTATCATGGATGACATTCCAATTCACTTAAGAAAATGATTAATTCTTGTTTGTTTACGCAAGAAATGCTCAGGTCATCATTGGTCTATCTCATACCATGATGCTTGTGTTCGCTTGCAATATCAAAAATCATGAAAGAAAATACTCAGGTCATCATTGGTCTATCTCATATCATTGATGCTTGTATTCGCTTTCAACATTTTAAAAATAAAGCTCAGTGATGATACAAAGCAGAATAAAATGATTATTGAAATGACACTTAGGTTTGCATGGATAAAATAGACATTTGCATGGTTAAACATAGATTGCATTCATAATAATACATCTGCAGAGTACTGGTGGCACAAGTTACAATGATTCATTCACAAACGATGTTATCTTTTCTTATCAAAAGACTAAGTACACTTGACACATACAATTTTCATAAACAGCATGCATATAGGATCATTTCTTCATCTCATCATAAATTCACAATTTACATCTCATCATTCATTAAACATCATCTACTCATCTATCATTACATTTGCAATTCATTCATATATCATTCCATTTACATCCCATCATTCATTTCCATTTCATTACATTTCATTTACATTTACATACATCATCTCATTTACATATCATTCATATATCATCTATTTGCAATTCATTCATTTATATTTACATCTCATCATTCATCTACTCATCTATCATTACATTGGCAATTCATTCATATATCATTCCATTTACATCTCATCATTTATTTCCATTTCATTGCATTTCATTTACATATCATTCATATATCATCTATTTGCAATTCATTCATTTATATAAACATCTCATCATTCATTCATTTATCACATATCACATATTCATTTACCACATTTCAGTTACATTTTCATCATCATATTCTCATCATTACATTTTTTTTCATACATCATTGCATTCCATCTTATTTATCATACACCATTTACAATTCATTACATCATCCATTTATCACATATCACATATTCATTTATCACATTTCATTTTACATTTCATCTCATAAATATTACATTACATTTTCATCATACATCATTTACATTTACATCATCACATACTCATCATCACATGTTCATCATACATCATTGCATTTCCATCTCGTCTATCATACATCATTACATTTCATTCACATTTACATTTATCCATCATCCATTTACATTTACATTCATCATTACATTTCATTTATCCAACATTCATTTACATTTCCATACGTCATTCATTAAACATCACATTTTATCTATCATACATTACATCTCATTAAGAAAAGAAATACATCATCAATACCATTTCACATCATAAAATCAATACATCCATCACATCAATAAATCATAAAATCAATGCATCCATCACATCAATACATCATAAAATCAATGCATCCATCACATCAATACATCATAAAATCAATGCATCCATCACATAAATCATGTAAACACATATCATAAAACAATCGAACCGCTGCACATATATATCTCATCAAGTGTCAAGTATACAATGAAGTCTGAAAAGAATGAAAATAACATCAAGTAAAAAATGGCTGTACATATTTCTCAAGGAGTACACAACTGATATCAAGTAGTACTCCCACCAGAAGGAGCAGGTCTCGCACCAGTATCGGTACCACCACCAGACATCCCAGGATCTCTCGGACCTCTCAGAAGAGGCTGTGTCACACCTCTGCTCACTGTCCTCGACCGAGTCCTCTCTGAGCGAGACTGAGCATAACTGACTCTCTGCTCTGGGGGAAAAGCTCATGGTAACAGCTCCAGTAATACTCAATCTCAGCACCTGCCCGCATGGCCTCTCGCATATAATCCGCCACGGAAGTCCCATCTGCCACTCTCTGCAACCTCTCTGCAGTCGCCTGTGCTGTCTCTGCTATCCGTCTAATGGTATCTCGCTCTGCAGTCAAGGCTGTGATCTGTGCCTGGGCAGTGGACAACTGTGCTCGTAATCCTGTCACTGAGCCTGTGCGGTCACTGCTGCCTATAAGGCCCTATCTCTCTCACTAATCAGAGATGTAATCTGAGTCTGAGCAGTAGCTAGTTGTGCCTGCGTCTGAGCCTGCGTCTGTGCTAATAACCCCTACACCTGTGCTAGCTGTCCCTGCAATGTCTGCACCTGCACCTGTAAACCTGCAACCTCTGATGGATCTACCGATGAGGAAACAACAGCCTACCTCTTACGAGGCGCACTGGAAGATGGCTCTGATGTACCTACTACACTCGGTCTCCCCCATCTCAGCCATCATCATCACTACTATCCTCACTGCTACCAGAAATCTCATCACTGTCAGTCTCTGAGCTGCTCTCCACATCCACATCAACATCCTCCTCTCTCCCCCGTCGCTGACCAACCTGAACACCCCCTGCTGGTGCTACTGCTGGTGCTACTGGTGCTACTGCTGGTGTTGCCGCTGGTACAGGTGCTGGCTCATCTGGAATAGTGATCCGTGGAGGAGGGTGCAGAGCTAGATACTCTCTGTACTTGGGAGTAATGGGAACCTCGACAATATCCCGCCGAACATCCCATGCTGATGGCTATAAAGCACGGTAACCGTCAACAAGTGCCCCGTAAGGCAAGTTATGACCCCAATCAGGAACATCTATCTGACATTGGCCATAATGTGCTACACCCAATGGCATGCACTGCACAATGCCATACTGCCTGTACACACGATGAAATAGGAATCGCTCCAAGACCCTGGGGCTCTTCCCGATCAAATACATCGAATCGGACAAGAACCCCAACTCAATACCATCATCGTCCCAGGCATCACAATCTAAGTACGGACGCCAGGTCACTGCCTCTATATCATCAACAATCTGCCTCCAATACTCAAGCTTACCCATCATATGCTGGGTAGGCCTGCCTCTATGCCGAAATACATATGGCCTCGTCGCTGGTCTGGCCAACACTGGTACAGGATGCATAACAGCAATATGCTCCCATGCCCATACTTGGAGAAGGGTAGCCCCTGCCGATAAACTACTGCCGCCGAGATAAACAATCCAATGCAAATCATGATATAACTGGGAAAGCATGCACATGCCCCAAGCATATCTCATCCTATGGACCACCAGATCCTCTAACACCTGACCCCATCCAAGCGATAGACCCTTTGACCTCTTATCAGGACAAAGGAATCCACCAATAAAACTGGCCAAAACTGAAGGAAGTGGAGCATATGACTCATACATATCTACCCATGGAATCCACTCTCCTACAATGTGGGGATCCTGAAAGACTCTCTGCATGGCCTCTACACCACCAACCTCCTCTGAATCATGAACCACAATCTCTCCAACAAAGGGAATACGAAGAATACGCCATACATCCTCTGGCGTCACGGTCATCTCGCTAGTAGGTAAGTGAAAGGTGTTGTGGTCACTATGCCACCGCTTTGCCAAAGCTGTCAATAGACCCCTATTGAGTCTAATATGGGGCATGTCAAGTAAAGTCGCCAAACCACAAGCAGCAATATGTTGTCTCTCATCAGGTGATAGTCTCGGTATCATATCAAAGGGCCACGAGAACTGCTCTCGCACCTGGATAACATCTAACTGCTCCTGTACTCATACAAAACAAAGCATTTTAAATCAGAATATCAAAAGATCATCCAAATTTTCAAAAATTGTGCTTCTTTTTTTCTATCAACCTATCAAATCATCAAGGAACCCTCATCTATCAATTAGGTTCAATCATTTGAAACACATAATTAGTCCTCGCCTATCATGAGAATAATTATTAGCAATCAATGAATCTCGCTCATCAAGAGATTGTCTACCATTTATTTAGTCAACATCAAGCTAAACTAGATGGAATCACCAACAAATCGATGAAAATCAAAATGCACAATGTTACATCAATCTATACACAAAGCGCTACAAAATCAACCTAATGCGCTAAAAAGTCTGGCACGCTACAAAACTCCACGGGCGCGCTACAGATCTGACCCTACGTGCTAAAATTTTTGACGCGCTACACAATTTCCTGGACGCGTTGCAAAACTGGCCCTGCGCGCTAAAACTTCTGACGCGCTGCAAAACTTACCAGACACGCTACGTTATTGAGTGGACGTGCTAAAACTACGACGCGCTACAAAAATTCACAGACGCGCTACATCGCGTTCACCGCGTGCTAAAATAATAAAAACGTGCAAAAATACATCAAAATTAAGGGCGCGAATTATGAGGAAGGTTTGGAGTACATATCGGAGGTCCATAGTCGACCAGACGCTGATGATGGCGGACACGCTCGAGTTGGTGGGTGTGGTAGGGGATCGGCATCCCGAGACTCTGAATACTCTAAGGGTCTCTATCTCAAGGTTGTCAAAGTCAAATGCACAAATGACTTTTGAGAATGACCTTTGGAGTATTTATAGGCTATTTTTGGGGGATTTTTATGGGATTTATTTATTTTTCCTTCTGAGGAATTAATTCTTATCTATCACAGGGGCATTTATGGACAATCTTGTCGGAAGATAAATTGTTTCTTCACCAATTCATCATCAAACCATCATAAAAATTCAAAATTCTTGAAAAATCATAAAAAATCCAAAATTCATCAATTTATCTCCCGAGGGGGCATATATCACTATCATTTTGAAATTCATCATCTGGGGCAAGTCTGGGGCACGCTTTAAAAACCTTTCGTCAATACTGGCAGTTGAGGCAAAATCATTCTTTGAAGCACTGCGTAAACACATCACTTCAAAGAGGGGCAAAATGTAGACACCTAAAAATGTCTAGAGAATCTAATTAATTGAATACGACTTATTTGATTAATTAATCTTAAATTCTTCTACTTAGTAAATAAATAGAAATATTTATTTATATTAAGTTCATTTATTAATTCTTCTATTTTTCTCTCCTAATTAAATAAACAAAATCAAAAACTTTGTTTTATTTAATTATTATATTTTCATCATATTATTTCTCTCTTAATTAAATAAACAAAATTAAAAACTTTGTTTTATTTAATTATTATCATTATTACTTCTATCTTAAAATTAAATACACAATTTAAATAATTTGTGTTATTAAAATCACCTTTCTTCTTAATTAAATAAAGATTGCTAAAAATCTTTTATTTAATTATCATTCTCCTTTTAATTTAATAAAACAAACCCTATAGTTTGATTTATTAAATTATTTATTCCTCCTTTTTGCTAAATTTAAATAAATTAAAAATATTTAAATTTATGCATAAATTTTGCACTATTCACTCACCAATAAAATTTATTTCTCAAAATTCAAATTAATGGCACTGCCATTCACGGGAAAAGCTTCAGGGACAAACCTGCAAGAAATTCTCTCAACAACCTTCCACCCACCTTCCCTCTTATCTTGCCTGGTGTTTTCATGGGGAGAAACCATTCTCCATGATCAGCTCCTTCTTCTCATCCCATGCCTTTGGATTCTCCAGAGAAAATCACAGCCCCTCATCCCGGTTTCCTGTACAATTGTGCTGCCGTGAAAGCTATAAATATAGCTCTTGGGCTACAAGAAATGGATCCCAACTAATGCAATCTTACTCTGCAGGTTTCCAAAGCATTCAAGCATCCAAACCATCCAGCATTCCAGCATCCATCAAGCAGCATTCAAGCATCAAGCATTTGCAGTCATGGCTGCCATTAGAATAGAATTTGCATATTTTAATCATATTAGAGTAGAATAGTTCATTTCTCATTCTCTAAGTGTCATTTTAATAGTTTAATTAGCTTACAAATCTGAGAGCTAAGTAAATTAGAGAAATCTTTAGAGTTAGAGAGCAATAGGATAGATTTCTGAAAGCTTTTTAGTTTAAATTAGTTTAAATTCATTTAGTTTTAGATGCAATATCCTATTTAGAAGCGTAGATGTATAGTTTAGTTTGTTTTTCCCCTTCTACCGCTTACACCTTCAAATGATCATTCTCTCTAAGAAATCTTTCATTTTTCATTCTATACATTTCTTTCTCTTTTATCAACATCTAAATCTGTGCTTTATTCAATTTAGCAACATTAATGCCAATATCTATTGTGGTTATAGGATCAACCTCTCCAACTTTTAAGGTCATCACATGCCCAAATTACTTTTCAATATCAATCACAACTAAGTTCCTGTGAGGTGGATACAGGGCCGAAACCATGAGCAACCCTTCATCTGG
The DNA here is from genome assembly GCA_007258455.2 of Sequoia sempervirens. Taxonomy (NCBI): domain Eukaryota; kingdom Viridiplantae; phylum Streptophyta; class Pinopsida; order Cupressales; family Cupressaceae; genus Sequoia; species Sequoia sempervirens. The sequence continues at coordinate 13,822,605 of VDFB02353493.1, read as the reverse complement.
ATTGTACCTGGATCTTGCAAATATCTTTGTCACACCTTCAGGGTTGGGCTTATATGTGGAATTATTGTTCCTTAAGAAACTATCAAAGAATAATGTAGAATTCAAATCTAATATGGGAAAAATCATGACTCCTATATCTTCTCGCATCTTTCTCCCCTTCTTAGGAGTCATATCTTACATTTCTTTATCCACACTTGTTTTTAGGTTACCCAACAACTATCCTTCATTAGTTGGTGTTATATTTCCAACTGATTCCCTTATTTGCTTCCCTTTCTGCTTTTACAAGAAAGCCTTAAACTCTAGAGTTTTTACAAATTCATCATTGGCTATGAATGATTTGTATGCATTCTTTCTTGCATATGTATCTGAACTATTTTCAATTTCTATCTCCCTGGGAGGACATTTGTAAGCTTGAGTTCTTGATCTAGAAATTTTGTTAGTTGTGTCATGAGGCCTATTATCACCAGGTGTTTCCTCCTCTGAAGATAGGATCCCAACATCTAGAAATCCTCTATTGTACTCATCAACCACTCTTTATGCTTCCTCCTCTTCTTGATTTCTGATCAAATCATTATATTGATAGGGTATATGATCATACCCACCCAAGTTTATTTTTTCCCTTGCAAAATTGATATACCCCTCTAGATTGAATCCTTTTCAAGGTGGACCTTTCTTCATTTTATATTGCAAAAATTTATTCAAAACCAAATCATATCCCTCCCTTGCCAACACAGTGAAATCACCGAAACAAAGTGTGCTAGGCATAAATTCCTGCTTTCCAAAAGAGCTTAAATTCATGAAATATTAATAATTTAATTGCCTAGCAATCTCAATATAGGCAATCTTGTTAGGTACTATTCTTGGAAGAATAAAGGGTGCATCCTCAAATCCATATATCCTGATCATTGTTGCACCTTCCAAATAGTACCAGTCTCCCCAAATGTGATTAATAGGCCCATTAAAGTCCTTGGGTCAGAGGAATCTTTTTATTTCATCAGACAATGAATGTTCACAAGGGTGGTTATACAATTTATACAATGGCTTCACAAAATATTCTTCAAAATGTATAAAGCATGAATTAGAAAATCTACTATCCCAAATAGCAGCCCAAAGTTGTACCGGAAACAACCCTCCCTCTTTATCAAATTGTGAAACCCTTAGCTTATCAGACCACATCTTCAATTCTTGCCCATAATAAAGAATCATATGCATCAAGATTGAATAATACCTTAAATCCAAAATAGGGGAGCCATTCCTTACTGCCATCAATATTGCATCGAGCTCATTGAAAATATGTGTGGCATAATCAAAAGGTCAAGAGTTATGGTATTGGACATCTGCTGCTATCACCATCGACATAATTGACATGTATTCATCCACCCCTAGCACTTGGCACACTGAGAAATAGGTGTACTTTAGGTATGGTTAAAATAGGTTGACATGAAACAGGGGGACCATCACCATCATCTAATGGGGCCGTGTTGCTACCCTTCTTACATTTATGTAGTGGTAGCCTCCAACCCTTGTACATAGTATCCAATCTCTAGAGCTCTCTGTCCAATTCCTCATACACAATTTTCTCGTCAAACACTCCTAAATTGAAAACCTCACTGATTGGAGCCTCTAATATGTGTATGAATGGTTTTCTAGAAGGGTAATAAATAGCTTTTAGCTTGGGATCATAACTGGAAGCTAACACTTTTATCAATTCCACATCTACAAACACATTTGGGCAGAGCAACTTTCCTAGGTTAAATTTCCAGGGGTTACACACTGGGTCATATCGGTTCCTTCGGTGGTAATGGAAGATGAATAACTCATATCCCCTAATTGGGGTCCACGTATCTCCCATGTGTTTGCACTTATCTTATAAATTTTCTACATCTGCCCTAAGCTGCTTGGAGTGCCTGGCCCTAGGTCCAAAGCTAGGCAACTGATCAATTAGGTCCTGGTTCAATTTTCTTTCAATTACCCTTGGTTCATTTTCAGTTTCAATTTTTTGTCTTTTGCTCTTAGGACGACTAATCTCACTTTGTTTTTTACCTTTTGTTTTCCCTGAGCTCGTTCCCTCCATTATACCTCCTTAAACTAATAGAATTAGAAAATGAATTTACAGAAGACTCACAGGTTTTGTTTGAAATCCTTCAGCTACAAGGTTCTCTAATTCTTCGTCCTTTCTCCTATTTCTTCCGCTGTCAATTCCACTCGATACCTTCTTCAATTATTGCTATTCAATTCAAGAAATCAACTATCTCTTTGTGTTTGTGTTGACATTAATTTTTCAGCTCTGAGCACAAGTTCATAATCTTTTTGAAATTCTCACTGTCACATCAAGTACCCTGTATTGACAATACAATTTGAATTTTGTGTGATTCTTTATATTTGGTTTTTTGCCAATGTTCACCAAACAACTTGTTGGTCGGGGAGGCGCGATATGCTTTTCATCGATACACAATTAATCTTTTCAATCTTTGTAAATGTCTCCAAAAGTCACTCTTATGACCTTTTGATCTATTCGCATCCTCATCGGCAAGAGATCATGCTTCACTAAGACATTCTATAGTTTCTCCGACGCTACGAGTCTCCACGATGTTCATTCCTCCAATCTTGAATATGTCGCCAAGACTCTCACCGATATAACTCTCATCGACATGAAATGGAGCGTCAGGAGAACCTTTCGAGCTTACACTGATAGCTTCTTGTTTTTCTGATAAGCTTCTCTGTACTTGATTGGTGAGACACGATGAACTTCCTACCAATGGTAATTCATCAGTAAGAAATAATTGCTCAGACTTGTTGGCTTCACTCTGATGATGCTTGTCTTGTTGATGAGTAATTTCCTTTGTATCATCAATGTGAGAGGATGAATGTCTTGCCGATATATTTCATCGGTGAAACTCATAAGCTCGTTCTGAATGGTAGATCTCACATCGATATCATTTTTCTTGTCGATGATCCCCTGTGTCGGTGAAACCATGAGATGTGTCTACCTGATATGTATTCACCTAGGAACTTTGATCAATATGACAACTTGGATTTCCTACTGATATGCCAAAAACACCATCAATGGAATGCAATGACTTAGGAATCGGGGAGATCTACACCAACTCTTTCTGATATGGATTAAAATGTTTTATTTAGAGGGATTTTTTGGGGATCAAATTTGATTGTGACCACAGGCAATTACAGCAAGATTTGGTTTTTTTATGAGGGATTTATGAATTTAGAATTTTCAAAATTTTATAGTTCCAACACATCCAATCGTCTCGTTCCCTTAGAAACCCGTTCTTATCACATAATTTTTGTAATCCCAACTTCATAGTATCATCAAACCTTGTGTTTTTTGAGTGTAAGTCTTCATCATATTTGTCATGCTTTCTCATGATTATGTCAATGGACGAGATGGAATTGGTGTCAGATCCCTCATGTAGTTGCATATCATGTCTCTTAGTACCCAATTTATTTTTCACTCTCCCATGCTCAAGAATGGATTCATAGTTCTTTTTGTGAACATGCCAAAAATCATCAAGGCATATATTTAGGTTTGTAAATCTCTTGTGCAACATCGTTGCCATAGTGTCAAAATAAAGGTCCTTCATATTTTCTACTAGTTGTTGATGTTCATCTTGCAACTGCTCATATTCACTATGCAACTCTGTATCAGTTCGTGAGGTGATCCTCATTCTGGCATCTTTCATGGTAGTAATTTCTAAATCTGATTTTTCACTTTTTATTTTGTAATAATTTCTTTCTTTCATCAATTGTATTATTTGTGCCTTGTTGAACTTGGCAATGCTTATGCCCATGTTTGCTGAAGCCATAGGGTTAGTTTCCCCAACTTTAAGGGTCATCATGTGTCCAAAGGATTTTTCGATATCGATGATCTTTGGCCTTTTGTGAGGTGGGTATAATGCCCATATCAATAGTGAATTTTCACTAGGATTGAATATTGACCCTATTTAAATTTCCTTCACACCCTCTATGTTTAACTTGTATTCTCCTTGTTATGTAAAAAATATCAAAAATTAAAGAGGCACTGAGGTCCCAACCAAGAAATACTATTACACTAGATTCAAGTAACAACTGTCTACCCCTTTTAGGGGTCATGTTCTGCACTTCACTGTCTATATCATATTTCAACCTTTTCATCAATTGCTATTCATTTTTAGGGGTAATATTTGGGATGGATTCCCTCAACCTTTTTCCTTTGTAATTATATAAAAAATATTTAAATTCTCTTGACTTGACAAACTTATTACCGGAAATAAAGGATTCATAGGTTGTAAGCCTATCATCTTCATCTAAACACAATTCCTTGGCTACTTGTAAGTCCTTGTTAGGGAGTTCTTCATATTCATCATTCATCATCTGAGAGACTATTCTCTACTATGATTGTGCTTCATTTTCTCCCCCATATTCTTCTTCAGATGAATCATCCATTTCTTGCAACCCCCTTTTTTTTTTCTCTAACTCCTTCATGAAATTTTCTATAACCTCCTCTGCTTCTTTGTCTTCTTTGTTCTTAAACAAATCTTCCCCCGGTATAGGAATATGGGTGTATCCACTAAGGTTTTTCTTTTTCTTACAAGAGTGTATGTACCTTTTAGGATCATAATTCATTCTTTTTGCATACTCCTTTAATTTGAATTCATCCAACAACAAAAGATAATAAGATCATTGGCAGTGGGATGTTAGGGTTTTAGGTACATCAATTATAAATTAAGGTCGTATACCATGTTAATTAATTAATTATATGTTGTTTGTGAATTTTTTTTTTTTGATACAGTTGGTCGAGAGCGAGATGCACTACATTTTTTACGTTGCAAACAATTTTTTATTGGATGACAGTATGGATTGAACGATGCCAACAATCCGGTCACGCATTAACATGGGAAGGTGTGGCTTCATTGGTTAAAGAAGCTCATCGTAATGGATATTCCAATGTTACACCAAGGGAAATTTATTTAGCATATGGTTTAAGAGATAAACAGGTACGTATAAATATATTAATCACCCATATTATTTAATTATTTTCAATTATATTGATGCATATATATGTTGAGTTTTTATTTATTCGCATACATTTAGACAAGAATAAATATGTTTATCAACTAAAGATGCAATAATTTTTACATGTTTGACATATTGCAAGTGAAACACCACAAGGCTATGTGTTGCAATGGTCGTAAATTTCAAATCAAAAAGTTGGATGACATGAAGAAAACTTGTGATTTTTGGATAACTGCAGTCTTTCATGTGACTAATGTTTCATCTAGAAGCGACATACATCCAGAAGTCTCAAAAAATTGATACTATGGGATTTTGGATGATATACTTGAGTGTGACTTTAAGTCCTTCAAATTAGTTCTATTCGTCATCCAATGATATAGGCTATGATTGAATTAAAATGATCCCGAGAGAATTGTTATTGAACATGATAATGGATTTACCATGGTTAATACAAGGTCGATCGAGCGAGCTGGAATGAGCCCTATGTTCTTCCAAGCCAATGTGAGCAGGTATTTTACTTAGAGGTTCCAAGTAAAATGGATTGGTCATTTGTTGTTAGACATGATCCATGAGGAAGGCCAATAAAGTATAATGTGGTGGAAGAAGAAGATACCGAAGAACTAGAAGATGATGTAGATGATGATCAGGATCAAAAGTTAGTTGATGATGCGTCTGACGAAGATGTCAAAGAAGAGGAACTAGATCATGATGATGTAGGAGTCAATGTTCATGAAGATGATATCTGTGTGGATGATGACATTATCGAAACTGATATCAATGACGATTATGATGATATGACCAATCCTTACAATGTCGAATATGGATTGGATGATACAGAAAAAGAGTTGGATGAAGAAGAAGATCAATGACATTGAAATGTATGAGTTATGTGATTATATTATCTATTTGATATTGATTTCTTGATAGAATTATATTTGACTTATATGGTTACATAATTAATTCGTGATGTTTTTAATTTTTATGCCATTACATAATTAATTCATGATGTTACAACTATTGTAGCTCTCCTAGAAATTTCTATATGATAAAATCCTAATTACTCTATGACTATTTATGATTAGATATTATTTGATCATATCTTTGGTTATTTCATTCCCAAAAAATTAGCGTTTCCTCATGTTGACCCCACATAGTGACATGTGAATGGGGCCAACGTTAATTTTTTAAAAATTTGTGCTTGTATGGAGTGAAACTTGACATGGTTAGCCTAGATGCATGCGTTGATGATATGGGATGGTTTTGAGACTCAAACATGAGGTCATGCTATATAAAGGCATCTCATCCTTCCTAATAATACAAGTTGCCTTATTCTTCATCTCTTTCACATATTGTTCTTAGCATTTCTTTGGTTAATGGTTTCAAAAGACGAGGCTCTCTGAGCCTCACCTTGGATCTATTACACATTATTTTGTGAATTTTCATTAGCAATGAATATTTAGATGATCTTTAAAAATATCATTGAATATAAAGATGATAATAAGAAGCTAAAAAAATGAGTTTATTTTGTTTATGGAACCTAGAAACCACAAGGTTTGTCACTCTAATGCTAAAACCAAGTCAAATTAACCCCTAACACCTATTGGAAAAGTCAAAACATGCCTTTCTTTCAAATTCACAAGAAAGTATAAACCTTTTGAAACCACACATGCATGTTATGAAAGTGTATGGTAATCCTACTTATAGCGGAAGTTCACATGATAAGCTAACCAATGGAACTATATTGGAGGATAAACCCACCTATGGAATTACTTTAAGAGGTAAGGGATGCCTCTTAGTGGAATTTTGAGTCTTGGATTAATCCATAGTGCTAAAATTAGTTCTAGTGTTCTTCCCTTGGTGTTATATTTATCTATACAATTTCCCATACTTAACCATTTCATCATCCCTTTTCCCAAGCTATTTGTATCATAATATAAACATGGTCCAATCTCACATTAGCCCCTTAGGTAATTATCCATTTCCTCCAAGTTGAATGGAACCTTTTGTACCAATGCATCTATTTTTTCCTACCCTAATGGATCAAGACTTGACATCACCTTAACAATCTTCTTTATGTCATAGCATATCTCTGAAGTTCCTTTGGCATGCTTTAGATGTGTCAATATTAACTAGATTGAATATATTAAATTTAAAGTCTCTTAACACATTCCATGACAAGAAAATGAATCATTTGGATTAAGGAGTACTTTCCTAAACCATTCCTTCATATTCAACAATCCCTTCTCACACCCACATCATAATTCATATCCATGTTAGTTGTAATGAGTGTTTTAAACCAAGAATCAATGAATCATAGGATAGAAGAAAACTCGTTATGCACAAGAATAAGAATCAAGGAGACTGAAAGAATCGATTCACTAGATATGCTCTCCATTAATATAATAGACCAATGTAAAAAAATAAGTCATAACAAGAATAATACCAAAAAAACTAGAAAAAGAAACCTTCTAGGCTACATTAATAAGACATTGATTGCAAGCATTTCTTGCATGATGTTTAAATGACAAAATATCAGAAAGCTCAATCTTTAGTCAAGTAGTATTTCAATCACTAATTCTTAGACATCCATCATGATTAAACATCACATATCATAAGCCTTTTTAACAATCACTAGGACTATAGATAATATTCAATCATGTCATAGGAAATAAATCATCAAAAATTATAAAGAAAGAGAAAACCAACTATATAAGCTCAGCAAGCCACCATACAAAAATTATATTTTGTAGAAAATAAAATAAACTATATGTTGACATAGCATATATATAAACTATATATTTTGAATTTTGGCCCCGCGCGCATAGGAGCATGACATAGCATACTGCACTGAGACCCTAACTGGAGAGTCGCACCAAGAACCTTTGCATCCAGCCCCTGAGTGGAGAGTTGCGAGAATTCACTGGATGAGTGTTGTAGGGCCATTGTGTCGAGGAGGAAGACTAGGAACCATTTGGCAGGAGGAAAGCTAGAGCAAGAGGTGAGGATACTCAAAAAGGGAAAATTGACCAAGTATCAATGACTGTAAGTGATTTTTCCCCCACATTTAGAAATCTTATTGCAAGTGTAGACACATAAAAATGTCCTAAGCCTTCGAGTGTCATTTTTCTTCATCCTCGTCCTTCGATAATAGTTTTAGTTATTCAATTATGTTCGATTATATTCCTCTACTAATTAAATAATTTTTAATAATTATTTAATTAATTCACTTTCTAATATTTATTCTATCCCGACTGATTAAATAAACTAATCGTGTCACTAATTTCTTCCTCTTCTTCAATAGTTAAATAAATTATTATTTATTTAATTATTTTGTCATCTTTCATCTATAGTTAAATAATTACCATTAATTACTTATCTATTCATGGTCCTTTAATTCTTCCATAGTTAAATAATTATTAAAATCATTTAACTATCCCATGCCACCTCTCCTAATTAAATAGTTAATCTAAATTAATTATTTAAGGTCTAATTTCCATCTCTCCATTTAATTAAATTAATAAATTTAATTAAATGCTCCTCTTTTCATTTTCTCCAAATAAATAATTTGAATAATTTATTTATTTTCCACTTGTCCATTTCCTCTATTTTCAAATAAATAATTTGAATAAATTATTTATTTTCCACTTGTCCATTTCCAACAATTTCAAATAAATAATTTAAAATAAATTATTTATGCACCATTTGGTCAAAGATACCCTGTCATAATCTCCTGTCATAACATTCATTTCCTGTCATAGCTTGCATGTCCCTACATGTCCTTGCATGCCTATCCTAGCCTGCATGTCTGTCATGGCCTGCATGTCTTTGCATGTCTTCCTGTCATGATTCCTCCAAGAATAGCATATTCTTGGTGCATCAATTCTGGACCATTGATCTTGGCATCTTTTTTGAGACTTAATCTCAACCATCCATTTCGTAACATCCCTCTCATGCATTCCCATCCATTGATCTTGGAATCTTTCTAGAAGATTAATCTCAACCATCCATTCGAATGGTTGTCTATAAAAGCAAGCTTCCTTCTCCATTTTTAGCTTAACAACTATTCTTCTCCAACTTTCTACTTATCATTTATAGGTATTTGCACAAGTTACACTACAAATCTGAGGGCATATTTGCAAAAAGGAGAAATAGGAGAGCAAGAGAAGTGATTCAAGTTCAAGCATGGGGAGTATTTTAATTTAATGTTTTATTTTCCTTATGCTTACTTTGTATTCTCTTGTTTGGATGAGGTTAATAGTTTAGAGGTGTTGGCTGTCACTTTATCTATTCTATTTGATTTTCTAACCCCATTTCACAGCAAGTACAGTGATTTAGACTCTATTTGTTCCCATTGAGGTGTTGCATGCTATATTTTGGTCAATTTGAGCCAATGTCCCATTGAAAAACTTGTCGCCATAGATTTCCTTTCCTTCACCAATTGACAAAGCCTACCAAAAGATAACAAAAATTTGTCACATATCAACATGCCAATGGGAGATATACTCAAATCATAGAGATTGGATACTAAGACTGTAGGTCACTTGGAGGCTGCATGATGTGCACATTTGTAGGTAGGAGTCTTCAAATGTGCACAGATCCAGGCCTTCAAAAAATTTCCATCAAGCAAATCAATAATAACAAACAAACCATTGCCAATATGTGACAAAAAATGTGCCAAAAACTAGGTGTTGGAAAGATGTAAATCTTGTAAACATGCTACATAGGCCACAAATTTTTTGCAATAAAACAGAGAAATAATCCTTCAAAAAGGCCCAATAGGTCAAATTTTTTAAATGGCCAAAATCTTGCGAAAGAGAAAATGTCAACCTAAAATTGCACAATGGCAGAGGGCAGATTGGCCTCTGCTGATTTTTTTTACGATGGTAAAAAAAATTCAATTTTTTTTTTTAAATCAAAGTTATCGAATTGACAAAATGAAAGGTATTTTTTTTGTTTCCCTACCCTTCTAGACACAATGATGGTTTTTGTTTGGATCCACGATGCTTTGTTGATAGGCCTATGTGTGGGAGTCACTTCAAAGCATCAAAGTCCATTTACAAAGTGTGTGTGGGAAATGTTAGTATCAAAATGAGAGAACAAAAATGCATGAATGCAACATTAAACCAAAGAAAGCTAAAATAAAATGAAAAGAGATCAAACAAAGCTTCTTCAGAATCATTCCATTCTCCTCTATCTCCAGTGATTTGCTTGAAGCTACTGCTGTCAGATTGTATAAGCAAAGCTTCTCAGAATGGCAACCTACAGAACGAGTATGCAAAGGGAGAGTACTTCTCTATCCTATATGCTGGTGGAGTGAAATGTTGATGTACGGATATGCACAAGGGCTGTAGATTATAAATTCTATTGAAGCTATGATATGAGGATGATAGGCCATGATATGGATTGCTAATATGCTAAACTATGCTATGCTATGATTCTAAAGGCTATGGATGCTGGAAGGGTGATTGACTATAGTTTTCTCGTACAAAAGCTTCTCTTTTTCAAAGACCCAGTAGTCCTTTTTATAGATTTTTACAGCAAAGAGCCTGGTTGGCAAAGATCAATGGCTGTGAGATTGTCTGGTAAATTTGAATGGTGAGAGATGAAGAGGTTGAGAGGAAAATGGAAGATGTTGGGAGCTTGGAGAGAAGAATGGAGGTTTGTCTTTAATCCACGGGAACAACTTTGCTTAGAAACAGAGAAATTTATTAATTTTCTATTTTGAAGTTATTTCACGGTTGTTGTTGATAATCCAAATTAAATAAATAAATTTATTTAATTTTGTGTGAGTTTGATATTTGATTTTAGGACTATAGAAGATTTAATTAAATATTTGGAATATTTAATTGCGAATAGACTTTAGAAGAATTAATTAAATATTTGGAATATTTAATTGTGAATAGACTTTAGAAGATTTGTAGAAGAGAAGAATATTTAATCTTTATTTGAATAAAATATTCAAGCCAAGATTATATGATAATTAATATAAATAAATCATAATGTTTATTTAATTAATTAAGAAATGGATAAGAAAAGTGATTAAATAAATTTATTTATTTAATGAAATGAAAGAATGAACAATATAAATAAATTATTTAGATTTATTTATATGCAGATTGAATTCAGAGATTTAATTAAATATTAAAATATTTAATTAATTACCAAACTATTGAGATGTGACCATTTTTAGATGTATACATTTTGCCCCTCTTTGAAGTGATGTGTTTTACGCATTAGTTCAAAGAATTTTGAAATTTTCCCCAGAAGCTGATTGTCGAATGTTGATAGGTATATGCCCCCTCGGACGATGAATTGATAAGATTTTGATTTTTGTGAATTTTTTTTGAATTTTTAAATTTGTTGGAAGTTTTTGATTTTTATGATTTTTAAGATGTCAGTTCATTGTTCGAAAATGATGATGTGAAGAAATTTACATGGAAATATGTGAGATGAAAAATTGATGACCTAAATTGCTCTTGTTGTGAGAAAATGTGATAAAATGCCCCAATTTTACCTTTAAATAGGTTAAAAATGTCATTTTCCATGTCATTTTCCCATTTTAACCTAGTAAAAATTGTAATTTTTGAGCTTTGAAGTGAGAAAGATGGCACTTCCTATCCACTAGCACTGTTTTGAGTGCATCCGACGACATCAGCGGCCAACACACTATGGACCTGCAGTATGTACCCCATTAAACTTTCAGTGTTTTGAAAATTATGTGTTTAGGGCACGTTTATCCATGTTTATGGACTTTCATGTATTCTTTTAGCGCCCTTTAGGCTTTTGGAAGTGCCCTTTATGTTTCCTGTAGCACCCATCATTCTATAGTGCCCATTAAGTGTTTTGTAGCACCCATCATGATTTCTATAGCACCCATCATTTCTCAGTGCCCATTATGATTTGTGTAGCACCCATGAAAATTTTTGTAGCGCCCTTGATTTGATGTTATTTTGTGTGATCAGTTTGTTCCCAAGGTTGTTGGAAAACAAAGAATAGCTGATAAATTTGCTTTCAAGTTTGCTTCTAAAGTTGTTAAAAACAAATAGTTGTTGATAGGTTTGCTTCTAAGGTTGTTAAAAGCGAACAGGATTTTGATAAATTTTCTTTCATGATGATGAAAAATAAATAGGTTGATAAGTTTGCTTCTAAAGTTGTTAAAAACAAACAAGATTTTGATAAATTTGCTTTCCATGATGATGAAAAACAAATAGGTTGATAAGTTTGCTTCTAAAGTTGTTAAAAACAAACAGGATTTTGATAAATTTGCTTTCCATGATGATGAAAAACAAATAGGTTGATAATTTTGCTTCTAAAGTCGTTAAAAACAAATAGGATTTTGATAAATGTGCTTTCAGATTTGATTGATTTGTCATGATGATTTGATATTGATGTTGCTTTGACTTGATGATTCTTCATATTCAACAGGAAAGATTGGGCGTCTTGCAGTTATGGGAGAAATTCCCGAAGACATGGAGATTGATTCTGTAGCTTGTATAGGCAGATAGAGATGTGATCGAGGCATGTGGACTGACCTCGTTACTTGAGATGCCTAAGGTGCATCTCAACAGAGCCTTATTGATAGCACTTGCAGAGAGGTGGCATAGCGACACAAACACCTTTCATTTTATGACAAGAGAGATTACTGTGACTCCTGAGGATGTGTATCGCATCCTGAAGATTCCAGTGATGGGGGAGATAGTCAGATTTGATGGTTGGGAGGCAGGAGGTACTGATGCTTTGAGATGGATATTCAGAGATGATCACATTGCAGGATATTTTATCTCATGGGCAGAGATGATGGATTCGTATGCACCTTTACCCTCCATACTTGCAAGCTTCATTGGAGGTGTTTTGTGCCCCGACCATAGGTCGAAGGGTTTTGCCGTCAGGTAGGGTCATGTACTTGAGAGTATGGTGATGCAAGGTACACGTTATGCTTGGGGATCGTGCATGCTTGCACATTTATATGATGAGCTACACCATATTGTGTATGGTGGAGGCCCAAGTTTAGCTGTTGGTTGTTCACTTTTATAGATATGGGCATGGGAGCACTTCGCCGTTATGTGACCATTGACTCGTGGACAATGACCTGTCGGTCGATCGTACATATTTAGATATACTGATGTCATTACACAGCCAAGGCTGGGAAAACTAGATCATTGGCAGTGTCTTCTGGATGATCTCGAGACAGTATGCTAGCGGCCCTATGTAGATTGTGAGGCATGGCCAGAGGATGCTAGGGAGATGCCCTTTGTCTTTACTTCCAAATATCTGATTGGTCGTACTCCTGGGATTATTGAGAGGTTTCTTCTTGGCCATGTATGGTGAGAGTATGGTCGAGCTTAGGGTATGCCACAGTGTTCATCTATTTATGCACGTTGGCAGCAGGAGATTACAGTGTGGGGTCCATGGATTTTATATGATGCAGCAATAGCAGAGTTCACCAGTTTGGGAGTACAAACATGGGACTATAGAGCTGATATTCTTGATGGGGGGATGACTCCAGAGTATGGTCAGTATGTGTTAGAACATCTTGTGCCATGATTATTTGATCTTGATGAGCCTACTGCTCCAGTTGCAGAGTAGAGACCACATATAGGGGGACATAGGCGACAACGAGAGGCAGATTTAGAGGATGATGAATCTGAGGAGGATGATGATGATGAGTCAGATGGAGATGGAGATAGTAGTGATGAGGAGAGTGGGGGTGATAGTGGTGGAGGAGGTGGCAAACGTGGTGGCAGAGGCAGACTGCAAATGAGACATTCAACTCCATCATCTTCAGTAGATCCAGTGGTGCTGAGTCAGATAGCTACCTTGCAGAGCTTACAGGGTCAGTTAGCACAGGCACATGCCTTGGTCACACAGCTACAGGGATAGTTGACTATAGTGACAACTGAGAGAGATACAACCAGACAACAGGGTGAGCAGGCCATGGCCCTAGCTGACAGTCTACAGAGAGTAGTAGTAGGTACCTCGATTGGTGACATGATGAGAGAGGTGACCAGGGCCACCCAGGAGGCAGAGTTCTATAGGACCAGGTATCATGACGCAGTGCCACCCAAGCGGAGAATGAGTTATACACAGTCTCGGTCTACACATAGTCGCTCTCGGGCTACCAGTAGGGGTGTATCTCAGCCATTACCTCCAGGAGGGTCATCAGGAGCAGGTGGAGCAAGTCCATCAGGTACAGGTGGGGCAGGTCCCAGACCAGCACCATCAGAGGATAGCACTTCATAGTGCTTTTTATATGATGTGTTATATGTCTTATTGATACTCTATTGAGACATCTATATACACATTGACATGATCCCATTTTTTATGATGCTATGTCATGTATAGTTGATATCTTTTGCACATTTGACATTCACTTATGAGATATATGATATGCAACGATGATTCCTTATGTGATGAATGTGTCTATTTTCTATATGCATGATGTTTTATGTGATGGTTTCACAATATTATGCTCATGATGTATATGTATGCATGATTCTTAGATATGAAAATGCAAGGCAATGTTATGATATGATTGCAATCTATTGATAAATGATTTGTATGAATATGAATGTGAAATGATGGATGGTACAATTTATGAATGCCCATGATTTTCTTTTTGATTTTGATGTATGCTTTGCTTTTTTTTTATGATTTTCTGATGCAAATATGTATGAAAAATGTATGTGATGATGTTGTCGTGAATGTCAAAATGTACTCAATCATTTATTGGAAAGATATGAAACTTTGATACTTTTCTAGCTTTTGAAAAAATCTATAAATGCAAAATGCAAATTCTAAAATGAATGTAATCTATACTAACCATGCAGGGTATCTGTACAATATTGCCATTTTAAGAGCTTATTTGTGCTTTTTGTGTCATCATAGAGCATTGAAATGTTGAAAGTTAATACAAGAATCAAAGGGTATGTTAGCACCAGTGATGACCTGAGTATTGCTTTCATGATTTTTGATATAGCAAGTTAATACAAGCATCTAGGTATAATTGAACTGAGATGACCTAAGTATCGCTTGCATAAACAGACAAGAGTTAACCCGTTTCCTATGAAAATTCTGAAATGTCATCAATGATACTTAGTAGAGCACGTCTCGTGACCAATTTGCATAGTACTAATGATTTCCTCACAAACAACAGACAAAGAAAAATCATACTCCTTCCTTGCTTTTCTAGTTTAGTACATCATCAAATTGCTCTAGAGATATGATATAAAATAAACCAACAATTCAAATTGTGCCTAAAGTATTTCAAACATTATTCAGATTAAGATCATCCAACTTGGTTATCAACATTGATATTTGTGTTGTGATTAATGTTGTTTTTGACCATGTTGTTTGATTTTATTAACATTGAGTAATCATTTTGGTGTTGTGGTTGATTTGATGCGTCAATGTATGTTGTGCTTTGTCAAACCATCATTTGTCTGTTTGTGATATTGTAAAAGCTCGTTGCCCCTTGCTTGTTTAATCTATGTTTCTGCCCCCCAACCTGAATATTATGGATATGTACAAATTTCATCAAGCCATGATGAAACACAAGGATTCCCATTGCATGATATGGATATGATAGATATGTACAGATGATAGATATGGATAGATGATGCCGTAAAGCAAATGGAAGACATAAGCTAATAGATAGAGGAGCCCATTTTGATCACAAGTAGCACCTGTTTGCCAGGTTTTCACCACTTGTTTTTATTGCACTTTTTTAGATCATGTGGATTTTTTATTTTTATTTTTATTTTTTTGATTTTTATGTATTTTTTTAGGACTTTTTCTGATTTTTATGGATTTTTTCAGGACTTTTTTCTGATTTATATGTATTTTTCAGGACTTTTCTGATTTTTATGGATTTTTTCAGGACTTTTTCTAATTTTAATGTTTCAGACATAGAACTTCTTCAAATGAATGTTGTTGATCGGCTCTTCAAACAGATCCCCTTCTGATGTAGATAACTGATATGCTCCAAAACCATATGCTGCAATGATGACAAATGGACCAAGCCAATTTGGTTTAAATTTTCCTTTCTTTTCTCTGTCTTGCTGATTGCATGGATTTTCTTTCAAGACTAAGTCACCTACTTGAAATGTTTGTGGTTTAACTCTGTGATTGTAGCTATGAGACATAACTTGTTGATAACCCTTCAAATGATTAGCTGCATGTTGATGTCTTTCATCTAACAGTTCTAGCTCTTGCAGATGAGATACTCGGTAGTCTTCATCATTTATCAATCCTTTCAGTGAGACCCTAAGTGAAGGTATTTCAACCTCTAATGGTAAGATTGCTTCTGCTCCATATACCAAGGCATATGGGGTAGCTCCTATTAGTGTGCGAATGCTAGTTCTGTATGCCCACAAAGCTGGATTTAACTAGACATGCCAATCACAATTGACATCATTTACCGTCTTCTTCAAGATCTTCAAGATTGTTTTGTTTGAAGCTTTTGCTTGACCATTTCCTTGTGGATAGTAAGGTGTAGAGAACCTATGTTGGATGTGAAATATTTCACAAAGTTCATCAACATCCTGATTCTTGAAAAGCCTCCCATTATCAGTGATGATAGAATTAGGAATTCCATATCGGCAGATGATGTAATTTAGGATAAATGAAGAGATTTGTTTACCGGTCACAGTTGTCAAAGGAACAACTTCCATCCATTTTGTAAAATACTTTGTAGCCGCGATGATGAATTTATGCCCATTTGATGATGAAGGATGAATTTTACCAACAAGATTTAGTCCCCACTGAGAAAAATGCCATGTTGGAGTGAAAGGCCGTAGTTCCTATGCAGGTGCACGAATAAGATTCCCATGAATCTGGAATTTAGAACACTTCTTGACAAAAGTAAAAGATTCTCTCTCCATGGTAGGCCAATAATAGCCCATTCTAACAAGTTTCTTGGCTAAGGTTAAACCACTTGAATGAGTTCCACAAATACCACCATGAACCTCTTGTAAGGCTTGTTCAGATTCGTCACGTTCAAGACATCGAAGAAGCATACCATCAAGACCATGTCGGTAAAGGATATCAGCGATAAAGGTATAACGGGATGATTGGCGTATGAAATTCCTTTTTTGGTTTTGGGATAAGTCTGGAGGTAAGATGTTATTTTTCAGGTAGGTATAAATCTGGCCATATAAAGGTGAATTAGAACCGGTTAAATGGCATATGACTTGGGTCTCAAGATTATCATAGGGAGAAAATAATTGTTCCACCAAGAATTCGTATCATTTTTTATTTTCTAATAATTGTAAAAGGAAGCAATTGTAGCCATTGCATCTGTAGCTTTATTATCAATCATTGGGATTTGTGAAAACTTGATTGCCACAAAATACTTTTTAAAATCATCCACCATGTTCTTGTAAGGTAGCAGCTTATCATCTTTAGTCTGATAATCATCATTGATTTTATTAATGACAAGTTGTGAATCACCGTAGACTTGCAACTCTGTAATCTGCCAGTCCAATGCTATCTTCATTCCGTGAGCAATGCTTCATATTCAACTATGTTATTTGTATAGGGAAACATCAACCGATATGATTTTGGGATGGTATGTCCTTCAAGTGTAACAAAAAGAATCCCTACCCCTGAGCCATGTTGCGTGTAAGATCCATCAAAGTACAATGTCCATGATTTCTTAATTATTGTCGTGAAGACGTCTGCATCAGGAAATTCAATGTGCATTGGGTTTTCTTCTTGTAAAGGTGCTTTGACCAACTGATCTGCGATGAATTGTCCTTTTATAGCTCTTCAATCTACATAGTGAATGTCAAACTCACTTAAGATCATTACCAATTTTGCAAGTCTTCCTGTTAAGGTAGCTTTGCTTAAGAGGTATTTTAGTGGATTGATTTTGGTTATCAGCTTAACTGTATGAGCCAACATATAGTGGCACAATTTTTGAGAAGCAAACACTACTGCTAGGCAAGATTTTTCAATGAAAGTGTAGTTTAGTTCATGACTTGTTAAATTTCTGCTGATATAGTATATGGCCCTTTCTTTTCCTGTAGAATCCTCCTGTGCTAGTAATGCTCCCAAAGATACTTTTGTTGCTGAAATATAAAGTATGAGCAGCTTTCTTGGAACTGGTGGAATTAGGACTGGTGTATTCACGATATATTGCTTGATCTGATTAAATGCTGCTTCACACTTTTCCTCCCATTTGAATGAGACATTTTTCTGCAATAGATGTGTAAATGGTAAGCTTTTGTCTGCCAATTGAGCTATAAACCTCCTGATGGATTGTAGTCGTCCTTGCAGTGATCGAAGCTGACTGATATTTCATGGTGGTGGCATGTCCATTATAGCTTGTACTTTTCCTGGATCAACCTCTATCCCCTTTTTTGAAACAATGTATCCTAGGAGTTTTCCATATTTAATGTCGAAGACACATTTCTTTGGATTAAGTTGAACATTAAACTTCTCCATTCTGATAAAGATCTTTGACAAAATTTCTAAATGTCCTTCTCTTGTGTTGGATTTGGCCAATAAGTCATTCACATAGTCTTCCATGAAGGTGTGCATCATGTCATGGAAAATGGTTGTCATTGCTCTTTGATAAGTCACTCCTGCATTTTTAAGCCCAAATGGCATGACATTCCAACAATAGGTACCCCAAGGGCACATGAACGTTGTTTTATCTTGATCCTCTGGTGCAATCTTTATTTGGTTGCATCCTAAAAATCCATCCATTAATGAATACATTGCATGGTCAGCAGTTAAATCAACAATCATATCTATGTTTGGTAAAGGGAAGTCATCTTTAGGAAACACTTGTTTCAAATCTCTGAAATATGTAAAAATTATAATCCTTCCATCCGGCTTTGAAATAGGTACGATATTGGAGATCCATTTTGCATAGTCAATAGACCAAATGAATACAACATCTAAAAGCTTCTTTAACTCTTCTTTAACCAATAATACAACATGTGGATGCATTTTTCTAAGTTTTTGCTTCATAGGTCTTTCCCCTATGTTTATAGATAAATGATGCATTATCAGATTAGGATCTAACCCTAGCATATCGGCATATGACCAATTGAAATTGATTTGTTTCTCCTTCAAGAACTCAATGAATTTTAGTACTTCTTCCACTGTTAATGATGCTGCAAGTTGTAAGATTTTTGGCTGCTCTGCTATACTTATGTTGATTGATTCTATGGGCTCAATCAAAACAAAAGATCTTTCTTGATAATGTTTGGGAAGAGTGTCAAGTTTCTCATCCTTCAGTGCCTCAAAAAGGTTTTCACTGTCGGATTCACTCTTTATTTTTCTCTTGTTGTGATCTACCACTGTCATTTTTTGGTTTTCACCAATAGATCCATCTTTTAATTCATTTATTTTGCAGCTAAGATACTTGACACCCTCCCTATCAAAATTTTGAGTATGAGATTATTTGATAGAACACTTGTTTTCTTGATTAGATGAACAAAAGAAATTTACAATATCCTCATCATCATGGAATGTAGGGATATGGATAGGTGCATCGTTGTCCCAATCAATAAGTTCTGGATAGACTAAAGGGATGGGATCATTAGGTTGGGTAAGGTCTTGAGCTATCAAAGTCATGACGTGGTTGTCATTTTCATGATGGACAAGGTCTATGGTGGTATTCTCCTGTCGATTATCAATCTCGTTAAAATCTGAATCGTCCTCACTTGAGTCATGATCACTTTGTAAAACATAATCAAGTGGAGGCCTTGAGCCCTCCCCTTGTAAGAACGTGGGTGAGAATTTGTGTATGAAATCCACCCTTTTCTCTGTTAAGAATGTATCATCAGAGACGTCATCCCATTCGTATTCATTGGAATTAGTGTTTGAACTGTTCTGCAATTGGAAAACTAATCCATAAATTTTTTGTAGAGTGACATCTTCATGGGGTTTATCTAAAATTGATTCCCCTTCATGAGTTTGTTGTGCTTGCTGTGAAGTTGATGCTTTTATATCCTTACCATATCCAAGCCCTATTTTATCTTTTGGATGTATTGAAATAGGTTGAATTGGCTCAATGATTCCTTCTTTTCTTTTTCCTATAGGACCATTTCCTTCATATCCCATTCTTTGCATGATGGTATACCCTTTACCATATTGTTCAATAGGTAACTTGATGTGCAAGAGAGATTCATCTTCATCTTTGTATAGCCAACTTAGGATGTCCCTATCTTCGGCTTCTTCCTCGGTGGTGTTAGCTTTAATGAATTGTCCATCAAACTTTGTGATTGGCACAGAAGCTTGGGATGTAGAGGTTGTTGCGATCTTTTGATTTGATAGGGTCGGCTAACCCTGTGACCTTAGAGAAGGAGGTAAGCTAGAAAGGGATAGTGAATATTCACCTACTCCTTTTTCTTTTAAATGTAGCTTGGTGTCAAGATTCTTTGTCAATTCTTGCAATTGGCCTTGTAGATTGGAAGAAGAGGCAGTAAGAGCCTCCCTATTATGCGGCACAAAGGCGTCTTGAGTTGCTCGAAGATTTGAACAAGTTTGGGTGCTATTGTAATCAGCTTGTATAGTTATTTCTTGTCCATCATAAGGAAACTTGAGGCATTGATGGTACGTTGATGGTACCACTTGCATATCATGAATCCATGGATGACCCAAAAGTATGTTATAGGAAAGATCATGATCTAGAACCTGACAAAAGGTATTTTTCACAACAGGTCCCACTCTGATAGGTAGCATTATTAGTACTTTAGAAGCTCTTTCTTCATCATCATATGCCTTGATAGTTATTTTCCTTCATGGATCAATGGAATTTTCTAATATTCCTAAGTCATGTATTAGCTTTAGGGTACAAATGTTTAAACTGACTCCTCCATCTATCAAAACATGTCTGATTCAGTGTTTATGGATCATGACTTCAAGATAAAGTGATGAATTATGTGGATGTGTCATGGAGGCATCATCTTTTTCAGAGAATGAAAGACAAGTGGAGGGAGAAAAATGTCTCACCATGGCTTGAAATTTGCTTACATCCAGATCAGTGTTGACGGTTGTGTTTACAAGATCTTCTTCTAAAATATTTTTGTGTACAGGGGATATTTTGAGAAGTTCAAGGATGGAGATTTGAGCTGATGTTTTTATCAATTGATCAACTAGATTATAATGACTTGGAGGAGGAATAGCTGCCTTAGATGAACTACCTTTTAGGACAACTTTTTCTTGTCCTCTCGTAGTCACATTAACCTGTTGATATTCTTATTTTTCCTTGATTTTGATAACATTAACCTATTGATCATCTACATAGATGTGGCGGATTATGTTGTCTTCAACATTGTTTATTCTTTTCGCTTTGGTATCTGATGTTTCCCCTTTTTGATATTTTGGTAAAGGATCTTTGAATGCTTGATGATCATCATTGGTATGATGTCCTTCAATTGTGATGGTGCCATTGTCAATTAAATCTTGTACTAGATTTCACAAGGCTTGACAGTTATTTGTTCTATGACCTTTACATTGATGATAATTGCAATAATATGAGTCATTCCATGATGGTGGTTTGACTCATGGTTCATAATCTCTTTGTGGTGGTAAGGTGATAACCTTACTATCAAGAAGCTCCTTGAGAGCAGACTCAAGAGATTGACCCAAAGTGGTAAAATTCCGTCGATTTGAAAACAATGGAGGTCTTGGTAGATTTGATGTTTGGGTATTGCCAAGATTGTTATTGAAATTACCACGATTATCCTTGTTGTTTTGATTGGTCATGCTTTCTTGATTGGAGTTTTGTCCTTGTTGATTGTTGTTTCCTTGTTGGTTGGTATTTCCTTGTTGGTTGTTTCGTGGAGCACTTGATAGATTGAAGATAGATGGTCTTGTTCGTAGATTTTTTGCATCCACTATACCATCATTGACAACATTTTTATTTCTGTTCCAAAACCTTGTTTTATCATTGTTGTTATTGTTGGATGAACTTGGATTATCAAGTTTTATTACTCCTCTTTTGACCAAGGCCCCTTCAATGGTGATTGCGTTTTCAATCAATTTTTCAAAGTTATTAGGACAATGAAGATTAAGCCTATAGCTTAATTCTTGATCTAGGCTATTGATGAAGATATCCATCTTTTCCTTTTTAGGAATAGGATGGGAATATCATGCAAACAATCTTCTCCATCTTTGCAAAAACGTAGTGAAAGATTCCCCTACTTTTTGTTTCACTTTACAAAGATCAAGCATGGTTATCTGGTGTTGGATGTTGTAGGCGTATTGTGATATAAATTGATTTATTAACTCCTCAAAGGTTTTGATGGGGGGAGTGATCTTGGAAAGCCACTCCATGGATTGTCCACCCAAACTTCGTGGAAACAATCAAATTCAGTAGGTATCTTCATAAATGAATTCTAGACTCATATTTCAGAAATCCCTCACATTTTCAATGGGGTCAGTTTTCCCATTGTACCTATCAAATTTAGGGATTTCACAATGTTTTGGAAAGGGGATCATTTGAAGACTCCTATCAAATGGATAAGGATATATGTCATCCAAAACATACTTCTTTGTTGCACCCCCTTTCATTTCCTTTATTTTCCCTTGTAATTCTTTTATCTGTTGAGTAAGGGCACTAAAATCATTAGGAGGAGTTTCAGGATTCTCTTTAATCCCTTCTATATCAAAATCGGAAGGTAACTTAGCTCCTTGATTAGCTAATGAAAGAAAATATCTTTCTTTGTTTCGTTCTAAAATCATTTCCATAAAAGTATGGAATTGGGGATCTTGCTCTGCTTCTTGAAGTTTTTTTTCTGTTAAATCTTCAATATGAAATGGATTCTCTTCCTTCTCACTACTATCACCCATTTTGCTTGTGGTACTTTCTCCTTCGTCTTTTTCTATGTGTTTTCGAGATCTCGTGACAACAAGCATAAGCTTTGCCCCAAATTCTACTAACTTTTGATCAAAAGAATGAAATAGTGCAATTTATGATGGTTATGAAAGTTGGGATAGAATGAAGATTCTATGACTTAAAAGATTTCTAGTTTTAGCTCGTGTTTTCCCTAATTGAAAGGATGAAAATCCTGTTTGTGGGAATTTAAACAAAATACTAAGAAAAATGATTTTGCACTTTATGAAGTTTGATCGTAGCTTCGTAAAAAGATGGATTTGTGATAAATGCCTAATGTGATTGAGTTCTCTATTGCAGAAATTGATTGGGACGAGTAGAATATTCAATTGCATGTTGGGGAATATAAGAAGAATGAATACGTTGACTGTGGTTGTGCCTTTGAGAAAGGGCTCTTCTTTGAAAGAAAGCTCATGAGTATAATGGTTCTACAACATAATCATCAATGAAACCTCTAACACAATCATGATATCGATGGATAAAGGTTCTATGTTTAAGTAAAACCTTTCGACTTTGGTACAAGAATCGTCTTTTCTTCAATAGTTTCTTGTAGCTAAGTGCTTTTTTTGGCTTTTTGATTCGTTTGAGAAGGGATTTCTTAACAAAGGTTGTGGATTTCCAATCTCTTAACATGAGAGTAATCAATGTAATTGTGAGTTTTGGATGATCTTTACTAAATTAATGTTTTGAAAACACATCAAACAAGTTGTAGAATAGTTGTTTTTTTAAGTCATATACTAAACATCAAGTGTATGATCAAAATGTTTTTGAAAAATTATTTTCACAGGTTTTACACATGACAGATAGTTCAAGCAGACTCACTCTTAGTACTTAGGTAGGTCACCATAATAATCAACAGCCCACATCTTAAAACTGTGTCAACTCACACAACCATGTCACCCCCGAAGGGGCGCCCGTGTTTTTGTCTTTTCCAAGCGCGTACTCAGAGTGACGAAAGTGGATATTGGATTCACTAAGCAAACGGTCCTTGGCAGTTATATGGTGAGTATCTTGGCAGTAGATTCTTCCCTCCCCTACACTGTGATTATTATGATGTTTGGAAACTGACTTTAGCTGGATACTACACTAAGTTCGTAGTAAGGGTTTCCGTTCGGTGCATCAAATGATATACTCCCTCAAGAGACCTCCCAACCTTTAGAATAAAGGCTTTGGGGATGGTTATCAATGCACAGTACCGTTGAATGGGATTTTCATCATCCATCCACATTTTATTAAAGTGGGTTGGAAAAATTGGCTTTAGTTGTTCCCACTTAGGTTGTTCCCATAGAGTGAGTACTTTTTCCCACTACGGCAGGCCTTCTAAAGGATGTAATTAAAACAATAAATTTGCATGAAATTGAAAAGGAAAGTCTAGTATTTTGATCACCTAGTTAAGGGGAGAGCATAGACCTATTGCCACAGAAAAAGCAAACAAATGATCTTTTTAAAACCCAAATCACAATGATCTAATCTAAGTGAAAATATTGCTTCACAAAAAAAATTGTTCAATTTTAATTGCAAGATCATTGTGTGGTGACTATCCTAGATTGATTCATTTTAAAATCCATGTCTATCCTAGGATTGATTCATTTTTGAATTAAGTGACTATCCTAGGATTGGTTCATTTTTTTAAAGCTCTTACTGGCCGCGGTCACGTTGGATCCAGTCGAATCCTACTTAAGTTACAAATTACAGTTGCAGACTTAGAAATTCTATGCTAAAATAAAAAAAAGTGCTAAAATAGACATCAAGAGTGTTAAAACAAAAATGCTCTATGAAAACAGTAATGGGCGCTACATAATCAGTAATGGGCACTGTAGGATGAGTAATGGGTGCTGCAAAATACGTAACGAGCACTGCAGGATGAGTAATGGGCATTGCAGGATGAGTAATGGGCACTACAGGATTAGTAATGGGTGCTGCAGGATGATTAATGGGTGCTACAGGATCAGTAATGGGTGCTGCAAGATCAATGGGCATTGTAGGATCAGTAACGGGCGCTGCAGGATCAGTAAAGGGTGTTGTAACAAAATTAAAGAGTGCTAAATTGGGTGTGATCTACGCTGAAGTGTGTTTGATGCGCTAATACACTCTTTTATCTATAACCTATTAGAAAAATCTGCAAAAAGATGTTAAAATTGGGGCAAGAGCCCCACGGTGGGTGCCAAAAATGTGTGTGGGAAATGTTAGTATCAAAATGAGATAACAAAAACACACCAATGCAACATTAAACTAAAGAAAGCTAAAATAAAATGAAAAGAGATCAAACAAAGCTTCTTCAGAATCGTTCCATTGTCCTCTATCTCCAGTGATTTGCTTGAAGTTGCTGCTCTCAGATTGTATAAGCAAAGCTTCTCAGAATGGCAACCTGCAGAATGAGTATGCAAAGGGAGAGTACTTCTCTATCCTATATGTTGGTGGAGTGAAATGTTGATGTACGATTATGCATAGGGGTTGTAGATTATGCACAGGGGCTGTGGACTATAAATGCTATTGAAGCTATGATATGAGGATGATAGGCCATGATATGGATTGATAATATGCTAAAATATGCTATGCTATGATTGTAAAGGCTATGGATGCTGGAAGGATGATTGACTATAGTTTTCCCATACAAAAGCTTCTTCTCTTTTTCAAAGACCCGATAGTCCTTTTTATAGATTTTTACAGGCAAGAGCCTGGCTAGCAAAGATCAATGGCTGTGAGATTGTCTAGTAAATTTGAATGGTGAGATATGGAGAGGTTGAGAGGAAAATGGAAGATGTTGGGAGGTTGGAGAGAAGAATGGAGGTTTGTCTTCAACCCACGGGAACAACTTTGCTTAGAAACAGAGAAATTTATTAATTTTTTGTTTTGAAGTTGTTTCATAGTTGTTGTTGATAATCCAAATTAAATAAATAAATTTATTTAATTTTGTGAGTTTGATATTTGATTTTAGGACTATAGAAGATTTAATTAAATATTTGGAATATTTAATTGCGAATAGACTTTAGAAGAATTAATTAAATATTTGGAATATTTAATTGTGAATAGACTTTAGAAGATTTTTAGAAGAGAAGAATATTTAATCTTTATTTGAATAAAATATTCAAGCCAAGATTATATGATAATTAATATAAATAAATCATAATGTTTATTTAATTAATTAAGAAATGGATAAGAAAAGTGATTAAATAAACTTATTTATTTAATCGAAATGAAAAAATGAACAATATAAATAAATTATTTAGATTTATTTATACACAGATTGAATTCAGAGATTTAATTAAATATTAAAAATATTTAATTAATTACCAGACTATTGAGATGTGGCCATTTTTAGATGTATACACAAAGTATTTTCACAAAACCCTAAGGGCTTAACCTTGATAATTACTTTGTTCACAGACTATACACACAGTTTTTCAGTCAAGAAACTTCATTCCCTCGCATCTTATCTTTATGATTTTTTCCTAAATCCACTAAAACATGAAAATTCATAGTAGGATAATCTCACAAGAAACCAGAAGATTCCACCAATTAATGAAGGAGAAACATAATTATTTATGTCTCTGCTTACCCTAATTGAGTGTTTTAGCAGTCTAAAGTAAATCCACAATAACTCACACAAATCTTAACTAAAATGCATGAAATTTGATGTAATAGGAATGCGATTGAGATTATTACCATATCCAACCATTCTACCATGCCTTCAAGGACATACAATTCAGTACAATACCTAGAAATTCAAGATTTTTGAAGAAAAATGATTAAAAATTAGAGATTTTCCTTGAACTTATTCTTTATTCAACCACCCTCGAAGTTATAAAAGATACAAGAGCCTTTTGAAAGGAAAAACAACTAACTTTAAGGCTTCTAACTACCTCTAACCGACCCTAATGACTCTTCATCTCTTAATATTGCCTTTTTGATTAAGTTGACAACTTTTTACATTGTTTTCATTGTTCCCATAAAGATAGAGAAGGTCCCAAGTACTTTAAAATGTTTTAATTATTATTAGATATAATCCAATTGAAATTTACTTATTGATCACTCTTTTTAGATTAATGATCCCATGATCATTTTGTAGGAAATGATGTTTTTTATAAACATCTAAATGATATTACATTGGAGATCTTCGAGCCCACCATACGTACACGATGGAATGCCCAAAATCAAAATTTAAAAGATGAGCTCTTTAACCGTTTAGTTGTGTTGTTCGGTAGTAACACATTCAACCGAACCAACATCCTTAAGAAAACTGGTACCTATCTAAAGTAAGTGATGGACCAATATAGGTCACATTTAGAGAAGAACCTGTTGTCGAATGGAAGGACCTGGTGTTGGAAGGAAAGGAGAAGGCTGAAAAGAAAAAATGAAAGACACCACTGGGCCAAGGAAGGTATGTGATACTATCAAAAATGTAATTATATAGTGATTACTCTTTCTTTTTACACAATCTAACGTATTTAAAACCTTTCATAGGCTACCCCACACATCGAAGGAAACCAAGGCAAGACTAGAAAAACACGGGCAACACAAACTTGGCTCTGGTGATTATATGAAATTAGCCACACAAATCGTAAGTATCAATAAATGAAATATTGCATCCAAATAATAAATTGCAAACAATTTTGGTTTTATCACACCATAGAAGAAAAATTCATGATCTTATGCAAAAATGCAGCATTCTGAATTCAATAGAGTGCCCACAAAAGAGGACTTGAATATTTCCTTCCAACAAGGCTATGAGGTCGTGGTTGAATGCCTAAGACTCTTGACTGGGCAAACAAAAGCTTCCACTACTTCTAACATGCAAGTAAATAAAGTCAATGAAGTTTATTTAAAATTGAATGCTTGTGCAATCTATTCAATATTAATTTCCACCATAAAGTAATTATGTACCTATTTGTTTTAAACATGCAAGCAATGATAATACTGCACATGACATTGGAATTCAGCCTAGTGAGGGTGGAGCACAACCTACAAATGAAGGTCATGGTGTGCATCCCATTATTGGATGTATTCATGTGCTATACAAAACACAATATGGATTAATACAATTAAACATCTTTAATTGCAATTGGTGTATTAATTAATGTAAATTTTTGTGTTTCAAATTTAGAGCATGTAGAGCATGATCAACATGTTGAGCACGATCAGGGTAGACAAGATCAGGAACATGATGTGGCCCCATTAGGTAAAGAGGACCACTTTAATGTTCTTTTAAACATATTTAATTGTAATTAGTGTATTAATTAATGTAACCTTTCATGTTTCAACTCCAAAGGATTTAGAGGGTGTTCAACATGTTGAGCATGAGTCTATAAGACAAGACCAGGAACATGATGTGGCCCCATTAGGTAAAGAGTAACACTCTAATATTCTTTTAATTAATGAAATACTTGTAACAATAATAATAAAACATATCAATTTAATAGTTTTTTGTTATTGCAACAAACCCCCCCTTGCAGCGGCCTCCACATCGCGAGTACACACCTAGGCATACATTAAGATCACGAGTAGAGGGAAAAACAACTAAAGGGGGGATAGATGATTTAGAAAATGATACTCCACTTATTATTTTTTTAGTTGCAAAAAATAAGCAAAAAAAAAGTGATTGTAATCATATTATGACAACCATATTTTTGATAATATGTAAAAACTGAAAGAATGAATGTTATATGTTAATGAATGAATGTGAATATGTTAATGAATGAATGTTATATGTTATTCATGGATGAATGAATGATTAATGTTATATGATCGGGTATAGGGAATTGAGAGTGATGTGAGGGGGGGGGATGAGCCAAATGAGCTTCCACCATCATGTGGTTTCCCCTGTTAAGTAGAGAATATTAAACTATTCTCAAAACAAAGAGAATCTCAATAAGGTAATGCACTTTTCAATATTTCATTATGCTGCACTTTTAAGCTTATGCAATTTTCATTAGTTCTCTTTGCTTCAAGATGTTACCCTTTGTACTTATTTTACTTTTTAACACATCTCATATGTTACCCTAGATGACAACTTTTGCAGGGGAAACTATCCACGGATGGAAACCGCATCTGGGGATATACGAGTTTGGATTAGACAAACTTGGGATGTAGTCATGTAGCACAAAAACAAAAGAGAAGAGCCCAACCATTTCAGCATAAGAATTGGCTTGAGACTGGTACATGGTTCGAACTAGATTTGGGTATGAGGGGTCTAGGAGAGAGCCTTGTAACACAACTAGTATTCAATCATTAAACATATAGATATTGTAATTATGTGGTTTATGCTAAAATCATCCATAATTCACTATGTGATGAGTAGTTAGTGATGATGTCATGCCATTGTTTGGTAGGTTATTGATTATGTAGTTGCTCCCAATAATCATCTCTAGTTGCTTACATGCCATTTGATCCATATGAGGGGAACCTTTCAATCTAGGTAGAAATTTTATAGATGACTATCTTATTTAGTGACCAATGGAATAAGTGAGTGGATGGATTGCTCCTAGTAATCACCTATCATGTGCTTCATGCACTGATGATAAAATAATTTCATTGGATATAATTAATACAATTATGTATTATATGTTGCTGGTTTGGTTTTTGGTTTGGGTTTAACTGTTATTTTTATTCACCCAAGCATCATATGAGAAAGCACACACATATTTTGCTAGAGATCCATCACAAAAGTGACCTCTCTCTCTCTCACACACACACTCACTTTCTCTCTCTTTCACTCACACAACTGACCAAAAATAGAATGTACTATTTGGAAATCATTAGTTGTGGATTTAATTTCTATTTGAACTTAATTGTAATCAGATGGGCTTCATAAGTTGCGGGAACAATACTTGTTTGGGTTCATGAGCTTGGTGTGTAGTTCAATGATGGCATCGACATACTTGTATGTTGTCTTTACACTAAATTTTTCCTGTAAAATGTTAATAACATATTTTACTTTATTCCACTATGAGAGAAGACATTGAAGAAGAGTGTCATAGCAAAACACTCAATCATCGGGGAACTTCAGTCCCAAAATAAATTAGGAGAAGATCAAATACACAAAACTTCAACAATTCACTTTCATTCACCAAAAATCCATCAATTTTTCTTGAAACCATAAGGCTATCAAACATCACAAACACTAAATTAGTATTTCAAACCCTTTATCAGATTCCAATTCAACTTATCCATCAACAAAATGTATGTAACAATCAATAACTAGATTTGAATCATTGAAATCAGTCTATACTCTTTACAAGTACCAATCCACTCATCTTAACAACTTACTTTACAAGGATAATTAACAACAATCCAATCATCACTTACTCAAATAGCTTGAACAACATGTTCTCAACACAAATACTTACTCACCAATCATTGACCCATGAAACTTTCCCTTGGTTTGCAATCTATATGCCTTTTTCCACATAGGATTCACCTTGCTCAATACATCAAGTTCTTCAACCTATCTTCAACCCTCTATCAAAAACTTAGGTATCATTTGTAACATCAATAAAGTAGCATTAGATCATAATTCAAACACTTTTTTATTAGAATATTAGGTTCTACATTCAAATTACCATTTTGCACAAAGAAACCAACTTGCCCCAATCAACAATTCCAAACAGTTAATCTTCTAAAATACTTCCAAGAATTTGGGAACCTTTACTAATTACATTTAGATAGGTTCCCATCATAAAACATCCATTCTTTCACTGTTTGAAAGATTCACATCTTATGAGAAATCTACACACCAATCTACTAGTAGTACAACAAACCCATGTATCGAGTGGAATCATTCCAAATTTAGAGCATGTCCAAAAAATTCACACACATTTAGAGACCCATTCCCACTATCTTTAACATGCCACAATCCCAAACTTCAGTGTTAGGAAAAATCATCAATAAACTGACTGTGTGTTGCCAAAAGAGCCCTTAATAGGCCATATTTACAAATAAAGTTGTCTTGAAATGCCTCCAATACACAAAAGAACTTGAAACAATCTTACATCATGCCTCAAAATTGAAGATTCAATTACTTTCAGAGGAAAAAAGGCTTCATATAACCGTGTTAGGGAGGGAAGATGTTTGAATGAATATTTAAAAAAAAACTGCAGGGTTTCATCATAATTTTGACAAACATAGCTTGACAAACCACAAAAAATTGCAATGAGGTTGTTGTACACAAGACATAGTTTTCATCGTAATGGAAATGACGGTTTGCTCCACCTTGTTAGAAAATGGACAAACATTTGGTATTTTTTTGACGATTTCAAATGGGTGTTCTGCAACATTTTATGATTTTTTGCGTCGATAGATGAACAAAGTTACGTTGATTTTGTGACAAACACTGCCAAAAAATTTTGTGGCACTGACCATCGATGCTGGGTTGTGGTTTCGACGTATAAAAATTGGTCGTTAAAGCGATGAAAATCTAGTGACGAAATTTAAATCAGTGTTCTGTTGGTAAGTCGACAATATTTTGTCGATATGTCACCAAACATTTATCAAAATTTGTAGTGAAATATAGTAGTGTTGGTTTATGAACTTGTGTCAAAAGGTGTTGTGCAATTGGATGGATCTATTGTCCAAACAATAGGTATGATAAAAAATATGCACCTTACACTGCACACTTGCCCCAATTTCTCTGTTTCCCAAGACATACATGTAATAGAGTTGCCTCCCCACTTTGCACTCTACCTATCAAGGGATTTTATAGCCAAATTAGGGGGTTTCCTATTAGTTGATTTGCCTCACCTCTTCTTTAGAACCCAATATGGCACTAAGGTAATTATTGAATCCAAATCGTTATTCAAGGTTCACATTGAGCTAGACACCATCAACTCTATGAATGCCAACTTGTTAATGACTCATGAGTCAGTGATTCAATATGAGGCATTACATCTTAATTCATCTGATGAAGAGGAAGAATTAGATGAATGGGCTGCTAAAAATTAAGACTTTGACCCATCCAGTCACATAGAAGAGGCTGGGTTAGGGATCTATATGATTCATGAACCCAATGCATCGATTCCTAATCTAGTTAAAGATCAAGAACAACTTGAACAACAAGAGGAATAACTTTGGGAGCTATATTTCAATGGTTCAAGATGTGGGATAGGGGATGGTGGATGAGAAATGTTGGTATCACCTGATGGAAACAAATATTATTCAGCCTTGAGATTCGCATTCGGCTATACAAACAACATAGATGACTATGAGGCCCTCATTCATGGCCTCAAATGTGCTCAAAAAAGAGGTATTATGTGTTTATAGGTTTATCGTGACTCGAAATTAGTTGTGAATCAGGTAAAAAATTTAAATGTTGTAAAAAATGATGTAATTAAGAAATACAAGTATCAAGAATGGGACCTAATAGAAGATTTTGATGCATTTAATTTTCTTTCTATCCCTAGAACTCAAAACAAGCATGCTAATAGAATTGCTACCTTAGGTGCATAGTTTGATATTCCAAATGAGGTTCATAATGTAGAAATGCAACAATATCTAAAAATTGTTGTTAGACCTTCTATGCCAGATAACAATGTGAGTTGGCAGGTCTTTGACAGTGATGAGCAGATTATGAGCTTCTTGATAGCCAAAGCTAAATTTGTAGATGAGAACCAACCAAAGTGGCAACAATAATATGGAGAAAAAATTTTGCAGCTAAAATCAAATAATTTGTGGAAGGGGTTGGTAATGTTGGAATTAGTTTTCAAATCTGATGATTAGGAAAGAAAAGACAAGTGTGGCATGACCGTCAAACAAGAACATTATGAGGCCATCGAAATATTTAAAGGTAAACTTTTGAAACTGGGCAAAGTGTGTACTAAGGAAGAGCAACAATATTTTGTTTTGTTATGCCAAGAGTTTAGTGATATTTTTTTTTGGGAATATAAGGATCTAAGGGGGTTTGGTCCTAAACTAGCTCAACATACAATAGAGTTAGAGCCTAATGCAAAGCTTGTTAGGAAAAAACAAAGACCCCTAAATCCTAAGCTTGAACACTTGATGAAAGTTGAATTAAATAAGTTGGTTGAGAGTAACATAATCTTCCCTATTAAACACACTTCTTGGGTTTCCAAATTAGTCCCAGTTAGGAAGAAAAATGGGGAAATAAGATTGTGTGTTGATTTCAAAGATTTAAATAAGGCTTCCCTTAAGGACCACTACCTACTTCCTTCGATGGAGAAAATTCTACAAGTAGTGTCAGGCTCCAAAATATTCTCTTTGCTTGATGGGTATTTTGGCTATACTCAGATTTTGGTTATGGAGGAGGATCAATATAAAACAACATTCACAACTAAATGGGGCACTATGGATTATAGGAAAATTCCTTTTGGCTTATCTAATGTAGGGGTGATGTTCCAAAGGGAAATGGACATGGATTTTCATGACCTTATGAATAAGATTTTTCTTGTGTACTTAGATGATATTACAATATTTTCTAAAAATGCTAACACTTGAGACAAATTTTCAAAAGATGCAGAGAGTTTGAAGTTTCTCTTAATCTGAAGAAATGCATATTTTCCATCCACGAAGGCAAGCTTCTAGGACATATCATCTCCAAGAAAAGAATTTCAATTGATCCAGAGTGAGTTTTAGCCATTCTAGAACTACCTTTATTGGCACATAAGAAGGGTTTGCAGAGCTTTCTTGGCAGAATTAATTTCGTGAGGAGGTTTATACCAAACATTGCAGCCTTGTTACAACCCCTTACAACAATGTTGAAAAAGAACGTAACATTTAATTGGACTAAGGAGGGTATGAGAAGCTTCAAGCAGATAAAAGAGGCCCTTTCAACTACTCCAACTCTCATTAATCCAAATTATAACAAGGATTTCATCTTATACACCTTCAGAGTTGTTGATACAATTTCTGCCATGTTATGCTAGCAAATTGACAATGGCCTGAAGCAAACCGTAGCCTTTTTTAGTCAAGTGTTACATGATTATGAGGTAAACTAATCTTTTTTGGAGAAGCATGTGTTTGCAGCAGTTAGAAGTCTTAAAAAGTGTAGGCACATGTCAAATAAAAAAATTCATTTGTTGGTTGTTCACCCTACTGTGAAAGATTTCTTGTTGAATAAAGATATGAATGAAAAGAGAGTTGGTTGGATAACAAGGGTAATGGAATTTGACATTGATATCAAGGTTACTAAGTTGGTTAGGGGTAAAGGATTGTGTAAACAGCTTGCTGGGAACAACCATGAAGATGACATGAGTATTTCCATAGTATTGGGAAACAAAGAGGAAACTGATGTACCAACTCCAGGTACAAGTTGGGTACAACAAATGATTCATTACTTGCAGATTGGTGAGTGTCTTGAAGGCTTGGACAAAGCAAAAAGAACGTATTTCAGATTACAGGCCATTCCCTATGCTATTGTTGATGGTATATTATTTAGAAGAGACCTTTAGGGTGTGTTATTGAGATGAATTGAGCCTAATCAAACAAAAATAAAGGAGTTCCATAATGGGCTGTCAAGAGGCCACTTTGCAGCAAGAATGACAACCCTTAAGATAATGAGGGATAGTTATTACTGGCCAGAAATTTTCAAGGATGCCTTTATGTGGGTAAAGAAATGCAAAAAATGTGCATTGTTAATAGGAAAATAGAAACTTGTAGCCTTTCCTTTGAATCCTATTCAAATTGAATAGCCCTTTGCTAAATGGGGGCTTGATTTTATTGGACAAATTAATCTGCCCTCAAGTGCTGGTCACAAATGGATCTTGACTGTCATCGATTATTTCACTAAGTGGACCAAGGTTCTTGCTCTAAAAGAAGAAAATGAAACCTCTATTCTAAATTTTTATCAAGACATAGTGTCTAGATTTGGTGTTCCAAACTCTATTATTTCTAATAACACTCTTGCATTTATTGGTCTAAAGGTTTCTGACTGGTCCATGAAAAATAACATATTTTTGAGCACTTCATCAAATTATTACCCGTAGGGTAACAAGCAAGCAGAATGTACCGATAAAAACCTGATCAAAATCAACAAGAAGGCCATTGAAGACAACCAAAAAACATGGCACGAGAAGCTAAAGTTAACCCTTTGGGCTGACGAGATGACACCCGAGAGAGCTACTGGTTGCTCTCTGTATGTCCTTACTTATGGCAAAGAGGCCAAATTACCAATCTCCATTGAGCTGCCAACTTTGAATTACATTAAGGAGCTTGAATTGCTAGAAGAACAACCCATGGACGTAATACTTGCATAATTAACGGAGCTGGAAGAAACCAAAAAAGAAGCATGGAGGAAGCTTGAAATTCATCAAGTGAAAAGTTCTTTCGACAAAAGAGAAAAGTTCAGAGAATTTGTTGTTGGAGACTTTGTCTGGAAATGGGATGAGAACAAAAATAAACCAAGGAAATATACTAAATTTGATGCAATCTAAGAGGGCCCATTTGTCATAACAGAATGTAGACAACATAATTCATTTCAGCTCTCGAGGTTAACTGGAGAAGTACTTTCAATCCCTGTCAATGGGATCCTTTTGAAACACTGTTTATGAGGTTTTAAGTTCTACCCCTGTACTATAGTAGAGTAGTTGCTACTAATAAGTGCTTGGAGCACTTTATTTTCAATAGTTTTCTTTCAATAAGTGCTTTTGTACCTTTCCTTTTGGCTGCCAGGGCCTTGTTTGTTGTTTTGCTTTTTTGGTGTTGTTTTTGCTACTGTTTGGAGTTGCAAGTTTTAAATTTCTTAGAATTCTTGAGTTTCAAAAGGGTAGAATTGAATCCATGCCTAATGGATATTCATAAGGAAACTGGCCTAGTGCTTAGGAGGCAAGCATCTAGCAGAGGTTGCCAAAAGTGTTATCAATTTTTTACACAACTCAAATTGACAGAGCTGGTTGAGTAAAGTTCATTTAAAGGTGAAGAATTTTAGTTTATTTCTGCAGATGTTTTAAACATTGAAAATATTTGAGTTGTTGAGTTTTAAGAAGTGCAATGTGTTTCAGTTTTTATTCATTATTTGCAGCATTATGTATTGCATTAA
The DNA here is from genome assembly GCA_007258455.2 of Sequoia sempervirens. NCBI lineage: Eukaryota > Viridiplantae > Streptophyta > Pinopsida > Cupressales > Cupressaceae > Sequoia > Sequoia sempervirens. The sequence goes on along the minus strand of VDFB02353493.1, from coordinate 13,786,762 downwards.
GAAATAAAAAAAGTGCTTTCATTATGTCATTCATTCACCTATTCAATACATTGTTTGCAAGAGAAGGAAGTGCAAAATTGAACAAGTATTTCACAAATGTTTCTTTTTTTATTCATTGGAGTAAAAGGAGAATCAAGTGTCCCACACAAGTGGTGGGAGTAGCAAGAACAATGAACTATAAAGAATATCCTACACTACTGAAGATTAAAAAGGAGAAAGAGCATTCAAAAGTGTTTACCCCTAATAATATGGGTGTGTTGCACCTTTAAAAAAAAAGGAGAAAGAGCATGTAAGAAAGAGCATAATAATCATTTCCTAATGGTGTTTTTGAGTTTCCTCCAGGGTTGAGCTCTCCTTTCTGCTTCGATGCTCCAAGTGAACCTATAAATGGATGAAAGTTTTGTTAGAGCTCGAACTATGAATATTCCTACATGGTCCATCAAAAAAAATGTAGAATATTGTATATGATGTATTGAATCAATTGAGCAAGAACAAGAGGATTACAAGAGAATACCAGAGAGAAAACACCATGAGAAACTTCTAAATTTATTGTCTTAATCTAACATTTTTTGTTTCTTGTGCAGGTATAGGAAAAGCCATGTTGTTGTTTTGTTTTGAATATCATAAAGCATGTGGTATAAAACGGGCTCCCATAAGGGTTGAGACCTGACATGCTTTCACTCAACATTCCATAGAGGGCTTTCATAAAGAGACAACTCAATATTTCTCAAAGAGATATGCATCTAAAGGAGTGCATCCAAGTGCCATGAAGACTCAAGAAAGTGATCACCTAGGACAATCAAATCCAAAATGAAATTAAATGAAAATCATAGGTGATCAATTGCTTAAGTGAATTGGCATCAAATGCATCATCACAAAATGTGATATTGAACAGGCATACATAATGGGTTGTTTACAAATCAAACAATAAAAACTGAAGCAAATGAAGAAACTTCTAAACATCAACAATAGTTTTTTATATTTCAAAATATTACATGCAATGATAGCTTTCACATCATCATGTTGTTGTCTAGGAGATAAAAAATGCATGAAGAGTACATAAGAGAGGTTGACTCCATTAGTAACAGAGTGACAAGTGGCTGCATGTGAGCTACTGAAAGTAGAGAATGAATGAAAAGATGACATGGTTGACTATGGGTGCAACACATTAAGTTTTTGAGTTGAATGTGGCTTGAAGACAACATCATTCATGTAGGTAATTTGTAGAATGAAGTAAGTTTTTCTTCAATATTTTTATGCCACAAATATAAAGGAAAATCACATTGCCTTGTTTCATTAAGATATGAAGCTGAAAGTAGATTTCCTGAAGCATTCAAGTGCACATGAAGGCATCAAAGTAACCTACATAAGTATCACAATGGTTGAGTGCAAGCTTGGAATTGAATGAAGTAAATGTTGGGTATTTCTAATATGTGGTTTCCATTGATGTCAACATTATTGGCATTAATGTCTTTAAGGCTGTATATGTCGAGGATATTGAGAAAATTGTAATAAAATAAGTTGCAGGTTGTCGGTGATGTAGTGAAGTTCAGTATGGTGGCTACCTCAATATATTGATGATAAGAGGTTTTGGATTAAAGGGTTTTTTTTCAAGTATATCTAGTTTGTCCACATGAAGTTTAAGAGGTTCACATGAATATTTGATTGATTTATGAGTATTTGTGTTCTGACAGATGTTTTGTTGCTTTAGTTGGTGTTCTTGAAAGAAGATAATGTGATTCTAGTAAATTAAGTTGTTGTGGATGCTTCTGTGGTGATTCATGATGCTTGTGGATGTTTCTAGATCATTCTCTATATGTGTTGTTGGTCTGCATTGATAATTGTGCTCATGATTGGTGATTTTATTTTGTGAGTTCATGTTTTTCATGATCATGGTCGACATGGTGATTGTAGCGTGATGCGGATCTTCAAGGAATAGTTGTTTAAGGTGTTTCATGTTTGAGGATGTTGTTTTGGTTCCTTACTATGTTTTGGATGACATTGTTTGTTTCGCATTGATAAATTGTTTATGGATTGGGCTGACAATTTGTACAAATTTTATATTTTGTTAGGCTGACATATAGTTGTTCTATCCTTGGTTGTAGATATATATGATTGATTGTTTATACCATTTGAAGGTGCGGTGTATGATGTATGCTCTGTGTTGTGTGTGAATAATGTTCTAATCTTTTGAAGGTAGAAGTAAAGTGTGAAGAAGAGTGAGCAGAAGAAAGTGTTTATGTGCTTAACCAAAACTGTAATTAGGCATTAGAAGATGCTATTTTCTCAGTTCAAAATCTTCCAGATGTAATTTGAATGTGACTGTAAGACAATGAGTCTTCTTTTGGGAAGAAATCATTTTTGTATTTGATTAGTGAGCTCTAGGAAGTGTTCCTGAATGCATGTGCATTCCCCATTTATAATAATTTTATACTTTTAACAGGGTATAATCTTGTGGATTAGCCTCCACCATGGTTTTTCCCCTAATAGGGTTTCCACGTAAAAAATATTGGTGTTATGTGTGTTTTTGATGTGGTGATGGTTTATGCTTTCATGTTAATTTATCAGATCTGGGAATAAGTTTAATAAGTATAATTTATGTGACAACCGATTCACCCCCCCTCTTAGTTGTCTTCCCTTGTGTTGTCAACAATTGGTATCAGAGGAGGTTCCCCATAAGAAGTTAAATAGCTTGAGGTGATCTAGGATGGCAACATATAAGAAAGATAGTCTGAGATTTGATGGAACAAATTATTCTCTTTGGAAGAGTCAAATGGAGTGTCATCTGAGATGCATTGGTGAACCTTACTGGAAAATTACAAAGAATAGGTATATCATCCCACATAATGGTCCTTCTATTACAGGTGAGATTAAGGAAGCCAAGTACAATATCAGGGCTAAAGAAGCATTATTGAGTGCTCTGACTAATTCCATGATGAGAAATGTAATGGAGATGAAGACTACTTTTGAGATCTGGAAAAAGTTGGAAACTTTGTATGAAGGTGATACCCATGTGAAGATTGCTAAGCTGTAAAGCCTGAAAGGGAAATAAGAAACATTGAGAATGGGTGAAGATGAGAAAATCACTTCTTTTATGCAGAGAGTGAATGAACTTGTGTGTAGTATTAGATGTGCTGGTGGAACATTGGAAGAATTAGAGATTGTTGCTAAAGTGCTCAGATCCTTGCCTGCTGCATACAAACACAAAGCTGCTGCTATTGAGGAGATCTAGACTGTGACAAATGTAGCCAAAGACATGTTGATTGGTAAGCTTGCTACTTTTGAGTTAAGTGAGTTTGGTGAATCTCTTCCTAAGATAGAATCTGCATTCAAAGCTACTATCTTCAGAAAAGATAAGCAGAGATATGATCCAGGAGAAATTCCTTTTAGAAAAATGTCCAATTATGAGCAAGAAATGAGAGAGATTGAAGAAGAAGAGAGAAAACTAGATGAGCTTGAAGCACTTATTGTCAAGAGGGTAGCCAGAGGAGAAGGTAAGTATAAAGGGAAATTTTCTCTTAAATGTTTTTCTTGCAATAAGATAGGTCATTTTTCCTCAAGGTGTTCAGAAAGAGTTCCTAAGCCAAGACCCAACAAGCCTAGATTCTAAAGAAAGTTTTATTATGCCACTAATGAAGGTGTGACAGTTGATGAATCTAATAAAGGGAATTTAAGTGAGGATGAATGGGTATTTATTGCTATCAAGGAAAATGATCCCATACCTATTGAATCTACTAGTTGCATAAATGTCAAGAAAGCTCTAGCTGCCAGAGTTGAAGAAAACGATGAATGGGTGATTGATAGTGGATGTTGTCATCACGTGACATGTGATAAAAGTAAATTTGTGAGATTGGAAAAGTATGATGGTGGTGTTATAAGATTTGGTGATGATAAAGCTAGTGTAATGCGTGGCAGAGGATTGATTTCTCTTGATGGTAAGATTAATACTGATGATGTCCAATATGTGGAAGGATTGAAGCATAATCTCTTAAGTGTTGGACAAATGGTTGACATGGGATACAATCTTCAATTCGAGAATGGAAAGTGTAGAATATTGGGGAGTTCTGGAAATGTGATTGCATCTAGTACAAAAACAAAAGGTGATATCTTTCATCTAAATGCTACTGGTAAAAATTTTCCGATTTCTCAAGTTGATGAAATTTGGTTGTGGCATAGGAGATTGTATCATGTGAACTTTGAAAATATTATCAAGATAAGTTATACTTAGGAAGTGAGATATCTTCCTAAGTTGATAAAACCTACTAATGCTATATGCAAGGAATGTCAGTTAGGGAAGCAAACTAGAGTTTCATTTTGGGGAAAAAACATTGTTCAAATGAAGTGTTGGAGCTTGTGCATATTGAATTGTGTGGTCCTTCTAGAGTCAAAAGTTTACAAGGAGACATGCATTTCATGCTACTTATTGATGATTATTCTAGATTGATGTGGGTTACTTTCTTAAGGGAAAAATATAAAGCTCTAGATAAATTTAATATTTTTAAGGCTATGGTTGAGACATAGATAGGTCTAAAGATTAAATGTATGAGATCAGATAGAGGTGGTGAATTCACTTCCAGTGAGTTTAATTATTTTTGTGAAGAGCATGAGATAAAGAGAAAATTATTTTCCCCATGAACCCCTTAGAAAAATGAATTTATGGAAAGGAAGAACAAGACAATTCAAGAAGCTGCTAAGACTATGAAGCTGGAAGGAAATGTTTTGCATATCTACTGGAGAGAAGTTGTGAGTGTTGTCGTTTACACTCTCAATCAGGTACATGTCAAAGGTGATACTGGTAAGACTCCTTATGAGTTATGGTTTGGTCATAAGCCTATTGTTAGATACTTCAAAATATTTTAGATTAAATGCTATATCAAAAGAGATGAAGATATAGGAAAATTTGATGCTAGAAGTGATGAAGGAATCTTTCTTGATTATTCTAATAAAAGTAAAGCCTACTAGTGCTAGAATAAGAGATTGAGGAAAGTAATTGAAAGTGCTAATGTTAAGGTTGATGAAGACACAATTAGACCATTAAACGGATATTATTTAGACAATCAAAATGATAGTTCAGATAAAGGAAAGAAAGTTCAAACTCTAAATCAAGCTCAAATCATTCCGGTGAATCAGGAAAATCAAGAGAAAGAAACTAGTGAAAGTGTAGAAGTGACATTAGAAGAGCCTAAAGTTCAAGAATACCCTAAGACTCCAAGGTATGTAAGATTAAATCATCCAAAAGATCAGATCATAGGTGATAAGAACAAAGGTGTTCAAACTAGGAGAAGAATTGCAAAAGAATACTATTTGATCTCAAATATTGAGTCTAATAGTGTCAATGAAGCATGCAAAGATGAACATTGGGTGGAAGAAATGAAAGAACTACTACAAATTGAGAATAATGATACATGGATTCTTGTTCCTAGACCTAAGGAAAAAATGTCATTGGAACTAAATGGGTCTTTCGAAACAAACTGAATGAGCAAGGTGAAGTTGTTAGAAACAAAGCAAGATTGGTGTGTAAAGGATATTCTCAGATGGAAGGAATTGACTTTGAAGAAAAATTTTCTCCTATTGCTAGGATTGAAGTTGTGAGACTATTTCTTGCTTATACTACTTACAAAAACTTCAAGGTTTATCATATGGATGTCAAGTCAACATTTCTAAATAGTGAACTGGAAGAAGTGTATATTGAGCAACCTGATGGATTTCAATTGACTGATAAGGGAGATATGGTTTTTCGGTTGAAGAAAGCATTGTATGGACTTAAGAAATCCCCAAGAGCATGGTATGCGAGATTGGACAAGTATTTGTTGAAACTTGAATTTAAGGATACTTTTGAGTATCTCAAAGGGAAGCTAGGGGTGATTACCCCTCCAAATTAGAATTAATATGCATTCACTTGCATTAGTTCGTGCATTTCATAGTCATATCTTGTGAACTGGATTGATGTTGTGGTGGCTGCTACTCAGAGGGAGTAGTTAGATGTTAAAAAATGTGGTTCAGAGCTTGTGTGGAGAAAGATAATGTGTATCTTTGTCATTGATGTCAAAGGGGGAGAAGATTCATGTGAAAAACTATGAAAGAGTTAAGGAGAAAAAGAGTCAAAATCTAAGGGGGAGAAAGTGCTAAGGGAAAGTATCATTGATGGTGTTTTCACATCATGTGTTGCCATCAATGACAAAGGGGGAGGTTTTTGGATATTTCTGATATGTGGTTGCCATTGATTTCAAAACTATTGGCATTAATGTTTTTAAGGTTGTATATGTTGAGGATATTGAAAAAATTGTAATAAAATAAGTTGCAGGTAGTCGGTGATATAGTGAAGTTCAGTATGCTGGCTAGCTCAGTATATTGATGATAAGAGGTTGTGGATTAAAGGATTTGTTGCCTAGTATATCTAGTTTATCCAAATGAAGTTTCAAAGCTTCGCATGAATATTTGATTGAGTTATGAGTATTTGTGTTTTGATAGTTGTTCTGTTGCTTTAGTTGGTGTTCTTGAAAGAAGATAATGTGATTCTAGTAATTTGGGTTGTTGTGGATGCTTTTGTGGTGATTCATGATGCTTGTGGATGTTTCTAGATCGTTCTCTATCTATGTTGTTGGTCCGCATTGATCATTGTGATCACGATTGGTGATTTTCTTCTATGATTTCATATTTTTCATGATCATGGCTGACAAGGTGATTGTAGTGTGTGGTGGATATTCGAGGCATAATTTTTTAAGGTGTTTCCTGTTTGAGGATTTTTTTTTGGGTCCTTACTATGTTTTGGTTGATATTGTTTGGTTCACATTGATAAATTGCTTATGGATTGGGCTGACAGTTTGTACACATTTTATATTTTGTCGAGCAGACATGTAGTTGTTATAATCCTTGGTTGTGGATATATATGATTGATTGTTTATACCATTTGAAGGTGTGGTGTGTGATGTATGCTCTATGCTATGTGAGAATAATATTTTAATCTTTCAAAGGAAAAAGTAAAGTGTGAAGAAGAGTGAGTAGAAGAAAATGTTTATGTGCTTAACCAAAGTTGTAATTAGGCATTAGAAGATGTTATTTTCTTAGTTCAAAATCTTCCAGATGTAATCTGAATGTGACTGTAAGATAGCAAGTCTTCTTGTGGGTAGTAAGCATTTTTGTATTTGAGCAGTGATCTCTAGGCAATGTACCTGAATGTATGTGCATTCCCCATTTATAATACTTTTATACTTTTAACAGGGTATAATCTTGTGGATTAACCTCCACCGTGGTTTTTCCCCTAACAAGGTTTCCACGTAAAAAAATTTGGTGTTATGTATGTTTTTGATGTGGTGATGGTTTATGCTTTCATGTTTATTTATCAAATCTGGGAATAAGTTTAATAAGTATAATTTTTGTGACAACTGATTCACCTCCCTCTCAGTTGTCTGCCCTTGTGTTGCCAATAGTAAACACATCAATATGCAATGCAAGTGTATGGCAGTCTTGTCTAAAGGAAAAGTGAGAAAGTATATTTTCATGAAGATGAGTTCCACTATGTTTTGCATTTCAAGTAAGAATGGAAAACAAGTAGTTATTAATAGTATGCACATCATGATTGGAGAAACACAAACAATGTAGAGGAAGAGAATAGTTGTTCCATTTAAAATAATCTTTAAGTTAAGTGGAATCTGCATGATAAAGACAAGCAAATAAGGTATAGTTGTAGGTTTTGAGCTCGAAAAGAATGAAATTATTTTTCTTTCAATGCTTTTAGAACAATGAGCTTGTGCTACAGTGTGTTAGGGTTTCATAATAGAGCAAAATGCAAAATGCCTAGTTCGAGCCTTCAAGAAAGTTTCTGCATTGATTTCATTAAAATGTTTCAAAATACAAAAGGAAAATATGTCAAGCTCATAAATAAATGTAAACCAACACAATTGAACTCACATGGCCATGGCCTGAGAGTCATCTCTCTCTCTCTCAAATGTTGACATTCATTCAAGGAAAATGTGTTCCAAACATAAATACAAAACAAATCAAACATTTCAAGCATGTTACCAATGGACCGTGCCAGTGTTAAGTGCAAAAAATAGGGCCAATGGCCGTGGACATAATGGATGAGTACGCCAAAAAAATGTGGTGATAAGTGCTTATACATGTTCAATAGAAAGTGTGAGATAGAAATGCAAGGAAACCCTAAGTTCATGCTCTTATACCCGTCGCTTGGGAGGGAAAAAATTTCTTCATAAGCCACAATACCCGCTGAGGATTTTGATTCAAAATGTAAATACAAGAAGAAACAACAAGGGTTTGAGCCCTAAACAATAGAAAATGCTTTCATAAAATGGTGAAACCAAGTTACAGACCATGGCTATTAAGGGTTTTTGAAACCCATAAAATGAAAAGGATGTATCTAGAAAATTTCTTCATTTAAAAAGTGTTTTTCATTTGCATATTATGGGTCCATGAGCTTTCATTCTATAGAAAATAAGGAGAATACATAGTGATGGCCATAGCCTGTGTGATGGTAGAGCTCAAAAGGTGCATATAACTTCATCATTTTTTATGAGAAAATCTTGAACAAAGCTTTATTTAAGAGGGAAATGCCTTTAAGAATGAAAAGAGAAGCTCACCTTCAATGTTTTGTGGAGAAGCACTTCAAAACCCATGCCTGAGCCTTCACAAATAGCCAAGAAAAGACCCTCAAATGGACCCCACAAAGAGTGGAGAGGAATGGAAACACAACCAAACACAAAATCCATTAAAAACCAGTCATGGCCATGACCAAGTGGGCCAAATTTCTTCCAAATGGAGACATAAAATGAATCAAAATGCAGATAAGAATACTCACCATCGAAGAAGAAAAGAGCTCAAATGGTGGAATCTCTACTCCAAACCCTAGTCTCCGAAGGTGGCGCCCAACAAAGCCCTATTTTCCATAACTTGTCTGATGCAAATGGTAACCAAAAAATTGTGTTTGAGGTGTTTTGTGTTAGGGTTTTCCCCATGTGATAATTTTAATGTGATTTTAATCACATTTATTTTCAAAAGCAAATTCCTTAATTAATGCTTTGCATCATGTGGTTCCTAGGTCGAATGCCTTAGGCATTTATTTTCTCTGATTTCTAAAGAAAATCAAAATGTCATATGTGCTTTGGACCCTTTCATCCTAGAGTAGGTCTTTTCATGCCTTAGAAACATTTTATTCCCATGCATTTTTCCTTAGGAGAAATTGAATGATGGATTTAGGCCCTCTATTTTTTCCTAAGTCCTGAATATTTTAGAGTTCCCTTGGGTTTTCAATGACTTTATGTGATGGGGCTTTCAATTATTTTTATGATTTTTTTAGAAAATCAAAGTGAGTGAAGAGCTTGTCTAATGTTTTGATATTTTGCAAACATTGATGCAAAAATCAAAATATTTGGAGATAGAAAAACAAAAATCAAAGTAATTGTAAGTGAATTGGAAAAAAATCAAATGCAATCAAGCTTTCTATATTGTAATTCATAAACTGCATCTGATTGTAAAACAACACTAACGGTAATGTTTCTATAAATTACCTTGGTGTTTGTTAGTGTTTAAAATGTAGTTGATACACTCAAGTCTTCTTGGAAACCTTCTATTTTGAGTTTCAGTTCCTGGGTGGGTTTGGAAAAGAGGTGGAAGTTATGTATGGAGCAATTTGAGCCCCTTATTTTCAAGCTTTTTCCTTGAGATCAAAAATGCAGAATGAGTTGCTTTTTGATGATGTGGTGGGCCTAATTTTTCTATTTTTGCACCATGGATGTCACTTGATGCTTATAAGTTGGAGAAGTTTTGAATTTCTGAGGGTTCAAAATTATTTTTCTTTCTCTCTTATGCATTGCTAAGTGTTTTGTAAACTTGATCGAATCAGATTTTTATGTCTTGCTCCTTCATTTGCAATAAAAACACCATAGTTTTCATTTATATTTTCTTGTCATGAGCTGATAGTGATAATTTGATTTTGTTTGTGATTCAAAGTAGTGGATCCTTCCTTTTCTTACTATTGTGAGTTATATTTAGGAGTGACAGATAGTTCAAGTTGCATATTGTATTCATTGTTCAGGAATGTTTATGCAAAACACTAATGAGCCAGATTTTCTAAAGTGGATTGTGAGATAAAATTTCTTTGAAAGAGGTGGTGGGTCAATTTTTGTCAAAATCTCATATATCTAGTTGATCATCATTAGATATAGGTTTCATTTTTAGTTTTCTTTGTATCCCTTTCCCCTGAAAGTTCATAGGTTAGGTGATTATCTAGAGGGAACTAGCTCACTCTAGAGATTCGCTCCCACCAATTGATTAACCCACAAATCAGGGAGCATTTCCATGTTGCAATAGGATAGCCAAGCCTAGCTTGACTGAAGGTGCAATCCTAGTTGCCAACTATTCCCTAAGATGAGACCTTGCACGAACTAAGAAAAATCCCTTTGAACATTCCTTACACCATTTTCCATTTATAATGTCTATCATTGTCAAGCATACGAAAATTTTCTTACTTCATAGAGCTCAAAAATCATTTTCCCTTGTGGCACCTTATTAAAGTTATCAGGAGGTATAACTTTGATATAGTTGAGCAGGACGCCCATTCCGAGGCATGACTTTCCCCATAGCCACCTATGTGTTTGTGAGTACATACAAGCTATGAGTGTATGTTTCTCACCTTTTGGGCTTCTCACCCAATGGAAAGTCAAGAGTTTCGTCAGACCAGAGTGAGTATGCATTTTTTACTTTTTGGACAAACAAACTAGATTTGATCCAAAACTAGCTAGAGAAACGGTCGAAGCTTGATCCACCATTTTATTTTTTATCTTCTAGATCTTTCCATTGCATGATCGTGTATCTTGTTTTGCCACAAATCATTCACCTTGTGTGTGTCCTTTTGCACTCATGTTGGCTTGACTTAGGATCTTGGATCCTAGTGGCTTGGCCACCTCCTTTGATCTTTGTTGTCCTTTGTCATCCGCATTGGTACAATTAGACATCTCTTGAATGTCTACTTTAGTGTGAGTTTGAAGTAAGCTCATCCTCTCACTAAAGTGGGGGCTAAATGTAACATAGAAAAAAGGCAACTTGCTTGATTTTGGGAACAATTAATGATAAATTGAACTTAATGAGGCCTTGATTTGGTGTTGTGAGGTGTTTTTCACATCCACACTAGGTCTTCGACCCTTTCAAATGCATTTAACGATGTCTTGTAAAGGTGTTGTAAAAGACTTTCAGGATTTTCTAGACTTAATAAAACCATTTTCCCTTAATTCAACATTCTAAAAAGTGTTTAATGCCATTATCACATTAATCTAGAAGGCTTGTAAAATAAAATTAATGTTAATCTAGTGTTGTAATGTGTTCTACACATTCACATTGGATATTGTGCCTTCCTAGGTTGAGTGGACCTCATTTTAGTCTTGTAAAGTGTGCTTAATCACACTTTCACATTGAATTTTGTGTCCCAAGCCCTAATTGACCTTCACATCATCCTTAATAGGCCCGTTTTACCCCATTTTGTGCATCTGGAGGCAATATTTGATGAAATAACCAACAAATTCATGATAAAAACCTTATTTCCTTACTTCCTAGCATCCTAGTTGGCAAATGGGCCCCATTGGGACTAATTCGCCACCTGTGGCAAATGAGTCCCTACCAAATGGGACTGATTTTCCCAAGGTGGCGAATGAGTCTCATTTGGGCCATTTTTGACTTTTGAGTGGGAAAAAATAGGTTTTAAGTTTAATTTTTCTTCATGTCAGCCTTGGAGTTCCAACTAATAGGAAAATTAGGATAATTTCCTATAAAATCAAGTCTCTAAACCCTAATTTATAGCTCATAACTCATTCACACATCTCTTATCATTCAATCATCATCTATCTTCTCTATCAAGTCGAGCAAGTTAGGGTTTCATCATTGCAAGTCATCAAGATAGCTTCCTAAGAAATTCAAGGGAAGAATCTTCTTCCATTGCTACATAAATCAAAGGTCAAACATCATGGAAATGTATTGACTTCATTGTTTCATGCTTCATTAAATTATTTCATCATTTTGATTTAATTACCTACAAAGGGGTTTGACCAAGGAAAACCCCCATGCCTTAACATCCAACATCCTTCCTTCTCTTCTTGTGTTTTTGCAGATTTAGGCATCTTGGAGGCTTGGAAATCATTGAATACCAAGTTACAAAGTTGTTCAAGTCATCTCTTCAGTGGATAAGGAAAAATATCAACAAAAAGTCACCTTCAGGCCCAAATTTGACAATTTCAGAAAAGTGCAGACTAAAGGCTCCTGTTTCCACCTTTGAATATTCAAAAATTCAAAAGTGGACTCATTCACCATGGGCGATGAATGAGTCCCACTTCCAAGCTTTATTTTGGTTATCTGCATTTTTGAATAACCATTTATACAAAATGAGCTCTGGAATAGTCTCCCAAATCTGGGACTAATTCATCCAAAATGGTGAATGAGTCCTGTCATGCATTTTTTTGCACACATGCCCCACCATAAGCAGGGACCCTCTTTCGCTTCGTTTTGGTGTTTTGGCCCTTTCTTTTGAGGTTTTGTCTTACTTAGGCACATGCTTAATTTTTTTATTTTGAATGCCTAAGTGTTTCTAGGTTATTCATTGAAAATCTTAAGTTCTAGATGAATTTTGGGGCTTTTACCCTGATTCAGGATTTTTCGCCCTGGTCGGATTTTCCTGGATCCTGCTTGGAATCTGACTGGATCCTTGTTGTTCAGGGATTTTTGATCGTCGCAGATTTCTGCGTGGTCTGGATTTTCTTGGATTCTGCCTTGTTGTCGGATTCCCGATTTCCTTCTCTGGCTATCTTATCGACTGCATTAATGGCTCCGTGCATGCTCTGAGAAACATATTTAACTTGATTTTGAGATCTTTTGCACCATTATGTTCACTATTTTCCATTGTTTGAGCTAAGAATTGCTTTCTTGTGAGTATTTGGTTGGGATTTTGGAGCTTTTGGCTTTGCCTTGATTGATTTGGGGGTGATTTCTAGTGCGTTACCGCCTGTGTTCATTGTGGCCACCCTTGAGCTTCATGTTTGCTACTTCTAAGACCAATTCTTGTTTTATAATGGTATGTTTCTGATTGCTCTGCTTTGAATTGAATTATGAATGGCACGTTGGTATTTGATTTCCTATGTATGTGTTTATTTCGTGCTAGGGTTGGTCGGTATTGCATCTTTTGTCACCTCCCACATGATTTTTGAGTTCATGTGTCCATCTGCATTTCAATGAATCTTGCCTAAGAGTGATTGGTAAACCCTAGTGGTGACTTAACAGTGAAACAACTAAATTCTGAGCTTGCCTATGTGCTAATGGTGGATGAATAGGGTTCGGACCTAGGGCAATGCCATATCAAGTGATTTCATCTTAGGATTGACCTAGAATGTAAGGAAAATTCATGAGAGGTCCATCCCCAACTTGCCCTAAGTTAAATTTTTTGAAATCCTTAGTTGGTTCAGTGTCTGGATGAAATTGGGACTCTCCATCCCTTCTGGATTCCCTTCGCTCTGACCATTCGAGATCGCTGAGATATCATATCGACTACCTTGAGGTTCGCCGAAGTGGTCTTCCTAGGTTCATGTTGGATCGTCGTGACATTATCATTTTTACACCGATGATAGCCTCTATGCATATCAGTCGGTGAAACCTTTACTTTCGCCAAGACCTCACCACGTGAGTAGAAGTCTCATCGACATGCTTGCTCATTCTCACTTTTGGCAAGACAAGTCCCTGTCGCCAGGAGGTCATAGTAGGATTTGGTAGCTTTACCGATATTCATTATGCTTCGCCAAGACATTCGCTTTCGGTGAGACCTCCCACCGAGCACTTTTCGCTCTTGTCGAAGCCCTTTGTGAGTTAGTATTTGGTCACTAGGACACTATAATCCTCTTGCCAAAAATCATTCTGTCGGCAAGACAAACCTCATCGCGAAGAGCTCATGGCGGGCTCCTTTTGTCTTGCTGATCTTCCATTTTTTCATTGGGACTTTCGCTTTCGGTGAGACCTTTCGCCAAAAATGTCCTACTCTTGTCGAGTGCTCTTCTGAGTTAGGAGACATGCTTTGCTGAGACCTTACCATGAGCTCCCTACTCTTGCTGAAATCTTCGCTTTCGGCGAGACTCCTTAGGATTTCTAGAACTTCATAGTGAAAATTTTCTCTTGGCGAGCCCTGATCTTTTGCCGGGTTGACTTCATAACATCGGCAAGAGGTTATGCCAATGGAACTCTTCATCAGTGAAACATAACATAGTCACTGGGACTTCATATCGAAAACTCGAGTCTAGCCGAAGTGATTGTTTAAACTCTGATGGTCGGTGATACAAGATGAATTCGCCAACACCTTACCCCGACCACCCTTAGATCATATCGACATGTTTGCTATGTCCCTTTTCGCCAAGACATTACACCGAATTCCCCATCTCTTGGCGAGACCTTTTATGATAACATCTTTCGGCATAACTTTGTGGCTTCACCAAGACTTCTCTGTGAGATCTCGACTCTTCCTGAAACCTTCATTATCGGGAATCTCCATTGGTCCAAAACTTTTCCTTGATTGCGGATGTCCACCAGTACTGGATTTCTCTGAAATCTGTCATTTCCCTAATTTTTAGAAGACTCCCATTTGACTCATTTTTTGCAGAAATCTGTCCCTCATGGATTTCCCCGAAGTTTGGTAAAATGTAAAGGAACATGAAATAATTGAATCCGTTTATAATTGGTGATGCATTTGATGACTATTTCATGTCATATTTGAATCTCTCAGGTGATTTATTGATTAAAAATGATCAGGTTTGATGATTAAGTAGGTGTTTCTTGGGTTTTTCGTTGGAATCCGATTGGTCTGGAATTTCCCAAATTCCTCTCTGGTTCATATTCTGTGGATGGTCTTGAAACCCAAAATTTGATGTGGTGATTTTATATGAATTTTAATGACACCTTGACTATGAGAGATGCATTCCAGTGGTGTTTTAATGGATTAACCTTGCTTTCCTATGGTTTTCATGTTGAATGCAGGCTGAATCTAGCAAAATGGTAGCTGGTTCCTCATTGTCTGATGCAGAGAGGATAAAGCTAGACATCAAGAGCAAGGTTCCTGAAAGAAAGATCACTTCTATCTGGTCAGAAGTCACTGATACCAACATTGGCCTTTGGGACTATGAGGATTTTAAAGCAAGAATGGTGTCTGAGGATCTTCCTTTGGTGGCCAGGAGAATGAAAGAATCAGGTTTGTCACATGTTGCTAGCTTCCCTTCTATAGTGCAATGCTATGAGTTGGTCCTTGAGTGCGCTAGGCACTGTGATCAAGATACGCAGAGAATTCTTGGGCCTCAAGGGAGGGTTGTTTCCAATCTCAACCCGGTCTCTATTGCCCAAACCTTCGACATGCTATATAGATCTCATCTGGTGGGATTCACCATTGAGGCAACCCAGGAGTTCTATGATGACCAGACTATGAAGTCACAGCAGCTAATCAACTCTTGGCTAGAGAAGCCCAAGTCCCACTATTCCAAATTGCCTAAGTAGTTGTATAGAGCAAATTTCAAGGAGTACTATGATGCCATCACCTTTCTTAGCAGGGTGGTTGGTATGAATACTGCTAGTACATTTGGAAATTGGATGTGCCATGGGATTGTAAGGATGGAATGAGAAAATATCAACTACCATTGGGCAGGGGTCATCAGTCAAGTGATTCATAAGCAATTTTCCAATGTGTTGCAGACAAAGACATTCACAATGACCTCATATCTGGTCTATGTGCTGGCTAGATTCCATCCCTACAGGGGATTAGATACAAATGGAATTTTCGGACAGGATATCATTTATGAATTTTTCCCTCAGTTGTATCTAGGAAGCTCAAACTATAGGAGGGCAAACGATGCATTTACCATGTATATCACCAGAATGCTTTAGGAGGCAGAGCATGTCAAAATTTTAGATCAGGCCAAGGAGCTCATCAAGAAGTATGGAGCATGGTTCATCCAGTTCCTAACTTTCTCCTACATTCGCATTGATGGCTGTCAAAGGGCCCCATACAGACTTCCAAGGTACCCCACTAATCACATCATATTGTTGGAAGTCACCAGGAAGATTTGTGACTTCGATGCCATTGTCAAGAAGGACAAACACAAGACAAGATTTGGTGGGGATTTTCCCCTAAGGATTGGCAATGGACAAGTGTGTCCTTCCATTGGTTCTGCCCAAGCTTCAGAAGATGAATTGAGTGCTCTTAGCTTGTCTTTCCACTCTAAGAAATCCAGATTTGACATCACGGGAGAAGGTCAAAAGAAGGCCAGTAGAGACTACTGCCATAAGGTTGATTTAGAGGACTACTGGGCCAATTGTGGTGATGAGTATGAGGTTAGAAAGAAGAAATTCTCTCAGCTTCCAGTGGATGTAATCCATTTGTATAATGTAAGGGCAGTGCCTAATCAATTGGAGGATGATGGGAACTTAATCTAGGATCATGCCTATGAGGCAGTAAAGGACAAACCAATTGGTGATGTGGATTGGTTGGAGGAGGAGCAAATAGAACTGAAGCAACTGATGGATCTAGTTCTCAAAGTTACCAAGATGTGGCTCAAGCACACTATGTGGGAATTGGAAAATAAAGGAGTGAAATGCACTTATAACCTGATGGGAGACTTAGATTCTCATTCCACTTCAGAAGAATCCACCGAGCAGGATCCCAGAGGTAAAAGTAAACTAGACTCTCCTGTCAAAATTAAATCTAAAGGTGTTCAGGAAGAAGAAGTCCAGGGAGCAGAAAAATAGAGGAGGCCAAAGGCCAAGAAGAGAACAAGGACTAAGAAGTCTGAGCAGAGTCCTGAGGTTGATGCTCCTATGCCGAAGAGGAAAAGAATTGTCAAACTATCAGAGAAGGCTTCCTCCAAGGTTGGGGAAGAAGTTGCCCCACCAGTGATAAATCTTGAAAGCTCAGGGGAGAAGGCCAAAGTGTATGCAAGGAGGTCTAGGACTCCTTCTCCTAGGGATAGTGTGCCTAAAGCTGACCTACCTCCGCTAGCTTCTCATGATGAGCAGCATGATGATGTGCCTCCCACTCATGAAACCTAGAGTGAACCAGGTGAGACAAAGGATGTTGATGATCATCCAAATACTAAGGGTGAGGAATTCCATGAAGGGGAACTTCACGGTGCAAAGGCAAAAATTGAAAGGATTATGCAATCTCCCTTGGTTACATATGCATAGTCACTAGTTAGGAATGAGGTAGTTGAATCTCCCCTAAGGGAGGAAGAAGCAGAAAAGGTTCCCTCGCCTGCTCATGAAGAAGGGCATGTTGAAGAGGAAGAAAGTAAGAAAGATGAGACTCCTAATGAACAAAATTTGAATAAGGAAATAGCAGGAGATTGATAGGAAGAGGAAGTGGGGCAGAGCAGGGTGCAATTGGAGTCTACTGTCCCCAATTGGCTGGAGAAAGAGATAAATAGAAAACAGGTAGTAGTGGAGGATAGTCCACCTAATTTGGATGCACTACTAGACAGGATTGGAAAAGATAAAGGCAAGAAGAAGGCTAGGGTGATCTCACGAGTTGAGAGAGATGAGGCACATAACAAGGTGGTTCATATTGCTACCCCTGTTCCAGATAAAAATAGAGACGATGTGGCTAGAAATGATTATAATATATAGTCTTTTAATCTTGGGCCTACATCAGTTGAACAGGATATTGAGGACTATGAGGTCTCCAGTGCAGTTATGGTGGATAGATTGAGAAGGGAAGTGAAAACCAAGCAGGAACTAAAGAAAGAAAATGAAAATTTCAAGAAGTGCTTGGAGGAATTGATGAAACCACTACAGGCCATTAATCCTTATTCCTCTGCTACCAATCCTCTGCCTCAGGAGACCATAACTGAGCTTGAAAGGATGAAGGCTTCCACCCTGGCCACTGTGAATTAGCTGAAAGGGGTGCAAGAAAAGGGTGGTGAAGCTATTAAGGAAATTCTGTCAACTAGGAAGGATGCTATTATGGTGATTGAATGGTTGAAACAAGTGTTAGCACAAGATAAGGAGGATACAGACCTCCTTCTACGGAAAACTAGAACTCTAATGGAGTACACCTGGGATAGATTGGTGAGTGATGGAATCCTTCCTTCTTCTAGAACTGCCAAACTGTGGGAATGGTTCGAGGCATTGCAAATTAGGAAAAAGGTAGTGAAAAAGATTCACAAATGAGGGAAATAGATTGATGACACCTTAACTGGGGTTTACAATGGTTCCATTGCCTTCTTTGAAATCATGACTTGAAGAAGGAAGATTGTGCCCAAGTACCTAAGCTTGGAACAGTTGAGAGAATGGTGGCATGATGTGTATGCACCACTTGATGATGGCTCTATTTCTGAGCACCAACTAGATGATGCAGCCACCTACCTCGTAGTTATTGATAAGCATGTGACATATAAGGTAGACTGGGATAGGTTGGTCAAACACTCAAGGGACGAGATTGCGTCCATTGAGAGGCGACTTAGGGTTCTGCCAGTACTACCTATGGCTCACTTAGATGCAATGTTCTTGAAGCTACATGAGGAGTCAGATCGGCGCGGGGATGATAGGGAAGAGAGCTAATGATGGGCTGCGACATGATTTGTGCTTCCCTATTATCTTCCCATGCATCGTCCGAGTTGCATAGTGGATCTCAGGCCGATTTGGATGGGATGTGCATTTATTTCTGGTTTGACTCATTCTGAAGACTGTCTTGGCCAGGTGGTTGTGCCAAGTTATTTTTGCGAAACCCTTGCCTGGCCAGTGGATTCCTAGAGATTTCTATATAATGGGCATG
Organism: Sequoia sempervirens; assembly: GCA_007258455.2. NCBI lineage: Eukaryota > Viridiplantae > Streptophyta > Pinopsida > Cupressales > Cupressaceae > Sequoia > Sequoia sempervirens. The sequence continues at coordinate 13,767,969 of VDFB02353493.1, read as the reverse complement.
TCACCTCTCTTGTAAAGGGTTAGAACAATTGAAAATAGTTAGAAGGTTAGAATTTGTAACTAGAACATAAAGCAGAGCTAGTTAGAAGTAGAGTAAGTTAGTAGGTAGTTGCCCTCAAGCAAATATTGTAACAGAAAGCTAGAATTGTTGCTACAGTGAACAATTTGAATACAAGAAATGACATTGTGATTTGGTGCCATACTTGTTTCTTTTGTTTCGCATGGTTCCAGTTATTCCATCTTTAAAATTGCTTTGAGAAGGTTAAGATTTATATTAGATTTGATTCAATAATGTTTGTGATTCAATACTTGAATGTTGCAGCAATCCTTCAGTCCACACTTTTCGCAACCAACTGATTGTTAGTTGCTTTGCAAAGTTAGCATGGACTTCATTTTCACTATGCTTAAGTTAGATTCTAAAGATTTGTTCATTTTAACTGTAATAGGGTTATTTGAATGAAGGTTTACGATTTGAAAATCTTAACACCTCATAATATTGCACTATTTTCTGGGAGATTGTAGATTTATCTTGGTCAAGTAGAAATCAGTTTTGAAGGATTGGTCCATTTTGAGTACTGGTTGCTTTCATTGTTAATCTTAGGAGTAATGTTAGATTTAGAAATCTCTCTGAAACCCTTATCCTTTTTTATTTTCTTGATTTTTGGGTTAAAACTAGGATTGAAGCATCATCAGATTGTTAGATCTGATAAAATTGATTCAACATTTGCTCGTAGTAGGGTCCCATTGTGATTACCAGCATTTTCACATTTCGTTACTGAGTTGTTTATGCACTGTCAAGACTTGACATTAGAGACCTTGGGGTTATCTCTTGAGGCTTGCCGATATAGATTTACCTTTCAAGAGAGATAGGATATTATATTCTATCTAGCTGTTATTGTGTAGAAAACACGATCAACAAGTCCCAGCAGGCCTAAAAATCAGAATTAGTAACATTTCAAAAGTCATTTCAAGCCTCCAACAAGTTTATAGATGCACTTCTTTAGTTTCATTCATTTTTTTATAGTTCACCTTCTTTTCTAGGTGTTTTTACATTACATAATGTGTTTTCCAACAACTTGCATTTCAATAGTTTTCACTTAATAATCAATTTCTTTTATTAAATTTAGTTTATCTCATTTAGGTAAATTTCATTCATATCGCCATTATACTTGCATTAGTTTGAGTGAACCACCTAGATTTTGGGTGTGGGATCTATCTCTTTCCATTAGGTGAAAGACCCTAATTGAGCAAAAAGGAGTCATAAGATTCCCTTCACCTAAAATCTATGGTTCATTTACGACTGTCGATTCACGGGGAGATAGTAGAGTACCAGCTCTAGGGGGTGAGGGCTAGGCTACAGAGTGTATTTATTCAGAAAGATCTTCCTATTGGGGGTGTGGAGTTAGATTTGGATGTCAAATTAAGGATATGGCCATATCTCATTCTTTTTGTGTCTACATTGATTACTAGGACCCTGATGCCAGATAGGAGATTATGAGGTTTTGTGATTGGCTGGGCAGGGGTTATGGATCAGATGTTTGAGCATGGTACAATGTATGCCTGGGGGGCGACATCATTGGGAAATATATACAGAGAGCTCCATTATATGGTGTATAGAGGTGGGAAGAGCTTAGCCATAGGGGTGACTCTACTACATGTATGGGAATTTCAGCACATTTTTGTGCTATGACCAGTATGTGACAGGTGATGAGGGACAGATATGCCTTACGTCTTTATGTATGTAGGGTTTCAGTGACAACATCATATGGGTGAGCATGATCATTGGTGGATAGTTATCGATGAGATGGATACCTTCGTCTAGAAGCCATACATTGACTGTGAGGACTAGGAGGATGATCACCTCTACATGTCATACATTTAGAGGGTACATTATTTGATCGAACAGACTTAGGCTATCATCAAGAGGTATCTTCTAGTTTGGGTACTACAATAGTCTGGTTTGAGATAGGATGTTCCATAGGTGGAGGTGGTATTTTTTGGGGTGGCTCATGAGAAGTGACCGTTGGGTGGATTCATTGAGTATGATACTGCCTTTCAAAGTTGGAGAGACACACCTGCAGTGGCCTGGGATCCAAAATGGGATGTTATAGATGTAGGTACCACCACAAAGTATGATACCTGATGGGATAGATTTAGACCCATTTGGTTGACGATGCCCCAGGCATAGGTAGTGGTGGCATAGGGTTATGGGGATGGGAGGAGAAGTAGTAGTAGTAGCTATGATGATGACAGTGAGGAGGATGAGAGTGATGATGATGATGATGATGAGGATGCCAAAGATGATTTAAACTAGGGAGATCAGGGTTTAGGTGGAGAGGATATTGGGGTAAAGGATGTCAGAGGGGAGGAGGGTGGAGGAGGAGGGGAGGAGGGTGGAGGAGAGAAGGAGGGTGGAGGAGAGAAGGAGAGGTGTCGTGTGCAATAGAGGGGTGGGGATTTATAGGGTCAGGTGGATGCATTATTAGTGGAGAGAGACTGGCTCCATCAGGAGTGTGATCAGGCACGACAAGATTATTTATAGGTTGTGGGAGAGAGGGACATGGCACTAGAAAATTTTATCTGATTACAAGGTCAAAGGGTTGGTCAAGTTGCCACTTTGATAGCAAAGAGAGATGCAACCCATGCAGTTGCACAGGTAATGGCCAATGAGAGGGATGTAATGAGGGTAGAGGTGACCACATTATTTGGTGAGCAGGATGCACCAGAGCAGAGGTAGTAGATTACAGGGACTATTGGATGCATGGGGTGGTGGTGGGGGAGATGGAGGATAGTTGGATTAGCTATGTAGGGAGGTGGATAGGCTTCAATGAGAGTGGGATGTAGCCCATGATATGTTGGATGGTGGGGTAGCTGTTGGGTTTGTAGAGATTGGTCATGCTACCCGGGATGCAGAGAGATGGAGGTGGGCATATGAGGAAGTTGTTCCACCAGAGCAAAGGATAGCAAGTGTGTTAGTTAGCATGAGGTCACATAGGCTAGCTCACTTATGTCCATTAGTTACTATGGGTCTGCCATGAGCATCACAAAGAGATTGACCAATGAGATCACCCAATAGGTGGTTAGATGCAGGGAGCATAGGCTAGTGCATGTTTATTATGACCTTTTGGATTTTTTCCCTAGAGTGGGTTCAAACTTTTGTACACACAAGAGACTATCCTACATTTTGTATCATGACATTTTATTTTGATATATATGATATGATGGATTTGTTTCTATATGGCTTATGTAGATGTGTTATTTATGGCTTTTTGTTATGTGATGCAATTATATTTATGGCTCCTATGATGATGTTTATACTAAATGTTATTGATGGATGATGGTGAAGGATCATTTATTATGTGATGGATGTATTTTTTATTTATTATGCATGATATATGGATGTGAGTAATTGATTACATTTGAAGCATTTGTTTGAACTTTGTGATAAAAAAATCATGTGTAACACTGTGATTATCTGTATGTTCTAGGATCATGTGATGATGTTTTTATTACATGCTAGATCTTTATTGGATGGTAATGTGATATATTTTATATGGATATTATGATGTTTTATTATGATATGCATGGGATGTCTTTCACATACGGGTGAATCAACAAGTGGACCTCGTGTTTTGTTTGCTTTTTTACTGTCATCTTCCATACCTCTCAATTATAAGATTAGGATCGAGAACTTAATAATGGCACTTTGTTGCAGTGATTTCAAATATGAAAATTAATAAAAGAATATAGGAGAACAATAGTTCCACTGGCTAAAGTGCACCTGCATGTGAGAGAATATGGATTGTGAACTTAAGATGGTGTTATGACTAGTATTATTTTCAAAAATTTTATATAGAAATGTGTAATTAATGATTATAGTGAAAGTACTTGGTGGGCTGCCTCCATTGTGTCAACCACATAGACTAAAGCAAGCATGTTACACAAATAAACGAGGCCTATTAATGTTGTCATTGGTATGCAAGCCCTTATTAACACTCATGCATGTGCTAATTAATATGATCGTTGAATGTTTTTAATGGTAATGTTTATGTATCTATGTTATGATAATGATGTTGTTACACATATTGCCTATATGATATTTTAATTGGATTTGTATGATTGTTATGCCATTGGTGATTCTATAATCTAGATGTCAACCTATTGATCTTGCTTTTGGTGGTTTTTACAGAAGGGTGTGGAGTTTTCTTAATCAAATTTGTTAATGTGATGGTGTTCCCTCCCTTAATTTTTTTGGTGCATCCATGAATCCAACATTGTTTCAATGGATTTTTATCAATTTTGTACTCAAAATTCCCTTGTTAAGACCATGCAAATGTGAATGTTTGTTTTTGTTTTCATGATACATCTTGTATTCTAGTCTAGGTGTGTAGGGGGGCAATGGTAGGTTAGTAGGATAGGAAGAGGGGGGGATAATGGTTAGTGTTAGAAGAAGTGGATGGGGGGGTATTGATTATGCTGGTCCAATGTGGTGAGAAATCCTTAATTTGATATATCAAGAAACATTAAGTCCTAATGGTATAAATGACCAGAGGTGCGATGATGTGTCTTGCATGGACTTTGAGACTCACAAGCATATGCAAAAAAAAAATTAAACCTAATCACTAAATGATTCCCGACACCATAGTGGATCATAGAGGGGATTATGTAGCAGACCAGAATTTTGAATCCCTCTAGCTAAGGTGTATGAAACCATTAGTAAATCATGCTAATCACAAACACACCATTCAAGGTGACCCATATCTACTTCGTACCTTGTTGTCAACACACCAAGATATGAAAAGATCCAGGTGGTCTTAACTCAATAACTTTGTAGATAACAACAATAAATGTCAAAAAATAAAAAGACAAATCTCTTTCCAAAGAGAAAGGGAGACTGATAGATGTTGTCGGACCAAGGTAGGATGCATTCTATTGGGAAAAGATGGGGGATTTGTGATGGGTGACAAGTGACATGGCAGGATGATTTTGGAGATTATGTGGATAGTGTAGCTCTAGGGCCATCATGAGCATGCAAATGTTGTTTGCTTCTGTGTTGTTTGCCTCAAGATAAGATGCTTGGTATATGTGAGATGATGAAGTGTTTATTATGGGTGGGATTTATTATGGGATAATATTTTATTATGTATGGATGGATGAGCAACTAGGTACGTTGGATACCACTTCCCACTACCTATGACGATGTGGATGGGTGGTGGGATGAAATAGGGGTATTGGTGGCTAATGCGCGTCTTATACAAACACCATCATATAAAGACCATGTGCATGGCAGGTGTGACGGTACTAGTTGGGAAATAGGTGGATTTAGAAAGATATAGGTTCATCTTGAATTTATTTTTTTATGTCAAACCTTTATTCTCTTCCAAATTTTAATGTAATGTTGTCCATCTGTTCTTATGGAGTGTGTAACCGAGTGACTTGCAAGAAGGGTGACTTAACTAAAAGGAAAGGTTGATGACATGGTGTTAGGATGGTTAATTTTTAGCCAAAAGTAATCCAACAATAAAATATTCATGTTAGATTCATTCTGGTTGGGTGGGTGAAGTGAGAACATGACAGTGAATTGTATTCCAAGCCATAGTGGACAAGGGAAGTGAATTTATTATGGGTGTTGGGGGTGGATAAGTTTATTATGAGTGTGAGAGAAAGTGACCTAAGAGATGGTGGATATGTCCCTACACATGGAAGTTGTTTGCCAGGTTTTCACCATGGTACTTGCCCAAGGTACCATAAAGTGGTTTTCACCATTGGACGAATTATTTCTCTTTATTATTATTATTATTATTATTTTTACGTGATGAATTTTTTGAGATGGATAATATTCATGGGCTCTTCCAAGGGGTCTCCTTCCATGGTAGCTAACTGATATGCCCATGATCCATATTTTTTTGTAATGATGTAAGGGCCTAGCCAATTAGGTTCAAATTTTCTCTTCTTTTCTCGTTCCTATAGATTACGTTGATTTTCTTTAAGGACCAAATCTTCAATTGAAAATTCTCTAGGTTTAATCTTCTTGTTGTATGACCTGCAAAGCCTGTTCTAATATGCTCTAAGGTGATTAAGGGTGTTCAATAATTTTTCATCTAAAAGATACAACTATTGAAGACGTGTCACATGGTATTCTTTAGCATCAATGAGGTGTTGTAAAGAGATTCTCGATGATGGGAGTTCAACCTCTATTGGAAAGATGAATTCAACACCGTATACCAAGGAATAAGGAGTGACTCTAGTAGGTGTGTGAATGCTAGTATGATATGCCCATAGGGCAGGGTTAAGTTGTAAATTCCAATCATGACCAACTTCATTGATTGTCTTATTTAGGATTCTTAGGATGGTTTTATTTATAGCCTCAGCTTGGCCGTTGCCTTGCAAGTAATATGGGGTAGAAAAATGGTGTTGAATGTGGAATTGTTGACACAAATTATGGACTTCTTGGTTTTTAAAAGGGAGTTAATTGTCTATGATGATGGAAGAAGGAATGCCAAAGAAATAGATGATGTAATGGAGTATGAATTTATAAATTTTTTTCCCAGTAACATAGGTCATTGGTATGGCCTCGACCCATTTGGTAAAATATTCAGTGGTGATGATTATAAATTTATGACCATTTGAGGATGTTGGGTTTATCTTTCCAATGAGGTCTAGTACACATTGTGAGAAAGGCCATGTAGTGAAAATGGGTTGTAATGCTTGCGATGGTGCATGAATCAAGTTATTGTGTTGTTGACAAGGCTTCCATACTTTTACCAAATTGATAGCATCTTGTTCCATTGTAGGCCAGTAATATCCTGTGCATAGTAGTTTTTTAGCTAACATTGGTCCACTAGAATGTGTTGGAAAAGTATGCCTCAATCATCATAGGTTGAAACCTCCATTGGAGTCAAGTCGGGGTGACAGCTCAAATGTCTGGCCGACTAGCAGTTTGGAACACCATGTTTTGTTCAGGTCGCTGTGACCTAGCTTCTGTCTTGCCGAACGCTTTCACTGTGGAGCCTATCAATATGATAAGAAGTGTTCGGTGTGACCTCTTAGCGCTCGTGGAGATCTTTGGCCAACAGGCCATTCTATCATGTATCAGGGAGACTCTTGGTGACGACGGGCTTCAGGATAACCTATAGCGGCTCGGTGAGAAGTCCCAGTGAAGAGTTAAAGTCTTGCTGACAAAATTTGGTTTAAAGTCATCAGGGTAACTCAAAGAGTCTCAGAGAGAAGTCTTAGTGATAATGGAATGTCTCGCCGATGATGTTGATGTTTTTGGTATAGCTCTTGGCGAACGGTGGACATTAGTGTAACTTATATGTGTTCGATAAGATCTCTCCACGAAGGTGATGTGTCTTGGCGACTATAGAAACCTCTTGGAGATATTAATAAGTCTTGCCGACTATTCTTTGGAGCTCGATATGACTTGTGATCTCATTAGTATAATCTTTGATGACTCGGTGTGAGGTCCTGGCGAGAATGATATGTCCTGCCGACAAAATGTTTCTTCGAAGTGACTTGTGACATTGATATGAAGTCTCACCGAAGCACGATACTCTTGCCGAATGGTAAACTCACATCCATGAGACTTTTGATTCTCGCTATGATGTCCTGGCGAAAGCGATAGGTCTTGCCGACTATTTGGTGATTCGATGTAACACATGAAAGCTTGTTGAAACATCTTGGCGATATCAATATGAAGGTTATGTGGCATCGGGGCGACACTGTTAGTGTCTCACTGAGATGCCAACAAAGCTTGAATCTCTTTTGAATGTTTGACCATCCTATGTGGAGTCTTGTGGACCAATAGGAGAAGCCGAATTTGAACAGTTAGAAGGTAGTTCGTTGTGAAGGTTCTGTGAGGAAGCTCGATGAACATGGAACAACATGGATATACTCTGTGATTGCAGATTGTGATCAGTTGGTTGCATCAATGGATTGCTTGGTGGTTGTATGATCAGTAAATGTAATCTAATCTATAATGACTGTAACTTGAAGGTTTCTGTACAAGATTGTTCATGGTGAATGTTGCTGTAAATAGAAACCAGAAAGATAAATCTGACATTTGTATGTAATTTCCATTACTATAATACAAAGTGATTTCTCTTGGTGTGGTGGGTTTTTCTCCCGTAAGGGTTTTCCCACGTATATCTGGTGTTCTTGTGTGATTGTCAAATACTCTTTTTCTGTTATCTACTTCATAGTGCATATTAGTTGAACTGTAAATTGAAAAATTAAAAGTATATCTACATTCTTCTCTGAGGTATTGACATTAGGAGAATTGTTTTCGCATATGATTTTCCTTACAAGTGGTATCAGAGCTTGGCCAATTGTGTTATCCTTGCAGGTACATTGGGTTTTTTGAGTCAATTTTGTTCAGTGGGAGTCTTGTAGAGTTTTTTATTTCTGCTTACAAGTTGAGATGGCTGGCACGTTTGAAAAGTTTGAAATAGAGAAGTTGAACGGTAGTAACTTTGAGTTGTGGAAACTCAAGATGGAGGATCTTCTAGTTGATCGTGATCTGTGGCTTGCAGTGTCTAGAACTAAACCTACAAGCATGAAGCAAGAAGATTGGGACCTTGCAGATAGAAAGTCTAAGGGGCTGATAAGACTCTGTTTGGTAGACTTAGTACTTCTGAATGTGCATGAGGAGAAGACTACCTCTTCTTTGTGGAAGAGACTAGCCTCTATTTATCAGGGGAAGTCCTTGGTGAATAAATTGTTCCTGAGGAAGAAGTTGTATTCTTTGAGAATGCAGGAAGGAGGGTCTATAGCTAATCATTTGAATGCATTTAATATGCTGATTGCTCAATTGACATCTGTTGGTGTAAAAATTGAAGAAGAGGATCGATGTATGCTATTATTGTGTTCTTTGCCAGAATCATGGGATAATCTAGTGATGGCTATTGGGAGTACAACATCCAGCTTCAAGATGGAAGATGTTGTTGGTTCTTTGCTGTCAGAAGAGATGAGAAGGAAATCTTCTGAGATGGCAAAGGAAGATCTTGCTGTCAGAGGAAGACTGAAAGAGAAAGGCAAGAAGAAGGACAAGAAGTCCAAATTGAAATTAGAGGGGAGATCAAAGTCTCCTGGCAAGAAGTCCAAGGTGAAGTGCTGGAACTGTGGGAAATCTGGTCATGTCTGAAAGGATTGCAAAGAGGAGAAAAAGAAGAAGGGCTCTTCTGATAATGGTTCTTCTCATAGTGATGGTGATGCCTTCATTGCAGCCTTGGCTACTTAGGCATCAGATGATGTCTAGCTGATTGATTCTGGAGCATCTTTCCACATGACATCTCATAGAGAATGGTTCACAAAGTATGAAGAATACAATGGTGGAAAGGTGTACTTGGCAAGTAATTGAACTTTAGAGATTATTGGCCATGGAAGAGTCAGAATACAATTCCTCGATAGCAGAGTGAAGGGAATTAATAATGTAATGCATATACCAGGTCTGGATCGAAACTTACTTTCTGTAAGTATGCTGAATGATATTGGAGTACAAGTCACGTTCTCTGGAAATGGCTGCAAGATAACTAGAGGTTCAATGGTGCTAGCTAGAGGTGCTCAAATTGGTACCCTATACAAGTTGGATGCACATGCTATTCAATGTAATAGTGTCTCTAGAAAGTCACTAAATGCTACTCATGGAGGTAAAGAGGGAAATATCCCTAATTATGTAAACTCTATGGAAGTAAAACTTCCAGCAAAGAAGACTATGCTCTGGCATCATAGGTTAGGCCACATAGGAGAAAAAGGTTTAAAAACCTTGAAGAACAAAAACCTGGTTGAGGGGCTTGAAGATTGTGATCTCGAATTTGAATTATGTGAGCATTGTATATATGGAAAGGAGCATCGTGTTTCTTTTTATTCCAGTCCTCATAAATCTTCTAGTTTGCTAGATTATATTCATTCAGATGTATTTGGTCCAGTGGATGTTCCTTCTTTGTCTAAGTCAAGATACTATGTGTTGTTTATTGATGATTACTCAAGAAGAGCATTTGTATATTTTTTGAAAAGTAAATCAGAAGTATTCAGTCAGTTTAAAGAATTTAAAAATCTTGTTGAAAATCAGACTAGTAGAAAAATAAAATGGTTAAGGACTGATAATGGCGGTGAATTCTTTTTTGATGAATTTGAAAGATACTATAAAGACCATGGAATTAAAAGACACAAAACTACACCTTATACTCCACAGCAGAATGGAGTTGTAGAAAGGTTCAATAGGATAGTGATGGAGAGAGCACGATGTATGCTGAGTAGTGCTGGCTTGGAGGAGAAATTATGGGCTGAGGCTGTATCTACTGCATATTACCTAATAAATCATTCTCTAAATTTTGCTCTTGTTGAGAAAACACCTTTGGAAGCATGGTCTAGTAAGAAGCCCTCTCTTAGACATGTTTGTGTTTTTGGCTATGAGGCATATGCTCATGTGCCGGATGTGAAAAGATCTAAACTGGAGAACAAAGCTGTCAAATGTATTTTTATTGGCTATAGTGCTATCATAAAAGGATACAAGCTTTGGAATCCTGATACAGAGAAGGTTGTATATAGCAGAAGTGTAATCTTTCCTGAGCTAAAACCTTCCACTTTGGATCTACAGTCAGAGACAAAGTTAGAAAACAATAAGGATGTAGCATTAATTCCTCCACCAGAGAAAGAGGAATTCAAAATTCAAAATGTACCTAAAACTGAGGAGAGCTCAAGGAGTTCTAAAATTTTTGAAGAAGAAGAACCTCAACCTCAACAAGTGAGGAGGTCAACCCATGAAAGAAAACAACCAGATAGGTACGGGTTCTCTTTGATTGATTCTACTTGTGCCTATGCTTTAATTTCTAGCACTGATGAGCCTAGGACTGTGAAAGAGGCATTTAAAATGTCTAATTTAGACTCTTGGTTAGAAACCATGAATGAAGAGATGGCATCATTAGAAAAGAATGAAACCTGGAGTCTGGTGCCCTTGCCTAAAGGCAGAAAGGTTGTTGGCTGCAAATGGGTATTTAAGAAGAAAATTGGTCTGGATGGCAGTGTAGAAAAGTACAAGGCGAGACTAGTTGCAAAGGGCTATTCCCAGGTAGAGGGAATCGATTATGGGGAAATATTTTCTCCTATAGCAAAGTTGGCATCTATCAGATTTCTTTTGTCACTGGCAGCAACGTATGACTTAGAGGTCAAACAGATGGATGTAAAGACAACATTTCTTCATGGTGATCTTGAAGAAGAAATCTATATGTCCTAGCCTTAGCACTTTGTTGAAAAAGGTAAAGAAAAAATGGTATGCAAATTAAAGAAGTCTCTGTATGGGTTAAAGTAGTCACCTAGAATGTGGTACCATAAATTTGATACTTTTGTATTATCTTTGGGATTTGTGGGATCAAAATCTGATCACTGCGTATATTATAAAGCTGAAAGTGATAGAGTACTTGTTATTGCTCTCTATGTTGATGATATGTTGTTCATAGGAAATAGTACGCTAATGATTTCTAATCTTAAGTCTCAATTGTCTGCTATGTTTGAAATGAAGGATCTTGGTGCAGCAAGGTATATTCTAGGGATGGAGATAACTAGGGACAGGAAGAATAGAAAACTATGGCTTAATTAGAGTAAGTATATCAGGACTATTCTTGAGAGATTTTGTATGAATGATTGCAAACAGCTAGTGGTTCCAGTCTTGCAGGGAACGAAGCTATCTATTGAGGACTATCCAAAATCTCCTACTGAGATGGAGGACATGACTAGTGTACCCTATGCTAGTGCAGTAGGTAGTCTTATGTATGCAATGGTCTGTACAAGGCTATACATTTCCGAAGAAGTGGGAGTTCTTAGTCATTTTATGGAAAATCCTGGAAGGATACATTGGGATGCTGTGAAGAGAGTGTTTAGGTATTTGAAGGGAACTTCAGATTTTGCTTTGTGTTACCATGGGAACTTGGTTGAATCACAGAGGACTCTCAGCATTCATGGTTATGTAGATTTTGATTGGGCAGGGGACATTGATAGTAGGAAGTCCACCAGCGGATACATTTTCATGTTGAATAATGATGCAGTGAGTTGGATAAGCAAGCAGCAGGCTGTAGTTGCTTTGTCCACTATGGAGGCTGAATACATGGCAGCTACTCATGCTTGTAAAGAAGTAGTTTGGTTGAAACATTTGTGTTCTAACATTGGTTTTGATGCAGGGGAAAAAACTATTTTCTGTGACAGTCAGAGTGTAATTTGTCTGGCAAAGAATCCAACTTTCCATGCCAGGACGAAACATATTGATGTACAATACCACTTTGTACTAGATATGGTGGAGGATGGAAAGGTCAGTTTGGAAAAGGTTGATACTCTGGAGAATGTTGCAGATTCATTGACAAAGCCAGTGAGCACTAACAAGTTCAGGTGGTTTGCCAGTTCGATGGGCCTTAGTGCCCATGATTTTCAAAATGTTTTATTATGCTCTGGAGGTGCCTGTGTGATCTTCATCAAGTGGGAGATTGTTGGAAAAGTATGCCTCAATCATCATAGGCTAAAACCTCCATTGGTTCCAAGTCGAGGTGACAGCTCAAATGTCTAGCCGACTAGCAATTTGGAACACCATGTTTTGTTCAGGTCACTGTGACCTAGCTTCTGTCTTGTCAAACGCTTTCACTATGGAGACTATCGCTGTGATAAGAACTGTTCGGTGTGACCTCTTAACACTCATGGAGATCTTTTGCTGACAGGCCATTCTATCGTGTATCGGGGAGACTCTTGGTGACCACGGGCTTCGGGATAACCTATAGCAGCTTGGTGAGAAGTCCCAATGAAGAGTTAAAGTCTCGCTAAGAAAATTTAGTTTAAAGTCATCGGGGTAACTCAAAGAGTCTCAGAGAGAAGTCTTAGTGAGAATGGAATGTCTTGCCGATGATGTTGATGTCTTTGGTATAGCTCTTGGCGAACGGTGGACATCTGTGTAACTTATATGCATTCGATAAGATCTCTCGGTGAAGGTGATGTGTCTTGGTGACTATTGATGGCTTCGGGGTGACATATGAGATTTCGTAGAAACCTCTTGGTGATATTAATAAGTCTTGCCGACTATTATTTGGAGCTTGATATGACTTGTGATCTCATCGGTATAATCTTTGATGACTTGGCGTGAGGTCCTGGTGAGAACGATATATCCTGCCGATAGAATGTTTCTTTGGAGTGACTTGTGACATCGATATGAAGTCTCACTAAAGCACGATACTCTTGCCTAATGGTAAACTCACATCCATGAGACTTTTGGTTCTCACTATGATGTCCTAGCAAAAGTGATAGGTCTTGCTGACTGTTTGGTGATTCGATGTAACACATGAAAGCTTGTTGAAACATCTTGGTGATAACAATATCTCTTGGTGATATCGATATGAAGGTTATGTGGCATTGGGGAGACACTGTTAGTGTCTCACCGAGATGCCAACAAAGCTTGAATCTCTTTTGACAGTTTGACCATCCTATGTGGAGTCTCGTGGACCAATAGGAGAAGCTGAATTTGAACAATTAGAAGGTAGTTCGTTGTGACGGTTCTGTGAGGAAGCTCGACGGACATGGAACAACATGGATATACTCTGTGATTGTAGATTGTGATCGATTGGTTGCATCAATGGATTGCTTGGTGGTTGTATGATCAGTAAATGTAATCTAATCTGTAATGACTGTAACTTGAAGGTTCCTGTACAAGATTGTTCATGGTGAATGTTGTTGTAAACAGACACCAGAAAGATAAGTCTGACATTTGTATGTAATTTCCATTACTATAATACAAAGTGATTTCTCTTGGTGTGGTGGGTTTTTCTCCCGTAAGGGTTTTCCCACATATATCTGGTATTCTTGTGTGATTGTCAAATACTCTATTTCTGTTATCTACTTCATAGTGCATCTTAGTTGAACTATAAATTGAAAAATTAAAAGTATATCTACATTCTTCTCTGAGGTATTGACATTAGGAGAATTGTTTCTGCATCTGATTTTCCTTACAGAATGGGCCCCAAAAATACCTCGATGTACCTCATTTAGGGTAGTTTGAGCTTCTTCTAAGTCCAAACATCTCAAGAGGGTGCCATCAAAAGAGAAACAATAAAGGATATATCCAAGAATAGTGAAGTGTGATGTTTTTTGGATGAAGGATTGGCGTTGTGAGGTTGAGAGATTGGGAGGGATGGTATTATTGCATAGGTATTCATATATGTCCTGACACCATGGTGATTCGAGACCAACAATGTCACAAACCATTTTAGATTTAGGAACATCATAAGGAGGAATCATAAGTTTTTATATGAGAAATTCATATTTTTGACTATTTTGGGGGACATCAACAAGAGAACCAATGGTAGCCATGGCATCAACCGATTTGTTGTTTATTCTTGGGATCTGATCAAATTGGATTTGCACAAAAAATTCTTTGAAGTTGTCCACCATATGCTTGTAGGGAAAAAGTTTGTCATCCTTTGTTTGGTATTTGTCATTTACTTGTTTGATGACCAATTAAGAGTCACCATATACTTGTAATTTTGCAATCTTCCATTGGATGGCAAGCATGAGTCCTGTTATCAATTCCTCATATTCTGCTATATTGTTTGTGCAAGGGAAGAAATTCTATATGACTTAGGGATGCAATCTCCTTAAGGTGTAACAAAGAGTATCCCTACCCCTGAGCCATGTTTCATGAAAGATCCATTGAAGTATAGATTCCGCCATTTTCCTTCTTCTATAGTCAATATGTGCTCATCTGGGAATTTTGACAACAATAGATGGGAGCTCAAATGAGCTGATCAACAACCACTTGTCCTTTAATAGCTTTTTGGTCTACATGCTCAATGCCAAATTCACTCAAAAACATGATCCATTTAGCTACCTGACCTTGGAGTGTTGCTTTTGAAATTAGGTATTTTAATGAATCAACTTTGGAAATGAGTTGAGTTTTGTGATTGAGCATATAATTTCATAGCTTCTTAACACAAAAAACCATGACCAAACATGCTCTCTCTATTGATGTGTAGTTCTACTCACTACCAGCTAATGTTTGAGATATGTACTATATGGCTCTTTCTTTTCATTTATCATAATATTGAGCTAACAATGGCCCTAGTGCCACTTCAGCAGTTTATATGTACAAAAGGAGTGGTTTGTTTGGTTGTGGAGGTACGAGTACTGGTGGTGCTTGAGGATAGTATTTTAGCTATTGGAAATCTTGTTGACACTTGTCATCTCATTTGACTGTGGTGTTTTAGCGGAGTAAGTGGGAAAAAGGCTAACGTTTATCAACCAATAGAGCAATGAATCTTCTTAGGGCTTGTAACTTTCCTTGAAAACTTATGAGTTGTTTTATTTTATTTGGTGGAGGCATTTCTTTGATTGATTTTATTTTTGCTAGATTTGCTTCAATTCCTCGGCTAGAGACGACAAAGCCTAACAATTTCCCAGATGAGACTCCAAATACACATTTCTTTGGATTTACTTGTAATTGATACTTTTCTAGCCAATCAAATATTTTTTCCAATACTTCAATGTTTCCTTCTTTTTTTCCTAGTAAATCATCCACATAACCTTCCATAATATCATGTAGCATGTCATGAAAGATGACAGTCATTTCTCTTTGATATGTAGCTCCATCATTTTTAATTCCAAAGGGCATGAATTGATAATCAAGTTTTCCCCATGGAGTTATGAAGGCTATTTTGTGTTGATCTTCAACAATGCAAATTTGATTATAAGCTAAAAATTTGTCCATTATGGATAACATTTCATGTCTGACAATAAGATCAACAATCATATCAATGTTTCGCAATGGAAAGTCACCTTTTGGACATGCCTTATTGATATCTCTAAAATTTGTACATATGTGGATGCCCCTAGTAGGTTTTGCAACTGGTACAATGTTGGATACCCATTTAGGATATTCAATAGGTTTGATAAATCCAACTTCCAAAAGTTTCTTTGATTCTGCTTTAACTAGGAGAGCTATTGGCGGGTGCATTTTTCACAACTTTTTCTTGACTAGTTTTGCATCTGGATATACTACGAAATTATGTACAACGAGAGATGGATCTAATCCTAGCATGTCTTTGTATGTCCAAGAAAAGTTGATAGATCACCTTTAGAGAAATTCTCCCAATTTTTCATTAAATGGTTCTTCTATCTCTTTGGTGATGTAAGTAATTTTTGGTTGCTCATTTGTCCCCAAGTTGATGTCCCTGATATCTCCAATTACTACAGTAGATGTATCATCATGATTGGGGATCGAATCATATGATCCATCCTCCAATGCCTCAGAAAGGTTTTCATCAAAGGATGTGTCTGTTATTTTTACTTTTTCGCTATCCAAAAGTGCCTCATCAAGGTTTTCACTTAGGGATCTTTCTTTCTTATTTTTATCTTTTTTATTTTTGTGACTGAGGCACATGATTTGTTCTCCAAAATAAGCATATTTATGTAGTATGATTTGATTTTCCTACTTATCATCTCCTAATAGGATATTTTCTTGAACCCCCATGATTTCTACAATAGATCCATCATTTTGAAATACATCCAAGGCTGGAGGTCCTTGTGGGTCCCATTCAATTAATTCAGGATATACAAGGGGAGGTCTATGGAAGAGGAAATGGTGAATACATGATCAGTGTCAAAAATTTCAAAGATGGTGTGGAAGGACTCTTCAATGGATTTCTTCTAAGATTTCTTATCAGTAAAAGTCATTCCACCTTTATTATGAGGACACTGGGGTTTTATGGTTACCAAATTAGTGGCCAAGAAGCCAAGTCCTTGATGATCTTTATATTCTCAAAGCTGAATAGATTCCATTATTCCTTGTTCTTGTGCCCCTAGTCCTTTGCATTTATAGCCCCAATTTTTGCATAAATCATGTCCTTTAGGATATCTATGGATTTCTAGGGTAGGAAGTGTTGGTATGTGGTGACTGATCATGCTATACTGTATAGCCCAATCCTCGGGGGCCCACGGGGCCAGGGGGGTGGCACCCCACAAAAATTTTTTCCTACTTTTTCGTGATCACCGAAAAAGGGAAAAATCAATGAAAAAGGAAAAAAATTTTTGTAGAACCCTAAAATCTGGAAGCTTCTAAGCTTGGTAAAAAGGGGTTCGGATGGGTATTTCAGTATGATGAAAAATGCGATTATTCACAAGATTGTAATAAGGTTTTTCACTGGATAATAAAAGTATTGGATGGCTGCGGTTTGGTGGATGTAGCCCAGAATTGGGTGAACCACGTTAAATTCTGTGTTATGATTTATTCTGTGAATGTTTTAGTTTCTCTATTTTATTTATTAAATCTGCATTTAATTGTTAGATCTGCCATCTCTAACCCTAACAGGAAGCTCGGTCTCTTCTTTGTACAACCAAGCTAAAACATCTATTTCTAGGCCCAAATCTTCTTTATCCAATAGTCCCCATTTATTGAAGTTTTTGAAAGTTTCTTTTGGTTTCAAGTTAAGTGTTCAACCATATGAGTGTGGAGATGTAGGAAGATGTCCTATGTAGAAGGAATTTTGAACTTTATATTCTCCACATCCTATGTTAGTTATCTTGACTTTGTCCTCATAAATGGTGGGTGGAATGGATGTTGGTTGTAGTGTTGATGGATTATTGTAACTGGATGATGTGGAAGCTTCCTCATTAATGGGACAATGGTGATAAATTTTGTGTTTCCCTTCCAATTCCTTACAATATTGGAAAGGTTGTGGGTCGGCAGGAATGGTGATTTCTTTTCCATCATGAGAGAATTTTAAGCATTGGTGATAGGTGGAAGGCATGACTTGCATGGCATGTATCCAAGGTCTTCTGAGGAGAATGTTATATGGTAGGTCAAGGTCAAGTATATGACATATTGTGTCCATAATGATCAATCCAATGGGGATCAATGACATCATTTGAATAGCCCAATTATTTTATTAATTTTAAGTTACACAAATTTAGATCAGATCCGCCATCTATTTGGACTCTTTTGATGTTATGCTTGTGGATGATGGCTTGAATATGTAGTGGTTTATTATGAGGTGTTTCTATATGTAATTCTTTATTAGTGAATGAGAGTTGAGGTGTGTTGTGCAATTTTCACACACACATCCCACTGGAGGCGGGGACCCTCTTTTTTTTCTTTTGCATTTGTGCCCCTTGGTTTGGTTGAATTTTGGTTTTGCTCTTCTTGGGAGGTTATTTTGGGATTAAGTCTAGACTAGGTTTGATGAGGACAAGATTTTGAGGCTCTAGGGGAAATTTTTCTATCTTGGAATTCAAAAATAGGGATTTTGAAGTGAATTTTCAAATTTATATGTAAATCTTTTTTGCACCTGTGGATAGAGGATGAAAAATTAGCCAGGGTTTCTTTTTGAACTTTTTGAAAATTCCTTCTAGAAAAAAAGTTATGAGGTTTAGGGGATTTGGACCCTGCAGGAAATCTGGGAAAATCTGTTCCCTCAGAATTTTCCCGAAAATTCCTTGACCCCTCAAAATCCCAAAAAATTTCCAAAAATGGAATTTTTTTCAATAATTTTTTTTTTCAGTATTAAATAAATATCAAAAAGGGGAACTTGCATATGGATTTGTGCCAAAAGGGAAATATGGAAGAGTTCAATTCATAAGAATCCATGCCCAAACTGTCTACAGCTGGAAGTGGTTTATGGAAGACATGTGAAGCTGATTTCATCATCCAATCAGAAATTTCATTAATGACAGGCTGGCATAATATTGTTTTCTCATTGTTCCATCATGTAACTGCTTTTATGCAACTGGATGATGATGTACCATGAGCTCCCAAATTAAATGCAACTGTTGGATGCTTCTAGAGGTGTAATTTGTGCCATTGGATTGATTTAATCCTGGCCTTTGATTCAAAATGTAATTTTATATAAAAGGCTAGTGCCTTCTCATTTCTAAGGGGAGAGACTAGGTTAGAAGGGATGATTCGAAGCTAGAATTGGCTAAGTTAGGAGTTAGATTATGCAAGATAGTAGCTGTAGGAGAGGAAAGAGACTGGAAATTGTTATGTAATGCTGGAGAAGTTAATGCAATTGGATTGTTGATTTTCCAAGCTTTGTGTTACACTTTGACAGTTTATGGTTTCTTGTTCTCAATTCTCAATGTTAGCTGTTAGATTTTAGTTCTTTTGCAATAATGGTAAAATGTTAATGATGTTGATCAATCTTTAGTCCATACTTTTAACAATTTTCTAATTGTAATTTGTTGTGTAAAGTTAGTCTAGGCCTTATTTTGTGCTAAGTTCAACTTTGGATGCTTGTTTACAGTGCCAATTATTGGGTATGTGAAATGTTCTCTCAATTTCCTTAGAAGATTGCACCATTTCTGTGGAGTTGTAGGCTTTCCCTTGATCAAATAGAGATTGGTTTCATTTGGGATCTGTCCATATGCAACATTCATCATTATTATGATTGATCTTAGGTTTTAGTATTATAAATCTCTCTAAAACCCTTATCTCTTTTGTTTTTTTCTTTGAATCTGGGTTAGTTTTAAGATTAAAAGCATCACCATATTGTTGCATCTGATGAAAGTATGCTTCCAACAATTTTCATTTGTAAGGCCCCTGGTGATTACCAACATTTCACATTTATCACTGAGTTGTTTATGCATTGTCAAGACCTGACATTAGAGACCTTGGGGTTATCTCTTGAGGCTTGCTGATAGAGATTTACCTTTCAAGAGAGATAGGATACTTGTATCTTGTCTGAGTTGTTGTTGTGCAGAAAACACCATCAACAGATTGGCGCTAGAAGGAGGGTTGAATGAAGGTGACATTGCTGGAAGTTGGATGAGCCTTTATGCTGAAAATCTGAGATATGATAGATCTTTAAATATGGAAAGTACAAATTCTGAGTCAAGATGGAAAAATAGTCTTATGTTTTTCATGATGGAAATGGTCATCAGATTGATTTTCCTCAACTTTATGAGTCTTTGAATAAGAGATTGGATCTCTAGAACAGTAAGGTTTTGCATCATTATGCATTGTAAGACAAGTGCATAATTCATAATACATGTAGGCACAGTGAGTTGGGATGCTTAGACTTTTTGGGCCAAATCGAGAGGATTTTGCAAAGGGGTATTTTCATGCAGAACTTGCTTGAACCATTAGCCTCTACAGATCTAGGGTTTATTGATGTTGCAATTGAGGCATTTATGCAGATAGTTGAAGATCAGCTTGTTGGTGGTAAGTGTTTACAAGATTTCATCTCATATAAATGGTGCAGAGTTCATAATGCAACCCATTCAGAGTTCACTTGTGGCTCATGTGTGGATGCCATCATTAAAGTTGGAAGATACCTGAAGTGGAAAGAAAAGTTAGACAAGGAATGCATTATAGAGAGGCTAACAAATTCTAAATCTAGAGATGATGTTGCAGTTGATGTTGAGGTGGCTCTAGAAGGGACTGATTATAAGGAATGCAAATTTGAGGCATCGGAGTTAATAGAGGAAAATTTAAGTGAATAAGTACCTGTAAAGATCAAGGAGGATGTTCCTACAAAAGTTAGTCAGATTTTTGAAAATATAGTGGAGGATGAGTTGCAAGAGAAAGGAGTTACCATACAAGCTCCTCCCTTCCGAGATGAAGATCTAATACAAACTAGATATAAAGAGTTTGTTGCCAGAATTAAAAAAGATTGGTCAAGCCTGAGTTATGGTGTCTGCCTAGAAGAGTTGTTGTTACCAGCTTGGTGCAGGATACATGAGGAAGAGCATTCATAATTCACATGCTTCCAATGCTAGGCAGCCATAAAAGAGGTGGAAGAACAAATACAACTACAACAACATGTGAGGGATACACAAAAAGCTCCAATGGAAGAATTTCAACGAGTTGCTGATGAATGCCTTGAAGAACATGAGGAAGCACTTAATGGAGTGGTCAACATTCCTGATGATTGTGATCAAGAGTCTGAACCAACGCCAATAGAGGAAGAATTTAGGGGGTTTTCTCATTTATCAAATTCTATTTTATCTCTGTCTGTTGTTGAATTAAGTATTGAAAATTTATAGACTTTATGCATCAATAATGAGATAGCTAATGTGGCTCATATTGATATGTAGGAAAATTTGAATGATGCTAAAACAATAATATTACAATCATAATTGATGGACGTGATCACATAGCTGCAAGTGAAAATGTGCTTAAAGGCCAGCCTATGATGCTTTTTCATGAGCATCCTATTGAGAAATTTGTTGTATAAGACAATGTTTCTGCATTCTCATCATTGATTCCTCATGGAAATAATCCAACAGGCGAAAAGTTCCATGTTGATAATTTTGGACTTGTTCAATCCGAGTTTCACTTTGCACTACATAGTGATGCCTCTAATTATGTTTTGCATGTTTCCAACACGAGGGGATTGTTGTACCATCATTGGAGACCTTCTGATGACATAGATACCAGCTCTTCACAATTGAAGAATGATGAATAGCACATCCATTCTACAACAATACAAAATAAGTTGTTTCTTTCTTTATTAAAAATTCTGAATCTTATCAATTTGATTATGGAGGTTTAGGAAACACAACTTGCATATGGATTGATCATGGTTTCAATGAGTTGCCTCAATTGCTGATCATTCCTAATTATGAGGTTGAGTTTGAATTCTGCATTATTAATCCTTATTTTGTTGAATATAAAGATGAATTTTCATTCTTGAGGACTATTACCAACACCTTGTTGCTTGTCCATGCATTGATTAACCATATGAGGATGGGACTCAGTTCACCTTGTCTGATCATGAGTTACTTTGAGTCTCTTTGTACATAATGTTGATTTGAATAAATGTAGTTTGCTCTGATTTTATTTTGCTTTAGTATGTTTTTTTTTTCTTTAGGATTAGTTTTCTTTGCTTAGTGTAGATTGTTTTTCCTTGCTTTTGGTTTGCTTGTGTTTTGGTTAGTTTAGGTTTTCTTTGGGTTTCAGTTTGGTTATTGTTTTGCTTCTCCGACTTGGGTTTTTTCTGTTTTCTGGTTGGGGAAGTGTCTTTCCTACACAATAATTATTCATTATCTGGGACTGTTCTAAGTATTTCATTGATGGACTTTAAGCATGTGCCTTGAATGGATGGTTGGGGTCTTTTGTTATCGTCAAGCAATCTGAATGTTTGATTTAAAGAGGATTGGTCATTGGTTTGATTTGAACCTGAAGTATTTTGAAATCTTATATCTTTCATACATCTTAAGAATCTTGAGGTTGCTGTGGGATCTTTGTGAGGTCTTGTTAGGTGAAAAATATTATTTTTTCTTTAGCACCATTGTGGTTCTCAGCCCTGAGTGTGAACTTCATTGTTCATAGGTTGAAATTAAAAAAAAAGGTAAAAAGAAAAGACTTATCAAAAAGGAAGAAAAATAGAAAATGTTGAAAATCAAAAGAATGAATTCAACTTCAGGAGTATCCAAATATCTCTATTGGGGCTATGGACGTCTAGCTGGAAATAGAGCTATGTTACAGAGAGTCACAACGATAACCTCGTTGGGGCTATAGACATCTGACTAGCAGCGAGGCTTTATCCAGGTTGCTTTTGGAGTTAGAATCATTTACATAGCCTAACTTGACTGAACTTGGTTTTTGCAGTAGCTCTAAGAGGGAAATGAACTCATGTGTGCACACTTGGATTTTTAGTTTATGGAAGGTTCAGTCTACCTTTGGTTTTGATTCTTTAGTCTTGCATTTTGATTTGTTTAAAGTCTGGAAATCTTCAGTTTCCTTAGAAGATTGCACCATTTCTGTGGAGTTGTAGGCTTGTCCTTGATCAAATAGAGATTGGTTTTATTGGGGATCTGTCCATCTACAGCATTCATCATTGTTGTGATTGATCTTAGGTTTTAGTCTTAGAAATCTCTCTAAAACCCTTATCTCTTTTGTTGTTTTCTTTGAATCTGGGTTAGTTTTAGGATTAAAAGCATCACCATATTGTTGCATCTGATGAAAGTATGCTTCCAACATTGTTCATTTGTAAGGCCCCTTGTGATTACTAGCATTTTCACATTTATCATTGAGTTGTTTATGCATTATCAAGATCTGACATTAGAGACCTTGGGGTTATCTCTTGAGGCTTGCTGATAGAGATTTACCTTTCAAGAGAGATAGGATACTTGTATCTTATCTGAGTTGTTGTGTAGAAAACACCATCAACAAGGTGGAGATGAGAGATGTCCAATTATGGCTTGGATTTGGTTGACATTAATGTCACTTGGTACTCAAGATTCTTGGAGGGCTTTTTCGAGTGCTTCTTTGTGAATGGGTGAAGTAGGAAGGAGTTCTAAGATGGAAATTTGGGATGGGGTTTTTCCAAGGTGTTAAATTATATTATATATTGGTCTTAGATGGAATGGATGATGAAGAAGACTCTCCTTTTATCGTCACTTGGCCACGACGGGTGGTGACAACACAATCAGGTGCCTTTATGGTAATGGTGTTGCATTGTTGAATTTGGTCATGACAATGTCATGCATGGATGGGTTGGAATTGTTGGTGTATGTATATGAAACATTTTTGTAGGATTATTGTTTGCAACTATTTTGTGGGAAGGGTTGTGTATAAATCCCTAGTTGCTCATTAGAGGAGTTTTGATTATGGATCTTGATTTCTCCCTTATTGTTGAGATCCTGAATGTAATTATTTAATATCATGCATTTGATGGTGTTATGTATTTTAATGTGGTGGTATTCACAATATTCATCTTCCCTATACCATTCAGGCTTGGGTTTTCTATCATCAAGTGGTGTAGTGATAGGGAATTTCATCATGTTTTATTGTGCCAATCTGTGGAATATGACATCAAGAGCTTCCCCATGAGTAGTGTATTTGCATTTGGATTGATTATTATTATTATTTTGTTTGTTCTTTCCTTGGGGAATGGTTATGGTCTTGTAAACACCTTTTTGTTGTTGTGGTTGTGCATTGTGAGATGGTTTGTTTTGTATGTTTTGCACACATTTTCTATCAGTTACACCATCATTTCCAACATTTTTGTTTTTAGACCAATATTTAGGTTTATCATTAGAGGTTTGGTTTTTGTCCTTTTGGTCTTTATAGATCTTGATTACCCCATCTGAAATTAAAGATTTTTCAATGGTTAACCCTTTTTAATGAAATCATCAAATGTGGTGACACATTGTAGTCTTAAGTGTACAAAAAAAATTGGGTGTATATTTTCAATGAGTATGTTAACCATTTGTTTTTCTGGTACTTGTAGGGGAAATCTATTTGCAAGGCATCACCATCTTTGCAGGAATGTGGAAAAACTTTCTCCATTGTTTTGTTTTGTTGTGCATAACTTAGCCAAAGTTATTTGTTGGTCAATGTTATAGGAAAAGTGTGTTAAAAAATGTTCAACTAGGTCTGCAAAGGATTTAATGGATCCCTAAGGTAATTGTGTGAACCATTCCAAGTTCTTACCAGTAAAGTTTTTAGGGAATAATCTCATGAGATATATATCATTGTAGGAGGTTTTTAGGGAATAATCTCATGAGATATATATCATTGTAGGCCACTTCTTGACATTGGACTCTGAATTCTTTTAAGTGTTCGATGGGGTTACTCTTCCCTTTATACTTGTCAAACTGTGGGATCTCAAAATCTTTAGGGAAGGGGACTGCTAGTATAGATTGGTCAAATGGATAGGGAGATATGTCCTCATATCTAAAGGTCTTCATAGTTTGACCACTTTGGATTCCTTGGATCATGTCTTTCATTTTCTGCAACTCTTGGGTAAGGTATTGATCTTGTGAGGGTGGCTAGTTGTAGGCATATTGATAGGAGGGATCGAGGTGTTATGTTGGGTATGAATGGTGGTAGTGTTGATTTGAGGGTTAGAAGTGAATGTGTTATATGGAGGTAAGGATTGAATATGGATGGTTTGCTATTGAGGATTAGGATCGTTAGGGGGTGGGGGAAGTAATGTGTTATTAGGGGGTTGGGATGTGTTTTGTAAAGCGATATAATTGGCATTGATAGATGAGGTAGGGTGGGATTGTGTGGTTATAGTTGGGTTGGTGGGGGAAAGTGATGTTGGTATTGGGGGGAATATTGATCCTTGGGTCTGATGAAAGAAGGGGTAAGTTATTGAAGGGTTTTTTTGTATTTTTAGCAATAGGAATATTTGTGTTTATGATGAGAGATGTTGTGGTATTTGAGGAAGGTGGTGGGTTGAAATTGGATGAAATTGTGTTCATGGAAGAGGTTGTGTTTAGGGGGATATTGGATTGATTTATGTTGGTGGAAGAGGGAGTATTGGTGCTAAGTTGAGACCCAACAAGGTGATTGAATAAATTATTGGATGATGAAGGATTGTTTAAAGGATCAATATCCCTTGCTTGTAGGATTTCATCCGTGGAAGGTATTTTAACCCATTGTGATAGAAGGCTAAGAACAAGATGATTTTTTTCAAGAAGGATAATTATTTCCATCATTTGTTGATTATAGGGGTCAGTGGTGAATTCCCTTAGTCATGGGGACTCTTCAGGAGCATCTACCATTTCTTCATGCGGAGTGGGTGGTTGGGATGAAAAAAGGTCCTCTCTGTGAGAATCCATTAATTTATTTGATTGTGATCTAGTGATTGACATGCAAAGAAGGGATTCTGTAAGAGATTAAAGATGTCGATTTTGGATTAGATTTGGACTTAGGTTTGTGATAAAGTGATGAGGTTTGGTGAGTTATGATGACCTTAGGATTGGTTTGGGATGATTAAATTAGATTATGTGATTAAGGATAAGGTAAGGTAGGGGGATTGGATTGATTTGATGTCAAAGGTTGTGACCTAGCTCCCTAGCATGGATGGTTTATTATTTTCTAACTTAGGGTATACAACTTCCCAAGCAAAGCTAGATGAGGGGTGATTTTGAAAAATTTAGAAAAGGGTAGCCACTCCTTAGGCTAAATTGTTCAAAAAAAGAGGATGATTTAACTAAAGATGTAACTTAATATAGGGATATTCTTTAGCTATCCTTTAAAAAGGATGATAGGCGATTTGGATTGAAAATTTTGGTTGGATGAGGATGAGTGATGATTTTGAAGATTTAGAGGATATATCCCAAGGTTGGATTTGGATAATGATGATTAAAAGGATGAAAAGGATGATGGGATATCTAAGTTATGAGGATAATGGGTGATTACCTAAGTCCAAAGGAGAAGATTTGAATGATGGGGAGGGTGGGTACTTGAAGGAACATGGAAAATTTTAGGTAGGATGATGGTGTAATTGATGATTAGAAGATGGTAGAGTTGTAGATTTATGTTCATCTAAACCAGGTAACCCTAAGAGGTCAAAGAGAGAGACTCAGATTTTGTGATAAAACAAAAGTGTAGTTTCAAGAAAACACAAGCACAACAGGTTTTAACGAAGGCACAAAATCTCAGGCACAATAGTTTGTGTCTTAGGCACAATTATATAGTATGAGTCTTTTTGGCAAGAGATTTTAGAAAACAATAAAACACATTGGCTAATTTTTGAGAAATTTTAATCCTTTAAAACAGTATAGCCAAATCCTAATGCCTTTGGTTGATTCGTCTCCACGGGTTTTGCACAAAAAGACACTTCAAGCACTTAATCATAATCCCTAAGCTCAAGTAGGTTTATAGATTAATGTGGTCTCACCACCCAAGCAAGATTGGGTTAATCCTCCTTGATACTCGGGTGGTTCTTTGGGGAACCCTTTCTCACGAAGGCAGATAGCTAGAGATCCAGTGGTATAGGGTCATCAATGGATGCCAACAAGCTCATCTTCACTCTCTCCTTGGGAACTATCATAGTTCTCCACAAGGATTTCTATCTCCACCTAAGGGAATACATGGTGAGTAACTTCAGGGTATGATCCACATCCCTTGCACCACACTAACCTAGGTTCAATGACTTTCTAGGTTTACAATGTTTTTCTAGGGAGTCCTTGATATATGCAAGGTATGTGAGGTTGAGACCATGAACACTATTCCATCACAAGCATGGATCCAGAGATTCAATGAGGTAGTGAGAGCTCAGACCAACCCTTCACTCCTAACCTGGAATCACCTTAGGAAATCAGAGCTCTGCCAATTATGACACAACTAGATTGGGGTGCAACTTTAGTTCTCCCCCTTTTATATACCCCATCGGTACACATGGTTGGGATCATCCCCTAGGGTGATGAAATCCCTAGGTAGGTCCCCTAAAAGGAAAGGCACACTAGGTTTTTTTGATCCCCAAGATCACACAGAGTGCAAGGGTAGAGCATACACACAAACTAGTGACCTTATGTTTACCTAAACATTGATTTAAAAAAAATGAAGAGATGTAAAGATTTATGATCCCCAAGATCACACTAGGTGTGAGGGGAGAGCATACATCTATTACACCCTTTCAAACATAGTAAACAAGTTGATTTCCTAGTACTCTAATTTAGTGCCTAAATTAGTGGAAAAAAAAATGTCTTGGCTAAACATCCTACAAAACCACAAATTAGTAGTTTATGATATTAGCCTTTGACAATCGAATAGTTGCACCACTTGTTAGTTCACACATTAGTCCAAAAGATTCAAACTAGAATGCAAGCATAGTTATATAGATAAGTAGAACGCAGGTTGCAAAAGACAAAATTCCAAATTTTATGCAGGAAAAAAAATCACAGCAGAATGAACAAAATAAAGGTTGCGTAAAATTAAGTGCAATAATACTAATTAAGATTAATTGTTGATGATGCAAGTTACTTTACACTGTCTACTAGTGTATTCTCGAATGAATACTTTACCATAAATGATAAAATGCACCAAGATATGCCAAAAAAGGATCAAACTAACTATTCTGAAGAGAAGCGTTGTTCTGTGACCAAAACAATGCCTACGTCTAAGACCTGGTTAGCTTAATTTTACACCAAAAATAGCGAAAATAGTATTTTATGCCAAGTAAAAGATGTGAGTGATTAATTTCTTTGAAAGTAGATAGTGCTATTGAGCAACAAAAATTGATTAAGTGAGAGCCAAATTATCCTAATCTAACTGAGGATGGAAGCATCATTTCTATTGATAGAGGCATTGAAAGTCAATGTGCAAGCATCGCGACAGAGGTGTCACCTGTCAAAATGAAAGTGCCACAATTTGTAGTAGAGGTGTCGAAAACTAGCCGTGAATTTGTTAGTGAAATATTAACCAAAAATGTGAGTTATTTTTTCCTTTAGGTTAATTTTAAGGACCCAAAATGAAATCTGAGGTGATATCTAGAGATCTTGATTAGCCTAGGTAATTTTTTTATCAATTTTAGATAGTTGTTCTTTTTATTTTCCCCTTTTAATGTGAAATTTGTAGTTGTAGCAAAGAAATTAAGTATTAATTGATGATGAGAACTACAACAGAGTTATAAGCCTAATAAAATCCAATCACAACCCTAAATATCACAAAGAAGCTTGCAAAAACCGAAAAGGAGTAAGAACAATGATTAGAACAAAAAATTCCAACATGAGTGTCAAAATTGTGTACGCAAGTGCTGCAAGTCACTACATAGGTGTCAAAAGATATGACACATGTAAAATTAATTGGAATGAAGGTTCTGGAAGTCATGATAGAAGTGCCAAAAGTTATTGCGCGATTTGAGAGTGGCCAAACCTACAAAAATCCTAAAAAACATACAACTTTGCCAAAAATGTTGAAAGGAATTAGGTCCCACTGGGTGTGCCAAATGTGGAGGGGTTAGAATTTCAAATCAAAAGCATAAATCCTTAATTAAATGAAGCATAAACATAAATAACATTTATGCCTCTGATCTTCCTCTTTGATTGAGCTCCAAGATGCACCCACGTCTTGTTGATTTTGCTCAAGATGGAAATGTGGATTGCTCTCAATTGCACCAGCATGAAATTAGCATAATTCAAGATGCTCAAATGAGGGGATTAAGGCCCAATTTATAGAAAATTGGAGGGTAAAATGGAGGGCTAGGATTGAGTGTGGAGGTGATGCATGGATCAAAGAATGTGGCTCATTAGTGTAATATTGCAGAATTGTACCTAGAGGCAATCCCATATTTCCAAATTCTTTCCTAGCATTTATGACACTCCAAAACATTAATGGAAAATCACCCTTAGTCAGAATGTCACAATTTTGACTTCAGTAGGACAAGTGGCCGAGTAACAGAAGCCTGAAAAAAGCATTTTTTGAGAATATAGGCATTAGATGACTATGCAGTGCACAGACGTCCACACAGCGTGCTAGCATCTTATCTTTTTCTTGAATCTAAAATGTGGAATCTGGAAAGCTAACCCCTGTGACATGTATCCCAGTGGTTACATTCTAAAAGTAATGGCTCTTTTCCGCCCTTGCAAGCATATGAACCTCTTTTTGCCTCTCATTTGGAGGTTGGAAGATTGGAAGACATCACTCAAGTTATTGTTTTAGCTGCAACTTTGTGACTTCTCCTTTGATAGAAATGCATTCACAGGTGAAGCCATGCCAGACTAAGGTCCCTCCAGCAGTAGGAACAACTCTCAAGTAAGCACTTAGCGGTGTGTTCATGTGCTCCAGAGAGGGCTTTTGCCTATGGGTAACGCTCTCTCTCTTTTCCTTACTTTCTTTCCACAGGCATTTGTTTACTTAATTGTGGTGCAGGTTCTACTCCTCAAGCGGGTCTTGCTTTCACCACATGCTTATCATGGTGTGGGTTCTACTCCTTGAGCAAGTATTGCTTTCACCGCACACTTTGCTTTCCTTTCCAACTTGGTTGTCTGTGGAGGTGGGAACACCAAAGTGGGGTTTGACTGAGGCAAGCCCCTATATAGCCACCCAACAAAAATTCTCCTTGATCTCCTATGTGTAGGTTATGAAAAAGGAACTTGGAGTGAAGAATCACGCATTCGAGAAAGGGGTAAACTCTCTCCAAGAATTGTGGTATTTCCTTTAACATTTGGCTTTCTAGTTAAGTTAATAATTCTATTTATATCACTCCTAAGATTGATAGTAGAATTAATTTATTTCTTTTGAGTTTGAGAGTCCTCTATTGCTTGGGATGCTAGCATTAGTTTTGGACAACAACGCACTGCACTGGCATCCTAGTTCCACACTTACATCTTCTGGCCAAGACCTCCCTCTCCTAGGAAAAAATACTTCTGATTCACCCCTCTTAGGACCTTTGACTCTTTCTTTGGAAACATAACTACATCTTTAGTGCTTTATCATTTTGTTGAGGTGTATAAGGGCAGTTCATTCCTTGGTGATCTCTCAAGAAAGGAGAGACTTGTGTGTAGCGAATCCCTCTTATATCACATTTTGGTGAACTCGATGGGAATGTTGGAAGTCTATTTATGATGTTGCACACTTACCATGAAGAATTTTCTAAGGAATATTTTGATATGTTGGAGGATGCCCTAGATGATTTCTTAGAGGCATTCCCCCCTACCTATAAATCTCTCAAACAAGTCTCTTGTCGAAAGGCTGAGGGATTAGTAAATGTGGTGGTAGTCTCAGTAGCTCCCCCAAGCCCTAAGAAACCCGTCATCTATGTAACCCCAACCAACCCTATTTTTCATGAAATTCCAGGTCACAATAATTCACTAGACCTGTATTCAAGGTTCATGAAAGCTATGGATTCCACATATTATTACGTCGTTGGGCACACATATCCCACAAGGAGTAATAGACAAAACTTGGAGCAACAACTTACTTCTTCACCACCTTCCCAATCGAGCCTTCTTGCAACACCTAAACCTACAATCAAAGCACCAGGTGACTATGATCTTGTCGAGCAAATTCACGTTATTCGGGCTAAGATATCGCTTTGGGACTTTCTTCAAACTACCTTGATTTATTAGGAGTTGCTTCAGGAATCCTTGCAAAAGATTCTCTTACCTGCCTCCACTGGGCCTATGAATGTTAATGCATTGTTGGATCATATTCGTGTGGATTCACCAAATATTATGTTCCACCTGCAAGAACTCCCGCCTCTGGACATGCAAAAACAAGCAAAGCCTTTAATGATCATAGTTAATATTAATAACATCTGTATTAGGTGTACCTTCATTGATACCAGATCAACACTCAACATTTGTGGTATGGACCTACTACCTAAAATCAATGTTGATTCATCTTCCTTGGCAACTTCCTCTTTGTACATCCGTGGATTTGATAACGGTGGCTGGAAAGCTCTAGGTATGATAATATTACCTTTGTAGCTAGGCCCTATTACCTTACCCATGTTGGTTTATGTGATTCCTGGACCTTCACCTTAGAATCTCCTTTTAGGGAGACCGTGGATCCATGCTATGGGTGTGGTAATGTCTACTTTACATCGCTCTTTGCATTTTTTTGCAAACAACTCGGTAGTCATGGTCAAAGCGGATCCAAAAGGAATTAACCTCTATGAACTGGCTGCTACCGATCACGTTTCAACCATGTCTACCCTTAAAAATTGTATTCTTTCCTTAACTACTGATGTTAAGGCATGTTCTTCATTGATACCCTTTGTGGAAATCATTCCTAGAGCAAGTGTCAAAACTAGAGAAACACTTAAAGAAGAGGATCCCTGTTCTCTCATATCATCTTCTCAAATAAACACCTTCCTAGGGGATGATTGGGGTTCTTTGAACTTGTAATACCCCTCCGTGTCGGTTGTTCTAAACTTTTTTGTGAGTATTGGTGTGTGCTTCATTGATTACTGTGTTATTTGATTGTGTGGAAAATATAATATGTTAGTAATCATGTTTAAATAATTAATTAAATCATAAGTGAAATTGCAAGGTTATTTAAAATATAATTAGGAATTAAAATAATAATCAATTAAATCAAATCAAATGATTTAGAACAATTGATCAAATTAAACTAATTCGTTAAAAGTAAAATTGATATTATTAGATAAATAGATTTAAATTGTTATGAACAAATAATCTTGAAAAGATAATTATTATAATAAGAAAATTAATGGATACTTATTTAGAATCTTGCAAATGGTTGATTTTAATTATTTTAATGTGAAAGTAATTAATTAATAATGTATTGTGGAGATAATGAATATATATTCAAATAAAAGTTCAAGTTTGTGCATGATAAAAGAAAATGAAATATAAATACTTGAAAAGGCAACAAAAGGAATTAAAGGGATTAAATATTATTTGGATTTATTTCTTGAGTTGTGACTTTTGGTTTTCACTGGAGAATATGAAGAATAAATAAATAAAAGTTGTGGTAGTTTGCAAAAATATTAATGGTGTTTTGAAGAAAATTTTGTAAATAGTTGTTTTTAATTATTTTAATATGCATGTGTTTATTTAAATTGATTGTGGAAATGATAAATAAATAAATAAATAAAAAGCTCAATCTTTTGTGGATTCGAATGGATTGGAATTTTATTTTTTTCAAAAGAAGTGACTTTTGGCATTCGCTAGAAAAAGAAGAGACTTTGGGGTGATTTTATTTAGAGGATTTTTGTTTTTGA
Source organism: Sequoia sempervirens (assembly GCA_007258455.2). Lineage (NCBI taxonomy): Eukaryota > Viridiplantae > Streptophyta > Pinopsida > Cupressales > Cupressaceae > Sequoia > Sequoia sempervirens. Next base: position 13,735,583 of record VDFB02353493.1, on the reverse strand, counting down.
AAAGGGGGTTGCATTCTCTTTCCAAAAAGATTTTGGAGAATTTGGCAGTCATCTTTCTGATATAGTATTGCGTTCTTTTATTCTTCTGAGAATTCAAGTGAGGATTAAGATTTAAGTTTGAGGGAGGATCTTGGAGCTGCTGCTGGAAGGATTGGATCAGCAAGAAGGATAAAGCTTCAACAGTTATCTACAGGCGCAGGACGCCAGGTTCTCCTTCTTCTTTTAAATTATTTTCTTTATAGCATCAAATGAAATAAGAATTCCTTTGCTGTGAATGAAAATTTTCTCTTGAATTGAAATTTAATGCTTGTAGAAAATTCTCGAATCTTTAGAAATGCTTTGGACTGTTTTTCAATCAGGAAAGCTTTACTGGGGTGGGACTGTTATTGATTTAAAGTGAAATTTTGTTGGGATTCTAGAATTGAACAGTGTTACTGTAGTTTTGTGTTAAAAATAATAGTGAACCAGTAAAAGAATAATCTCATGTCTGTGAATTCGAGGTTGTGTAAATTTCCATTTGTAGATAAATTTTACAAATATATTCTGTGTTTAAATATTTATATTGAAACAGTAAATTGTACAATTGAAATTTATTTCTCTGTATTCGAAATATTTTTGTATGCAATATATATATGTATATATATATATATCAGATATATATATATAAATGTATACACATATATATATAAATGTAAAGATAGCATCAAAAGAAAAATTTAATTAAGATTCAAGTTTCTGCTGTATTATATTTGTTTTGAAATTATTTGTATATATATATTTATTAAACTTATTTATTCAGATTCCACTGATTATTTAATTTTGTCAAAATAAAACATTCTGTTTCTTTTTTTTTAAATAAAACAGAATCTGTTTAAAATGGAAATAATAATAAAATAGAAAGAAATCTGTTTTTTGTTATTGATTTATTAAATTACCAACTATAAGAAGATAAGTTAGTAGAAAAATCAATTTATGAATATATGGCAGCATTGATTTATTTAATTCTTGTTTTGAGTGAATATTTTGAAATAGAAAAGAATTCCTATTAATTTGTTAAATTGTGAAATTTGATAGGATAATATAGTAGAAGGGCAATTTGTGAATATATATATATATATATATATATATTAGCATTGATTGTCTAATTCTTATTTTTAAATGTGTATAGGGTGGAAATAGAATTTAATATAAAATTGAATAAGTTATTTTATTTATGAAGTTAAGTCTTGTAGATTTGTTGAATTCTTAGAAAAGATTTATTCTCTTTCTACTTTCCTTCCTTCAAAAGAATTAAAATATATAAAGATATAGTGGTTTTAAAAAGGTATTTATTGTGTGTAAATTTATTTAGATAGATTTAAGATTTTAAGGTGGTAAGTTCTAATATGTAGTTTGGGTATTTAGAGTATGGTTATTATTATTATCATTTTAAGTATAACAAATGGTCTTAAGTGGTTGGCACAATTACTTTAAATATTGGAATTGAGTGTTAAGTTAGTGAGATGAAGGGAAGTGGAGATAATGTTTAAATTTATGTTTTGTATATAAGTGGTTATGAAATGGTAACGAGTTAACTACCCAACTATTAAGTAGTTTTCAATTATGTTGATAAATGAAAAGGGGAATTTAAATGTATGGGCATGGTTAGAGATTGATTAGGATATTCTCGAATTGGATAGTTTATTGGTGAAATGGGATTGTAATCTTTTGAAAGTTGACTTCCTTTATATTCATTTCATGGTTGATTTGTAAGTTCTCTTTATGGATAAATATTTTAGAATACTTGTGATGGTTATCTTGAATTATTTTAGTTAATTGAGTAATTATGTTGGGGAAGTTGTAAAGTTATTTAGTTCTGGTCATTAATTGATTGGTTAATAAATTTTGTTCTCATTTGAATTAGTGGTTGTTGTTATGCAAGTGATTCTGTGGGCTGTGAGTGGTTGAGTATTTAAGGTGTTCTTTAATTGGTCCCTTGGATGCCTGGTTGCATGCTTTTACCTCTGTTATTGAAGGATTGTTTTTGGATGTTGTCGTATTAATGTGAATGCCTTTGTAGATTAATTTTGATTCAAGGAATCCTTTGTCTTGTAATTTGTGTTGCAATGTAACTGGGAACTCGTGTTTTTGGCTCATGAGTTGTGGATAGTTGATCATCTTGGATTTCTGATTTATTTTGTACCAAAGTTGTTTATGTAGTCCGGATGGAGTTGTTGATCTTATTTTAATGTATTCTCTCATTATATTTGAATTGAAAATAGTTCTTGTGGCCTTGCAATTATTGTTGTCATTGCTATGTTGTTGATTTTATGAAGGTGATTTGTGTACCACTATAAGGGGGTTCTTGTGAGGAGAAAATTGAGGTCTCCCATGGAATACCTAGTTGGTGGCTTTTGGTTTTATTAAGTGATTTTGTTTAAAGGTTGATTTTATTTTGTGTTTCCCTATTTGAGGTGACACCATTGTTTCTTGTGGACGGGTCTTGATGAATCTTTCCCTTTTATGGCTTTTCTGAGTTACTCTCATATTTGAGGAAATTTTATCCTTGTGTAAGAATTATTAGGGAAAATCTTGTGTTGCTTCATTTTTACCCTTGTTTGTGGGTTTTTATTCTTTTGGCTTCCAGAGGCTTGAGATGATTGTTAATTGATGTTCTCTCTCTTTTATGTGCCCTTGATGTGGCAAGTGTTTTGGTTTCATTATTTTAAAAGGGTTGTACGGAAATTGTTGAGACTTTGATTATGTATTTATAGCGAGATGGGTAATGCCTCGCATGTTTCTATATTGTGATCTAATATTCTTATTATTGATGGTACAACCCTTGGTTTCTTGGTTGTTATGTTGTTGGGTCTCTAGGGAGAGTGGCTCCTTGTGGGGGTCAGCGCCCCGTTTAAGGGGAAGGGCACAGGATAACCCACGAGTGAGTTAGTAAACAAGTGAAAACCTAATAATTAACTTAGGAGGGTTGGGTAGTAATATCATTATAATATTTAATAAAATGGATGCCTCGTCTTCATTAGTGCTTTCGCAGACTAATAGAAGGCTGAGAAGGCCGTGGTTGGCAAGGTCGTGACCTCGTCTTCACGAGAGGTCTACGGCTCCGCATGAGTCACCCTATGGACCGGCGCCTCCAGTTGGGAGGAAGAGCACAGGACAGCCATAGATGGGACCGGCGCCTCCAGTTGGGAGGAAGAGCACAGGACAGCCCATGTAGGACTATGCGATGACACTCTCCCCTAGTTGCCCATGTGTTTTACTTTATTGTGTTCCTCTGGAAGTAGGTTTTGGGAGTTGGTTTAGATTGTTGTTTGTATTGATTTAAATCGATTATTGTTTTAATACATCTTTAGTATACTTTGTAGTCTTGTTGATCTCATTTATATTTGATTTAAGGTCTCGTATTTTTATGGTACTGTGATATAATGTTATTGTATTGTTTAATTAAAATTTGGAATTGTATTATGTTTATTAATTCAATTTGATTTGGAAGTATCTGATGATCATCCTTTGGTTACTTGTTTACTGATCATTGCTTTGTTTTATGTGATGGGGTTTATGAATTTAAGTTATTATGTTGACTCTTGGGTGTTGTTGATTATGTCATGGTAGTCCTTGAGTTTTATGATACTTTTGTATGGCATTGAGTCTTGTGGTTCCCTTTTTTTGTTCTTGGTTGAGGTCTCTTTCTTGTTTAGCTCCTAGCACGGGGGGTGGGTCTTCGGACTCACATGGTTGGGTGGAACGTGCTAAGCACCCCATTGGGTCCCCAGTTGAGGATCGAGAGGTGCGGATTGGTGCAGTTACAGCGACTCCAGAGTTGTATCCGTCTTGGAGCCAGTTTTCATCTATTTATTTGTATCATGATTCTTGTGTATGGTTTCCATTTATGTTTGGAAACACTTTTGTATCATTGTACCTCTAGAACATTGTACTGTAATGTAATGTTAACTCGGTGTGAATATTGGCCGTGGCAATTGTTGTTCCATGTGTTAAGTTATTTATGCATATGTTGTATTTATGTACTCAGATGGTTTCTTTTCAATGATTATCATGTATGTGTTATATTTGTTAATGTTTATTTTGTTATGGATTATATCTTTTGGATTTTATTCTTTATTATTGTTGTGTGGATCTCAGTCTCGTAATGACTCCTCGTGTACCCCAAGGGATGTATGTGCTAATGAATCTACTTAAATGAAATTCATGTCATATCTTAATGTGTATTACATGTATGTTATGTTTACTTTAAAAAAAAATATATAAAAAAAAAAATTGTGCTGTAATTATTGTTTTATTATCCTTTGGGGTTCGCACAATGGGGCGTTATAGAACTTTTCTAAATTCTTTATTGCAGAGTACAAGGTAGACCCCTCTTGCATAGACTTTTTGCATGCCCCTAGTGCAAAGGTAGACAATATTCTCATGGAGGAGAAGAAGTGCAATCCTGTTTAGGAAATCACTCCTTCCCACGCTGAGGAGAATGGTCCACCTCTTGCAAAAGAAACTAACATTTGTGAAACTGAAAAAGGAGGTGAAAGTACCCCCATAGAGACATTTGATGTTCATTGGTGGAATGAAGCACCCTATCTAGATCCGTCGCCCCCTGAAGTTTTACAAACTCACTATGGATTTGGATATGAGCTCACTTCTCAATATGACTATGGGTAGAAAGGCCTGGGATGTATCAAGCAAGGAATTCAAGTCCCCATGAATCTTAAGCCATGATGGTGTAACTTGGGGCTAGGTTGTTCTGTTGAACAATATAAGCTAAAGCCTTTGTGTAGTGTTAATATGATTTCGGCCGAACCATTGAACCTCGTCCACCCTGAGTTACTAGAGGAAAAGGAGCAAGCCAAGAATATTCCTTTAGATATCTTCTCTTCTGATAAAGCATTAGAGTAATTTTTGGGTGCATACTCCTCACTCCCCTCTTACCATCACAAAAGACTTTTCCCGTATTGCTTGCATAGCCAAACATATTTCGGGGAATCTATACTGAATATTGATGAGGAGGGGCCTCTATCTAACACCAGTGATGACGTTCCAACACCTGAGCATGAAGAATGAAGTTCCCTCATAAAAGGAGATAACGTCAAGGTCCCTATGGACCCCGTATTCCCTAAAAAGGTGATCAAAATTGAAAAAGAAACGAACACTCTGATATCTTGCATTGCCATCCTGGCATATTTGCTTGGAAATATGAGGATATGCTTAGTATTGATCAATCTATAGTGGTTCATAATATCATCCTATGTCCCAATGCCAAGTCGGTTAAGCAAAAAATCTGAAAAATCAATCCTAGAGTGGCATTAATGGTTAAGACTGAGATAAAGAAACTGTTAAATCAGGTTTTATCCATCCCATCAATTATTCCCCTTGGATTTCAAACATAGTTTTTGTTAGTAAACCTGATGGTCGCATTTGCATTTGCATCAATTTCTGAGACCTTAACAAGGCTTCCCTTAAAGATGATTTTTTGTTACTTAATATAGACATGATTTTTGACTCGACTACGAGCCATGCATTGCTCTCCTTCATGGATGGCTTCTCGAGCTATAATCAAATTTGTATTAACCTAGATGATCAATACAAGACAACCTTCACTACCCCATGGGTTACCTTTTGTTACGTGGTCATGCCATTTGGATTAAAGAATGCAGGAGCTACTTACCAATGAGCGATGACCCTGATATTTCATGACTTCATTCACAAGATTCTAGAGGATTACATTGATGATATATTGTCTAAATCCATGACCGGCCAAGATCATCCTAATAACCTTCGTCTGATTTTTGAAAGACTTCAACTCTACAAAATGAGATTAAATCCCCTTAAGTGCATCTTTGGCGTTGACACCGACAAGCTTCTAGGGTTCATAGTCTCTCATCGTAGGATCGAGGTTAACACTAAAAAGATCGATGCTATCATTAACAATTCTCCACTGAGGAATATTACCGAGTTGCAAAGTTTACACGGAAATATTCAGGCAATTCATAGATTCATATCTCAATTGGTTGATCGTACCCTTCCTTTCACTCATTTGTTAAAAAAGGATGTTCGCTTCATATGGGATGAGGGATGTCAAAAGGCCTTTGAGTTGTTCAAAGCCTATTTATCCAATCCTCCCATATTAATGCCAACTATGCAAGAAAAACCCTTTCTACTCTACCTAGCTGCATCACCATATGCTTTAGTAGCCCTTTTGGCTCAATATGATGACTCTGGGAGAGAAAGAACAATCTACTACAACAGACGCATCCTGGTTGATTACGAAACCCGTTATTCCTTCATGGAAAGGAAATTACTTGCTCTCATCTCCACTACACAGAAGCTGAGGCATTACCTCCTCCATGTTGAAATGCACGTCATAGTAAAAACAGATCTTCTAAGGCATTTATTCTCCAACATTGACCTAGCAGGAAGGTTAGCGAAATGGGTTATGTTGCTTTCTGAGTTTGACATAAATTTTGTTACTTAGAAATTGATAAAGGGACAAGTAGTTGCAGATTAGTTGGTAGATGCTCCCTCATCTCACTCCTTTCCTAGCTTAGACCTATTTCCTGATGAAAACATTTTCTTGATCAACGAGGATCCCGAATGGAAAATGTACTTTGATGGTTCGAGGTTTCAAACTAGTTCTGGAGCGGAAGTGGTCCTAATATCCTTTAAAGGAAAACCATTCCCCTTGTCTTTTCAATTAAACTTTCCTTGTACTAATAACATCACCGAGTATGAAGCCCTTATAGCTGGCTTACGTGCCATGATAGCATTAAAAATCAAACACCTTTGTATCCTAGGTGACTCTAAACTTATAGTGAATCAAATAATGGGAACCTATCAAGCTAAGCAAAGTAATTTGTCCCAATATCGAGACCTTTCCTTGTCCTTACTGTAATGACTTTCTTCCTTCACGATAGATAATGTCCCTAGGAGAGAAAATAGACATGTTGATGCCATGGAAAGTGTCGCTTCCTTGGTACCTTTCGAAGAAGACACAAAAGAGTACCACTTTGTGGTCCAAATCTTGTAAACCCCTGTGATTCCTGAAGAACCTAAAGTAGAATTCCCCATGTGCTCCCATGTGGACTTTGGAGAATGGTTTGTTGATGTCTATAACTATTTAAAAACTGGAAGTTTCCTTGACAATGCAACAACAAATAACCGCACTTGCGTGAAGAAGCTTTCAATTTTCTATGTCATTTTATCAGACATCCTTTATAGAAAATCCTACAATGGTTTTCTTCTTAGGTGTCTTACCAAAATAGAAATACCCCTTTACCTTAAGGAATCCCATGTGGGCTTTGGGGGTGGAAATTTTGGTGGTAAATCACTAACACAAAGATTGATACACATGGGCTACTATTGGAAAAAAATGGAATGAGATTCCTTTGACTTTGTTAAGAAGTGCCCTCAATGCCAGCAACATAGCTGACTCATTCAAGTGCCCACCCAAGAGTTACAAAACCAAACATCCCCTTGGTTGTTCGCTAAATGGGGGTTGGATATTATTGGAAAAATATCACCTCCCTCTTCCAAAGGACATGCTTTCATCATTACCACCATAGATTACTTCACAAGTGGGTTGAGGCTATCTCGCTTCACTTCATGAATGCTGAAGTTATCTATAAATTCCTTTTGAGCAACATCATTTCTCGATTCGGATTGCCCGCTGCACTTGTCTCTAACAATGGTACACCATTCAAGAACAAGGAACTGAGGAAATTCCTTGAGAATTTTCATATCTAGCATAGGTTCTCCACACCCTATTATCCTCTATCCAATAGCTAGACAGAAGCATCAAATAAAACTCTTGAGCTTATTCTCTGAAAGATAGTTAATAAACATGGTAAAGATTGGCACATTCAATTGGCATATGCTCTATGGGCCTATCGCATGAGTGTTCGCATGGCTATAGGCACAACACCCTATAACCTTGTGTATGGTGCTAAAGCTATCATGCCTTTGGAATTGGAAATCTCATCTTTATGAGTCTCCCTAAAAGGGCTAATTGACAATGAGACCTATTAGGTCAACTACCTACATCAACTTGAGATGCTTGATGAGCGTCATCTAAGAGCCCTCGAACATCTTAAATTTTATCATCGGTGGTTATCTAGACAATACAATCAAAGTGTACTCCCTTGAACCTTTAAAATAGGAGATTTGGTTCTTTATGAGAATCAGAGAAATGTAAATGCGCTACCCAACCAAAGAGGAAAATTTTGTCCTAACTGGTTAGGCCCTTACATCATGATCTTTGTTTATGGCTCAGGTTCCTATGGGTTATCATCTATGGATGGAGCACCTTTAAAGGAGCTTGTCAATGCTATGCATATTTTCCAATATTATCTATAATGCCCTATGTGTCACCTATGTGGTGCTCTACAAAAAAGGAGTAAGTAGTATCGCATATCTTGACATCATTCATTAACACATTATGATAACTTTGTGTTATGAGTGACCATGTGCGTATGTGTGTGTGTGTATTCATTAGATCAGTATTGAGTTTACATTAGTATACAACCATGTACACTTAATTAAATAATATTAGCATCTGATATGAAGCATACATCCACATGAAAACATAACATCCATAGTGTGAATCTGAAGGAGATAGAGAAACATAAACATCTAGATATACAATACCATGAAACCAAAGTCGATTTATCCATATATGTATATATATATGAAATGTATGTATCCAATGTCATATACATGTATTGGGCCACTACTACAAAAATGAGTGCCTACTAAATATATGTCTATATGGAAGGATCTACAAGTATGTATGAACATGTATGTATCTCGCTATCAACAATGATGCACACAAAAAAATGGTGATGATCCCTAATAACTAAGGAGCATGACTCCCAGACCCCTCTGGCCCTGGTGGATGCTTTGAAAGGCAAGGGAGGGGCTGGATGATAGTCATTGAGTGTGAAAAATGAGAATGTGATGCAGATAAGGGTTCCCACATCCCTCTGATCTCCCCTTGCAAGTAAGATATCGCCAGCTCTATCTATCGTAGCTAGTGCTACAATCATTGAACCTCTGTTGAGCTCATAGTTGACGGATGCCCACTGAGGTCATCGAGATGGCACTGAAGAGCCTCACATGCCTGATCAGTGGCATTAGCCCTCCTCACTATCGTGTATCACTCATAAAGTGCTATCCATAGCTCCCCGGATAGTTGATCGCATTGTCCCCGCACACTTGTTAGCTCTGTTGTCAGTTGGACAACCTCTACACCCCGCTCCTCATAGGCAGTCCCTAGATGTGCAACCAACTTGAAGTTAATGGCATGACACCCCATAGAAACTAGTTGAAATGCATCTAGGACCGATCCCTGAATTTGTACAATAGGGGGCCACCTCTAATATAGACTAAGCTATGAGCCCAAACCATCTCTGTGCATCCTTTGCAAACATAGAAAAGGAAAAGGTATCAGTATCACATGGTATATATAGATAAAGATACACATATCATCAGATCTAATGTACAAAACATGGAATAACAAATCATGTATACCTGGATCCCCTGACTGCCATGTCAGGTCAAGGTGAGGCTCGATGCTTAGACCTGTGTCGCCGGTCTCGATGGCCACTCTTGGTGCTGAAAGTGATGCAGTTACCAGAAGACGGTGGCACCGAAGAGATTAGAGTCACCGATGGGGGATCTGATCTCCTCCATTGCCTCGACCTCACTGGCCGTACCTCCTCCTCCCTAGCCTGTTGCTGACCTCTCCTCCTATCTTGTAGTGGTGGGGCTAGTAAGTCCCCCTATGGACTAGGGTCCCCTCCCAAAGCACCCTCACTAAACACAAGAGCTGGATGGTGCCTCTCCCACCACTGCAAAAAATCTATGGCAACACCCACATTATCCCCCACTGCTAAAGGTGGAAAATCATGATCAGGCTCATCATCGTCAGATGGGACTATATCTATGATACTTACATGAGGGTGGTCCCTGACCCTCGCCACACTCGTGTGGGCCCTGGTATAAGTGGGCATATCTGGTGGTATGGTCTATGATCGACCGTGATGTCACATGACCCGACTCCAGTAGTGGGGTACAATGATATAGTCCCTATGCCCTATCAAAAAATGGTCTCTCTGTAGGTTCCTCAAATACCTACCATTATCCACCCACCTGAAAAATTGATAGGGCACCCATTGGACCCTATTTGTTGTGAGGGTATCAAACTCTAGTTGCCAAAACAACAAGTCGCTAAACTTCCACTGGCCTGTCATATCATACCAGTGGGCCATGGGGATCCTATACAGTCATGGCTGAGGAAAACCAACCGGCCGAGTGCACATGATGTGGGAAAAATCCCACACCTGCAAAAGTGTGCACGCTGTCAAACTACAATACTCATAGTGCACGTACAGGCCCAACTCCTGGTAGAGTTGTGCTAGCATACTGTGCCCCTAGGAAAAAGTGGTCCTATGCTCCACCATCTCTCTAATAGTATGGACGAGGCCCCCGTGAAGGTGTGAGTCTTGCCCATTAATCATGATTTGAAATGCAATGGTCATGACCATAACTCAACGGATCAGTGATGATGTGGTCCTCACATGGTCATACCAATGTGTGTAAATGTGACTCGTGTCATCACTATCCGTCCTCCCAGTACAGTAGCGAATTCCCTCCACTCGCTCCTGTTTAGATTGTATGTCATCCAAGGCAACCCATCATCCATAGATTGGTAGTCTGAGGATTTGATAGACATCCTCCAGAGTAATCATCATCTCCCCAACTGATAGCTGGAAAAATGAAGTAGTGGCATCCCACCACTCCATAAGGGTCATAAGCATGCACTCATGGTACCTCATCTCTAGCATAGTGAACACATGCCAGAGACCGACGCACTCCAAGAGTGCAACCTCGTCTGCTGATGAGCGATCCCTCTACTCATGGACCAACCACAATTCTCGCCCTCTAGGATGCTCCTGAATCTCTGAGTACTCTTGCCAAAATCAAGAAAATTCTTGAATTAGAACACTAGTACTTATCATCAATAAAATTACAACAAAAAAAATCATAAGGACTCATGCATGATGTGTAGATGCCTGCGTACTACGCATACATCCCCCTTCACCATGGTCACCTCAGAGACGCCAGTGCATATATGAGATGACAGGATGGAAGTGGGATGACAATGTGGGATCAGGACGCAGGTGCATGAAAAAGATGCCTATGCACCTCGCCTCTGGAAAAAAACAAAAAATTGCTAAAAATGAGAGTTTGTGACTTACCTGGTCTACCTCATGACCCTCGGTGACATCCTGACATAGCTTCTCCAACCTAGGCTCCTCATACTCTCTCTTGCTCAACATTTTGCTGACTTTTCTCTCTCATAAAATTCAACAATTTGCTCATAGTGAATAGTGAAAATGACCCTTGTAGGGGCCCACCTAGGTATATATAGGCCCCCTAGGGCCCATTTTCCCTAGGACTCGTGGCTCCCTAGTTTCTTTTGAGGTCACCCCACTAAGCTAGGGGCAGACTCAGGAGAGGGCATAAGGTCATCTCTTGATCATATTCTCTTTTGAATTGACAACTTTTTTCTTGATCAGTCCTCTCTTCGTGGTAGCCTTCTTTTGACTTTTTGAAGCTAACCTAAACATTGAGTTTTGCAGGATGAAATTTTAAACAAATTCACGACCGCTCAGATGCTATTTGTTGAGCTCAGATGCTGGGGGAATCCTTAGTCCTAGTCAGTTTGACTATGATAGTCACTATGGTATCCTCTTGTTGGCACAAAAATCTGTAAAATTCAAAAATTTAGGTGAAATTTTTCTTTTCTACTTTAGTGAGCCTGATTTTTTCAAAATCGAGCCCACTAAAGTGGGGGAAAAATGTAATATTGCAAAACTGCACCTAGAGGCACTCCCATATTTCTACATTCTTACCTAGCATTTATGACACTCCAAAACATTAATGGCAAAACCTCCTTAGTAAAAATGTCGTGATTCTGACTTCAGGAGGACAAATGGTCGAGCAAAAGAAGCCTGACAAAAACATTTTCTGAGAATATAGGCATTGGATGACTATACAGCATGCAGACGTCCACGCAGCACACTAGCATCCTTTCCATTTCTTGAATCTAAAACATGGAATCTGGAAAGCTAACCCCTGTGACATGTATCCCAGTGGTTACATTCTAAAAGTAACATCCCTTTAGTGCCCTTGCAAGCATATGAACCTCTTTTTTCCTCTCATTTGGAGGTTGGAATATTGGAAGACATCACTCAAGTTATTGTTTTAGCTATAGCTTTGAGACTTCTCCTTTGATAGCAGTGCATTCGTAGGTGAAGCCATGTCAGACTGAGGTCCCTCTAGTAGCAGTAACAACTCTCAAGCAAGTACTCAGCGGTGCGTCTGCATGCTTCAAAGAGGTCTTTTTCTCATGGGTAACACTCTCTCTCTTTTCCTTACTTTCTTTCCACAAGCATTTGTTTACTTAATTGTGGTTTTGTTTCTACTCCTTGAGCGGGTCTTGCTTTCACCACATGCTTATTGTGGTGTAGGTTCTACTCCTCGAATGAGTATTGCTTTCACCACACGCTTTTCTTTCCTTTCCAACTTGGATGTCCATAGAGGTGGGAACACAAAAGCAGGGTATGACTAAGGCAAGCCCCTATACATCCACCCAACAAAAATTCTCCTTGATCTCCTGTGTGTAGGTTACGAAAAAGGAACTTGGAGTGAAGACTCGCGCATTTGAGAAAGGGGTAAACTCTCTCCAAGAATTGTGGTATTTCCTTTAACATTTGGCTTTTTGGTTAAGTTAAATTTTTTGTTTATATCACTCCTTAGTCTAATAGTAGAATTACTTTTTGTCTATTGAGTTTGAGAGTCCTCTGTCACTTGGGACACCAATGCAACTTTTGGACAACAGTGTGTCACACTGGCGTCCTAGTTCCACGCTTATGTCTTTTGGCAGAGAGCTCCCTCTCCTGGGAAAGAATACTTCTAATTCGCCCCTCTCAGGATCTCTGACTCTTTCTTTGGAAACATAACTACATCTTTAGTGCTTTATCATTTTGTTGAGGTGTATAAGGGTAGTTCATTCCTTGGTGATCTCTAGAGAAAGGAGAGACCCGTGTGCAGTGAATCCCTCTTATATCACAATTAGTATTATGACAAGTGTCACAATTAGGTGCATGGAGAAGAGTGAGGTGTGCTCACACTTGTGTGAGCACACATTGGGATGACACCTCATTTAATTTTGGATGCTATGTGTAAGTGAGTGGGGGTTGTTGGGATATGTGCCATTAATGAGACAAGATTAGGAGGTTGAGCGTGAATTTTAAATTGGAGAATATTGGTAATGATGTGGGTTAGGGTAGTTAATTATGGATTAATTGACATAATTAGATGGGAAAGGTTAGTAAACCATGGGTTTACTAACCTAGGTAGAGTCAAAAGTTTGAGAATGGGCTAATGGAGCTTAGTTCATTAATTAATCAAGGATTAATTAATGTAATTGAGTTTTAGGGAGAGAGGGGAATTGGATGGGATTAATTAAATAATAGGAATTATTTAATTAACTATAAGAACTATAGGTTTAGGTAAATGACATAATTAATTAAATAAAGTATTCAATTAATTATGAGAAGAAATAGAGTAATTAATTAAATAAATATATTTAATTAATTAGGAAGGGAGAAATGGGTGAATTAATTAAATAAAATTATTTAATTAATTAAGATGAAGTAAAGACAGATTGGGCGTGACTACACTCTTATTATGAGAGATATAATTATTTTTGCATGGGTACCTCATCTATCTTTGAAGTTGGGACCCATCCATGCATTTATTATTAAAGCTTTTAGTTTTTCCCTAGAAGTTCTACTTAAGGGGGGTGTTAGAGTAAAATATTACCCATATAATTAATTAATTATTAAGTTCTTGTCTACACTAGTATACTTAAGATAAACAAGCTATGGGTTTTTTTGTTTCAAGTCATAAGATTAGAACACATATCATGATCTAATTTAATCCTCACCTAGGATTTCATCTAGGATTTTTGTATCCTTATTATAAGGACTTATCATTCATTCTTTTTGGATCAATATATTTCTCAAGCTTGTATATTAAATAAATAAAAATCTCTCTTTTGTGATAGTTTTTTTGGTTGCAAGTGATTTCTAGGAGCTATGGGGTTCAAGAATTTAACTCCATCAGGAAACATTTTGAGTCCTACATTCTTCATCATATATACACATTAATTTGTTTTTCTTTCTTTTAGAGAGGACTTTTTTCCCATGATATTTTCTCTTTTTCTCTTATTATGAGAGATAATTATTTGTACATGGGTACCTCATCTATCTTTGAATTTAGGACCCATCCATACATTCATTATTAATGTTTTGAGTTTTTCCCTAGAAGTTCTACTTAAGGGGGGTGTTAGAGTAAAATAGTAACCATATAATTAATTAATTATTAAGTTCTTGTCTACACTAGTATACTTAAGATAAACTTCGGCTATGGGTTATTTTGTCTCAAGTCATAAGATTAGAACACATATCATGATCTAATTTAATCCTCACCTAGGATTTCATCTAGGATTTTTGTATCCTTATTATAAGGACTCATCATTCATGATTTTCATATCAATATAATTCTCAAGCTTGTATATTAAATAAATATATATATATATTGTGATAGATGTTTTGGTTGCAAGTGATTTATAAGAGCTATGGGGTTCAATAATTTAACTCCATGAGGAGAAATTTTGAGTCCTACATTCTTTCATCATATATACACATTAATTTATTTTTCTTTCCTTTAGAGGAGTTTTTTCCAATGATATTTTATCTTTTTCTCTTATTTTGAGAGATATTATTTTTTGTACATGGGTACCTCATCTATCTTTGAATTAAGGACCCATCCATAAATTCATTACTAATGTTTTTAGTTTTTCCCTAGAAGTTCTACTTAAGGGGGGTATTAGAGTAAAATAGTAACCATCTAATTAATTAATTATTAAGTTCTTTTCTACACTAGTATACCTAAGATAAACTTAGGCTATGGGTTTTTTGTCTCAAGTCATAAGATTAGAACACATATCATGATCTAATTTAATCCACCTAGGATTTCATCTAGGATTTTTGTATCCATATTATAGGGACTTGTCATTCATGCTTTCTAAATCAATATAATTCTCAAGACTGTGTAGTGTACAAAAATGTATCCCTTTATATTTGCACACTTGTTTGGGCCCTCCCTACTAAAATTGGGCTTTTTTATGTCTTAAGTGGTCGTATTTTGCATCCACAATCCTTATTAAATGCATTTTTCTAAGGATAATCTTGAAACTTAATAAATGACAAATCATAATTTAATGTTTTTGGTTGTGTTCCAGATATAAGGATTTCAGCCATTGGGACTCATACACCCAACCTGGTGTATGAGTCCTGCTTTAACTTGACGTATTTTAAATCAAATTTTTGGAGAGATTTTATTATCCTAGATCTAATTTTGGCTTGTAGTGTTGTAATTTTAGGAAATTTAACATAAACAAGTATAAATACAAGTTTATTTCACATAATTTCTCCTATAAATTTTCATGAGCAAGTGTGATCTATAAATTCAATTATTCAAGTATTTATTCAAGAGCATTCAAGATCTAATCATCAAGTATTTGGAGATATATTCAAGATTCAAGCATCATGTGTGTTTTCAAGCTAACATTTAAGATGTAGGTTTTCATGATTCAAGCAAGCATTTAAAGACATTATCTCATATCAAGATGATCAAGATTCAAGATCCACATCCATTGGAGCCATTTCATACAAGTTTGTAGCCTTCATTTCAAGGCTTTGGTGAGTTGAAACATTGTATTTGTTCATTCATCATTCCTTCATGCTATTTCATTTCATTTCAAGGTTTAATTACCAAAATAGGGTTTGACCAAGGAAAACCTCTATTCCCTAACACAACAACATTTTTCCTTCTTCATGTGTGTTTGTAGATCTAGGTGAATTGGAGCTTGAAGATCCTTTGAAGAAAAAGTTGTCATCTTCACAAAACTCACCTACAGGCCAAAATTCAGACTTTCATACTTGGAGATCAAATAAGATGAAAGCTACAAAAGATCACTAGAGGCTACAAAAAAAATTAGTAAAACCCTAATACTAGGACTAAATCACCCCTCTGGGTGTATGAGTCCCAATATACCTCTTTTTCCAATTTTCTATAGATCCTGATTTGTTAGCAAAATATTCCAAATTTCTCTCAAATTCTTGTAGCAAGACTAAATCACCCAACCTGGCATATGAGTCCCAACACACTTCAAAAAGAAAAATTTCAAAGTTGCAAATCTTGCTTGGAATCCATCAGTTTTCAAGGTTCCTTTTTGTTTGATTTTTGTTTGTTCATTTCATTTAATGCTCTCAAGTTTCTAGGGTTTAGTGCATTAGAGTTTTCATTTCTCCTTTGAAGCTTCATTTTAATGGTGAACCCCCATTTAATCACACCCAAGGAAACCTCCTAGTATTCCTTTCCCTCAATTGAGTCACTTGGTCGAGGGATCTTGGTTTCCTAATGAACTAAAGAGTGTGAAATAGGTCCTCTAAGTTCCATCTCCTAAAAGGTGGACACCTATTTCCTTTGGTTCATTTTGTTGAATCTGACCTTTGGACCCTTGAATTTCTAATTTGGAGAATATTGTAAGCCCTAGATCTATATTGCATTAACTTTGCATTAAATTTGCATTAGTTGATTTGTATTTAGGACTTCTAAATCTTGTGTTAGTACAAAGTGCATATAGGTTGCATTTTTGCATCTTGCATCATTCAATTACATTGGAAAAGTGTACTTTCAAATAATAATTTGAGCATACAATATAGAAACCTTAACATCAACTCATAATTTGGTTTAAAAACCCTAATCGAGGACTCATTCACCCACCTAAGTGATTTAGTCCCTACATAAGTGGTTTTTCCAAATTTTTGGGTATTCTGTGTTGACTATTTTTCACTATTTGAACCTTCCAAAAACCCTAATTGGGACTCATTCACCCATCTAGGTGATTTAGTCCTGAATCAGGTTTGAATTTGTATTTGACAACATTAAAAACTTCATTTTTGTGCTTTTATTTGTTGTTGTCAGATCCCTATTTCAGTTTGCAAAATTAATGCCATTTACAATACTTTCACAATGATTTCCATTTCAAGTACATTTTATTTGGAATTAAAGCATATCATTTACCTTGTGTTCATGGAAAAACTTAGTTCATTAGTAAAAATCATCTGATCTGTTAGATAATTGCTTGCATCTCCAAGTATTGCATAAGTTAGATTACTTTTTACAAAGTTAGTATCTTTCCTTTCCAATTATTCCAAGAAAAAAAAATCAACAAACATATTCATTCCTCCAAAAGATTTCCTAGTTATGAGAGTTTCTTAGTAGAAAAGAGTGAAAATGTTAATGCATTCCTTAATTCCACACCCCCTCCTATCTCTCCTATTTGTAGGAATGATGTGGTAGAAGAAGATGCAAGCATATACAATCATGAAAATCATAATTGCTTTTCTCCCAATACCTCTCTTATTAGTGATCAAGGTATCTTGATGAAAGAAGATGCAATCATTGAGAATCATGAAAGTGTTGTTTGTCCTTCTCCTCCTCCACCTTGGGAATATATTATGACACAAGATGATGAGATCATTGCCACTACTTTACTTAGTCTACATTCCTCTCCCAACACCTCCCCTACTTGTGAGAATACTTTAGTGAAAGAAGATGTGATTGTGGACAATCATAGAAATCACATTTGTGAAGAGGCTATGTCAATGTTAAGAGATCTAATGATTGCAAGTTGTAGCATTATTTCTCTCCTTCCTAATGTCCCCACAATTTGGAAAGGTCTATTTGAACAAAAGGATTCAATCATTGGTAAGCTTGAAACTCATAGTTATTATTCTCTTGATGCCTCTCCTATTTGTGATGAAGCTACTTTGCAAAATATAATCATGGATGTGATGAACTACTTATTTTATCCTCTCCTAAAAGATCTCCTACTAGGGTTGATATTATGGCACAAGAGAATGAAACCTTAGAGAAAAAGAATGAAATCATGGCCAATCATGTTTTCAATAAAAAAATTTCAAGAAGATACCTTGGTGTTAGAATATTCAATTGATGAGAGCCATGAGAATCCTATTTATCTCTCTTACCTGAGGGAAAAAATTATTGAACAAGAGAATACCATCATTTATAAGCAAGAAAATCCAACCATTGATAACTCCCTTGCTTCTAATGAAGTCATTTTAGAAGAACCAACCTTTGAATGTCATAAAGATCAAGGTTGTAGTTCTCCTATAAACTCTCCTACTAGGGAGGATATCATGGTGTAATAAAATGAGAACATTGACACATTTCTTTCAAACAATGGTGATTTGACTTCCTTAGATGAAGATGATGAAGTGAAATTAGACTCCCCTTCACTAAGAGATAATTAAAATAAGGATAATTCTTATGAGGTTATGCACATTAGATATCCCTTGAAGTACTCTCCTAAGCCTAAACTTATCCTTTACCCACCCTCAAACCAACCACAAACTCAAAAAAAACCCGTCCTCATCCTTGAACCACCTAAGAATAATATGTCATAGCAATTTACTTACAATACTGTTGCTCATACATATAACACTAGAAACAATCCACAACCAAGACAAACACCTTCAACATCCCTCCCATTTCCTAACCGCGTGTTGCCTAGTGCTCCTCGTTTTCCTTTACAAAATAGAAGGGAGTATGATCTTGTTGAACAACTTAAGAACACTCTTACTAAAATCTCATTATGGGACCTTATTCAAGCCTCCCCTCATTATCATAACATGATTCAAAGTGATTTACAACAAGTTCCTACCCCTCCTAATGTGTAATCAAATGATGTGGTAGCCTAAATTCAAGCTATAACTTCGATCAACTAAGACATTACTTTCCATCAAGATGAGTTACCTTCGCTACAAGTGCAAAAACAATATGAAGATTTCATGATAATAGCTATTTTCAATAGGAAAAGGATAAAAAAAACCATTGTTGACAATGGCTCGACCCTTAATGTGCATAGTGTGACCCTTTTGGATAAGCTTGGCATAGATTAATCAAGAATTAAACCTGATTCCTTATCGATTCAAGGATTTGACAATGTAGGAAAACAACCATTGGAGTGATCACATTACCTATTATAGTTGAAAAATTTACATTACAAACCTCGATCCATGTTATGCCTCACGATCTTTCATACAACCTCCGTTTTGGAAGACCATGGATTCATGAGACACATGCAGCGCCTTCAACTCTTCATCGTAAAATGAAGCATATCATTAACAAAAAGTACATATGATCAAAGCCAATCTTGAGCGTTACAATGTTTACAACTTGAAAAATTCCATGGAAATCCTTTGAAAACATTGAAACCAACTACACAAGTAGAAAATGTGCAAGAAAAAGATAAAGAGAAGTGCATTGAAGAAGTTGGGAAATTATTAGAAGATTATTGGGGTTCCTTAGATTTCACTACATTCATGGGTGAATACAAGATCATAACAAAAGAGTCTGACAAGGGAAAATAAAAAGCAATAATGTCAACACAAAATTTGAAAGCATCCACTTCAACCACTTTAGAAGAAAACACAACATACATGACAAAATTTGACGAAGTTGATTATGATCAACCACTAAATCCAAAAGAAATGAAAAAGATTTATGGAAGAGGTTATGAACTTATGAAACAACTTGGATACAGTGGAAAATGATGTGGTGATAGAGGAAAATTATGTGGTGCTAGAGAACAAGGTATTTGTGTCCCTATAGATCCTAGCATGCAAGAAATGACTAATGGTCTTGGTTATTGTCCCTTGAAAGAAACAAAAAGCCTTCACTCAATACCAACACTATTACAAAATATTCTTCTAAAGCAACTTTAACATTACTGCATTCTAAATTGATCGAAACTAGTGGTCTTGGTTATTTTCCTTTGAAAGAAATGAAAGAAACAAAAAATTTCTACGCTTAACATTAATCTAATCACACAAAGAACTCCTAGGGCATGTCTTAGTAACAACCAAACTTTGTTAGATTTTACACCCTCTTTTCAAGGAGAGAACAAAATCTCATAATATAAAGATCCTTGTGTAAATATGACATCTTGTACTAAGCAAGAGATATATTATTCACAAAATAAAGGAACACCTTCTACTATTAATCAAGAGAGTATCTTGTTGAGACTCCTCCAAGATCGTTTGATATCTCTCCCTCCAAGAACACAAAATAAATTTTACTACAAGAGTTCATTTTGTGCATATCATAGAGTTCATGGTCATTCTACTAATGAATGTAAGTCTTTGAGTAATAAAATTCAACATCTTAAGGATTGTGGTGCTCTTCGTTGTGTTGAAAAACCTAGTTCCTCTAATTGATACTAATTTTTTATGTTTCTCATCAATCATCTTGGCTCATCCCTTTCATGCACTAAGTGGGGGAAAGGAGGTTAGGTAGTCTTGTCCTCATATGTAAGTTGTTGATTGTCCCTTTTGTCTAGTTGACCACCTTCCATGTATATATAAGAGCAAGATTGGGATGTGTACAACATGCATTAAGTTGGATTGCATGTGATGTACTGATTTATTTGGTGGAAACCCCTTATCCATGATGCAATTTCATTTGGGAACATATGACTTGGCATAAGGCTTTCCGAATAAGCTATCATGTCTTCTTCTACTTTAAAGCAATTGCCCAGTGTTAGCAACCACTTTAAAGTTGGGGAATACATCGACACTCACACTCATGTTTCATTGTACAATTTTCTTTCTTCATGTGATGTTTCTTTCTCTTGGTGGTGACTTTGGGTGTGATGTCCTTCAAGAGTGTGATCTCTCTTAGCATATTATATTCCTCTTAGTGGCTTGATGCGACACACTGCATCCCTTAAGTTGTGAATCTTTTATTCTTCAATTGGTCTTCTCTTGGATACATTAGGCACAATGTTCCCTAAGTTGAGACCTTACATGAACTAAGCAAAACCCCTTTGAACATACCTTATTTTCTGAAAAATATGTCTCAAACTTACTAGTTAAGGATCTTTGAAATCAAGAAAACGCTTAGCCGAATCAAAGTATTCTACATTGCAGTACCATAGAGGTTTGAACTAGAGTTAGCAGTAAAGGTTCACCTAATTGTTACCTACAGGTTTTGGAGTTTGGGCTTTGGGCTTATCACTTACAAAATTTCATGGGAAAAGACTTTGAATTTTGCGGTATCAGGTATTGAGAAACCTCAAATCCCAACCCATGAAAGGACTTTGTTCTTCATTGTTCAGAGAGACATATCGTTATTAGAAGGATAACAATGTAAGTCCCTTCGACATTCCAATAAGATGTTTGTGAATTTGGTGCTCTTGTATCAAAGATGCATATCATTATTGGTAGGAAAAAAATGTAATTCCCTTTGACATTCTAATAGGACTTCATCAGCAAGACTTCACCATATCAAAAGGAGTCACTTGGGAGTCCCTTCGATGGAACGATAGGTGTATTGAGGTGACAGTGGGAATTCAAAGATACAAGGTTTCAAGTCCATTCGACATTATAATAGGAATTCATCAGTGAGACTTCACCATATCAGAAGGAGTCACTTAGGAGTCCCTCCAATGGAATGATAGGCGTATCGAGGTGATAATGGGAATTCAAATTGATGACAGTGGAAGGTAAAGATTGTTAAGTTTGTTTGTGACTGTTAGTTTGGTTTGGAAGTTGGAATGATGATTTTCCAGCACCACTTAAGAAGTATGTATGCAATGATTTAGCGCATTGGAATTGAGAGTGTAAGATTAGAGTGAATGTAATGAAATTTGGTTGGATTCATTCTATGAATTAACACCTGAAAGAGCATAGCTCTGTAACCTGTATGCAATATTTATTTTACTGTAATATAAGAGATCTTTGCTTTTGTGTGTGGGTTTTTTCCTAAAAGGGTTTTCCCACATAAATTCTTGTGTTGATGTTTTATTTTCTATTCATGTTTTACTATGTGCATCTTAAATGAACTATAATTGCAAAGTATTAAATGATTTTTTTGCTTCTCTCTCCAAAATATTAGCATTAGGAAGGCGTGTTTCACACTCTGCTTTCCTTTCATTTGGTATCATAGCTTGGCCAACTTTGTTATCCTTGTGGGTTAGAAGGGTTTTTTGTGCTGATATGGTTTCAGTGGGAGTTTTGCAAAGAAATCTAGTTGTAATCTTATTGCAGATTTAAGATGGCGAGCACATCCGAAAGAATAGAAATAGAAAAAAATCAATGGCAGTATTTTTGAGTTGTGGAAACTCAATATGGAAGATTTTCTTGTAGAGTGAGAGCTTTAGGATGTGGTTGCTTTGTTGTTTTCAGACGAAATGTGAAGGAAGTCTTCTGAGATGATCAAAGACATTAGATTTCCACAATCCATAATAATGAGAGATATTTTTCTGGATTTGACTGTGTGTTGTTTTTTTGCATCAACATTTCAAATCACACTCTGATGGCCAAGGAAGCCCTTGCTGTTCGAGGAAAATAAAAGGAGAAAGGAAAGAGGAAGGGAAAAAATTCTAAATCCAATTCAAAGGGGAGATCAAAGTATCTTTGTAAGAATTCCAAGGTGAAATGTTGGAACTGTGGGCAATCCAAACATATCCAAAAAGACTATAAAGAAGAGAAGAAGAAAAAGAAAAACAATAATGAATCTAAAAATGAATCTTCTCAAGATGATGCAGATGCATTCATAGTATCCTTGGAAACACAAGCATCAGAAGATGTGTGGTTAATTGACTCAAGTGCATCTTTTCACATGACCTCTCATAGGGGTTGTTTTTCAAAATATGAAGAGTATGCTGGTGGAAAGGAGTATCTAGGTGATGATTCTCACTTGGAAATTGTTGGTCATGGAATATTTAGGATTTGGTTTCCTCATGGAAGGATAAAGGGAATTGATGGCATGATGCATATCCCTAGTTTGGCAAAAAAAAAAAAATTAAGTTGAAAGATTTGGGTGTGCAGGTATCTTTCTCAAATGGTAGTTGTAAGATGACTAGAGGTTCTATGGTGCTTGCTATAGTTGCATGAATTGGCACTTTGTATAAGTTGGACGCTTGCACAGTTCAATGCAATAGTACTTCTGTGAAGTCTGGGAAAAGGACTTCATCATCTGATCAAGTAGATAAGGAGGATGTTGTTCCTGAGGGTGCTAATTCTTTAGAGGTGAAGCTCCCAATGGAGAATACAATGTTATGGAACTAAAGACTTGGCCACATTGGTGAAAAAGGTTTAAAATCCTTGAAGAATAAAATATTGGTTGATGGGCTTGATGATTGTAATCTTGAGTTTGATTTTTGTGAACATTGTATATATGGAAAACAACACTATGTTTCTTTTTATTCCAGTTCTCGTAAATCTTTTGGAATTCTAGATTATATCCATGCTAATGTGTTTGGTCCAGTTAATGTTCCTTCATTATCAAAATATGTGTATTTTTTCTCATTCATCGATGATTATTCAAGAAGGACATTTGTATATTTTCTTACAAGTAAAACTAAAGTATTCATTCAGTTGAAGGAGTTCAAAACCTTGGTAGAAAATTAGATTGGTAGGAAATTAAAGTGTTTGAGGATAGATAATAGTGGTGAGTTTTGTTCTATATATTTTGACAGGTTCTGTAAGGACCATGGGATTAAGAGACATAAAGCAACTCCCTACACTGCATAGAAAAATGGATTTGTGGAGAGGATGAATAAAATGTTGATGGAGAGGGAAAGGAGTATGCTAAGAGGTGTTGGTCTTGAATATGATTTCTAGGTTGAGCTTGTAGCCATTGTGTGTTATCTAATTAATAGATCTTCTACTTAGATGCTCATTGATAAGACACCTATGGAAGAATGGTCTAGTAAGAATCCCTCATTGAGACATATTAGAGTCTTTGGTTGTGATGCATATGCTTATGTGCCTAGTGAAAAGAGATCTAAATTGGAGAAAAAGGAAGTGAAGTGTATCTTCATTGGTTATGGAATCGGTGTGAAGGGGTACAAGCTTTGGAACCCAGTTACAAACAAGGTGCTCTATAGTAGAAGTGTGATCTTTCATAAGTTGAAACCTTCCATGGTTGATCTATAGCCAAAGATGAAAGAAAAAAGAAATGAGATAGTTTAAGTTCCTCTTACACCCAATAAAGATGAACTACATACTCCTAGTGGACCTATTAATGAGGAGAGCTCAAGTAGCTTTAAAAGTTCTGAGCAAGATGAAGAACCTCAACCTCAGCTTGTGAGGAGGTCTACACATGCTAAGAGACAACCTAATTTTTTGTATATTCTATGTTAGATTCTAGTTGTGCCTTTGCTTTGATTGCTAATACTGATGAGCCTAGGACTGTTAGAGAGGCTATGGGTATGTCTAATGTAGATTCTTGGTTAGGAGCGATGAGCGAAGAAATGGCATCATTGAAGAAGAATAATACATGGGATTTGGTACCTTTTCCAAAAGGACGAAAACCAATTGGATGTAAATGGATGCTTAAGAAAAAGATAGGTCTTTATGGTAGTGTTGAAAAGCATAAAGCAAGGTTGGTTGCAAAAGGATATTTCCAAGTGAAGGGAATTGATTATGGGGAAAAATTTTCTCTTGTAGCAAAGATGACATCCATTCAATTCTTGTTATCACTTGCAAAAAAAAATGATTTACAAATTGAGCAGATGGATGTGAAGACAACTTCCCTTCATGGTGATTTGAAGGAAGAGATTTAAATGTCCCAACTAGAGCATTTAATTGAGAAAGGTAAAGAGAATCTAGTATGTAAGTTAAAGAAATCTATGTATGGTTTGAAGTTGTCTCCTAGAATATGGTACCAGAATTTTGATACATGTGTGTTGTCTTTGGAATTTGTGAGATCTAATTCTAACCATTGTATTTATTTCAAGACTAATAATTGTGTTCTTATTATTTCCCTATATGTGGATGACATGTTGTTCATTGGGAATGGTAAGGGTGTGATTTTTGAATTAAAGTCTCAATTGTCAGTACAGTTTGAAACTAAGGATCTAGGTTCAACTAGGTATATTTTGGGGATAGAAATAAAAATGGATAGATAAAATAGAGAGTTTTGCTTAGTCAGAGAAAATATGTGAACTCCATCCTAGAGAGATTCAATATGATAGATTGCAAATAGTTAGTGGTTCCTATGTTGCAGGGAACAAAGTTTTCTATGGAAGATTGTCCAAAATCTCCTACTGAGATGGAGGACATGACCAGGGTACCTTATGTAAGTGCATTTTGGATTTTAATGTATGCAATGTTCTGTAATAGGCTAGGCATTGCCCAAGCAGTCGGAGTTCTGAGTCGATTTATGGCTAATCTAGGACGGACACATTGGGATGCTATGAAAAGAGTTTTTAGATATTTGAAGGGTACTTCAGAGTATACCTTATGTTATCATGGTTATTCTACTGGATCTCTACATTCAATAAGCATTTGTGGATATGTGGATTCTGATTGGGTGGGTGATATTAACTACAAAAAATCTACTAGTGGATATGTTTTCATATTGTTTGGTGGTACAATAAGTTTGATTAGCAAGCAACAAGTTGTAGTAACTTTTTCCACTACTAAAGAAGAGTAGATGGAAGAAACACATGCTTTTAAAGAATCCATTTGGCTTAGAAAATTTTGTTCAGATGTTGTTTTTTATATAGGGCAGATTACCATTTGTTGTGACAGCCAAAGTTTCATATGTTTGGTGACGAATCCAACTTTCCATGCCAAAACAAAACAAATTGATGTGTAGTACCATTTTTTTCATGATATGGTTGAAGATGGAGAGGTTAACTTGGAAAAGGTTGAAACTTTGGTGAATGTTATTGATGCACTGACAAAGCTAGTTAGCATAGAGAAGTTCATATGGTGTGCCAATTATATGGGCCTTGAGGCCTAGGATGATACAATGACTTTGAGCATTGATTGGGAGCCAGTAAGTTCTTTGTCAAGTGGGAGAATGTTGAGAAAAAGATGTCTCAAACTTACTAGTGAAGGCTCTTTGAAATCAAGAAAACACTTAGCTAAGTCAAAGTCTTCTACACTATAGTACCACAGAGGTTTAAACTAGAGCTAGTGGGTTGGTAGTAAAGGTTCACCTAATTGTTACCCGTAGGTTTCAAAGTTCGAGCTTCAAGCTTATTTCTTACAAAATGCCATGCTAAAAGACTTTGAAGTCTACGGTATTAGGTACTGAGAAACCCAAAATATTGACCTATGAAAGGACTTCATTCTTCACTATTTGGGGAGACATATTGTTATCGGCAAGACAACAATGTAAGTCCCTTCGACATTCTGATAAGATGTTTGTGAATTTTGTGTGCTCATATTGGAGAGACATATCATTATCACCAGGACAACAATGTAAGTCCCTTCAAAATTTTGATGGGACTTCATCGACGAGACTTCACCATATCAGAAGGAGTCACTTGGGAGTCCCTTCAATGGAGTGATAGGCGTACCGAGGTGACAATGGGAATTTAGAGAGACAAGTTTTCAAGTCCCTTCGACATTCTAATAGGACTTCATGAGAAAGACTTCACCATATCATAAGGAGTCACTTATGATTCCCTCTGATGGAATGATAGGCGTATCGAGGTGATAGTGGGAATTCAGAGAGACGAGGTTTCAAGTCCCTTCAATGGTGGAAAAAGGTAAAGATGGTTAAGTTTATTTGTGAGCATTCATTTGGTTTGGAAGTTGGAATGATGGTTTTCCTATATCGCTTAATAAGTATGTATGCAATGTCATTGTGCATTGGATTTGAGAGTGTAAGATCAGAGTGAATGTAACAAAATTATGTCAAATTCATTTTGTGAATTAACACCTGAAAGAGCATAGCTCTGTAACTTGTATGTAATATTTGTTTTACTATAATACAATAGATCTCTACTTTGGTGTGTGGGTTCTTTCTCAAAAGGGTTTTCCCACGTAAATCCTTGTGTTGATGTTTTATTGTCTATTCATGTTTTACTATGTGCATCTTAAATGAACTATAATTGTAAAGTTTTAAATGGTTTATCTGATTCTATCTCCTAAAGATTAGCATTAGGAAGGAATATTCCACACTCTAGTTTCCTTTGAACTTACACTATTTTGAATTT
The DNA here is from genome assembly GCA_007258455.2 of Sequoia sempervirens. Lineage (NCBI taxonomy): Eukaryota > Viridiplantae > Streptophyta > Pinopsida > Cupressales > Cupressaceae > Sequoia > Sequoia sempervirens. Next base: position 13,708,405 of record VDFB02353493.1, on the reverse strand, counting down.
ACAATAACTATTATATGGCCACCTTGCATAACAAACTTTTCCTCTCTATGGAGCCATCATGTTTATTCATGAGTGTTAGCATATGAATTTTTTCTTGCCTCATAAATCTTGACGTTCATGTTTTGTGGAACCTTATCAAATTTATCAGGACATATAGCTTTGGTATGGTTAGTATGTATGGGAGCCTACCTTGGGCATGACTTTCCCATAGCCACTTGCTTGTTTGTGTGTGGTCATAGACCAACCACGTGCATATATCTCTCAGTGGGGGCTCACCTAGTGGATATTGTATTTCACTAGCCCATGTAAGTGTGTGTTCTATTTGCATAGTGGAAATCATGTTCCACTTGTAAAAAATTTTGGACTAATATATTAGACCTAGTAGACATCATGTTGGACCTAGACTGTTGAGGTTTGATCCACCCTCTTTTTCCTTTTCTTTCTTTGTCTTTGACAATGTATGCTTGTACCTTGTTTTTGCTTTATACATCATTCACATGTGTGTTATTTTTTTCCTATGTTGGTTTGCCATAGGATCTTGATCTTGGGAGCTCAATAATCCCTCTTGATCATTGTTGTCCTATCTCACTAGCATTGGTACACTTGGACCCTTGATGATGCATATTTGTCTACTTTAGTGCTATTTTGAAGCAAGTTCCTCCCCTCACTAAAGTGGGGGCTAAATGTAGTGTAGGAAAATGTATCCCTTTACATTTTCACACTTGTTTGGGCCCTCCCTACTAAAATTGGGCTTCTTTATGCCTTAATTGGTCCTATTTTGCATCCACAAACCTTATTAAATGCATTTTTCTAAGGATAATCCTGACACTTAACAAATGACAAATCATAATTTAATGTTTTTGGCTATTTTTCTAGATCTATGGATCTAGGACTCATATGCCCCTTTGGGCGTATGGGTCCCACCTAGGTCTTGGGACCTAGTTTCAAATGACACATTAAACAAGACATTTCTTAAAAGTTTGTGTTCTAGGTTTTAGCCACTAGGACTCATATGCCCAAACCTAGCGTATGAGTTCCGCTTTAACTTGGACCTATTTTAAATAAAATCCTTGGTGGGATTTAATTATTCTAGATCTTATGTCAACTTGTAGTGTTGTAATTTCAAGAGATTTGGCATAAACAGGTATAAATACAAGCTTATTTCACATAATTTCTCCTAGCATTTTTCATGAGAAAGTGTGATCTAGCAATTCAAGTATTCAAGTATTCATTCAAGAGCATTCATGAGCTAATCATCAAGAATTTGGAGCTATATTCAAGATTTAAGCATCATGTCAAGGTCTTCATTCATCATGTGTGTTTTTGAGCTAGCATTTGCAGTGTTGGTTTTCATGATTCAAGAAAGCATTCAAAGACATTATCTCATATCAAGATCAAGAGTCAAGATCCACATCCATTGGATCCATTTCACACAAGTTTGTAGCCTTATTTTAAATGGTTTAGTGAGTTGCAACATTGCATTTGTTTATTCATCATTCCTTCGTGCTATTTCATTTCATTTCAAGGTTTAATTACCAAAATAGGGTTTGAACAAGGAAAACCCCTATTCCCTAACACAACAAAAAAATTCCTTCTTCATGTGTGTTGATCTAGGTGAATTGGAACTTGAAGATCATTTGAAGATAAAGTTGCAAAAGTTTTCAAGAAGTTGTCATCTTCACAGAAACTCACATATAGGCCAAAATTCAGACTTTCGAACTTGGAGATTGAACAAGATGAAAGCTACAGAAGATCACTAGAGGCTACAAAAGTTTTAGTCAAACCCTAATACTGGGACTAAATCACCCCTCTAGGTGTATGAGTCCCATTATACCTCTTTTTACCAGTTTTCTATAGATCCTGATTTGTTAGCAAAAGATTCAAAATTCTGCCCAGATTCCTGTAGTAGGACTAAATCACCCAACCTAGTGTATGAGTCCCTATGCACTTCAAAAAGAAAAATTTAAGGGTTGTAGATATTTCTTGGAATCCATCAGTTTACTAGGTTCCTTTCTATTTGATTTTTGTTTGTTCATTTCATTTAATGCTCTCAAGTATCTAGGGTTTAGTGCATTAGAGTTTGCATTTCTCTTTTGAAGCTTCATTTTAATGGTGAACCCCCATTTAATCAAACCCAAAGAAACCTCCCAACAGTCCTTTCCATCAATTGAGTCACTTGGTTGAGGTATTTTGGTTTCCTAATGAACTAAAGAGTGTGAAATAGGTCCTCTAAGTTCCATCTCCTAAAAGGTGCACACCTATTTCCTTTGGTTTAGCCTGTATATTAAATAAAATCTCTCTTTTTATGATAGATGTGTTGGTTGCAAGTGATTTTTATGAGTTATGGGGTTCAAGAATTTAACTCCATTATGAGACATTTTTAGTCCTACTTTCTTTCATCATATATACACATTAATTTATTTTTCTTTCCTTTAAAGAGGAGTTTTTCCCATGATATTTTCTCTTTTTCTCTTTCTAATGGCTTGAATTTGCACCCCTTGCAAATTCCACATTTACAGACCTCTTACCTTATACAATTAAGTTTGATAATGCAATTCCATGTCCTTCATTCGCTTCCCATCCACTTGATAGCTATTTTTTGTTTCAATGGAGGATATTTTTTTTGGGATGCTAATGTAGTGCGTGGATGTCTGTGTAGCACACTGTCATCTTGATAAGATTCCTACCTCTGGTATTTGCAGAGGCATTATAATTCTCCATTAGTGATGAAGTGTAACATATTTTCTCCCTTGATTGACCTCAAACGGATCCTTTGCCTCCAATTTCATCTTCAAATGCCTATCTCCTTCATTATTTGATGCTTCTTGATCATTCACACACTTGGGACTACTCTCTTCACTCTTTTCACAACTTTCTCAAGCTCTACCACCTCCATTGAAGGTGTAAGTTAGTGTTTTGGTTGGTTTTACTCTCTTTGTTATTACAGCAATGTCCATCTTTGATAGCTTGTGAGCTCTCTCCTTCTCCCATTTTCCTTGAGTGTACGTGGTTGAAGGTGATACTACTCCATTTTCCTTCTCTCTTGCACTATTTCTTAATATCATACCATATTTTTGTTCAACGTATTACTTGGTTCTTTCATTTCAATATCTTACTTTATCACATTTCTCTTATTGTTGCTATATTGGTTTTCTATGGAGGTGGGAACACCAAAGCGAGGGACTGAATGCAACAATCCTCTATACACAGCCCCAACAGTTTCCCATTCATGTGTTTGTAGGTTGTTCATCAAGTGAGGGCCTTGAAGATATCAACTCATGGTAGGAAGGTACACTTCCTTACCTTTCTTTTTCAATTTGTAGATTATAAAAAGTTAAAGTATTCTCCTTGATATTTTGTTATTTAGTTTGCTTCTATTTTTGTTATTGCATTAAACCATATTTTTTACATTGTTAGTAAGATCTTCTTGAGTTTTGACTGTGATTTATGATTTTTGTTCATACTGATGCCAACACTCCATGGAGATGCCAACACGTCGTGTTTTCATTTGTGTGTCATAGTAGAGTCTTCTGGTAGTGAGTTTCCTAAGTTGTAGTCCAGATTCTAGAAAATTTCTCACCTAAGTTCCTAAAACATTCAGGCTTGTTAAAGGATAGGAACAACTTGGTTGTTCTTCCTTTCAGCCTCTAAACCTTAAACTCTCTCAAAAATATTCCTCAACTTAAGGTAGATCAGGGTAGCCTATTATTCTAGACCCTTTCATGACCTAGGGCCCTGAGCAGTCGGTCCCCCTCTAAATTTTAGTATTCAAACCCAACATGAACCTTGTAATGTCTATTTCTTTGTGTCGGGATTCCTTCTCTCACATCTTGCATAGGTTGTGGGATTGTGTTTTGTGATGCTTTATGAGCTTCACAACTTAGTCTACAACTTTTTGATATGTTGTTAGAAGTAGAGTGCAACAACGACACTAAGAAATGGATTTCTCAAGGGTCACTATGACTCTCACTTCCTAGGAAATGGTATCGGCGATAGAGATGAGTTTCTTTGATGAAACCACTTGTGTCCCTACTCTTCATGTTTCTCCTATAGCTCCAAATTTGGACGAGGATGAAGCTATCAATATTCTTGTAGATCACCTCTTGGATTTAGATAGGAAGCTTCTAGATCTTGAGAGCCATTTTGGGAAAGATCAAAACATGGCTAGGGTCACTACAGTTGTTAATGAAATTAGATATATGCTAGAAAAGGATCAAACAAGCATAGAGTTCCTATGTGGCCTTACCCACTTAACATAAGCATATGTTCCTTCTTACAACCCTAGGTCAAGTATTACCCGAGGTCATGTGCTCGATGCTTATGAAAGATAGATTGGCATATTGATGCCTATGACATCAGTATGCATGGATGAAACATGCCATTCCATAAACATCTCTATTGTTTTGCCTCCTACTATCAAAGCAAGCAAGATACCCCTAGGATTCAATGTCCTTCCTCCTAGGGGCAATGCCAGCTTTGGCGGTGGGATTTCTAGTAGGATGGGGCCTGGTGGTTCTAGTGTATCTGGTGCTCTTGGTGGCTCCATTGGTGGCTTCATTAGTGGTCATGGTGGTTGTCTCCGGCAGTGGCTTTGGCGATGGTCTCAGTGGTGGCTCTGTTGGTCCTATTTCTTCATATAACTATGTTTTGAATGCCCTGCTACAAAATATGCATCAAATGTAGAACTAGCTGGCAAATCTATCCCAAGCCTCTACCTAGTCGATCTTTCAACCTTTCTTCTAACATAGATTTTTGTCAGTGGAAATTCTAAACAATCCCATCCCTCAAGGGATGGAAATTCCTAAATTTGAAAAATACAGTGGTAAAGGAGACCCTCAAACACATTTGTTAGCCTTCAATGTGATGTGTACAAACTTCTTTCACTACAATACCTTAATGGCCAAATTATTTCCTCGATCTCTCAAGGACACAACACTAGAGTGGTATTGTTACTTGCTTGACAACTCCATATTCTTATTTGACCAAATTTTTAATCAGATTCTCTGGCAGTTCTAGGTTAACATCATGTTGAAGATGGCCTTTTTAGACCTTTTCTAATGTAAGAACAGAGAGCATGAGAAGATTACTGATTTCATTGCTTGATATCAAGCACTTTTTTCATAAATTTCTTACCTGCTACCTGACTTAGATGTACAAAAGGTGTTCATTGGCAACTTGAAGAGACATTGGAAAGAGAATTTTTCCTTAATGAAGTATCCTTCTTTCATGCATATGTGCATGATGTTGCAGGAATATCAACTGATGGTCATTTAGTTTGAGAGATCTTCCTCATGCTCCCATCTAGAAGGAAGGTGTATTGTATCGATTTCAGTAAAAGGAAATTTTTTTGTGAATGTAGTCATCGTGTCTAACGACAAAGGCATCAAGTGCAACAAACAGTTCATAAAGTTGTCTAAATATTACTCTTCTATTTTGAAGAAATTGTTAAAGGATAAGGTTATAACCTTGGAGGATCCTCAACCTCTTAGAGAACCTTACCCTGACTAGTATGATGGAAATGTGTTCTTCCAATACCATCATGTCCATGGGCATGAAATCCAATGCTACATGCTCCTATGTCATGAGATACAGATCGCATTAATGATGATACCATTTGCCTTGATGGTAAAAAGAAAAATACAAACAAGTCTATGGCTAAGGAGAATAGTGAATTGTAGATTTATATGGACTTTTTTCTTTCTCACCCTACAAATTTGATCATTGACCCTTTTGGTGCTTCCCTTGAGTCCTCAGAGTATGTAAATATGGTTTCATTTACTCACATTTATCCCCCTCAACCTATGACTAGTTCCCCATATATAAATTTTAAATCATACAATCTACCCATGAATAAGAAAGCTTCTCCTTTATATATTCCTACTCACATCAATGGAAACATTGTGAGAAGAGTCCTTGTATAGCCTGTGAGTTGCATAAACATTATTACGGAGGATACTCTTTTGCTAAACTCTCTACAAAGGGATTAATATGAAAAAATGAAAACCACAATATGTACCCATGATGGTCTCTCTCTTGCTCCTTATGATTCTATAACTCTTTTCATCCTAGAGGGACCTAGGGCTATGAATGATACCTTTGACGTTATTTCAAAATATGAATTGTTCAAAGTGAAGCTAAGCATTCCATGGCTAGTTTCCATGAATGAAGTCACTTATGTTATTCATGTGTCTAAAATTCTCTCATGAAGGTGCAGTGCATGTCATGCATGACACTAGATATCAGCCAATGGTATTGTGTGGGGGGTATTCACTAGATCATTTTTGACCCACCTCAATAGGTCTACTTCCTCCAAGAATAGACCTACTTTATCAAAATTATGTTAAGTATAAGATTGAGGGCAATGTGTAGCCAAAATTGGACTACCCTATCATGTAGCAGTAGGTTGCTTCTTCCTCTCAAAATGGGAAGGGGAAGTCTACTTGCGCTCGAGAGATTTCTTCTTCCCCTGTAGTTCCACCTACTTTTGCCTCTCACCCTATTATGACACCCTTGGCTTCCACTCCCATGCGTCTCTTGGGGATTTTGATGGTGTGCACTTGGTGAAAGACCAAGCATCGGGTGTTCAACCTTCCTATCTTTCCCACGATGCCTCAACCCATCCTATATGGCAAGGGGAAGGGTCCTTGTGGAGTCACCTTTGTGTCTCAACCTTTGTGTCCTCCTAGTGCTCCTTCCCCTAGGCTAGCGAATGGGGAGAGGCCCACCATCGAGGCACTTGAGCTCACTTTTCCACTAATTTTTGTCTCTATCTGTGCATCTCTTCCTCTTGTTTCTATCCAAGAGTCACTGCCATCATAGAACAAGAGCCTCTTGCTCCTCCTCAAGTTGTAGCTTCTAGCTCTTAGAGTCGAAGAAGCCACCTTATGTGTGAGTGTAAGTGTTAGAGGAAGGCTCTAGCCACTAAGTGGGTTGTTTTGCAGAAGGAAAAAGGGGAGCCGATAGCTCCTATTTTAGTGTCTCCTACTGTTCGCTCCTCTTTTGCCCCTTCTACTTTGGTTTTCATCACCTTGATCTTGCTTATGGCTCCCCCAATGAGCGTGGATGACCCTCACCCTAAAAGGGTGCAATTTTTCATTGCTCCCTTAATTAAGCCTCCTCTCTTGATGTCCCTTTCAAATATTCTACCTTTTCCTAAGCCTGAGGATGTGTCAAATACCTCGGTGGTGTCCATTGCAGTTTTCTCCTCTTCTTCCTTGCCTTCTACTCGCATCCCCCAATGAAGTGCAAGTTGGAGGATGACCCTGCTTCTAATGGGGGTCAAAAGAATGTATTTCCTTCTTCAAAAGTTCATTTTTGTTTGGCTTGCATCGTCCTAGTGATGGAGGCTACCCCGACATCCCTCAAGTTTTTCACTGCCCTTGAGTCTTTCGATGAGGTCGGTAGTGGATCTTGAGCGCCTCCTTCATCACCCGCTTAGTTGACACATGGAACTCCCATCAAGTGCATGTTCAACTCGGTAGATGATGTCCTCGATATTTTGATGTTTTTTGCAAAATCAATGATGTTTACCTCATAGGAGTTGAGTGAAGGAGACCTCGAGGGGCCCTCTTCCTTGGCTCTTGTTGTAGGAGAGTTAGAGGGTGATCCCCTTGCTATCCCACCCTTGCAGGTTTGTCTTCCTTCCCCTTATAATGATCTAGATTGGGAGAATGATGACCTTTTGGTTGATGAGGACTAGGAGGGAACCAATTCTTTATTTGTAGATTAGATTTGTGTGTGTGTTGTGTTTCCCTCATGCTTATTTTATGTGTTCCTAGAGGACCCTTATCACCTTTATAGGTGCTAGGATATAGGAGTTTTTTGTGTCATGAACTTCTTCTATTTGTTATGTCATTCTTCTCTTTTTTCTACCTTGATTTTCGATAATTAAGGATGATGCAAAGGGTTGGAGGCATTTAGGCCTCCCTTCCATGTTGACCCAATTTTTTATTTTTATTTTATTTTCACATACCCTTGTTCACGATCTTACATAGTAGGGGATAGATGACAGTTCATATATATTATTATATTATATCTATCTATCCATATTTATGAGTAGTTTTGACCTCAAAATATCAGATCCCCCTATTTCTTGATTTCTTCATCTTTTCTTATGTTTCATTTTTATCTTTCTCTCTTCTTTGCTTGCTTCATGATGTTGTGGTGCCTATGTGTTGTCCCTCATGTGTACGACAACATTTCCACAATTACATCCTGTCATGTATCATGGGCCACAACATCACTTTCTTCTCTCTCCTTAGGATGTCGCGTGCCTATGTGTTCAACACACTATCCTAAGGGAGGCTATCATAATGCTTTGATTTTCAAAATAATGTATTCAATGCCCAAAGAATCCCTTATTATTTTTCAAAAAAATTGTATTCTTCAACAAGGACCCCTAGTGGAATTTTTTCTTTTGAAACAAATTCGTAGAGAATGAATTTGGAAACTTTCCTTCAAGGAGGGAGTACTTTTACTGATGAAGAAGTCTGAAAACTTTCCCTTGTGAGGGAGAATTCTTCCTTTTGAATTCCTTGATGAAAGATAACTTTCAAAAGGATTCCCTTATACTAGAATTGTTTGTCAAAAATATCATCGCCTTTCAAATAGAGTGTCCCTTGAGCGGACCCATTTCTTTTGAAGGGTTCCCAAGGGACCCATTTGAAAGCTTCTCCTTTAATTGTTGATTTTATGCATGACTATCTATCTGCCTATGTGTCTTTTTTCTATCTAACATGTTTTTTCTATGAATTAAAATGTTGCTTTGCAGGACCTATAAAGCTACTTTTTTAATCAAGCTTGGAGGACTGAGCACCTCAAGCTTTCCTTCCAAGACCGAGCACTTGTAAGGGCCTATCAAACTCTATAGTGCATTTCACATTTGCCCTTGCTCAGGACAAAGCACCTAGGGCACCTCCTTTATAGGACCGAGTACCTATAGAGCCTTTTGTTCACCTTCCATAGGTCTGAGTGCTTGTGGCACATTTGTTCAACTCTCCTCAAGAATGAGTACCTATGGAGCCATATCCTCTTCCTGTGCATTCGATTGTGTCAGATTACGGTATGCTTACTTGATGGTTTAGGTATACATTTCTCAACTTTTACTCTACTTTACCGTTCATTCGTTGACACTTATGCTTGCTAAAGTGAGGGAAAAATGTAATGGAATGAATTTGTACCCCTTGAAAATTCCACATTTATGTACCTCCTACCTTAGAAAATTAAGTTTGATAATGCAATTCCATGTCCTTTATTCGCTTCCCATCCACTTGGTAGCTATTTTTTTGTGTCAGTGGAGGATATTTTGTCTAGGACACTAGTCTAGCATGTGGACATTTTTGCGACGCATTTTCATCCTAATAAATCCAAAGAGGCATTACAATTTTGTATTGGCAATGAAGTGTAATGTCTCTACACCCTTGACCAACCTCGAATGGATCCTTTTCCTCCAATTTCATCTTCAAATACCTATCCCCTTCACTCTTTGATGCTTCTTGATCATTCAACACTTGGGACTATTCTCTTCACTTTTTTCACAACATTATCAAGCTCTACCACCTCCATTGAAGCTACAAGTTAGTTTTTTGGTTGGTTTTACTCTCTTCGTTGTTGCGACATTGCCAATCTTTGCTAGCTTGAGAGCTCTCTCATTCTCCCATTTTCCTTGAGCACATGTGGTTGAAGGTGATACTACTCCATTTTCCTTCTCTCTTGCACTATCGTTTAATATCATAGCATGTTGTTGTTCAACGTATGCTTGGTACTTTCATTTCAATATCTTTCTTTATCACATTTTCTTGTTCTTGTGTGTGTAGGTTGTTCGTCAAGTGAATACTTTGAAGATATCAACTCGTGGGTAGGAAGGTATGCTTCCTTACCTTTCTTTGTTGATTTATAGATTAGACCAAGTTAAATTATTCTCCTTTCCTTCCTTACCTTTCTTTGTTGATTTATAGATTAGACCAAGTTAAATTATTCTCCTTTCTTCCTTACCTTTCTTTGTTGATTTATAGATTAGACCAAGTTAAAGTATTATCCTTTCTATTTTGTTATTTAGTTTCCTTCTATTTATGTTATTGCATTAAGCCATATTTTTTAGGTCATTAGTAGGTTCTTCTTGAGTTTTGACTATGTTTTATGTTTTCTATCTGTATGGATGCCAACGCCCCATTGGCACACTAGAGTCCTTTGGTAGTGAGTTGTCCAAGTTGCAATCTAGACTCTAGAAACTTTCTCACTTTACTTCCTAAAAAATTCGGGCTTGTTAAAGGATAACAACAAATTGGTTGTTCTTCCTTTTAGCCTCTAAACCTTAAACTCTCCTGAAACAATTTATTAGCTTTAGGTAGATCAGGACAACCTATTGTTCTAGACCCTCTCATGACCTTGGGTCCTAAGAAGTTGATCCCCCTCCTCTACACTCTTATTATGGGAGATATAATTATTTATACATGGGTACCTCATCTATCTTTGAAGTCAAGACCCATCCATACATTCATTATTAATGTTTTTAGTTTTCCCTAGAAGTTATACTTAAGGGGGGTGTTAGAGTAAAATAGTAACCATCTACTTAATTAATTATTAAGCTCTTGTCTACATTAGTATACTTAAGACAAACATAGGCTATGGGTTTTTTTGTCTCAATTCATAAGATTAGAACACATATCATGATCTAATTTAATGCTCACCTAGGATTTCATCTAGGATTTTTGTATCCTTATTATAAGGACTTATCATTTTATATTGTAAATATTCATGCTTTTTTGAATCAATATAATTCTTAGGCTTGTATTAAAAACTATTATTTTTTCTCTCTTTTATGATAGGTGATTTGGTTATAGGTGATTTATGGGAGTTGTGAGGTTCAAGAATAAAATAAAACATCATATTTAGATGAATGGCACAAATAATCAACCAAATAAAAGAAAAAAACCTTATCACTCATAGTGGCTCTTGAAACCTTGATCTAGAAACATTAATAGAGAAACTAAAAATTCAAACTGTACTTAGTAAATCTTATCTCTAGTGAACACTCCTGACAAATTTTAGTCTTTAAAAATGAAAAGCTAGGGTGGAATAGAAATATTTAGCAAATGGTATATGGTTTTACATGCTACAATATTGGAAAATTAGTAGTGTTTTTTCATTTGGACCAACTCATTAAAAATAAGTTTTAAATAGAATTGTTAATTAGTTTGGAAAGAGAAAATGAATGGTGATATTACATTTTTATTAGTAAGTATTTACCCCTTCCTAACACTTGACATCATAAATGGTGGATGTGTTGTAATTTGAAACTATCATGATTCATCATTTGGTAGAGGCAAATGGTCTCTTTTGTCAATAATGGTTGTCCTAAACTTCATTGTAATATAATTTGAGCAAGTGACCATTTATCCATCCATATACCCATAGTGATGCCAACATGTATTTTATAAAAAAACTATTGCACATTAGCTAGCCATAAATTCACTTAGAAAATCACTCATTGATGTGTGAAGTCATCATGTGATGTAATAATAAGTGGAAACATTAGAATATTCATTTGTAACTATTATGTAAACATAGCTATTATGTGGTTTGACCATCTAGCCATGACAAGGATCTAAGTGTATACATGAAAAATAATTAGGATCTAGTTGGCATCTGACCTTGTAAATAATATGCCATTTTGCATGTTTCCAACATACTTGTAAAGTGTCTCTAAGCATTGGGTGTTATTAAAAATTAATTTTTAATGTTTAATCCCATATTATTTGTATTACATTCATAAGAGTGCGTTCAATGATAGTGGTAAACATGTCTTCTGAAGAAAAAAATAATTAATTAAATTTTTGTGTACAAGTGGAGCACTTGGGAAAGAGTGGATGACTCTTGAGTTTTGGACTTGGTTATTTTGGCGTTCCTTGGGTTTGGTAATTGAGAAAGTGAGGAAAAAAAAATTTGGGATGTCTTATGATGTGGAGTGTTTCATTCCCTAAGTTGGGTGCTTGTGAGAGTGAGAAGAAAGACTTTTGGAATGCATTTATGGTAATATTTCACACTCTAGGAGGAAATCCAAAGGTTGGAAATATGAAGAGGAATTTTGGGTGTCATGTTTGGTTTTTGTTAAGTGAGAAAAGGGGAGATCTAGGCTACTATGTCCTAACCTAAATCAACCTTTCCACCTTAAACATTAGGAACACAAAATCAACCAACTGATGTTGTTTGATTATTTTCCTCAAGGGAGAGTTAGAAAAGTTGGTTAGGGTATTGGTCCCTTTTTTTTTGTTTTCGGGAAGTGATTGATATGATGATGCAATGAAACATGTTAATTGTGATCAAATTGACTAAGTGTAATAGAATTTGAAAGTTACAAAATAATGTTGAATGCACAAGACAACTAAGAGGGGGGGTGAATCAGTTGTACCTTAAAACTTCAAAACCCTCACAAACATTCAAATCCACATTAATTCAATTAACCCTTAATATGTTAAAATGATTTTATCATGAAATAAAATAATTGAAACTGAAGCACATCAACACCATGCACAAAGGAACACCAAATTTACATGGAAAACCCAAGATGAGAAAAACCTATTGGAATTTGGAAGTCTATCATTGCTTATACAATTTGGTAACATGAGCATGATGTGCATATATTGTTTGATCCAGTGTTGTCATTGATGTCAACATTTTTATGATCATACTTGCATAACTTGTAAGTAGATGACATATGTACAAAGCAAGTTGGTCCCAAAATTATGGTTGTACAAGAATTTGGCTAAACTTATTTCTTTTGACAGTGTTGTGGGTCCAAACTCCACCACAAGTTGGTATAACCCTCTATGATTCTAACTATAGTTTTGAGATCATCAAATGCAACTACATTCAATATTTGGTGACATTTTGTGAAGTTTCCCGAAAGATATGTATGACAGTGTTCAACCTTGTATAATGTAGTTTTTTTTGTGTAGTGTATCAGTGTGGGAGATTTTGTATTTCTTCATGGATAATTATTTTGTTCCACAATGAAGAAAATAAGTTAATAGATGACAGTTGAGTAGTAATTCAATGGAAGATCGAGTTTGAGGTTGAACATTTTGCTAATTGTATGTACACATGAAGGTTTTGTGTTTAGGTCTATTTTTGGGCCAACCTAGCACATTTGACCTTTTGTGGAGGAAAAGCAAGTAATTTTATCTTATGTGGGATCTATATTAGGTCCATGCCAACCTCTCTTGATGTAAATTCAATTTTGAATCAAGGTGCAAAGTGTGGATAAAATGTTTTGAGGGCGAAATGCTTAATTTTGTGTGTTACTTCTAATTAGGCTGACCTAATTAAAGTTACACTTGATATGGATATATAGGAGATTAACTTCAAAGTTTTGGAGAGGGAGATGAGAAGCATAGGATGATGAAGAGATAGAAGATGGTATATGATTATTAAGAGATATATTACATGTATGGTATTCCACCTACATGTGTGTGATGCATAATTGAGAAAATTGTGAACAGAGCAGAGTACTGATTCAGATTAGTGTGAAGATTATTTTATACTTGATTGGAACTGTAATACAGCATATTATAGATGTTATTTTATTAGTTCAAATAGGATATATAGCCACCTCTTCTTTGTTCCTTCTCTTTCTCTGTGGGTAGTGAGGTCACTTGGATAATGAGTCCACCAAGTAGTGAGCCTTTTTTGTAATATACTATATCTGGATATAATATATTGTGAGCTAACCCTCACTATGGTTTTTACCATTTTAGGTTTTCCACATAAAAATATTGGTGTTCATGTGTCATGCAATTATGTGGTTGTCTTCATGATTTCATACATCTTTGCAGTTATATTTATTATGATAATTGGATAGCTTATTCTTAATTGGTTTAAAGGAATACTAATTCACCCCCCTCTCAATATTTTGAGTGTTTAACAAAACCATAGTGAGGATTAAATCACAATATAAAGTAATATCAACACCGACTACAATAGGGTTCACTATCGGAGGGCTCACTGCCCAAAGAAAGAAAGGCTCGCTGCCAAAATATGAAAGAAGATAGAGAAGAGTGTTACAATAAGAAATCCATCTCAAAGAAATAGAAAAATCCACCAAAGCATCACCAACACCTTCACAATTTTTTTGAATAATTGTACACACCTTCTTCTCACTACACTTAGTAATCTAACACATGAAAGCTCAAACTGCACTTCTCAAATTCGCACCCTACAACTCTACAATTCTCATATTTTCCCAAATTCTTCTCCAATACCTCTATCCTATCCTAGATCTTCACCACTTCTTCACAAAGTATCTTTTCCATCTCTTCAAAATTTTCATTTTCCACTTCTTCCCAATATCATTCCCAAAGCAAAATTTGCATAGTTCTTCTCATGACTCATCCCATCTTCAATTGCTACAATCTTCCACAACTCACATCACATGCTCTACAATCTACAAAGAAAAATTCCTTCATAGTTTCCCAAATCTCAATTTCTCAAGGCTTCTCTACTTGCAACAATCCTCATGAGCTCTCTTCTTTTGCCTTATATCCTCTACTCTACCCACTAGTTCGGGTATAGGCTACCTCACTTCAACGCTCTTCCTATGTGCTCAGAATCTCTAGCTCTGATACCATTTGATGCAAACTCAAAGAATCTACCTTGCAGCCAAACCACAACTCCATTTGACAATTTCATTTGTTGATTAGATTTAAAACTTCACGAAAAACATTGATAGAAATTAGACTATTTTCAAATAATGTTTGATAACAACATTGATTGGCATACAATTTCAAAAGTAATGAAGTTATAGGAACATTATTTGTCTTCCAACCCAAACACTTACAATCTACATATTGAACATAGGTTCCAAATTATTGTCTTTCTCCTCCCAAGTGAGTTTTACATCCACTTTACATTAATTTGAAGCTTCATTCTAATGATTACACCATTTTTATCTTTTTCCAATCTGTAAATTTATTATCATCTATTATGTGTTCATCAGTTCCTTACACAACCACAACCTCTTCTCCATTTCCTCCATGCATTTTATGGTTTTAAAATGGTGTTTTACTTAGATTATTGTCAACACCTCCCTCTTCACTAATACAATGGTTTTGAATTCTCATAATGGTTTATTTTCTTCCCTACATGCCTCCTTTTATTATTCCCCTATTGCATGACTCTCTCCTTCCTAAGACTGTGCAACCCCTTATTTCTTTGTCATGCATCTTTTATCTTTTGAATATACTTTATTTCTTTCAATATATGTTGTAGCCTTCCTACTCTTCTATGCCCTTGTGATGCATATTTTATCCATTGCAATTTAATTCTATCATTTGATATGGTGCGATCACCATTTTACTGTCCACCTCTACATTTTTTTTATGTTTGTACTCTTCCCTTTTTAAAATGGTGTTTCCCCTCCCATTCCCCTCCAGTCTCATGCGTAGTATTCTTCTCTCTATCTCTATGTTACCAACCCTCTTCTATATGGTGTTGCTTCTAAACATTTTATTATTGGTTTTTAACATATCATTTTTCTATAGCCATCGTGCCCCTTCAACTCTTCTCTCTACATGCATGTTGATCCATGATGTGGAGGGTACTCCCCTCTCTCAGAAGACTATGCCTCTCTCTCTCATCAAATAAAACTCACAATAAGATTACAACATAACACTATTTAACTCACAATATTTTGCTCCAAATTAACTTTATTCAAAACAAAAATTGTAATAAATCTTTCATATTCATTTCAAAAAAATTACAATTTTAACTTCACAAATCCAAGCCTCTACCATTTGCACTTTCTTCTCAGCCTTGTCTCTTCCCTTAGGTGAAATTTTCCTTCTATTCTCTCTCTACAATTTCTTTGAATTCTTTGGTTCTCTTCTCTTATCGTACATGTTTCAATACATATTGTATCTTCTATTCCTTACCTTGCCCCCCCACTATTTTTTTCTTTTCTCTTATCATAAATTAATTGTTTTTGTCAATGATGCATGCCCCTATGAATTTTATCTGCATGCATTTACAAATTATTTTTATGCATTCAACATACTTCTCTATTCTACATTCCATTCAAACGCAACCTCCACTCATTTTCATTTGTCTTATATTAAATCTACTTTTTTTTGTTTAAAACTTCTTCAAAATGGCTTTATAATTGATTCTTTGTAAGGCTCCTCCTTTTATTTCCCTACACATTGGTTTGCAATGTTAAAATATTAAACTATCATATGAACTGGAATGACACCCTCCCTTCAATTTTGTCTACGTCCTCTATGCAACAAGAAGGGACTTTAACACAAATTTGAGTTATCTTTTTAATCTTCTATCTCCATTTCCTACACTCATGCAAACTCTTTTGTTCTCATCCTATATGAACATTTTTATTTAATTCAAACTAAATTATATTCTACCCCTCCTCATTACCATAACACTCTCCTATCCTCCTGTGCAGGCCATTCATTAAATGTACATGTCTTATTATATTGTGTTGTTTCAAATCTGCCTTTGCAGTCCCTCTTCCTTGGTCTGCTCATGCACCTCTTTTCCTAATGAGGCATGACTCCTCCAATCTGCCTCACAGAGCCTCTATTTTTTCCACTTTTACCCCTCATTTCTATTTTGGTTTTTTATTTTTAAATCCCTTTTTGACATGCCCTATCCTCTTTCCTATTGACCTTTTCAAATCCTTCCAATGGATTTTCTTGTATTTTAATTTTTAAATTGATTTCATAGTATGGCATGACCTGCCTCCATTTTTCCTTTCATGGTGTCTAATTTTATTTATTTATCCATAAGTCATTTCCCTCCATATTTATTTGTAAAACTTAAATCTTTTGTCATAGCCTTTGGGTATCTCTACACAAAGTTTTAATAGAATAAAATGGTAATTGAAATTTTCATTTTATTGGATCTTCTAAATTTCTATGCCTTTCCGTATCCATCCATTGCCTTCTAGAACCGGCATAAATTATAAACAATGAGAGTTGAATATGAATTATTGCAATATGAAATTTTGTTAAGTAATGATAATAATGTTGCTCAATCACTTCCAAATCAACCACTGAGATTGCATTCCAAGAGATAAAGCCAAAAATAAAATAAAACTCCAAAATAAAGAATTTTTGGGTTGATGAGGATTACACTTGTACCTGGATGCTCCTACATCAAACACGTCGAGTCTAGAAATATTGTGGGAATAGGCTCACAATTCTGGAGTTGAGTGATGGAATCACCCTTTGAGATTGCAAATAATCTACAATGACTCCATCGTTGTATCAAGTGCACTAAATTATCCCTTTTTCCTCTTCTTCTAGCACCTCTCTGGAACACACACCATCTTCTTCTGACAACACGACATTCTCTTCCTTCTTCTCTGGACTCATGTCCACCATATCCCAACCTCCTCTACCAAATACTCTTCACTCTCCTCACCTCCTTTGTGGCATCGTTCCCACTACAGACCGACCACCTCGACCAAAAACAACCTACGACATCCTCCACAATATCTACAAGAAAATATGTAGCATCTACAACATGCTCTTGTTCTCCATCCATCTCCCCTTCTACCATCCTATCTGAAAACAAAATAACATCATAAAACTAATTTACCTCATCGAATTTCAATGCAAAATTTTCTACATCCTCATCAAGTGCAACCTTTTGTTCTTCTCCCTTCATTGCAACAATGAGCTTTGACATCCACTCTTCTTAGATTTACAACATTTGTGCTAAAAAATCATTTTTTTCATGCTCTACTTTTGCAACCTCTTCATTTCTCACTTCATTCTTTTCTTCCTTTTTCTCCATGCCTTCCTCATGGAATTTATTTATTGCAACTTCTTCAATAGGGGTTTCTCTCACATTTTCCTCCTTTCATCTCGAGTTGTTGTCCTCACTCTTATTCTCGCTCCTCTTTACCACTTTTCCCAACATTCTTTTCCAATTTCTTGATCATTTCCTTGATCTTTCCCACTTCCTCACAGACCATCTATTCCATCTTCTCAAACTTCTCATTCTATACTTTCTCCCAATATTTCTCCCAAAATAATATTCTCACAGGTCTCTTCATTACCCACCCCATCTTGTCTGTTGCAATCTTCCATATCTCTCACCTCATGAAATATTTCATCACACTTAATCTACAAAAAAAATTCTTTCACATCTTAAAGTTATTGCTTCCCATGACTCCTCTTACTTGCAACAATTCTCATGAGCATCTTGTATACCACTTTCTTACTCTTATCTACCCACAAGTACTAGTGTAGACTGCCTCACATTTGGTGGTCCATCCACACGCTTAGGATCACAATATGTAATACCAATTGATGTAGAGGGTACTCCCCTTGCTCAGAAGACTCTACCTCTCTCTCAGCAAACACAACTCATGATAATATTGCAATATAACACTATTTAACTCACTGTTCAGTGAATATTTTGTAATTCCTTTACAAATTACAAAACAGATATTTTAGCCACAACTATGATGAGAATGTTCTCTCCTCACTAAAAGGGGAGGATCCCTTAATTATTTTTGGAAAAAAGAGTAAAATTCACTAAACTAAAAGTATTTACACTAGCTTTAACCATGTGGGGTGTGTTACATTCACCATTTTCTCTTCTTTCAGAAAATATGTTTGCAATGTTCCACAGTAATATTCTGCAATTCTCTACACCTCTAAATATCTACCTAAGTTTTAATCACCAATATTCTTGATTAAACATAAGAGTAATAAAAAAGTACCAATATAACTAGATTAAAAGAAACCAGAAGACACACATAAGCATAAAGTCTTTTGGTTTCCTTATATGATTTTTCTATAGTAACAAATGATGCATGTTGTAGCACAAAGTCTATCAACTTACTTCACCAATAGATCCACACACAAAGTGAATAACTCCAAGATCAAATTCTTGATAATCTTCACCAAGGAATATTTACATCACACAATTTCAAATAAACAATATAACTCAGTTTATATATCCTATCTAGGATGTCCTTCCAATCATAAGAAAGAATCACCACTTTTCCAATTAAAAATAAGAAAATCAACAAGAATGGAATAAG
This sequence comes from Sequoia sempervirens, assembly GCA_007258455.2. Lineage (NCBI taxonomy): Eukaryota > Viridiplantae > Streptophyta > Pinopsida > Cupressales > Cupressaceae > Sequoia > Sequoia sempervirens. Next base: position 13,689,342 of record VDFB02353493.1, on the reverse strand, counting down.
AACATTATCACTCATACAAACTTGGTTCAAAACAAAGGTTGAAATCAAAATTCGCCTCCTTTTATTAACTGAATTTGATCTTGTAATTTGAAAAGAAAGTTTTGAAGTTGAGTCACAATTTGGGAAAAACTTCATTGCATAAGATTAAAAGGTACTAAATACAATAGAACTCCCTCATATATATAGAGGAAAGTTGAGAGTTAATCTAGGAAAAGAAATAACTACTTTGACTTATTCAAACAAGAGAGTCCAATTTGATCTGGGACTTCTCTATTTTTACATGTAATTACAATTTTGAAAAAAACATGTAAATTATCTGAAACTAATTACAAAAATCATGAAAATGATAAAAATTAAACTAAGGTAGAATCAGACTTCTACAACGTCCTTCATCAGAAATTCATCATACTTCTTCATGATGGTATGAACCTCATCTTTATTTGGGCCTGAAGTATGTTTGGAAATGGAAAGAACTCTGAGGATTGACTCCTTCAATGTATCAAGAGCTTCATCATGCCTTCTTAAAAATACTTTTAAGTTTTCCAAGGTCAATTAAATGTTTAGCAACTTATCTATCAAAGCCACTTAAAAGGATTGATCTTCAAATTCCTTTTGAATCATGCTAGTGAATTCTTGGACAACCCTCTTTGAGGAGAGAACCTTACCATTATCATCTCACAACTTACAAGGAATCTCTTCAACTCTACTGATAAAATTTAAATTTCCATCCTAGCAAACTCGTGAGCACTTTGTAGATCATCAATCAAATATTGGATGACATTTAATTTATGTATCATAGTGTAGAGTAGAAAATTGTACTCCCTTCTTGGAGATAGTACAATTTCACACTCTATTTGGACCTATTTTAGTACCTTTGCATTCGTGTCCTTTAAATCATCATTATTATGCCCCTAAGACCCTTTCTTACATATCCCAAGGAATATTTCAACTGAAATCCTGACAAATTCAATAATGCATTTAATATTCTGACCCCCAAACATTCTCTCACCCCAAAACTTAGGGTGGGACTAATACACCACCCTAGCTATATTAGTCCCCCTAGGTGGGACCTATATGCCACTGATGGTGTATTAGTCCCATGTGGGGCCTTTTTAGGGTTTTGAGTGGGAAATCAAGGTTTTTTATTCAAATTTTGTAAATGTCAGCATTTGGGATCTAATAAATTGTAAGTTAGATAGGATTCCTATAAAACTAAGGTTTCAAATAATTATTTCAACTAGCAATTTTTATCTAAGACCCAGAGCTTTCAAGTATCCAAGTATCCTAGAAATTTTTATCTAAGACCTAGAGCTTTCAAGTATCCAAGTATCCTAGCAATTTCATGAGATAAAGAGCATTCAAGAGCAAGTTATCGAGCATTTGGAGAAATATTCAAGATTCAAGCATCATGTCAAATTCTTCATGCATCATGTGTGTTTGTGAGCTAACATTTGTGATGTAGGTTTCATGAATCAAGCAAGCATTCAAGATAAATCTTCAAGATTCAATCAAGAGTCAAGATCCACATTCATGCTATCCATTTCACACAAGCTTGCAACCTTCATTTCAAGGGTTTGGTGAGTTGAAACATTATATTTTTTCATTCATCATTCCTTCATGCTATTTCATTTCATTTCAAGGTTGAATTACCAAAATGGGGTTTGACCAAGGAAAACCCCCATCCTCTAATAAAACAATATTTTTCTCTCTTGTGATGTGTGTTTTGTAGATTTAGGTGAACTGGAATCATTCAACCAACCTAGCGATTTAGTCCCTAATATATCATTTCGATAGCATTAAATAGTGTTAGATTTAGATTTGAAGGACTGAGAAAAACCCATAAGTGGACTAAATCACCTAACCTAGCGTATTAGTCTCGAGACAGTTTTTTATCATCATTCAATAGATCATGACAATTAACAAAAGAATTCCAAATTCTTCCCTAAAAACCATAGAGCAAGACTCATATGCCCTACCTGGCATATTAGTCCCAATGTAATCCCTAGCAACAGTTTTCAGAGTTTGCAGATTTTGTCTTGGCATCTCCATTCATCTAGGTACTTTTTTGTTCCATTTAGTTTATTAGTTTGATTTCATGCTTTCCATTTCTCCCTTTTGAAGCTTTATTTAATGGTGAACCCTTGTCCAATCACACTAGGAACCCACTAGAGCTTTCCTCAATCAAGTTGATTCACCTAAGGGTTGATAGTCACTTGGTTGAAGGATCTAGTTTCCAAATGAAATAAGAGAAAAAGTAGATTTTTATTATCCCTTCATTGAGGATCATACCTTTATCCACTTTTTCTTTGTTTCACATAGTCTCCCTCACCTCCACATACATATCTTTATTTAGAATGATTTTAGCTTCCACTAGTGTACCTAGTTTGAGCTTCTTTATTTTCACCCAATCTTGCATTTTTTTTCCATCTCTTCCTTTTCTTTGACAAAAGAATCAATAGTTTCATCCAACTTTGATTTTATGGCATCCATAATTTTCATTTTCTTCACTAAAGATACCAATAATTTAGAACCTTGTGCAATCATCTGGTCTAGGAATTCACCAACCACTCTTCCTTTAGTGTGTACCTTCTCCAACTTTTGAATCACGAGATCTTCAATACTGACAACCACTGGTTCAACTAATTCATAAGATAGTAATTTTCCACAATACAGCTATCAGTTGTTCATTCTTTTCTTTATATTGATCCTTAACTTTCTTGATTGCATCAAACTTCTTAATAATAGTGTTCAATGTTTATTGGGCATCTACTTTTGTAGTCTCATGTGTAATCTTCCCCAATTAAACTCGTGTTACATATTAGATTGATATATCTACCTCTTCTTGTGCTTTGTCTAGAGGATGTTGTGTTAAAGTGAGCAACCAAGATCTTCAATCTGCAATACCAAATAACCTCCACAAGAGATAGAGAGAAGCAACAATGGAAGATGTTATTCCACCAAACAAGAATTGCAATATGATACAATGCTTACAAGATGTTATTCAATAAAATGCTAGAGATTCTTTGCTTATAAAGGAAAGGAAGGGAGATAGGATTAGACAAGATCATGTCAAGTGTCTTAATCCTATCACATGAGACAACTAACTCATAACTACCTAGGATAATGTAAAGTCTAGATAAGACAACTACGACTTCTAGATAAGACAACTAAGACTTCTAGAAGAAAGCTTATATCCTAAGTAAACTTAACATGTGAACTAAGTCCCCTAAGTCCCTAGTAAAGAATTAACTAGGTACAAGACTTCATTCACACCAACACCCCCCCTTAAGTACAACTTAGGGAGGAAAAAACTAATGGAAATATAAAAAAGATGGGTCCTGACAACAAGGCCTGATGAGGTACCCATGTACAAACAAAAAACTCTTACAAATTGAGAAAAGAAGAAAAACCTTGTGGGAGAAAAATCCTCTCCAAAAGAGAAAAAAGATGCAAAGAAAACTGAAGAAGGAAGGAGGACTCATCAAGATCCCCCAAGGACAACTTCCTTCACCCCAAGCATCAATCACAATTGAAGATAGCGAGGAAAAGCCAAAGGTTTAGTGAAGGTGTCTGCAACTTGTCGATCTGTAGGAAAATACTCCAAGTTGAGAACATCATCCTAGATGAGTTGCCTGATGAAGTGTATGTGGATGTTAATATTCTTAGTAGGTTGATGCTCCACTAGATTGTGAGAGATATGGATGAAACTATAGTTGTCACACCAAAGAGTAGTGGGCTAAATGGAAGGGATTCCAAAATTAGTCATCAACTAATGAAACCACAAAACCTCCTGACTAGCAAGAACTGCACATTGATACTCATCCTCTGTCGATGATAATGCAATAGCATTCTACTTCTTGCATGACCATGTAATTGGACCAAAACCAAGGAAAAAGACAAAGCTAGAAGTAGACTTTTTTATCATTGACATCACCAGCCCAATCTAAGTCAGTGAAGCCCACAACCTGAGAAGCTCCTAATGTGCAATGAATGCCAAAATAAATAATTCCCTGAATGTATCTCAAGATATGTTTTGCAGCCTTCCAATGACTCTCATGAGGGTCCTGAGAGAAGTGAGAGACAATTCCAACTAAAAAGAAAATATCAGTATGACTATGTTTCAAGTACAAAAGACTACCAACCAACTATCGATACAAGGTAGGATCAACTATAGGAGTATTGAAATTGGTAAACAATACAACACCTGATTGAAATGGAGTGGGGGTAGGCTTGCAATCAGCCATACCAAATCTCTGAAGTAAATCAAGATCATACTTTTTCTAGAAAATGAAGATCCCCTCAGAAGTTTGATGAACCTGAAGACCAAGGTTGGTCATATCAAATTGCTCCATCAATGCTCATTGTGTATTGTGAATCGTGGAAGTAGAACTCCCTGTGAGAATCAAATAATCCATGTAGAGCACAAGTATGAGTAGATCCTACCCATGTCTCTGAGTCTAAGCTGTAGTATTTGAATGGAAACGAGTGTAGCTAGACACAAGCAAAAATCTATCCATATTCTCATACCAAGCTCAAGGGGCCTATTTGAGACCATACAATGAACATCAAATCCTACAAACAAGTGAAGAGTCCTACACAAAACTTGGTAGATTTTCCATATAGATATCCTTATGAAGACCCCCATGCAAGAAAGCACTCTTCACATTCATGTGATATGCTGACCATCCTTGTGATGCAACTATAGCAAGAACAAGACGAATAGAATCCATCTTGGTGACAAGAGAAAATGTCTCAAAATAGTCAATTCCTTCAACCTAAGAGAACCCCTTTGCAACAAGATGATCCTTGTACTTTTCAATGGAACCATCTAATGCATCCTTGGTACGATACACACACTTGCACCAAACCAACGTTCTTCCCTTAGGAAGAGACACAAGATCCCTAGTGGACCATAGAAAAATGGATCATTGACATTTTCATTGTTATTTAGGTTTTTCTCTTGTGATGCTTGACCTATTTAGCTTTGATTTAATGTTGTAATGTAACTTATACATTCACATTAGGTCATGAATATTTAAATCATAATGTCTTGTAAAGGTGTTGTGAAGTGTTGTAACACATTTCTACACTTTTCTATACTCTTCTTATTATAATTCATCTAAAAATCACCTTTTTATCCCTTGTCAAGTCCTATTTTAAAGTGTTGTAAAGTCTTGTAACAAGATTTCATGCTTTCCTAGGCTTGTTATCATTATTTACACCTTTCTTATGCTTTATATGATCCCTTTATGCACTTACAAGTCACAATTAAGTGTATTTTTTAATGTAAACCCGACAAACAACATTAAATGAAACTTAATTCTTGACACCCACTTACAAGCCTAGAGTGGGACCCATTTTCCATGTGTGGCAAATGAGTCCCTCTTGGCCCCAAATTCAAAATAATTCAAAATTTCTTTTAGGTTTTTATTCAAAAATACCTTATGTCAGCCTGTGACGTTGTCTTATTATAAATAAGTGGTTTTCTACCCATTTTACACCTAATTCATCCAAGCATTCATCTCATTCACTAATTCATTCACTAGTTCATTCAAGTATTCAATTACATTCAAGCATCATTCAATCAAGCAATTATCAATAATCTTGGAGTAAGCATTGACATATCTTTATACTTCAACAACAAGGTTTTGGTGAGTTAGTACATTTGCATGTTGTTATTCATCCTTTCCTTCATTTCATTTCTTTATCAAGGGATTGATTACCAAAGTGGGATTTAACCAAGGAAAATCCCTATACTCTAACCCTTAACCATTTTTCCCCTCTTGGCATGTGTTCTTGTAGGTCTTGTAGGAATATTTTTCAAGGAAATAGGTGTTGAAAAGGGGTCAACAAGTCATCAAAGTGTTTCAAGTCAACCAAACCCTAATTCAAGCTTGGAGACAGCCTACAACCCGTTTTCTGTAGATTTGGCTCTATCAACCTGACAAGAAGACAAGTGTAGATCTGGACCTACAGGATTGACCTTTGAATTTATAGAATTTTGGAGGACTGATTCTCCATCAGTGGTGAATGAGTCCCACCTATAGGCTAGAAAATTTTATTTTGTCAGAATCCGGTTCTCGACAGCCGAAAAGTAGTTTCAGGTCTTTTTACCAGTAGGAGGATTGATTCACCATCAATGGCGAATGAGTCCTACTAGTGATCAACAGTTATTTCTACCAGTTTTTAGAACCTTCCAGGATCAACATTCAACTTCTAGGTGCAATCTGTTAAACCTCATTCAATTTTGTTTGCATTAGTTCATTTTTGCATACCTCACTATGTTTTCAAACATTGCATATTTCATTAGTTTTTCATTAATAATCAATCAATTTCATCACTTAGTTGCATTTATATCATTAAATTTTGTCATAATCACATCATACATTCCTTAGTTTGAGTGAACCACCTCAATTTTGGGGTTCTATCTCTCTCCTTTTAGGTGAAAAATCCAAAGAGTGCAAGAGAAGTACATAGAACACACCTCAAAATTGATAGTTCATTTTGGTGAACCTGCATTTTGAACACTTCTCTTTCTAATTTCAATTTCATCTTACATCCTAGGTTTCCTTTGCATCAACATTTAATTTGGTTTTGTTTTGTTTTTGCATCCTAGGGTTTCTAAAATTGCATTAGTGAAAGAATCATATAGATTTCATTTTTGCATATCCAATCATTAAACAACTGAAAATCTGCATTTGAATCTTTAGTTTACATCTTGAAAGCATTAAAATCACTTTAAATTTTCTAAAAAACACAAAAAAAACTCATAATTGGACTCATTCGCCACCCTAGGCGAATTAGTCTAGCTACATTTTCTGCATTACAATTTCTGGCATTTTTATAGTATTTCCTACATTTCTATTTCTTGTTACTGCCTTATTTTTTTAGTTTACAAAATTTATGTCATTAGCATTTTATTATTTCTTGTTTACATTTGCATTCACCCCATATTTTTTGGTACTTGTATGAGTGTTTGGTGCCCTATTGATAATACTTTAGTGAGATGAAGTTCTAGACTCATGGCTTCCCGCAATAGCACTTTTGTTGTGGACTTTGGGATCTCAAGAGCTCCTACTCCTGGTATGGAAAATGGTGCATTATGCATGGATACTACCACTACTACACCTTTACCTTCACATACAATGCATGTTGACACACAAACCAATCAAATTCTGCAAGATAAATTCATTAGTATTCATGAGGATTTTGCACATTTAAAGCAAGATTTATGTCTTGAAAACATTTCCACCACTGCCATACCTACTATAGAAAACTTACATCACTTGATTGAAAGTGAAAATGGCTTACAAGTTATGAAAAGAGTCGTTAAGATATACAACAAACATGTTCCTTCCACTTCCCAACCAGCAAACATTGTGGTTAGCCAAGGAGGATCTCACATTCCTCCTCCTTCAACTATAGAATCCATACCCACCTATACCACTCCTCAAGTTACAATGACCATGCAATAGGTTAGCCATGTGACTCCTTATTTCATTCTTCCAACTAGCATTCCTAGTTCTTTTGTGGCATCAAATGTTCCATCCTCCACCACCTTCACCTCCCTTAGTGTCCCCTTCACTTCTCCCAACATCACATATACTCCATCACCATTCTCTCTTCCACCTCATACCACCTACACTGACCCTCTCATTACACAACTCCTTTAGACTATTTCCTCCATGCAACAACAAATCTCCACCATTAACCAAAATCAAACTACACCACCCACCTACTATGTCTAAAGTACCCCATTATCTTTAGAGATCTTAAGGACCTCGATGCCACAAGGAATTGAGATTCCTAGGTATGAGAAGTACAGAGGTAAAGGAGACCTTACTAATCATGTTAATGCATATACAGCCCTGTGCAATGACTTTGTCCTTGACGATAAACTATTAGCCAAACTATTTCCTAGGACCTTAAAGGACACTACATTGGAGTAGTTTTTAAACTTACCCAATCATTCCATTCAATCATTTAATGAACTTGTCGATGCCTTTATAAGTCATTTCCATGTCTATATGACTCCCAAAAAGACGATGGTTGATTTAATGCGATATAAACAAAATGCCAATGAAAAAGTAACTAATTTCATTTCCCGCTATCAGTCATTGTATGCTCAAGTAGATGTCAAGATTCCTGATTCACATCTCTAGAAGAACATTTATTGAAAACTTGTAAACTCACATTCAAGATAGGTTGACCACGATGAAATTTCCTTCATTCATGCATTTATGCACAGCCCTTTGTGACTATCACAACTCAGTTACTAGTTGTGATTCAAAGTCCACTTCTAACCGAGCTGAGAAGTTTGAACAAAACAACCAGAACAACACACAAAAATTTCAAAAACCAAACAAAGGCTTCTTATAGTTCAATCCACCTCCACCAAAACCAAATCAACCAGTTCCTAATCAAGTGGTAAATGTTAAAGCAATGATTCCCTTTACCTATGGGGACCCAAAGAGAAAATTTACCCCTTTACCCGATACACTCCATAACACGATGAATCAACTGCTACAACAACAAATGATCACTTTACCTACCGTTAAACCACTTGATACCACCAAGCCTTTACCTCTGACCTTTAAACCAAATGCTTATTGTCATTTTTATCGTCAAAATTAACATGACACAAAACAATGTAAGCATCTCAAACACTTAGTCCAAGACCTCATTGATTTTGGTCGTTTATCCATTGCAGGTGTCAATGATCAAGGAAATAACTTTGTTGCACCCCCAATCAAAATTTGAAAATATTTACCAATCCCATGCCTAAAAACAATGTTTCATTTGTCAAAGCCAGTGAACATTCAAAAAATGATGTTATGAATATATATACCACTAATGAACAACATGATATTACTCCAAATGTTACACATGTTAATCCTATTGATGAAATGGTAGGCATGATAGACATTATCCCTCGTAAGGGCCAAACAAAAAAATCTCTTAATATTACTTTTTCTTCTTGTGATATACTTAAAAACCTTATTGATGGTCCTCTTTACATAGTTGGCCACATCTATGATAAGCCAACCAATGGAATATTAATAGATCCTTCCTATGGAAATAATGTGATCACGAAAGAATTTTTGGTATTACACGATCTTTATCAAGATGATTATGATAAACCAACTGCATGTATTAAAACACATACTGGTTTTGTATCCCCTATGATCGAATTGATCGTACTCCCATTACAAATAGGACTGAAGACATTAGATGTAACATTTTCTATCATTCCACAATCATATCAGTTTCATCTGCGGCTAGGTCATCCTTGGCTTCGCCTTAATGAAATTTGTTCCTTTAATGGTTCATAAATGTTTTAAGTTTTCGCATGACAACAAGATATTTACCATACACCATAGTGGCTTTAATCCATTGTCCTCTAAAGGAAATTTTTCCTTAGAAGTCTTTTGACCTGAACCTATGGAACCCATAACCCCTCGCAAAGACTTCTTTTTCATTGCTTATCAAAATTTCAAAGCCAAACGAATAGCCGAATTGTCTCTTCGCCAAATGTCCCCATCCACTTCCACCATTCCTATCTTAGATGATACAATGCTTCAGCCTAAATCTGAACCTAAACAAATAATGTAACCTCATCAGCAACCAACAATAAACACTTCACCATCATCATCTAAATGCCCAAGAGATTATGAAAACAACCCCATCATGCCTCCTCACATTAAACAATTTTATAAATCCAAAGAGAAAGTGATTGACCTATCTCCTTTGGTTCCTTCCAATCCTCCTCCTCAAGAAGAAAAGGAGCCTATGGTAGATCAACCCACTCTTACACCTCAAATAACTTCAAAATAGAATTAAACACAGTCGTGGTGCTAGGGAGCATAGGAATCATCATCATCTCCTAGCTCGTCAGTAACAAATGGAAGAAAACAAAGAAAATCAACCTCCACCTTTGACAAAAATAACATCTCCTCCTAACCCACCACACGAAATAACATCACAACGATCACAATAAAATGATCAGATACAATAGCCACAACTCCTAATCCATCCTTCCTTGGAAATTACCCTTCGTCCTCCTATCGTGTTTAATCTAGATGATGAGGAGGAGGAGGAGATCACTAAAATAGATGAAGAGGTGCATAATGATCTAAACTCTTTATTTTCATCTACCATGAGCTTAAATGATAAATCTTGTACACCAAATGAAGAACCTGGCACTTCCCCTAGTTTGGCACTTGCAATTCTCCCTTTGGACAATCAACCACCCTCACAATACACTAAACATGATTGGGAGGCGGATGACTTGTTAGATGGTTGACTTGAATTTTCCTTATCTAGCCTTTTACATTTTTCTTTTTCATTTTCCTTTTTCTTTAGTTTGATTGTATGTGTGTATCATTTTCCCCAGTAATGTGAATTTTATGTTCTCTCTCTTTGTACACTTCTTCTATATGTCGTACCTTTTACCTTTTTATTTTTTTCTTTTGTTTTGTGTTTCTCCTTTTGGGGATGACACAAAGCATTGAGACACCCTATATCTCTTCCATATTGACCCAAATGGTCCCTTTTCCATTTTACTTTATCTTTTCTTGTGTTTTTCCTTTTGGGGATGATGCAAGGCATTGAGACCGAAATGTCTCATTTATGTTGACCCAAAAGCTTTCTCTTTTTCCTTTCGCCTTTTTGTTTTTTTTTTGTTTTTTTTTCTCCTTTTTGGGATGATGCAAAGCATTGAGACTGAAATGTCTCTTCCATGTTGACCCAAAACAAACTTTATTCTTCTTTTGTTTTTTCTCTCTTTATGCCATTCTTCCAGTTCTATGTGTTTTGGGGAATGATGATAGTTCTGATCTCTTTAATCAATACATTGTAGCAATGAACATACTGACCCCAAATCTATAGATCCCTTATTTGTTTGGTGTGTTCCTTTCTGCAGGGAAACTCCCCTTCTTTTGTTTTCTTTTTCGTTTACATGAAGCATCCTTACTTGGAAACATATGACTTGGCATAGGGGCTTTCCAAGTTGGCTCTCATGTCTTGTTTTTATTTTTGCATCTTTCCTTTGCTACTTTAAAGTAATTGCTCACAGAACAGTGTGTAGAAATTCCTTTAAAGTGGGGGGCATACATTGGCATTATTCATTTTCATCTTTCTTGGTTCTTAGTGCAGCCTTGTCACTTCATATGATGCATTTGTCACTTTTTGGATGACATTGGGTGTGATGTCCTTCATAAATGTGATCTATCTTAGCATATTACATTCCTCTTAGTGGCATGATGTGATGTACTACATCCCCTAAGTTGTGAATATTATATTCTTTGATTGGTCCTCTCTTGGAGACATTAGACACAATGTTCCCTAAGTTATAGACCTCACATGAACTTAACAAGACTTCTTTGAACATCTTTTGTATTTTACATTTTACATATTTTCCACCTTGCATAAAACAACTTTCATGCCTGTGGTGTCATCCTATTTGTTCATGAGTTCTAAGCATATGAAGCTTTGCTTGTCTCATGAAGCATGAACTGACATTTTCCTTTGTGGCACCTTGTTAAAGTTATCAGGAGGTATAACTTTGCTATAGTTGAGTGAGAAGCCTATTCCATGGCATGAATTTCCCCATAGCCACATGTGTGTTTTTGAGTACATACCAATCAAGTATATGTTTCTCACCTTTTGGTCCTTCTCACCCAGTGGACAGCCATGAGTTCTATCACCCTAAAGTGAGTATGCATTTTCCTTTTTTAGACAAACATCCTAGATCTGATTCACAACTAGCTGAAAAAATGATCAAAGCTTGATCTGATTTTTCCTTTTCCCTCTCCCTACTCTCTTTCTCTTTCACATGTGTGTTCCTTTGTTCTTATGTTTAGTTTTCAATGGGATTTTCATCCTGTGGGCTTGATCATTTTCATTCCATCTTGCTAGCATACGTACATGTGGATCCCTCTCGATATGCATGGCTACTTTAGTGTGAGCTTGAAGCAAGTTCATCCTCTCACTAAAGTGGGGGCTAAATGTGCCATAGAAAAAAGGATCATTGACATTTTCATGGTTATTTAGGTTTTTCTCTTATGATGCTTGACCTATTTTTCTTTGATTTAATGTTGTAATGTAACTTATACATTCACATTAGGTCATAAATATTCAAATTATGGTGTCTTGTGAAGGTGTTGTGAAGTGTTGTAACACATTTATACACTTTTCTAGACTCTTCTTATTATAATTCATCTAAAAATCACATGTTTATCCCTTGTCAAGTCCTATTTTAAAGTTTTGTAAAGTCTTGTAACAAAATTTCACGTTTTTCTAGGCTTGTAATCAATATTTACACCTTTCTTATGATTTATATGACCCCTTTATGCACTTACAAGTCATAATTTAGTGTATTTTTGAATGTAAACCCAACAAACAACATTAAATGCAACATAATTCCTGACACCCAGTTACAAGCCTAGAGTGGGACCCATTTTCCATGGGTGGCGAATGAGTCCCTCTTGGCTCCAAATTCAAAATAATTCAAAATTTCTTTCAATTTTTTATTCAAAAAGACCTTATGTCAGCCTATGATATTGTATTATTGGGTAATTAGGGCATAAGAGTGTATAAATAAGTGGTTTTCTACCCATTTTACACCTAGTTCATCCAAGCATTCATCTCATTCGCTAATTCATTCACTAGTTCATTCAAGTATTCAATTACATTCAAGCATCATTCAATCAAGCAATTATCAGGCATCTTGGAGTAGCCATTGACATATCTTCAAACTTCAACAATAAGGTTTTGGCGAGTTAGGACATTTGCATGTTGTTATTCATCATTTCCTTCTTCATTTCATTTCTTTATCAAGGGTTTGATTACCAAAGTGGGATTTGACCAAGGCAAATCCCTATACTTTAACCCTTAACCATTTTCCCCCTCTTGGCATGTGTGTTTGCAGGTCTTGTAGGCATATTTTTCAAGGAAATAGGTGTTGAAAAGTGGTCAACAAGTCATCAAAGTGTTTCAATCCAACCAAACCCTAATTCAAGCTTGGAGACAACCTACAACCCGTTTTCTGTAGATTTGACTCCATTAACCCAACAAGAAGACAAGTGCAGATCTGGACCTATAGGATTGACCTTTGAATTTATAGAATTTTGGAGGAGGACTGATTCGCCATCAATGGCGAATAAGTTCTACCTATAGGGTGGAAAAGTTGATTTTGTCAAAAACCAACTCCTGGCAGCTGGAAAGTAATTTCAGGTCCTTTTACCAATAGGAGGATTGATTTCCTATCAATGGAAAATGAATCCCATTGGTGATCAATAGTGATTTATGCCAGTTTTCAAAACCTTCGAGGATCAACATTCAACTTCCAGGTGAACTCTATTAAACCTCATTCAATTCTATTTGCATTAGTTCATGTTTTTATTTCATTTTTGCATACCTCTCTGTGTTTTCAAACATTGCATATTTGATTAGTTTTGCGTTAATAATCAATAAATTTCATCATTTAGTTGTATTTATATCATTGCATTTTTTCATAGTCACATCATACATTCCTTATTTTGAGTGAACCACCTCAATTTTTGGGTTCTATCTCTCTCCTTTTAGGTGAAAAATCCTAAGAGTGCAAGAGAAGTACATAGAACACACCTCAAAATTGATGGTTCACCAAGTATGATTCTTCATCAAAGAATAATACTCATCATCCATAGCACTATCCCACTCTAGAACACTTGAAGCATCTAAAAACTTCTAAGGATCATATGAAATAGCATGACTCAAAAGACTAATTCTTGAAGCCTGAGAACCAATGCGACATGTGTCTATAGGACAACCAACAAGAGGACTAGCCTCCTCAAGAGTAACACGAGCCCATCATGGCCTATTGGGTGGATTAGGAGGAGGTGGATTAGGACCATCATCAAAACTTCCCTCAAGTTGCAAAACATCATCAACTGAAGAAGATTGCGTAGGTTGTTATGAATAAGTCAAAGGAGGATATGTCTGTGTGAAGGACTCAAAAAATAAACATCACAAGGAAAATTAGCCTCTCGTGTGTCAAGATCAAACAATTTGTATGCCTTCACATCCTCAAAATAGAAACAAAGATGTACGATTGACTTTTCTTCTCCATTTATTTATGCCAACCATCCGGAATGAATGCCCAAGCCTCACTACCAAATACTCTAAAGAAGGATACATTGGGCTTGCAATGAGACCAAGCCTCCTTAGGAGTCATATTTTGCACTGCCTTGTGAGGCATACTGTTATAAATATAATTGGCACAATTGACAACTTCAGCCCAGATGTTGGAGCCATGGACCTAGATTAAATCATACAATTTCCCATCTCCTTGAGAGTCTTGTTCTTTCTCTTTGCCACACCATTTTGTTGAGGAGTATAAGGAACCGTGTGTTGATGAAGAATACCATGCTCACTACAAAAAACCTGAAATTCCTTATTGACATACTCCCCCCCATTATCTATGTGTATCCATCGAAGAGAAAATCCTAACTGCTTCTCCAAAAAAAAATTGAAGGTCTTGAAGATGGTGAGAACCTCACTCTTGAGCTTTAGAAAGTAGACCCATTTGCGATGGGAAAAATCATCAATGAATGTGAGCACATACTTATGCCCTAAAAAATAAGGAGTCGGGAATGACATGAGATCACTATGGAACAACTCAATGGGTGTGGTAGCACATGTAGCTTGACCCTTAGGAAAAGGATCTTGATGTTGCTTTCCAAGAACACAACTTGATAAACACCATCTATGTAAGAGATCTTAGGAAGACCAACCACTAAGTTATGTGCATGCATCTGCTAGAAATATCTATAGTTTAAGTGCCCAAATCTTTCATGCCAAATTTTTCTCATTGAATCAGCATAAGAAACAAAACATGAATCTAATGAAGACTCAAAGCCATCAAACTGATAAAAATGATTCTCATTACCAACTATCCTTTAAGCAACAACCTTCTCAGGATCCTATAACTGTCTAATGGTCACATTTTGTGGAGTAAACTCCACTGAATTCCCATCTCTAGAATGAAAAATATGATATATGGAAAGTAGATTTGTTGAAATATCAAGAACATCCTTAATGCACCCATCTAGCATATGAATGGACCCTATCCCCAAAACTAGAATCTATGAGGAGTTCCCAACTACAATCTGAGAAGTAGAAGTATGGACAATGGAATCAAGAAGATCACATGAATTGGTCATGTGATGTGAAGCACCAGAATCAATAATCCAACTATCGAAAGATGAATGAATGGCCAGTGTTGAAAGAGCTTGCTTTTTTCCCAGGGAAGAAAACTTAGGCACTGAAATGTTATGATTATTCATAGATTCCTCCAAGGCCTCAATTCTCTTGAAACATTGAGCCTCATTATGCCCAATTTTTCCACAAAATGAACAAAGATCTCCTTTCTTTTTCTTGGACTTGGAAGAAGAATCTCCAGAGGTAGAAGAATAAGGAGATGGAGTGGAATTTTGATTGTTCTTCAGCTTTGATTTGGAGGGAGGCTCACTACCTGAAGATGATTATGTCTTTGGATTCTTCTTATTCTTTCCTTTACCCTTAGATGATTGAGCAATTAGAGCATGATTCTTAGAACTAGGTAGGGCATCCAATTGAATAAACTTAGCCTCCTCCCTAGTAAGATGCTCACAAAACAACTCAAAGGTAGGAATTTTATAATCTTTCCCCATGGAATCCATAGTTGAATATAAAGTAGAAGAGAACACTTGATAAGGGCCTCTTAGATAGAATCAAGAAGATACATTCATCACTAGATTTATCATGCCCACATCCTTTTAATTGTGACAAAATTAACTTGAATTGTGTAAGGAAATCTTGAATTGAAGGAAATGCATCTCGAGAGAGTGATTGTAGATCCACTTGAAGTTTCAAGACTTGAAATTGATTATTTTTACCATACAATTCTTCAAGTTTGTCCCAAAAATTCTTAGGTGTTTTACACTCTATAATATGAAACAAGTTATCAAATGCACGTAAGCCAATGAGCACTTTTCCTTTATCCATTTTACATCTATGGGTAATTTTTTCATATTTCCTTGTGAATTCAGGTTGTTCTGCATCTAACATTAGCCATAGACCCTTAGATTGTAACAATTAAGTCACTTTTAGCTTCCATGTATGATAATTGTGTGGAGTGAGAGGTTCAATTTTCCTTATATCTACCATGTTGGACAGAAGAACACCAAAAGAAAGAAGACAATGTGGCACTTAAATTGTGCCTTTCACCCCCCCCCCAAAATATATTTAAATTGATTTTGCAACCCCCACTAGAAAATTTCAATGAAGAAATTTTGCAATTTTTACAAGTGACAATCTCAAATTAACTATTTATAACACAAGGTGATTTTTATAATTTTCAAAGAAAATATCTTGCTATAACTGAAAAAGAAGGTTACAAACAAATTCCTTGCAATTTTCTAAGAAATTCCCAAAACATAGTTTTCCATGAGGAGTGTCAGTTAAAACAACACTAGGAATCTCAACACTTGACACTTGAATAGACTCGTTCATGAATTATTCCATGTCAAAATGAGATGTAATGTTGAAAGATGGAGAAGACAAGCTCAGTAAAGACATTGGATATCCTATCACATTATCCAAACCATGTTTAGGACTCTCAAAAAAATTCCTTGAGGGGGATGAATGTATAGATTGAACCGAGAATAAGGGGGGGATATTAACAATGACTCCAAGAGTGATGACAGTAGATGGAAAAGATTGATTGGTTTTTGTAGCAGGAATATCAAGAATAGGTGAAGTCATAGGAGGAGGAGAAGAAGCAGTAGTGACAATGGGGGATGAGGAGACAGGTGGTTCTTCTGGAATGTTCTCATGAGGAGAAATTTATGATCCCTTCTAGCATTCTTTCTCTTCTTTCCTCTCTTCTTGCACAGACTCCTCATGTTCTTCAGTAGAAGGCCCTTCTATGGTTGTTTTTCCTTTCTTACTACCACCATTGACCATAAACTTGATTTTGGGTTTGGATGGCCTACTTGGACTTGGAGCATCATTCTTATTCTTTGTACTTAACTCTGACCTCTTACCAATAGGATCTTGTGTTTCTTCCTTTGATCCAATGAGACATTGTTTCAAATGAATTCCCCTTTCTAGTATCTAGACATTGGTGCTAGGAAGAATAGGATCATATCTTTCTTGGATTGAGGTTACCTCTTTTTGAGACCATTGAATAGGAAGAAGAGGAGATCCTACAATTTTTTTCTATTGATAGGTTGGATCCAAGATGTCTCCATCATCCTCCATGCCCTCAAGAATGTCTACGAAATCCAACTCTTTAATTTGCTTCAAGGTGAGCCTACAATAGTCCAACTTTTTTATTTCTTCATCTATCCTTATATCAGCCCATATGTTCTCAATTCAGTACACATGTGAATAGGCTTTCTTGATTTGATCCTTCATACCTTGTTAATCAAAATCAAGCCTCCTCTTGTGCATTTTCAATGTTACCCACTGTATTTCTAACTCAACAGCTTTAGGTTTGGGAGAAGTTTCAATAGAATATCTACTGATTTTCAATGTAAATTTGGTAGATAAATTACAAGGTCACTAAAATTTAGCAACCTTGCAACCTTTTTTATTTTTGCATTCTGACTTGCAAGGGTACTGAAATTCAATTCTTTTGCAAGTGTAAAAAATGTTTAACTCTACAAAACTAAATTTTCACAATTTGCACCAAAAGGAAAATTTTAACAAACCAACAAAGGTTAACACTTGGAATTACATTCTGAGGCTAGGGGACCATGCACTAGGACCAATGCAATTTTCATCATTTTGCATGCTTAGAGTGTGTGGGTTACGAAATGAAAAAGTTTTGTAGGGATTATTCCATGAACTGAGTGTAGCTAAATTTGAGGATAACACTCACAATATCCTACTCCAAATTAAGTTTATTCAAAACAAAAATTGCAATAAATCTTTCATATTCATTTCAAATAATTTGAAATTTTAACTTCACAAATCAAGCCTTTTCCATTTGTACTTTCTTTTATTCCCTATCTCTTCCCTTAGGTGCAACTTTCCTTTTATTCTCTCTATGTAATTTATTTTTACTCTTTGCTTCTCTTCTCTTATCGTGGCTTGTTTCATACATACTGTATCTTCTATTCCTTACCTTTCCACCCCATTTTCTTTTCTTTTCTCTTATCATAAATTAATTGTTTCTATCAATGAGGCATGCTCCTATGAATTTTATCTACATGCATTTACAAATTATTTTTATGCATTCAACATACTTCTTTGTCCTACATTCTATTCAAATACAACCTCCACTCATTTTCCTCTATCTTATATTAAATCTAAATTTTGTTTGTTTAAAACTTCTTCAAAACAGCACATCTGTAATTCTCTATAATGTGTCTCCTTTTCCTACCCTACACGTTGGTTTGCAATGTTAAAATATTAAACTTCCATATGAACTAGCACAACCCCCTCCCTTTAGTTTCGCATGCATCCTCTACACAACAAGAAGGGACTTGGACTCAAATCTGAGTTATCATTTTAATATTCTATCTGCATTTACTACACTTGCATGGCCTATTCTATTCTCATCATATAGCATTTTGATTTAATTCAAACTGAATTATATGTTTCCCCTCCTTATTACCACAACACCCTCCTATCCTCCTGCTCACACCATTCATCAAATGTACATGTCTTCTTTTATTGTGTTCTTTCAAATCTAACTTCACAGCCCTCTTCCTTGGTCTCCTCATGTACCTATTTTCCTCATGATATGTGACCCCTGTAATATATCTCATGTAGCCTCTATGTTGTCCACTTTCACCCTTCATTTCTATTTTGGTTTTCTAATTTTTAACTCCCTTCCTTCCATAGTCTATCCTATTCCCTATCAGCCTTTTCAAATCATTCCAATGGATTTTCTTGTATTTTAATTTTTAAATTGATCTAATAGTATGGCCTGACCTACCTCCTTTTTTCCTTCCATGGAGTCTAATTTTATTTATTTATCCATAAGTTGTGTCCCTCCATATTTGTGTTAGCTCTCAAAAATGTAGGTAAAGATACCTCAAGAGGCTGCCAATCTCTTGATACGTTTTAGGGTAACAGACAAGGTTGAAAGAATTCAACCTTCTACTCTTCAGGTGCTGCTAAACCTAGGTGGGTGTACCTTACTGAATGAAGCAGACTTTATGTATTTATGATTATATTTCATTCAATTATTTGTCCACAATGTAAAATGGAAGTGAACAAATGAAATCAAACTTGATAGCAATAGCAATCTTCTAATCTAAATCCTAAAATGCTTAATTAACAGATATAAAGAAACTGAATGAATCTAAATGATGAAATCACAGACCAGTGCCTTATTGGGTATGTGGATTCAAATGAAATCAAGATGAGCAACACTCTCTGGAGAAAACTCAAATTATCTGGCATATATTTTGTTTACAACTTGTATAAACATGCAATATTGTAACTACTAAGCTCTACTTTAATAATCCAGATAAAACTCTTTGATTACTGTGATCAACTAAAAGGATTTAATCTTTGCTTGAAAGAACCAATTGATTAATCACACAGATACAACAAATGTGCATTGATAAACTGAACATAAACTTGTTATGTCAATTTAAACATCCAAAAAGCACTAATCTTGGAGACAAGTTAGTAGTATTTTTCATTGAATTCAACAGATAATTGACATCAGAAATGTGTAGCAACATCAATTGACTTTCATAAATACCTCCATTTTGAAAACATGCACCATAGTCTCTGATCTGATAAATTTATTGTACTGTGTCCATCTAATTTGCCTACTGTATATTGAATAAATGATAGCTGATCCTATTTTACAATTACAAAATGCCTATTTATACACCAGCATCAGAAAAAATATATCATATTGAGATCCCATGTCGGCCTTCTACAGAATTTAGGCTCCTTTCATGTTGGCCTGCAACGGTAATTTAACATCCACATGTCGGCCATAGTATTTGAATTTTTGTTAATCTCAATGAAACAGTCGGTGAGACAATCCAACAGTTATCCCGAAGGCAATTCAATCGTTAATCGCTCCATGGTATTATTTGCCTTCGCCGTGACTTATCTAAGTCAAGGAGATATCTTGTAGATCACTTTATGTTTCCTCGAGAGTTCTTTTACCATTCGCATGTCTTTGTGACCTTATGATATTGGGGAGACGTCATGTAGACAAGCCTTTGTCTTGCCGAGAGCCCCCGTGATCAAACTTGTGGTCGTAACATATCGCTCTCGGGAAGACCTTTCATAGAGCACACTACGTCATACCGAAACTCCTTGTCCATTCTGAGTTGTTGAGACAAAAGCACACTCTCACCAACAAGGTCCTTCATTGTTTTCCATCGGCGATACCGAAGGTCACTCACCGAGACCTCTTATCGAAAACCTTAACTCATATCGATATCGCATCCCCCTATGTTGCCGGTCGGCGAGACACAACTAACCTTTCACCGAAAGCCATTTGAAAGAAACCTTTTATGCTCCGTCAGTGATACATATACACTTCATTGAGACCTTTCATTGATAGCTCCAACTCTTACCGATATGAATCCTCCCGCCACCGGTCGGTGTAACAATGTGGATTCATTATGACCTTACACTGAAAGCAGCATGTCTGGCTGAAGAGAACATTTGTGCACAAGTTGGTAAGACAAGAAAGACTCACTATGACATTACCCTGAAGATGATTTCCTTTGCCGATATGCCCATTCCGATGTCAGTCTAGGAGACACAATGAAATCGATAAGACCTCATCCCGATTGTATAACTCATGCTGATGTGATTCCTCCATTGTCACCAAAACAATGCAAATGTCCTGCCGAAAGTCATCTGCATGCAAACCTCGATCGCCATGACATCAAAAACATCTTGTCGATAGGAAACACAGATGTTTTCTAGTAGAAAACGCAACATGGGTCAAGAGACCTTGACCATCTCATGCCGATACAGACCATGATGTGAAAAATGCAGGACTCGATAGATTTATGGGGCTATATGGGCAAAATATGGGTAAAAATATCATGAAGAGAGGAAAATTCTCAAGGTAGGACTCAATTGGAAAATGCATGGGTATGGATAACATAAAAAATCATCAAAAATTTATAGTTCCAACAGTGGCTCCATCTGAGGATGAATGATAGTGAGATCATTGCAAGGATCCAAAATCTTTGGGTGAGCAGACCAGACCAAACACAAAATGATGAACCAATGAGAAAGAAAGGAATAAATGGCAATGGAAAATGAGTGCAAAATGGAAGTGAAATGGATGCAAAATGAAGGTGAACCACAACCCTAAACTGTTGTGCATGGAAAATAATTTTAAAGAGAACAAGCAAGACTTGTCCATGCACTAGCAACCCTTAATCCTCTGTGTTTTAACTTCACCTATTCTAAGTTGTTACAATTTGAAACTCAAATCATACTTTCCCCTGTCAAATACCTGGTTTTGTCTTGAGTTCATCAAATTCTTCTTGAAGACAATCATGCAATCTTCTCTATCACTGTTATTGCAAATTTTTAGAAAATCATCATATTCAGCTTGGCCCAAATTCCCTTCATCATTTTGTAGTTCAACTTCTTCATCATCATGAGGCAAATCACTATTATCTTCAACATAGAAAATATATGCATATTCAATGCAAAATTCCTCATTATCTTTCTCACTATTGTGTACTATAACACACTCTCTCAGTTGTATTGAAAATTCATCATCAAAGTGCTTTTCTTGAGAAACAAAAAAATTTGTTATATCAATATTGTTTGAAACAAACAGATCTACAACCTTTTGCACCTCTTTAACAATACCAATTGGATACAATAGTGGATTATGACTCATATCATCAATATTAAGCATATATGAACCAATCAAATCTAGACCACTATCACCCTTGGTATGCAGATAAACGTCTTCTCCACAAGAGTTAGAAATTTCAAAATCACATACCTCATCTTGAATGGACACAGACTTTTGATCAACTTGAATGGTTTCACCATCAACTTGAGAAATGCACTGAGAGTTATAAGAATCATCATACAAAGATCTTTCACTGTCAAGGAAAATGTAAGGTAGACAAAGAACCTCAGGATCACCTTCATGTACACATCTCTGGTATTCAAGAGTCAGCAAATCTAAAATTTGCTCACTGCTGAGTGAACAATTCTCAACATCCTCATCACTACAGTTATATTCTTCACTTTTGTCATCATCAAAAAGAGGTCCAAGATCATCAGAGAATGAAAAATCAAAAACATTACCAGCGAAGTCACTTATTCCATCATCTAGCTTGTCTGAAATTATTTCCTCTTTACCATAAAGTAGATCTAAAAATACCTGGAATTCATTCTTGGGCATACCTTGGCAAAACATCCTTTCTTCTTCATCAAATGAGTCTTCATGACTTTCAACTGTAATAGGAGGTATTATATACTCATTATCAAATGAACTCACATTGTCCATTGCTTCTTTCTCTTGATTACCACAAGAACCTTCAACTGGATCAGTACTGATTAACTCTGGTTGGGTTGATTCTATCTTGAAGTTGCCAAGATTCACATCACAAAAACAATTGATTTGATCTTGGGGTACATCGTCAACAACTTGGCTCATTCTTGGCTCCCTATACAACCTGACTTCTTGACCATTCATTGGAATAGCTGCATAAGATAAATCAAACTAGATATTTCCCCCAACTGCTGATGTCCATTGTCTTGATAAAAGCATCCCAAACTAAGGAGGAGTATCAATCACTGTTATATCTATATTATATGCCACCTGTGGATAAGTAGCCAGCTTGACTTCAACATTTCTCATAATACCTACAACAGGAATAGGTTTGTTATCCATTGCATAATATTTCCCTTCATATGTATTAACCCACATGCCAAGCTGCTTCATAACTCCTACTGGCATGATGTTTATAGCTGCACCAGAGTCTATCATGCAATTCCTCAACAACTTGTTATTTATACGCAATGTAGTGAAAAAAGGATCAACATGTGGGGGAGTTGTCAATACATCACTCAAGCAGACTTCTGGGATATTTACTTTCTCCTGCCTATTGATAGCTACTTTATTTTCAGAATTCATTATCAATTGAACAACATAGTCTCTGTATTCTTTAATTTTCATCATCTCAAGTAGTGGAACAGACATTTTTAACTGGGATAATGCCTGAGTGAAGTCAAAAGAAGAGCCCTCCACCTTAACAATTTTTTTTTGCTCCAATGCTTCTCCTTTGTTTTCTTCCTTCTCTCCTTTACTAGGCTGGTCAGACCTTTGTATCTCTTTGTGTAATTCCTTTACTTCCTCCTTTTGGATAGGCTTCTATTCATTGTTATGATGTTGTTTATTTTCTGGCTTCTTCACAATTCCTTGTGTTACCTTCTAGTCCTTCATGAAGATTCCCCTGGGGACACCATTCTCATTTACTATTCTATTTCTCAACCAGTATTTACTCTTTGCTTCCTCAACTACAGCAATATTTAGTCTCTCTATCTCCTCTTTGGTGAGTCTCCTCATACTGTAGTGAGTAGGCATTTCATCATAATGTGATTCTATATAATCCTCTTCAGAATCATAAAAGACCTACTGTTCAGCCATATGGACATTGTATTTCTGATTTGAAACATCGTACTCATATCCTTCATCTTCTGAAGATGAGTACCCTTCCTTAACATGGTGAAGAGTATTTGAAGTCAAATATACTGTGTGATCTTCTCCACCGCTTCCTATCAGCATTCCCTCTTCTTGCATCCTTTGGGAAACAACACAATAGTCTGGGGAATGTGGCTTATCACAGCTTCACAGAAATAATTGTTACTCACCATATAAGTTCCCTTCTTGCTCAACGGATCAGGAGTCTCCTTGTTTCTAGGCCTAGCTGTTATACATTTTATGTCCTTCCAGTCTGTATTATAAGGCATATCATGCAACCTCGGCCTCTCATTCCTGTATGTACTGATAATTGTTTCTTTGCAGAGGATCCCTAGGGTTGTCTCTTTTACTAATTATACCAGCAGCCTTCCTGTTGTTTTCAATTGTCAACGCTAACTTCTGAGCTTTAGCCAGATCTCTTGGGAATCTATTTCTCAATTCATACCCTGTTTTAGGATCAAATGCATTCAAATAAACACTCAAAGCTACAAAATCTAGCAGCCTTGATCCAGGAGGTATTTTAGTCTGCAACTTGTTGAATCTTCGGTTGAAATCATAAATTAAGTCATTCTGATTTTTCGGAATTCGCATCAATTCATGAAGAGCTGCATTTGGTGCATTTAGATTCCCATACTGCTCTAAGAATCGATCTTGGAATATTTGAAGAGAATTGATTGAGAATGCTAGCAAACTGTTGAACCAATCCCTAGCATCCTCAATAAGTGACATCATAAACAACTTCATGTGTAAATCTTCATATGGCACATCTATGTCTTGGATGAAAATGTTGAAACTTCTTAAATGCTCTTCAGTAGTGATTGCATTACTCCTTGTAAATTTGGGCACCATACCCCTCCAACTACCATCCATAGGGTAAGGGTATAACTGAAAACCTGCTAAATCAAACTGTCTAATCATGGTTGTATGCTGGTGAGGGGGAGGAATGGGTGGACACTGATGCTAGTGCATGGGATTATTGTACTGTGCATTCTACTGTGGGATAAAAGACTGATCAGGAGGTGGATGCATACCTGTATGTTGTGTGGGGATATGAGGTGGATGATTTGGCTGCTTATAGTGATTCCATGTCTGATGGTGAGGAGACACTGGTGGATTTGAAGACCCTGCACCATGATTACCTTGCTTATGAGGTGGTACATACTTTGGGGGGCAATCAGCTGGCTGATTAGTAACTTGAGTTTTCTGCAATGTAGCCTCTAATTCCTCTATCCTCCTCCTCTGTAATTCAAACTGTGCTTTTACTTCCTCAGGAAGCTCATGATCAATAAACACATTTTGGTTACTCTCCATCTTCTGATCATATTCATGTTGAATTTTGATTCATTCAGCCTCAAGTGCAGCTTCAAACTCAGCCTGTTTCTGAGGATCAAGAGAAAAGAAAGGATTTCTTTGATCTTTAGGGGTATAAAGTTTTGCACTTGAATTGTTTCTCCATGTATCATAGCGATCACATGTTTCACCATGTGCTCTTGGTGCTTTGCCTTTGTCTATTATGCACATGTCCTCACTTATTCCTTTTCCCTTATCAACCTTGTCATCTTTGTGCATCCACTTAGTGCTGCCAACAGGAGCTCCAGTATGACCTCCCCTATACTGAGATCTTCTTCCATTCATGTTTGAACAAATGCAATGTTTCTTTCAGAGTTGCCACCTACTTTTCCAAAAGTAGGAAAATGATTATTTCTGATCTTTTACCTAGCGAAATCACTCTTTCTACATCTTCTCAAATTGTAACCTTTTCTTCAATGACTCTATAATGTGGTCTTCAACCAAATTTTTTGGTATAGTCCCCAATAGAGTCACCAATTTGTTAGCTCTCAAAAAATGCGGTAAAGATACCTCAAGAGGCTGCCAATCTCTTGATATGTTTTAGGGTAACAAACAAGGTTGAAAGAATTCAACCTTCTACTCTTCAGGTGCTGCTAAACCTAGAGGTGGGTGTACCTTACTTAATGAAGCAGACTTTATGTATTTATGATTATCTTTCATTCAGTGATTTGTCCATAATGGTAGATGGAAGTGAACAAATGAAATCAAACTTGATAGCAATAGCAATCTTCTGATCTAAATCCTAAAATGCTTAATTAACAGATATAAAGAAATTGAATGAATCCAAATGATGAAATCACAGAGACCAGTGCCTTATTGGGTATGTGGAGTCAAATGAAATCAAGATGAGCAACACTCTCTGGAGAAAACTCAAATTATCTGGCATATATTTTGTTTACAACTTGTATAAACCATCAATACTGTAACTACTAAGCTCTACTTTAATAATCTAGATGAAACTCTCTTATTATTGTGATCAACTAAAAGGATTTAATCTTTGCTTGAAAGAACCAATTGATTAATCACACAGATACAATAAATGTGCATTGATAAACTAAACATAAACTTGTTATGTCAATTTAAACAACCAGAAAGCACCAATCTTTGAGACAACTTAGCAGTATTTTTCATTGAATTCAACAGATAATTGACATCAGAAATGTGTAGCAACATCAATTGACTTTCATAAATACCTCCATTTTGAAAACATGCACCATAATCTCTGATCTGATAAATTTATTGTATTGTGTCCATCTAATTTTCCTACTGTATATCGAATAAATGATAGATGATCCTATTTTACAATTACAAAATGCCTATTTATACACTAGCATCAGAAAAAAAATATCATATTGAGATCTCATGTTGGCCTTCCACAGAATTTAGGCTCCTTTCATGTCAGCCAAAGTATTTGAATTTCTGTTAATCTCAATGAAACAGTCGGCAAGACAATCCAGCAGTTATGCCGAAGGCAATTCAATCGTTAATTGCCCTGTGGTGTTATTTTCCTTCATCGTGACTTATCTGAGTCAAGGAGATATCCCGTAGATCACTTTATGTTTCCTCAAGAGTTCTTTTACCATTCGCATGTCACTATGACCTTATGATATAGGGAAAATGTCATGTAGACAAGCCTTTTGTTTTGCCGAGAGCCCCTGTGATCAAACTTGTGGCCGTAACATATCGCTCTCAGGAAGACCTTTCATAGAGCACACTACATCATACTAAAATTCCTTGTCCATTCCGAGTCACTGAGACAAAAGCACACTCTTGCCGACAAGGTCCTTCATTGTTTTCCATCGGTGAGACCGAAGGTCACTCACCGAGACCTCTTATCGAGAACCTTAACTCATATCGATATCGCATCCCCCTATGTTGTCGGTTGATGAGACACAACTAACCTTTCACCGAAATCCATTTGAAAGAAACCTTTTATGCTTCGTCGGTGAGACATATACACTTCACTGAGACCTTTCATCGATAGCTCCAACTCTTACCGATATGAATCATCCCAACACCGGTCGGTGTAACAATGTGGATTCGTTATGAACTTACACCGAAAGCAGCATGTCTGGCTGAAGCAAACATTTATGCACAAGTCGATAAGACAAGAAGGAATCGCTATGACATTACCCCGAAGATGATTTCCTTTGCTGATATGCCCATTCTGATGTCAATCGGGGAGACACAATGAAACCAATAAGACCTCATCCTGACTGTATAACTCCTACCGATGTGATTCCTCCACTATTGCTGAAACAATGCAAATGTCTTGCTGAAAGCCGTCTGCATGTAAACCTCGATCACCATGACATCATAAACGTCTTGCCAATAGGCGACACAGACGTTTGCTAGTAGAAAATGCAACATGGTTCAGGGAGACCTTGACCATCTCACGCTGATACAGACCATGATGTGAAAAATGTAGGACTCGATAGATTTATGGGGCTATATGGGCAAAATATGGGTAAAAATATCATGAAGAGAGGAAAATGCTCAAGGTAGGACTCAATTGGAAAATACATGGGTATGGATAACATAAAAAATCATCAGAAATTTACAGTTCCAACAATTTGTTTGCAAAACTTTAATCTTCTATAACACAACCTTTGGGTATCTTTGTACAAATATTTAATAGAATAAAATGGTAATTGAAATTTCCATTTTATTGACTCTTCTAAATTTCTATGCCTTTCCATATCCATCCACAACCTTCCAAAACCATCATAAATTCTAAACAATGAAATTTGAATCTAAATTATTGCAATATGATATTGTATCAATTAATGACAATAATATTGCTCAATCACCTCCAAATTGACCACCAAGATTGCATTCCAAGAGATAAAGCCAAAACTAAAACAAAACTCCAAAATGAAATATTTTTGGGTCAATGAGTATTACACCTATACTGAGATGCTCCTGCATCAATCCATGATAAGGTGTGGCCCTTGGCTTTCCTCACTCATGAATACCATTTGTAATTCATCTTCCATCTAATTTTTAGTATGGATAGTCTCGTAGTCTTCACATTTGAAAATGCATTTTAAATTTCAACTTGCTCCTCTTTTAATTGCATAAACCCCTTTTACCTTCCTTGAAATCAATTCAAACTTATGATTACATGATTATAACCAAACAATTGAATCCTTCAAATATTGAAAAATCTAAATGTCAGATAAATGTTAAAATTGATGTGTGAAATTTTGACAATCATTATCAATAATGTCAACCAATCTTCGTTGATGACCACCAAAACCAAATTAAACTTCCCATTGAAAATGAAAACCAAAACCAAAACAATAAAACCAAACTGAATTTTTTGTCGATGTTGATTACTATTTGCCCAAGGTGCTCTTGCATCAGATTTGTTGTTGCATATCACCTTAGACCTACAACAACAATGGCTGCTAGTCTCTCCCAAGAAAAAATATGCCCACCTCCACTCCCCAAATTTTAGAAAATAAAGATCAACTAAAAATTGTCAAATTACCTTTTATCATGCATCCACTATCTCTCTCTTCTTGTAAGATCAACTGAAAATCAAAACCAAATCAAAAAAAATTGTTGTATATCACCTCAAACCTACAACAACAATGTATGCTAACCTCTCCAAAGAAAAACTACACCCACCTCCACACTCCCCAAATTCTGGAAAAGAAAGATCAACTAAAATTGTCAAATTACCTTTTGTCATGCATCCACTATCTCCATCTTCATGTAACTCCCATCTCCACGCCCAACCTAGGAAATCCATCAAAAATTCATAAATTAACATATTAATTGCTCCAATTCATGCTCAAACCACAACCAAGAAAATTTCCAAAATATTTTGCTAGCTACGATTCTCCACTCCTCACAAATGGGGACCCATTTTGAAAATGCACTACTAGCACAATATGGGCACCCAACTTTTCCTATATTTTTTGATGAGTTATCAATACATTAATCAAAACTTGTAACTCCCCCAAAACCCATGCCCAAGATTGGATTTTTTGGAATTTCACAATTAAATTTATCTCCCAAGCTAACTCCACTTCAAAATTTGCAAATATTATAAAAAGTCTAATTTATTTAATATTTTAATTTGGTCTTCATATTGTAATTTATTCCTCCAAATGAGTAATTATCGAGACTAAGGAAAATAAAAAATAAATACTTTATTTTTTGGTTGATAAGGATTGCCCTTTACTATGGATGCTCCTGCATCAAACACCCATGGTAATTTGAAATGAGTTGAACTCATAAAAATTTATAGACTGTGTGCTTATCTTGGACCCATCTATTTACCTTATCTACCTGAACATCTTTCCAAACCTGTCTCTACAATATAATGGCTCTCCCATCTTTCATTCTTCCTCTCTTTCTCCCTCTTTTTATATAATCCAACTCCCACCAATATACACTATGAAATTTTAGAAAATCATAAACATTAGTTTCCTCTTCTTCAAGAAATAAAGAATCTTATGCATTCTCTTTCTTTGTTATTGTTGAAATAATTTATTCATCATCAACCTTAGTTTCAACATTGTGCTCCTTTTTCTCCTTACCTTCTAAAAGATAACTTTTAGTTGCAATCTCTTCATCCTCTACACTCACATCAATGTTAGCAACATAATAAAAAGGTCCATCTTTCACATCCTACAATAAACTATCAGTCATAAGATCTTCATTTGCAGCAATCTCTTCATCAAACAACTCAACTTCTACTTGTTCATCTGCTTCCACATTTTCAACTATAACACCTTCATCTACCAATGCATTAATTGCTGAAATATCCTCATTTACACTAATCTTATCATGCTCAAATAAATAATCTTCAATAAAATTTTCACAAAAATAAATTTTTACCTCTTCTTCCTCCACTGAAACTTCACTCTACCTATCTTGAATGTAATCAATATTGTTGCAACTTGCATTAGCAATTCATAATCTTCATCCTCATCCTCTTTCACTAATTCTTTAACTCCATTAGCCAAAAAAAAATTAGTTTCATTACATACCATTCCTTCTTTTTTCAAAGGCTTCAACTTGTGCTTGATTTCATCCTTCATCAAGGAGTATGTATTGGCATACCCATCGTGCATTGCTTTCCTATCAAACTACCAAGTTATTTCCAATAACAAGTGACAAAAATCCATAGACATTCTATCACACAAAACTTCACCATGATAATCACCAATCTCAAATCTTACCAAGCATTATTCATTCACCAAAAATTTACGGTCATATTGCAATCAAGCAATCCTATATGGTTGTGGATGCCTTCTCCTTTCCAACTAAAAATTGTTCACCATTTATTTAGAAACAATATTTTTAGTAATTCCCCCATCAATAATTGCATTAAATACTTTACCTTCACACTTACATCTTGTTTAGAACAATATTTTCCTTTGATCTGGTTCTTTTCTCTCATTCATCAAGTCTCTTCTAGTGACTAGTGCTTCTCCTCTTTCTGCTTCTTCAGAATGTGATGACTTTGCATCTTCCTCATTGACATTTGATTCCCTTGCATTTTTTTCAGTCTTTCTATTGGTTCTTTTTTATTATGAGGACAATCATAATATTGATGACCCTCTTCTCCACACCTAACACAGGTTCCTTGAAAGCCTCCTCTTTCGAACTCTTTACCTGATCTTCCTCTTCCTCTAAAATTTTTCTCATGGCCCAACTTGTTTGAACTATCACCTCTTTCATCTTTGTTATCCTTAGTGTCTTTAATTTTTTGTTCATCCTCATTTTTCTACACATAATCTCTACCCTGTCCTTTTTGTTTATTCTCAAATTTTCTATTCAACTTTCAAAGCAAATTGATAGGATTCTTCCAAATTAAAAACTCTCACCAAACTTAGTTCTTCTTGAATGCTTGGCTTCAGTATTTTGATGTATCTTGCTACCTTCTCCTTTTTGGATTTTGAATGTCCCATTATAATCAAAATTTTGTTGAATTCTTCAGTATACTCTTTCATAGTTTATGTTCCTTGTCTCAAACTCTATATTTTTTGAATAACTCAAGTTCATAATCCATAGGAATAATTTTTCTCTTCATTTTTTCCACCATTCTATCCCACTTGGTGATCTCCTTTCCTCTCCTACCTCTTTCAATCTATATTTATTTCCACCAAATACTTGCATGTCCTTTCAAATTTTCCTTTACAAATCTTACTCTATTTGGGTCTTCAATCTCTTTGAACTCAAAGAATTCTTCCTTGTCATTTATACAATCTATAAGCTCATATATATTTAAGCTTTAATTAAATGTTGAGACATCCATCTTTGGTCTTTTTCCAATCTTGTAAATGACTCTAAGCAATCTGATTTCTCCAAGATCTATTTCATCATGTGCTTCTTCTTTGAATCGTTCCTCATTCTTAGCTTCATCTTCACTTTCATCTCTTCCTCTATGTTCAACTCTTCTATGTATTTATTCTTGCAATGTCTCTATTTACCTTCTAAGGGCTCTAAAATCATCCATACTAGGAGGGTTTCTACCTCCACCTCTACCATGGTGGGCTACTCTAAGAGGCATTTTTCTCAACACCCATGTAACTCATAAGTCCTACTACAAACTACCTCGCTTTGACGCTCTACCTACAAACTCAAGAAATTTTTCTCTAATACCACTAATGTAAGGGGTATCCAAGCCCTCAAATAAAATCTCCAATACCACAAATAAAACAAATAATTTATATGAAATTGTACCAAAATCCTACCCAAGAATTTTGATTGATTAACTATTCAAATTTCTAATTTTTTACATGGGATTCACTGTAAAACTAGAAATACAAAATTCACAGCCACATGGGTTCTTGGAAAACCTCAAAAATTAGATATGGAGTGAAATGATGAAATTAGGGGTTCCAACTTTTAGGAGATGGAACATACAAAAGGGGTTTAGGACCATTCCACCTATTTCCTTCAAGTTTCATTCAAGGAAACCTTAGAGATCTCAATCTAGGGATGGAATGGAGGAAAGATATCTGAAATAAGTTTTCATAGGGTGTGATTATAGACAATAAGGGGGTTAAGCAAAGGCTTGGAAAGATAATTAATGAAAATAACATGCAAAACCTACTGATATGACCTAGAAAATGAACTCAAATTAGAATAACAAACTAGAGATAAACAAAGGTGCACTTGGAAAGCTAAAGATGCTTGAAACAAGGTCTGCAATATTGAAATTATGACTTTTCAAGCACACTAGGAATCATAAGCCAATAGGGGAGATTTAGCCCCAATTTAGGGTTTCGGGCCAAATCTAGAATCTAGAACTGCTAAACCAGGATCTACAGAAAATGCTTGAAATTTGGTATATTAAGACTCATATGCCACAAGTGGTGATTTAGTCCCAGTATCAAGATTGATTTGAAACTCTGATATCCTCTAGTGATCTCCTATAGCTTCTCTCCCTTCTGATCTCTGCATTTGAAACATTAAATTCTGACCTATAGGTGACTTTTTGTGATCTTGTAAGATAGATGACAACTTTGAAAATTTTGCAACTTTGATAACTTTTCTCTAATCTTATTGTATTAAGGGATACCTTGATAGTGTATTGGTGATACACCTTGTGGTTGGGATGAATTATATTGAAGGCTACCCTAATGATGTGTTGGCAGGACACCTTATTGATAGGACAAATTGGGAAAGGTACCCTATGGCACACCTTCTTGTTGGAGAAAACCATTCTAAAGGTTACCTTGATAGTGTGTTGGTGTGATACCTTGTTAATGGGAAAAATTGGTAAGGGTACCATGTGGCACACCTTATTGTTGGAGTGAAATTTTTCAAAGGTTACCCTAATAGTGCATTAACAGGACACCTTGTTGAAGGGATGAATTGGGAAGGGTACCCTATCGCACACCTTGTGTTGGACTAAACTGCTCTAAAGGTTACATTGATAATGCGATGGTAGGATACCTTGTTGATGGGACAAATTGGGAAGGGTACCATGTGGCACACGTTGTTGTTGGTACTATTGATTGGGAAGGGGGCCATGTGGCCCACCTTGTTGATTGGAAAGGGTACCTTGTGGCACACCTTTTTGTTGGTACTATTGATTGGGAAGGGGACCATGTGGCCTGCCTTGTTGATTGGAAAGGGTACCTTGTGGTACACCTTGTTGCTGGTACTATTGATTAGGAAGGGGACCATGTGGTCCACCTTGTTGATTGGAAAGGGTACCTTGTGGCACACCTTGTTGTTAGTACTATTGATTAGGAAGGGGACCATATGACCCACCTTGTTGATGGTACTATTGTGGGAATTTCCCTTGTTAGTTTGGTACATTTTATGGAGGGTCAACATATGAAGTGTTTGGGGCATGTACTAAGAGAAACCTCACTGGTATTGTTGGGCCAATGTCACTTGTTCAATTTGGGATGGTTTTCTATACAAAGGGTTTTCCACTGGTTGATCATTTTCTTGTGTGAATATGGGTGGCATGTTTGGGTATTTATCTCATAACTAAGTTATATCCTAAGGGAATGAGATGAGGATCTTTAAGACCTTCTATGTTGAATTCTATAGGAAACTTATCACCACTCTTTTCTAACTTGAAGAAATAAGTGTTTGGATCCTTTCTTAAGAGTTTATTCATCAACTTGAGCACCTTGGGATTGTTCAAATGTTGAAATAATTCTTCATCATTTATTTCTTCCTCACTATCCACCTCCTTTATAACCATGTCCTTTGGGTTCTTGTTTTCTCTCTCCATTGCTTCTTGTTATCTACAGATTAATTTTTTACTCACTAGGTGATTGGTTTTATGTTGTGGTTAATGTGGACCTCTTTTGAGGTGTTTCTTAACCAAATATTTTTGGAATGGGAGCTTCTCTTGAACTTCTAGGGTTTTGCACCTAAAAGGAGAGGTACCAAAAATATTAATTGCTCATTCAAGAACAAACCCTTGAGATTCCAATGCAAAGGAGATTAAAAATTTTCATAGGGTATTGTCCTAAATGTTGAAGACTAATAAAAGAGATTAACTACTAATGTAAAACTTGGAAAATACAAGATGTTTGAAAACACAATGTGATATGCAAAAAGACCTAGAAATGCAAGTAAACTATAACAGAAACTTATGATATTGAAATTATGCACCTAGAGATTGGAAAGAGATAGAATGGAACTTTGGAATCCTAAAAATTCACTGTTGATGCCAATCGGGGCTCATACGCCAAGCTAGGTGACTTAGTCCTGCTTCGAGAAGACTATTCCAAAACAAGTTTCGGACAACTAGGTACTCAGAACTACAAAAATATATGTTTGAGAATAGGTATCAGGAATTATTCACCACTAATGGTGAATCATTACACCTTGAGATTTCTAGAAATTCAAAAGTGGAATCTATAACTCCCGGTCTGCACTTCTGCTCCTAACAGGTTTTTGGATCTGAAACTGTAGAATTCAATATGTAGGTGTTCTCCAAGCTTCTCTTAGGTATTTGAAAACTTTGAATAGCTTTGATAATTTGTTGAAAACTTTTCCAATCTTTCTCTTTGACAAATTTGTAACCTAGACCTGCAAATCACATGCAAAGAGAGAAAATTGTAGTAGGGTTAGTGAATAGGGGTTTGCCTTGGTCAAACCCTGGGTTGGTAATTAAACCCTTAAAAATGAAATGAATATGGAAATATAATGATGAATTAACAAATACAATGCTACAACTCACCAATTCCTTGAAGTAGAATTATGCAGACATGCCAGTAATAGCTCCAATGGGTGTATACTTGAAGATGCTTGAAATGCTTAGAATGCTTAAGTGATGGATTGATTAATTGATTGAATGATTGGGGGTGAAATGAGTGGGAAAACCCTATATTTATACACAATTATGCACTAATTCCCAAAAATACATCATAGGCCGACCTTAGATCTTAGAAAATAAAAACCTGCTAGAAATTTGAAATTATTTTGAATTTTGTGCCAAAGGGGACTTATTCGCCCCTAATGGCGAATGGGTCCCACTTAAGGAATTTTAAGTGGGTGTTAGAATTTAGATATTTTAAATGATGTTTATCAAGATTATTTTCAAAAATACACTTAAGTAAGGCCTGTAGATGTAAAATGGGGCCAATTAAAGCATAAAAAGGTCTAATTATTAATGACAAGCCTAGAAAAGTGTGAAATTTTGTTACAACACTTTCAAATAAGGCTTGGTAAATGATAAAAAGAGGTTATTTAGGTGAAATATATTAATAAGATCCTATAAAAGTGTGAAAGTGTGTTACAACACTTCACAACACTTTTGCAAGGCATCATAAAATTCTTATTAGTCCACAAGGGCCCAAGACATAATGTGAATGTGTTGACCACATTACAACACTAAATCAAGGAAAAACTAAGCCAACATCCACAAGGACTCAAATGAGCATGAAAATGTCCAAAGATCCATTTTCTATGCTACATTTAGCCTCCACTTTAGTGAGAGGACCTGCTTCAAACTCACACTAAAGTAGACAAACATGCATGTCAAGAGGGATCCAAATGCACCCATGCTAGAAAGATGAGACAACAATGATCAAGAGGAGTGATCAAGCCCCCAAGATCAATATCCCATGGAAAACTAAACATAAGCATGAAGGAACACACATGACAAGGCCAATCATACACTGCCAAAGATAAAAAAGGAGAAAAGAAAAAGAAAGAAGAGAGAGAATTGGAACAAGCTTTGATTGTTTGTCCAAAAAAAAAATGCATTCTTACTCTGAGGTGATAGAACTCATGGTTTTCCACTGGGTGAGAAGTCCTAGAAGGTGAGAAACATACACTCATGGCTATTATGCACTCACACACACATAGGTGGCTATGGGGAAAGTCATGCCTCGGATTGGGCTTCCCACTCAACCATACCAAAGTTATACCTCCTAATAACTTTAATAAGGTGCCACAAAAAAATGACTTTTTGAGCTTCATGAGACAAGCAAAACTTTGTATGCTTGGAGCTCATGAACAAACATGATGGCTCCAAAAGAATGCAAGTTGTGTTCTGAAAGGTGGCCATATAAAAAAATGAAAAATGCAACATGCAAAGGATGTTTGAAGGAGTCTTGCTTAGTTCATGTGAGGTCTTTAGCTTAGGTAACATTGTGCCTAATGTCTCCAAGAGAGGACCAATCAAAGAATAGAAGATTCACAACTTAGGGGATGTAGTGTGTCACATCAAGACACTAAGAGGAATGTAATATGCTAGTATAGATCACCCTCATGAAGGACACTATACCTAGTGTCATCCAAAAAGTGACAAAATCATTGTATGAAGTAAGAAGGATGCATTAATAACCATGAAAAAGGAAAATTCAAAAGAATAATACCAATGTATGCCCCCACTTGAAAGGAATTTCTAAGCACCATACTATGAGCAATTACTTTAAAGTACCAAATAAAAAATTCAAACAAGGATAAAGACATGAGAGCCAAATTGGAAAGCCCTATGCCAAGTCATATGTTTCCAAGTAAATCTATGTCATGTAAAGGAAAGGAAAAAAATAAAAGGAAGGGGTCACCCCCAAAATGAAAACACCAAACACATAAGGGATCTATGGATTTGGGGTTAGTATGTTCATTGCTGCAATATTTTGTAAGGAGCTTAGAACTGTCCTATCCCCAAAATGCACATAGAACTAGAAGAATGACGCAAAGAGAGTGAAATCAAAGAAAAACCTTTTGGGTCAACATGGAAGAGACATAGGGTGTCTTGACACCTTGTATCATCCCCAAAAGGAAAACACAAGACAAAAATAAAAAAGATAAGGTGAAAGAAAAGGAAAAGATTTTTGGTTGACATGAAGGAGACATGAATGTCTCAATTCCTTGCATCATCCCCAAAAGGAAAACATAAGAAAAAGATAAAATAAAAGGCAAAGAAAAAGAAATCATTTTGGATCAAAATGAAAGAGACATGAATGTCTCAATTCCTTGCATCATCCCCAAAGGAAAACACAAGAAAAAGGTAAAATAAAAGGAAAAGAAAAATAAATCCTTTTGGGTCAACATGAAAGAGACATGAATGTCTCAATGCCTTGCATCATCCCCAAAAGGAAAACACAAGAAAAAGATAAAATAAAAGGCAAAGAAAAAGAAATTCTTTTGGGTCAACATGAAAGAGACATGAATGTCTCAATGCCTTGTGTCATCCCCAAAAGGAAAAGGAAAGCCAAAAAGTGAAAGAGATACATGACATAGAGAAGAATGAAGGTACAAATAGAGGAATGTCACAAAGAGGGATAACATCAAAAAAAACATCACGGGGGAGCACATTACACACATACAATCACACAAAAGAAAAAGAAAATTCAAAGGACTAGTAAGGAAAATGCAAGTCAACTATCAAGTCATCCACCTCCCAATCATGTTCATTGGATTTTGAAGGAAAACAGTTGGCTAAAGGGACAAAAGCAAGTGTCAAACTAGAAGTACTAGGTTCATCACTTTGTATAGGAGATGTCTCAGTTAATCTCATGGAAGAGGAAAATAATGTGTTCAATTCATTATGCACCTCTTCATCAATTTTAGTTGTTTCCTCATTGTCATCCAAGTTAATCACAATATGAGGAAAAATGATAATATCCAATGAAGAATGCAACTCTTGTTGTGATTGTTGTATTGGATCAATTGGTGGTAGGTGGGAAGAAGAATTATCATGCATTACTTCGATCGAGTTTGGATTTTGATTTTCATTGTTAGGTTCATGTAACTTGTGAGCAAGTGCACAATGTCTATTTCTATGCTCTCGAGCACCTCTATTTCTTTTGGTTTTATTTTCAAGTTGTGTTTTTGTAAGAGCGGGTTGATCAACCATAGGTTCCTTTTCTTCCCTAATGGGAGGAATGGAAGGAATCATAGGAGGTTGGTCAACCACTTTCTCTTTTTCCTTGTAAACTTGTTTTATTTAAGGAGGCATGAAGTGGTTGTTGTCATTGTCTCTTGGTCTTTTGGACGATATAGGTGAAGTGTCTAGTGTTGGTTGATCTAGATTATGTGGTTCATGTTTAGGTTGAAGCATGGTTTCATTGATGATGGGGGTGTCAGAGGTAGGTGGGGACATGTGTTAGAGAGACAATTTGGTTATTTTCTTTGCTTTGAATTTTTAGTAAGCTATGAAAAAGAAGTCTTGTCGTGGCGTTATAGGTTCCATGGGATCAGGACAAAATGCTTCTAAGGAAAAGTTTCCTTTGGAAGACAAGGGGTTAAAGCCACTATGGTGGATAGTGAATTTTTCATTGTCAAATGGAAAATTTAAACATTTTTTTTATAACCAAAGGGATGACTTTCATTGAGCGAAGCCACGGATGGCCTAGCCTCAAATGAAATTGGTTCGACTACGGGATGATGGAGAATGTGGAATCTAATGTTTTTGGTCCTATTTGTAATGGAAGGGTGATTGATCTAATCATAGGGAAAGAAAAACCATTACGTGTCTTGATCCATGATTTTGGTTTATCATAGTCATCTTGATAAAGTTCATGCAATACTAAGAATTCCTCGAGGATCACATTCTCTCCACAGGAAAGATTTATTAGTCTGTCATTAGTGGGCTTGTCATGGATATGGTTGGCTATGTAGAGAGGACCATCGAGTAGATGTCTAATTATATCCTTAGAGGAGAAATAAATATCAAGAGAGCTCTTAGGTCAGCCCTTATGAGGGATAACATCTATCACACCTACCATTTCATCCATAGGATTAACATTGATATCATATGAGGTAAGATCATGATGGTCATCGTCTGTATCAACATTCATCACATCATTCTTTGTAGTTTAACTAGCTTTGACAAATGAAACATTTTGTTTGGGCATTGGATCGGTGAAAATTTGCAAGTTTTGATTCGAAGGAGCAACAGACTTATTTCCTTGATCACTAACACTTGCAATAGATAAACGACTGGAATCAATGAGGTCTTGCACAAGATGTTTAAAACGCTTGCAATGTTCTGTGTCATGTCCATTTTTTCTATGATAATGGCAATAAGCATTTGATTTAAAGGTTGGGGGTAGAGGCTTATTAGGGTCAAGTGTTTTGATGGGAGGCAAGGTAATCATTTGCTATAGTAAAATTTGGGACATTGTGTTATGAAGGGTGATAGGTAAGGGTGTGTGTGGCGTAAAAAAATGGACACTCTTGAGAAAAGAGACAATTTCACGCTTAATTTGGACCTACTTTTGTGTACCCTTGCATCATTTATTCTTCAAAATAGCATTTATAAGCCCCTAGGACCCATTATTTTTTTATCTAGAGGCCTATTTTACTTGAAAAATCATCTAAATCCTGACAAACAACACTTAATTCACTCATATCCTGAAAACCCACCTCCAAAAACCATTAGTGGGACCCATTTGCCACCTTGGGAAAATGAGTCCACTCTGGTGGGACCCATTCACCAAGGGTGGCAAATGAGTCCCTTTTGGGGGGAAATTCAAATTTGAGCAGGAATTTATTCAATTCAACTTAATTTTTCGGTAGATGTCAGCCTCTTAGGTCTAAATAATGGGAAAATTAGGTGTTGATGCCTATAAATATGCATTTTAGGT
The DNA here is from genome assembly GCA_007258455.2 of Sequoia sempervirens. Classification (NCBI taxonomy): domain Eukaryota; kingdom Viridiplantae; phylum Streptophyta; class Pinopsida; order Cupressales; family Cupressaceae; genus Sequoia; species Sequoia sempervirens. The sequence continues at coordinate 13,649,766 of VDFB02353493.1, read as the reverse complement.
CATTTTTCACATCTCTTAGCCATTTTTACAAAGAAAAAATCAAAATACAAGCATTATGAGTCTTCCACAATAAGTTTCATTAGCATTTTCTACAACAAAGTTGAAGCTTTAGGGCAACAAACTAGGGTTTTTGCAGGTCTTCAAGCTCACTTCGCATTCAAGATCCAACATTGCAAAGAGTTTATGATGGATTCCTATGGAGAATCATGGAAAAATCTAGGTTGAGGAGATGCAACTAGCCATCAAATCACACCTAAAGACTTGTTTTTAAAGTGATTCCATCTTCCATTTTCTCTTTATCTTCAAATTTAACATTTGCATTTCATTTTCATGTCATTTGCATCCATTTGATATGTTGTAGGGTTTCTAGGATTAAAGTCTTGCATCATTCAAATCATGTGTGTTCATCTTATTCTAGAACAATAGAATAGGGTTTCATCATACTTCAGACTTTCCTAGTCTTTAACACACTTAAGGCTAGGGTTTTATGAATATTTTTATCCATTAAAGGTTTGATTACCCAATTAATAGGGAAAACCCCCCATTAGACAACAAATTTTAAGTTGTTTTGCAGGAATTTTCCAAGATCTAGATTCGAGTTTCTGTCAAGAAGTGTTGTGCAAGTAATAAGGTATAGATCTAAGATTTAAATTTTCAAAAAATTAAAAAAAAATGACTAATTCACCATGGATGGATAATGAGTCCCATTTGAGGTGGTTGTCAAAGTCAAGTGCAAATTCCAATACCCAATAAGCAAAAACCAATTTCTGGGTAGAAAACCCTGACTTGGGACTGATTTTCCCAAGGTGGCGAATGAGTCTCAATCAACTAAAAGTCAAATTTTCTATATTTTTAGAGTGGTTTCCAATCTTCATCAATCTTACAAGTGCACACATTTAGTTTTTCAACTTTCTGTTTAGTTCTATTTGCACTTTTGTTCATCTTTTTAAGCCTTTTGCAAACACTACTGTGTTTTAAAACATTACGTATTTCATCAGTTTTGCATTAATAATCAATCAATTTCATCATCTAGTTACATTTAGATCCTTTCATTTAGTCATAATTACATCAAACATTCCTTATTTTGAGTGAACCACCTCAATTTTAGGGTTCTATCTCTCTCCTTTTAGGTGAAAAACCCTAAGAGTGCAAAAGTACATAGATCACAAACCTTAAAATTGATGGTTCATTTTGGTGAACCTCCATATTGAACATTATCTCTTTTTTATTTGTATTTACATTTGCATCCTAGGACTCAATTGCATTATCTTTTGCATTGTTTTTGCATCCTAGGGCTTACTAAAATTTGCATTAGTGAAACTATCATTTAGAGGTCATTATTGCATTTCATTTCATGACATCATTACAAAATTTTGCATCTCTGATATTTATCTACATTTGTACAGCCCTGAACACATAGAAAAACATCAAAAAAATTAAAAAAACTTTAAAATATCTCTCCTGGGACTCATTCGCCACCCTGGGTGAATCAATCCCAATGCACTTTTTGCATCAGTGCTTTCATAATTCAGTTTCCTGCTTTGCACTTTTCTTTTGGCTATAGTTTCTTTCCTATTTTAGTTTAGTTATTTTTTGTTATATCTAAGTCATTTGCATAAGCATCATTTTCTTTCATGGCATTTATGGATAGTATTATATTTTTGCAAGTTTCCTTTTTAGCATTAGTTCCTAGTTCCTTTAAATCAGATTCATCAATACATAAAAACACAAAACCACAACTATCAACCCAACCTTTTAAACACATGATTCACTTTAGAAACACTATTTCATCCAAGCCTCTTAGTAGTGATGATGTAGACAAGTTAGATGAAGTCCTTTGGGACTTTCTCTCACTCACTTCATCCTCTAAAGCTTGCCATGAGAAGCCTAAACCAATTGACGATAACCCATCCCTCAAATCTTTTCATCGTGATGACTTTGAATTGTTAGATGAAGCCCTTCAAGACTTCATCTCATCTACATCATCCACTAGGGTTTGTTATGACCAACCTACAACAAAGAAAATTAATGCCTCTAAAGCTTATCATGAGAATTCTAAACCAATTAACAATAACTTATCTCTCAAACCTTTTAGTCGTAATGAATTTGACCTGTTAGATGCAACACTTCAAGACTTCATCTTGTCTAAGTCATTCATTCAAGTTTTTTATGAACAATCTAAAACTAAAGATGTTAATTTGATTCAACCTCAACTCATTATTTACCCACCCTCACATAAATTTCATCCTTCCAATAAACCTGAGTTTACTCTTTACCCACCTAAACCTGATGTGTTGCAGCAATCCGGTAATATTATTGTTGCTCATACATACAATACCCAAAACAATTTGCAAGCACCACAACCAATCCCGCCCTCTTTACCTTTACCTAATCCACCTAGTGCTCCTCATTTTCCCTCACACACAAAGGAGTACAATCTTGTTGAACAACTAAAGAATACTCCTACAAAGATTTCCCTTTGGGATTTACTTCAAAATTCACCAAATTGCCACACTATTCTTAAGACAACCTTACAACACATTGTAGTTCCTCCTATAAAAACTCCAAATGATGTGGCAACTCTAATACATGGAATGCATAAAGTTAATCTAGATATTACTTTCCATCAACATGAGCCCCCTCCTTTAGAGTTGTGAAAACAAAATGAAGCCTTTATGATAATTGCTCAATTCAATCGAATAGGTATCAAATGAACCCTCATTGATAATGGTTTTTCCCTTAATGTGTGTAGTGTGAATCTCCTTGATATATTGTGTGTTGACAAATCACAAATAAAACCTGATTCCTTATCCATTAGAGGATTTGACAATACAACAAAGCAACTACTTAGTGTAATCACTTTTCTTATTACAGTTGGGGTGGCTACTATGAAAACTCCTATTCATGCCATGCCTTATGATCTTTCATATAATCTTATTTTAGGCAGACCATGGATTCATGAGATGAATGTAGTGCCTTTGACCCTTCATCATATAATGAAATATTTCTATAACAACAACATTTATCAAATGGGAAACTGACAAGCCTAGTGCATGTAATATGCTCGAGGCACCACACCTATAAAAGCGTGTAGTACACCATATTGTCGATCTCTCGAAACACAAATTAGCCTAGTTCATAATAAAGATGTGCTAGGATGCAGTATCCCCATGTGTAGAACGTCCTGTGCTCTGCCATCCCACGAATCAAATGAACCAATCCTTCATCCAGGTGTGTTTCTCATTCATTAGTATTGAGAACTAGAGCCATTGTATGCATCATAATTCATCTCACTATGGGGCTCGTGAATATAGCAGCATAGGAAGCTCAATTTGCACTCTCACGCACTCATCATGAATAGGTCCATCCAAGTAGTACTACATGTCCACTTTCTTCTCATGTAATGACCGATATCCTCAAAAATATACCTACTCTCCCCAAATAGGAACTCAAAGACTCTGGTGTACACCTCTAAGGTAATGGTCATCTCCCCAATCAGGAGGTGAAACGTACAGGTGTCAATGTCCCAGCACTTGCATAGGGCCATGAGCATGGCATCATGGTATCTCATAGGTGGCATCAGATATTCCTAATAGATTCCTACTACTTGTAGATACTATGTCTCTTTTTCCAATAGCATTGGAGCCAAGTCTCTAAAAAAGCTAATTTGTCTCCCCTAGCCACTATCGCGATTGGGTGGGTACGTATCAAAAACACAACATTATGCTATAAAAATTCATCTAATATCTTCAATTTTTACATTATTCATCATGCAAGTGTGCTTAAGTTCCTCTAGTGTGCTTTTCTAAAGGCCCTAGACACTTTAGAACCCTTTTGGGACACTTCGTAAAGAAACGGGACACTTCACAAAGAAATGGGACACTTTGCGAAGAAACGGGACACTTTGCGAACAAAAGGGACACTTTGTGAACAAATGAGACACTTTGCAAAAAAAGGGGACACTTTGCAAACTTTTTTTTTCCATCATCCTAAAATAACCTATAAATTCATTAAAAATCATTAAATCATTACAAAATCACTAAGCAAAAGTTGCAGAATCAACTCACCTCATCGTGTGCTACCTGCTCTTGAAGCTCATCTAGTCGTGAAGGCATTTAACCCCATCTACTCGACATCTTCTCGTCTCACTTGTCACTCTCAAGCTACAAGAAGGTAAAATATAATAGTGTTGATGGTGTTTTCTGCACAGCAACAACTCAGACAGAATACAATATCCTATCTCTCTTGAAAGGTAATCTTCAACAATAAATTACTAAAAATCACCCCAAGGTCTCTCGGGTGTTAGGTCATAACAATGCATAAAACAACTCAGATAAAATGTGAAATACTGGTAATCACAATCGGACCTTACTACAAGCAAACTGTATCTTTCAGTTTATCAGATTTTGCAATATGATGATCTTTAATCCTAAATTTAACCAAATGATAAAGAAATAGAAAAAGATAAGGATGCGAGGATATAATCGAATCTAAACTACTCTTAGAATGAATAATGTAAACAATAGATATTTGGAATGGACCTATCTCAAATAACCAGTTCCTGATCAACCCACAATGCAATCTTACAAGAACGGTGCAATCTTCTGAGGTATTTAAATTTTCAAATCATAGACTTGCATCTACAATCAAACTTAAGCACATCAAATATATATGGTCCAGGTTGACTTCACCAGCCTACTACAATCAGATAGTTACTGGGAGTATAGACCATAGATAGCTACAAACATTCCAAATATGAAATCATAAACATCATTTATCCAACTGAAACTAATCTATTTCTGAATATTAAACCCTAAATCTTCAAGCAATTTAAAAGATGGAACAACAAGAACCATGCAAGATGAAATAACACAAAGGATTCCACCAGGAAAACCATAAAGTCTCCAATTGTATTAATCACCAAAATCTGCAACAATTCAACTGTTCTGATACAGTATTTGCTTCAACAAAAGACTAAGAAATTCTAACTATTGCTCTTGCTTATCGCTATTACTGCTTAGCTAACCAATGTCTAACCCCTTACAATGAGGCAAGAGTTCCAATTAATAACAAATTCCCCCCAAGATATGTCGGCCCAGCCAAACATTTTACAAAATAATAAAAACCACCAAAACAGGTCAGCCAAAGAAACAAACTAAGGCACACATTAAATGCCATCATCCAAGTCGGCTCTGACACAGTCCCCAAGGAAGTCCAGTCCAATGCATGCCCCATGGTAATAGGGAAGCACAAATCTCAAAATGAGCATTAACTGCTGCTCCCTTTGTCTTTCTTCTGCACTGACGTCCCTTGGACCTTCGAGAATATTCCATCCAACTCAGCAATAGGTGGCAATGGAAAAACCCTGAGTCGGCATTTAATAGAGTCTATCTCTTCCTTGGATCGCTCAACAATTCTGTTCCAGTCCTCCCTGTTGGCCATGTATCTATCTATCACCGCCAAGTATGTAGCTGCATCATCAAGTAGGTGGCCAGTGATAGCTTCATCAGAATCTGGGGCATAAACCTCATGCCACCACTCCTTCAATTGCTCGAGGCTCAAATATTTGGGGGCTATCTTCCTTCTACCTGTCATCACCTCAAAGAAGGCAATGCATCCGTCATAAACCGCAGTAAGCTCACCATCAATTTGCTTCTTTCTCTTCAAAATTTTCTTCAAAGCCTTCTGCCTGATCTGCAATGCCTCAAACCACTCCCACGGTTCATCCAGCCTGGAGGAAGGAAGGATTCCATCTTTGGCCAATTGATCCTTGCCATGTCCCAGAATAGTCCTCAATTTCTGCAGCAGGAGATCCATGTCATTCTTATCCTGGGACAGAATATACTCCAACAGCTCCTTTGCTCGGACTGCATCCTTTCCTACAGATAAAACTGTCTTGATAGCATCATCCCCTTTCGTCTGGACATCCATCAGCCAATCAGTAGCAGCTTGAGCAGAGGCCTTCATCTTTTCAATCCCGGAGATTGTCTCCTTAGGCAGAAAACCCGGAGTAGTAGAGGAAGAGGGGTGGAGAAACTGCAGAGGCTTCATCACCTCTTCCAAACTCTTCCTCAATCTTTCATTCTCCCTTTTCAACTCTCGTTTGGACTGAGTCTCCTTTTTTAATCTATCAACAATGACAGCACTAGACCCCTCAAACTCCTCAATATCCTGCTCCAGAGAGGCTGGCCCAAGGTTAATAGTTTGGACATTATAGTCCTGGCCTGTAACATCATCACTTGTTTTATCCGCGGCAAGGGTAGCAATGTGAACTACCCTGTTATTCGTTTCATCCCTTTCCACCCAGGAAATCACCTTAGTGGCTTTCTTCTTCTTCCCTTTGCCAATCTGAGACAGTATTTCATCCCAGTCTAATGGAGTGTCCTCAACAATCACCTGTTTCTTCCTGGCAAGCTCCTTCTCCAACCAGTCCGGAGCTACAAGGTCAGTCTGGATTCCTTCTGTTCTTGTTTCTCCCGGATCTTCTGTCACTTTCACTTCCTCTGCGGCTATCACCTTGACCTCCTCCTCAATTGTTACTTTGTCATCTTCTTTCTCTGGAATCCGCTTGGCTTGGTCAACCTCCTCAAGTCCTAATTCTGGAAGCACCGGTGATGGAGTCCTAGCAGGGATGCTTTCCTCCGGCCCAGGTGATCTGCGGCCTCTATCACTCTCCAGGGAATCCTCGTATTGCACCAACGGAGAAGTGTCTCTCTTCTGTTTCTACCTCAAGCCTAGCCGCTTCACTGAACAGTGTTCCTTCCTTGAATGATTCTACCTCCCCGCCAATTTCTTGCTCATCCGGATTCTCCAGTTCAAGTGCACTCGGCGGAGGAGAAACAGGCTTATCCTGCTCTTCAACTGGTAATGTTGGGGAGTAATCTTTCGGTTGTGCAGCATCCTTAGGAGAAGGAGTTCTTGATTTCCTAGTATAGACCTTTGTTTTCTCACAACCCGAACTCTCTATATCCACAATTGGAGGTTCATCTTCTGAAGCAGTCTGATCTTTCCTCTTCGCCATCCTTGTAGTTCTTGTCTTCTTAGGTGGTGGAGGAGCATCCTCCTCTTCAGCCTTCTCCGTTTCCTCCTCATCAGAGGACTTGCTGATTGTCAGGGTCTTCCACCTGCGCTTGCCTATTAGTTTCCTCTTCGTTACAGGTTCAGCTCCCTTAGGACCTCTGACTTTAATCTTAAAGGGTGACATTTTTGCTGATTTCCCTTTGGGGTCATCTTCCCCGGATTCTTCAGAAGTCGACATGGGGTTGAGATTTCCCATCAAGTCAAAAGTGCAAGTTACTTTCGCATTCTCCAACTCCCAGATTTTGTGCTTCACCCAAGAAAGGGTGAATTTCATCACAGAAGCCATCAGATCTTCTAACTCTGTCACCTCGGCCTCATTCCAATCAATATCACTGACTGACCTCTCCTTTATAGCCTCATAAACATGGTCTTGAACCAATTTCCCATCATCATCAAGCTGATCCGGATTCAGCTTCACATTATATTGTCTAATTGCCTCCACAGGCAGCCTGGAATACCTTTTCTTCCTTGCATCGAGGTCATCCTTGATATTGACCCAGTAATCTTCTAAGTCCTCCTTGTGTCTATATTCCCGGGTAGCCTTCTTCTGAGCCTCTCCAGTTACATCAAAGTTCATTCTCTTAGAATGGAAAGAGAATCCATAGGCTGCCAGCTCCTCACCTGCGGTGTGAGCCGATTGGATGGATGGGCAAATCTCTCCCACACCAATCCCAAGAGGGAAGTCTCCTCCAAAACCAGTCTTATGCTTTTCCTTCTTCACCACTGCATCAAACTCACAGATTTGTCGTACAACTTCCAGCAGCACAATATGGTCAGTGGGATACCGAGGCAACCTATAAGGGGCAACTGGGCATCCATCAATCCGGAGGTAAGTAAATGTAGGGAACTGGATAAACCATGCTCTGTAGTTCTTGATTAGTCCTTTTGCTCCATCGGATAATCTAATATGCTCTGCATTTTGAAGCATCCGGGTAATATGCATTGTGAATGCATCATTGGTCCTCCTGTAATCCTTATGCCCCAAATGCAGCTTCGGATAAACCTCATAGATTATATCCTGCCCAATGGTTCCCCTCGAAGTCAAACCTTTGTAGGGATAGGAAATGGCCAGCACATACATAATGTAAGAAGACATAGTGAATTTCTTCACCTCCAAAACATTTCTCAGTTGTTTGTCAATCTTAGGGCTTATGAGCCCTGCCCAGTGATAGTTTGTGCCTTGACTCATCTTGGTGATCACATGGACCATCCAACTCTCTAACACTCCTGCACTTCTCAATCCTGCCACCCTGCTCAGCAATGTAATGGCATCGTAGACATCTGACCTGAATTTTACCCTGTGCAGTTGTTTGGGCAACTTCGAATAGTGAGATTTTGGCTTCTCCAGCCATGAGTTGATCATCTGCTGAGCCTTGGTTGGCTCATTCTCATAATAAGTCTTGGCAATGTCAATTTTCAATGCACAGACTGAAGGAAGATCCGGCATGCTGAAAGCTCGTGCAATGGAGGCCGGACTAAAGTTCGCCAAGACCCTCCCCTCAATGCTGACCACCATCTGTGTATCAAAGTCATACTGTCTAGCACATTCTAAGATCAGCTCATAACACTGAACCGCTGGAGGGAAACCCACCACATGCACCAATCCAGAGTTCATCATTCCTCGTCTCAAAGCTGACAGATCCTTCTCAGCCATTCTCTGTTTGAATTCCTCATACTTCCATGCACCAACATTAGTGTCAGATACATCAGCCCACACAAAAGATATTTTACTTTCTGGGAGCTGGTTCTTCATATCCAGTCTCAATCGTTCTGTCTCAGAAATGGATGATGCCCATGCACCACCCTTAGACTTTCCAGCAGCAGGTTTGCTTTATTCAGCCTGCATATCCAAAAATCATCATTAGAATTAAATTATGAAGCTTATTTCAATCCAAAAGGTTAGCACAAATCATGTAAATCCATCAAGATCCATTGCTAACTACTAATCCATCGAGATCCGGAGAAATCAGATAATCCGGAAAAATCACGAAAACTAGGAAAATACCGTCGAGGCGGAATTTCGGAAAAATCTGACCCAGATGGATTCCTGCTGCCAAAACATCATTAGTGAAATAAATCATTAGTGCAGATGAAAAAAATCAAAGGATAATCATTGAATTCACTCATTGGCAATAAGAAATAAGCATCAAACAACCGTTCCATTAATCCTATCATCGAAACATTTGAAAGGACACAATCAGACAGGAAATCCGAAAAAATCCGGATGGAACGGATTTTCGCGGACGACCCAAAATGCGCCGGAAATAACCCAAGCCCACAGAATAAGCCCAAACCGGGAAAATTCAGGAGCGAGGAAATTCCGCGACGACCTCGAAAACCCGAAAAATGATGAATGTGAACCAAAACTCCAACGATCACAGGATCAACTCCACCTGAGCTCGAATGATCTCAAAACTGACGATAAGTAACAAAACTCAGGACGCAAAGGATTTAGACTTCTCAAAAGCACGCAAAAGATAAACCCCCATATCAAAATAATGATGCCCTAATTGAATAATCAAATTTCCACGATTAAAACCAGAGCAAGCTTTAGGGTCTTAAAATATTAGCTAAGGATTTACCTAAAGCACTCGAATCCTCACAAGACGGGGAAGTCAACAAGATACAGGGACAAAATCGCTCAAAACACAGTAAAACCCCCATTCTGGGCCGAACACCAAGGGAAACCCTAATTTCACATAATAACACATTTCGTGCCCAAAACAAGTAAGCAATCTGACCCAGAATCCCGTCTAAAGGATACATACGCAATCTTATGGATAAATAAAGCTCATAAGACACGGGAATAGGGTTCCATCATACAAACGGGTCAAACCCTGACTCTATAAATATGAAATCGTAATCAAGCAGGAGCTGACCCAAATCTAATAATACCCAATGCAAAACCCTCAATCACCATATAAGCAAAACGGAAGGGGAGCGACTACATACCATGGATCAAAGCGAACGAAATTCGAGCTCAGAAAGTTGACCACGTAGCAAACATGTCCAAGCGATGAAAACACTGACACCAGCACTCAAGCAATCCTCACGCAAACAAATTAGAATCGATTCTCAGAGCTCAGATGGAAATTCGAAATCGCTAAAGCAAGACAAGGGAGCAATGAAGTTAGAATGGCACTGAAAATGCCCTAAATCTGCCCTTATACCCGTCTGAGTAAAAGTACCTCAACCATTAATGCGTGACAAGACACCTCTGACAAGTCCGAAAACCCAACCCCAAGTAGAATTTTAGAAAATCCCAGAATGCGCGGAAACACGGATTCCGAGGAAATGCAGAAATCGGGGAAATGAGGAAAGCCGGGATTTTGGCAGAATTCGAGAAAATCCGCCAAGACCGAAAAATCCCAGAGTAAGGCAGAAACCTGGAATCGAAGAATCCTACTAGAAACGGACAAGGAACCAGGGCCCGGGAAAATCTGCCAGCGATGGAAAATCCCGGATCTAGGTGAAAACCCGGACTTGGCCAAAAACTCAATTTCAATCAATTCCAACCTCAAGACAAGGTCAAAGCCAGCAAGATCAACATGTCAAGACCCTAAGATGATAAATCCAATAGAACCAAAGGTCAAGACACCAAGAAAGGGGTCCCTACTCCAAGTGGGGCGTGTGTGCAAAAATTGCACAACAAATGGCGACTCTGCTGGGGAAATGCTCCTGAGCATTTCGATGACAAACTGGAATCAAGAACCCAGAACTCAGGGTTTCAACTCAGATGCCCAGCCACCACCCTAAGTTAAAACAAAGAAACTCCCAGCCAATCAGACATTCTTATACCAGGGTCTAAGTGTGTGCACATGCATTTATTACCTACTCTCAATTGCAAGAAGAACCAGACCTAGTATGAACAGGCTACGTAAAGATTCTTACTCTAAAAGTAAACTGGATAGAGCCTCGCTGCCAGTCAGGCGTCCATAGCCCCGATGAGGTTATCACTGTGGTCCTCCTGAACATAGCTCTATTGCCATTCAAGCGTCTATAGCCCCGGTAGAGATATTCAAATCCCCCTGATAAGTTGAATTCCAACCTCTTGATTTTCAATATATATATTTTTTTTTAAAATATTTTTTTTTATTTTTCACTCACTTCATTCAACCTGTGAACAGTGAAGTCCACACTCAGGGCTGAGAACCACAGTGGCACTAGAGCAGAAAAGGATTTTTCACCTATCCCGACCTTATAAGGACCTTTCACAACTTCAGGTATATTAAGGATTAAAGGTATAAGACCCCAATATATTCCTATTCAGACTAACTAGAAACCCTTTGTCTCAACCTAAGGACAAATGACATAGATTAAAGAATTCATACCATGGTATTCTGAAAAAAATGATCAAAGCTTGTAAGGGAAATACCAAGAACATTAGACCGGCTTTGTCACTGTTACCATATAGATGCACCCACATTCCCCAAAAGAAAAAAGGACCAAAAAGCAAGAGCAACGCAAAACAAACAAACCAAAGCTAATCTACTCTAACCAAACAAAACAAGCAAAGCAAAAAGGGAAACCTATTCTAACCAAAGCAAGCAAACAAACAACAAAGTAACCTAAACTAGCTATTTACAAAGCAAAGAGCTGAAAACAGCTCAAGACTAGAAATAATGTTTCAGATACTGCCCATTGACAGGCAGTGGTATGTCTTCTCCCGTGAGAGTCCTCAGGCGGAAGGCATTATCTCCCAGTATTTCGACAATCTGATATGGGCCAAGCCACAATTTATCAAATTTTTCATGACTCCATTTCTGATCATGAGGCTTATCCCAGTACAAGACCAAGTCAGAAATCCTAAAAGCCTTAACTTTTGCTCTCCTGTCAAACCATCTCTTAACTACCCCATGGTGTTTGGAAAACTTTTCAAGGGCATTGTCTCGTTTTTCCTCAAGGTTCAATAATTCTGTCAGCCTGGCCTCCCTTCTATCCCCTTCATCATAAAACTGGTTTATAAACTGTAGGGTTGGGATCTTGAGTTGGATAGGGAAAATTGGTTCCAGACCGTACACTAAATGATAAGGAGAGGTACCAATGGAGGACTTAACTCTGGTACGATCTGCCCAAAGAGAAAACTGAAGCTGGGTGTGCCAGTCTTTTGGATTCCTCTCTAACAATTTTTGGATGACAATCAATAGGTTCTTGTTAGAGGATTCAACTAAACCATTCCCCTGGGGATAATAATTAGATGCAAACTTAATAACAATGCCATGATCAAAGGCCCAGTTTGAGAATTTCAAATATGAAAAGGCAGGACCATTATCACACACAACAGCAACAGGACATCCAAACCGATTGAGAATGGCAGATTCAAGAAAATCAATTACTACCTCTAATGTACACTACCTACAAGCAAAAGCTTCAGTCCATCTTGTAAAGTAATCAGTTATGGTGAGAATGTACCTGTGTCCTGCAGAGGATGGTGGATTGATGGGGCCTATGAAGTCCATACCCCATTGAGCAAAAGGTTTTACCTCAGTGACCGGTTGGAGCGGGAGTGTTGCACACCTTTCTCTTGTTGCTGCAGTCTGGCAAGTGTGACAGGTCCGTACATGTTGATGAACATCCTTGAACAATGTAGGCCAGTAGTACCCTTCCCTCAAAATCTGATTCGCAGTAGCAATCACAGAACCATGACCAGTACCATATTTCTCATAAAATTCACTCATTACCCTTTCAGCTTCTTGTCTTCCAAGGCACCTTAAATAAATACCTTCATGATTCTTCTTGTATAGGACAGCTCCTTTCAGCATGAAGCCATCACTTTTCAGCCTTAAGGCTCGCCTCTGTACTGCATTAAGGTGAGCTGGAGGTCGTTGATTTAGCAGATAATAGACTATATCATCATACCAGCCCTTTGGGGAAACTTCTTCAACATTATAGTTATGAACAGACAATTCAGGGCCTATCTCTGTCATGGTTTGGGTAAGTCCTTGTCCTCTTACCAACTTCATCAGCTGGATCTCAATGCCATACTCCTGAAGCATGGTCACCCATTTAGCTCTACGCTCCCCTAACTCGTTTTGCATCAGCAGCAACTTAATTGCAGAATCAGGAACAATTGCAAACACCTTATTTCTGAGGATATAATGCCTAAATTTCTTCACTACTCGAACAAAGGCATATGCTTGCTTCTCCACACTTGGGTATTTCAACTCAGCATCCTTTAATGGTGCACTCATGAAAGCAATGGGATGCTCATTCCCCTCATCATACTTTTGTGTCAGCATTCCAGCACACGAATGGTCGGAAGCAAAGGAATAGATATAAAAAGGCTTATTGTAATTAGGACTTACCAAGACTGGAGCGTCAGTAATGGCTCTCTTAATCTCTGCAAAGGCCTCCTTTGCTTCTGTAGTCCATTCGACCTTGGCATCTTGTTTCAACATGGCAATTAATGGCTTCACAATTTCAGCGAATCCCGTAATGAATTTTCTGACAAAGTTAATCTTACCAAAGAAGGACTTCATCTCTTTTTTGCTGGCAGGCGGCTAAATTTTTAGGATGGCTTCCACCCTCTCCAGATCTATAGCAATTCCTTTCTCTGATATCACATGCCCCAACAGCTTTCCTTCTGTAACTCCGAAGATACACTTCTTGGGATTCAAGGAGATGCCAAATTCTCTGCACTTCTAAAACACTTTGTACAGATCTGAGATATGATCCCCTCTGTTTTTGGAGAAAACAGTCAGATCATCCATGTAAATGATGATGCATTTCCCTATGATGTCTTTGAAGGCAATATTCATAGCTCGCTGGAATGTAGCCCCTACATTGATAAGCCCAAATGGCATCCTCCTGTATGCAAAGGTACCCCACTTAGTCGTAAAAGCAGTCTTGTGTCTGTCCTCATACTGGACCATCACTTGATTATACCCTGAATAACCGTCCAGAAAGGACATCATCTGCGATCCATTGACCACTTGTAGCACTTCATCCAAAGAGGGAACTGGGTAGTTATCTTTTTCTGATGACGTGTTCAGATTTCTGAAGTCAACACAGAGTCTTATTTCACCATTCTTCTTTCTTACTGGAACCAGATTAGCCACCCACGTTGAATGTCTGACGAGAAATATGATTCTGGCAGACAGCAATTTCTAGACTTCTTTCTGTATTAGTGGTTCCAACAGTGCATTAATAGGTCTCTACCTCTGTCTAAAAGGCTTGGCATCGGGCTTCAGAGGTATAGTATGAGTTATGATGGATGTGTCATAAGTCTTCAAGTCTTCATAACCCCAGGCTACTATATCTGGAAAATCGTATAGGGCTCTGATTATACCCTATCTTTCTTCAAGAGTGCAGACCTTGCCAATGAAAATATTCTTGATATTATCCTCAGTACCCACATTGTGAGGGTCACACTGTCCACTAATGGATTCTTTCTTTCCCTCTTGTTCATGATTTCTGATTTTATCCATATCAAAAATTCGCTCCAACTGCACCATTCCCTTGGGAATAGTATTGGACTTCAGATTCAACACACCTTCTAGATCCAATTCTGCTTCCTGAGGTTTTGTTTCATCAATGATCTGAGAAGTGAAGACATCAGTATTTGTGATAAAGTCAAGAATGTGTTTATCATCCTCAAACACCTGAAAATTAGTCACATTATCCAGGACTGATGGCACAGGAGTTAATTCAACAGTAAACTTCTTTAGTCCTGACAGAGACAGAGGCTGGAGAGTACTGGCTGCTTGAGCCAGAGAATCGGCAGTTTGATTCTTTTTCCGTGGGATCAGTTAGATATTAAAAGTATCAAATCCCTCAATGAGGTCCCACACTCTATGCCTATAGTTGGTCATTCTCCTATTGTGACATGCATACTGCTTTCTTACTTGTTTGACTACTAATTTTGAATCTCCAAAAACTTGCAGAATCTTGACATTTTTCTTGAGTGCTATAAGGAGCCCATGAATTAAAGCTTCATACTCTGCTACATTATTGGTGCAATAAAATTGGAGTCTATGAGCTGCAAAGAAATTTTTACCTTTTGGACTGATTAGCTCAAACCCTGCCCCAGCTCCCTGCTTGGATTTGGATCCATCGAATTTGAGAGTCCAGCATTCTGCAGTGGTATTTTTCTTCATTCTGTCTTTTGGTTTATCAGTGTTAGAGGCTGCCTCAGTCACCATAGGTTTCTGGCTTTCGCACTCTTCTTGGACATTCTGCTCATCTGTCTTAACTGCCTGAGCTGGATTCATGCATTTTTGTACTTGTTTTACTGTTGTCTGACACAGACAACATTCCAACTCTGAATGAGAAGCATTGTGGATGCTACACCAATTTGGTAAGAGTAACTCCTTAAAGCTTGTCCTCTTTCCCAGGTGAGTCTGGTTCTCCATACATTGCCTAATGAATTCTTGGAAATTGTCCAATAAGCTGATCTATTTATCTTCAGGTTCTTCCTCTTCTTCGACTAATTCTGTCAGAACTTCAACATGGCTGGACCCTGTCCCAACATCAGCTGGCATCGTATGCAACATCAGCACCTCTTCTGCATCTGATTCTTCATATTGAGCCGAAAGCAGGTAGTTTCCCATTCTGACCTCTGATACCAGAATTTCTGCTGAAGTCTTTTGATATTTCATTATCATATACTTCATTCTAGGCTCCCTCTCAATTCTGATCTGATTAGGTACCCCTTCCATGGAAGCCACATGTGAGAGTGATCAGTGGACACATATCCATTCAAAGCCTTGGTGAACTCTCTTCCTAGAATCAAACCATATGCATCAGGAATATCGGCTACCTGGATATTGATAACCTGTTGAATCCTTGGATCAGAGGCTATCTACATTTGGATCATGTTAAGTTCTCCTACCACACTCACTTCAGTTCTATCCAACTGAGTGACCTTCTTCTAGGAATCAGTAGGTGTAATCCCTAGGGCCCTACAAACTCCAAGAGGCATCACGTTGGTGGAAGCACTAGAATCTAACAAGCAATTGTGAAGGTTTTTACCAAAGATTCGGACTGAGATCAGAAATGGTAGAGTTTCTATTTTTCCTTGAAACAAGGTGGGCTGAGTGTCCACCTGGGCCACTTGAGTTCTATCCTTTTCTTTTCCCTTATCCCCAGGGGGCGGGTTAGTCTGATTTTGGGTCTGATTTTGTGTGTTCACAGACTGAAAACTGGGAGTCTGACCGACATATTCACTATAAGACTTATCCAATAACTTTGAAATTGCATCATAAGTACCTAAGACAGCCTTCCTAATTGCAGGAAATCTTAATAACTCAAATGCAAAAAGATTTACTTTTAGTTTCTTGAATTCCTCTGCAAAATATGAAGCCATCTGCTCCTCACTCATATCGGTGGAGACTTCCTTAGATGATTCCTCCACCTTATCCTTGCCAGCTTGAACAATCTTTTCCTTTTGTGGTTCAGTTTGAGACTGTCTATCCTTTGAAAGATATTGCCTGGAAACATGTGGATAAGATGGATTGTTGCTAGCATTAGGATCCGGAGGGGTACTGAAGTTGTTGGGAGGAATGGAGGTGGTGAACGGTCCTCCAGGCTGTGGGCGTCTATGAGGCATATCCCTCAATCCCTGTCTCTGAAACATCTGTACTTCTTCAGCATGAGCTTCCTCCTGTTCGAGGGGGCCATTGTCATTCATTTCTTCGTTGAATAGCCGAGCAACCTCATCTCCATTACAAATCTAGTCTGTTTCATCTTCCTGGGAATTGGGTTCTTCTGGTACATTTTCCTGGCTGGCTGGAAAAGGAGCATGATTCAATACCAGCATAGGAGAATCATAGGAGTTAGAGGGAACAATCTTTTGTGCATTCACATTGTTCTCTACCTCATACTGAAAAATAGAAGCAGCAGTTTGGAACTCTGGACATTCCAATTCTGAATGCTGGCTTGTCTTATGGAGTCTGTACCACCCTGATAAGGCTGCTTTTGCCAGATATACTCTGGTAGGAGGCTTATCTTGACTGACTGGTTGGTTTGCAGACTGATTAACAATTTGATTAGCAGGCTGATCCAATGGGGTAGGGACTCCTCCATTATTGGGCCCTATATTCCAAGTTCTATTCTGTCCTTGTGGCGGCCTTTTATCAAATCCCGATCCACTTCCTTGGCCTCTATCAAAATTCTGCCTCCTTTCATTATTGAAACCTCTGTCATTGTTGTAACCCCTATCCTAGTTATATCCCCTGTCATTGTAAAACCCTCTGTCATTACACTGTCCCCTGTCAAAATTTTGTCCTTGTGAAAACTCTCTGTTCTGATTAGATTGCATTCCCTTTTGGGCAGCTTGCAGTTGACTGTTCTGATTTCTTAAGTAAGTCACCTCCAAATTTAACTTCTTTATTTGCTCAGCCATTTCATCAATCCTCTCCCTATTGGGATCTCGGTAAGGGATCTGGTTTGGGTTATTCTGAGGAGGGACAGGCATTGTGGTGGATCCCAAGGACTGATGCAACACCTCAGAATTCTGCAGATAAGCAGGGAAGCTATTCTGCTGTGGTTGATACATGGGTTGGTTGACTTGTTGAGGGAAGTTTGTCATAGGGGAGATCTGGTTCATAGGATGACCAGGGTGTGGTACCATAGGTAATTGGGGAACTAGTTTCATAATTGGGGTGTGATTGGTGAGGGCCTGATTTACTGCCTGAATCTGGTTAGGATGTGCAACTGGTCCCAGAGAAGGTAATGGCCCAGTCAAGTGTTGCCTCAGACCTATACTGAGCTTGACAGCCTCTGTATAAGCATTAGTTAGTGTGTCTGGAGGATTGGGTCTCCACTTCAGGAAGGTTGCTGTCAAGCTATCCAGAGCTTCATAATAGACTCCTAGGGCCGTATCATCATCCAAAACATATGGGTCTTGCAATCTGGTGAATGCCCGGTGGAACCTATTATTGAAGCTGGCTATTGGCTCATTAACCTCTCTCTTGACTTTGATGAATTGTAGGTATAACTCATTGGCACTAATGGGTATTCGAAACTTTTGTAAAAAGGCAGTTTCAAGGTCATTCCAATTAAGAATCAAACCAGCAAGAAGATGGTTGTACCAGTAAAAGGCTTCATCTCCTAGTGAATAGGGAAACAACCTGCAAGCAACATCCTCATGAACTATCCCCCTGTCTTTGAGACAGGTTTGGAAAATCCTTAGGTGTTCTTCAGCAGTCTTGTTCGGGTCATTAGCATGGAATTTTGAATAGAAGTGCTCAGGTTTTTTGGGCATAACATTATAGGCTTGGAAAAATAGGGGCGATGGGTTGTTGGCAAGGAAATCCATTGGTAAAAGTGGGGGTGGCGGTGGTGGTTGATTATTGACAGGCTGAGGTTGTTGAACAGGAACGGCCTCAGGAATGGGTATAGCCTCAACCTCAGGATGTGAAGATGTGGATGATACTGGTGAAGGGATGGGTGACGATGGTTCTCCCCCTTCTCGAGACCTTCTTAACCTAGTGTGGAACTGTAACTCCTCTAAATCTTCCCCTCTTGTAGTAGATCTGGTATTTCTCCTATATCTCTCTAGAGAAATGGCGTTCAAAAAGCGATCCAGTCTGCTCATTCAGGCCCTCCTTCTAGCGTCAATCTGTTGATGGTGTTTTCTGCACAGTAACAACTCAAACAGAATACAATATCCTATCTCTCTTGAAAGGTAATCTTCAACAATAAATTACTGAAAATCACCCCAAGGTCTCTCGGGTGTTAGGTCATAACAATGCATAAAACAACTCAGATAAAATGTGAAATGCTGATAATCACAATCGGACCTTACTACAAGCAAACTGTATCTTTCAGTTTATCAGATTTTGCAATACGATGATCTTTAATCCTAAATTTAACCAAATGATAAAGAAATAGCAAAAGATAAGGATGCGAGGATATAATCGAATCTAAACTACTCTTAGAATGAATAATGTAAACAATAGATATTTGGAATGGACCTATCTCAAATAACCAGTTCCTGATCGACCCACAATGCAATCTTACAAGAACGGTGCAATCTTCTGAGGTATTTAAATTTTCAAATCATAGACTTGCATCTACAATCGAACTTAAGCACATCAAATATATATGGTCCAGGTTGACTTCACCAGCCTACTACAATCAGATAGTTACTGGGAGTATAGACTAGAGATAGCTACAAACATTCCAAATATGAAATCATAAACATCATTTATCCAACTGAAACTAATCTATTTCTGAATATTAAACCCTAAATCTTCAAGCAATTTAAAAGATGGAACAACAATAACCATGCAAGATGAAATAACACAAAGGATTCCACCAGGAAAACCACAATGTCTCCAATTGTATTAATCACCAAAATCTGCAACAATTCAACTGTTCTGATACAGTATTTGCTTCAAGAAAAGACTAAGAAATTATAACTATTGCTCTTGCTTATCACTATTACTGCTTAGCTAACTAATTTCTAACCCTTTACAATGAGGCAAGAGTGCCAATTAATAACAAATTCCCCCCAAGACATGTCGGCCCAGCCAAACATTTTACAAAATAATAAAAACTGCCAAAACAGGCCAGCCAAAGAAACGAACTAAGGCACACATTAAATGCCATCATCCAGGTCGGCTCTGACACAGTCCCCAAGGAAGTCCGGTCCAATGCATGCCCCATGGTAATAGGGAAGCACAAATCTCAAAATGAGCATTAACTGTCGCTCCCTTTGTCTTTCTCCTGCACTGACTTCCCTTGGACCTTCGAAAATATTCCATCCAACTCAGCAATAGGTGGCAATGGCAAAACTCTGAGTCGGCATTTAATAGAGTCTGTCTCTTCCTTGGACCGCTCAACAATTTCATTCCAGTCCTCCCTGTTGGCCATGTATCTATCTATCACCGCCAAGTATGTAGTTGCATCATCAAGTAGGTGGCCAGTGATAGCTTCATCAGAATCCAGGGCATAAACCTCATGCCACCACTCCTTCAATTGCTCGAGGCTCAAATATTTAGGGGCTATCTTCTTTCTACCTGTCATCACCTCAAAGAAGGCAATGTATCCGTCATAAACCGCAATAAGCTCACCATCAATTTGGTTCTTTCTCTTCAAAATTTTCTTCAAAGCCTTCTGCCTGATCTGCAATGCCTCAAACCACTCCCACGGTTCATCCAGCCTGGAGGAAGGAAGGATTCCATCTTTGGCCAATTGATCCTTGCCATGTCCCAGAATAGTCCTCAATTTCTGCAGCAGGAGATCCATGTCATTCTTATCCTGGGACAGAATATACTCCAACAGCTCCTTTGCTCGAACTGCATCCTTTCCTACAGATAAAACTATCTTGATAGCATCATCCCCTTTCGTCTGGACATCCATCAGCCAATCAGTAGCAACTTGAGCGGAGGCCTTCATCTTTTCAATCCCGGAGATTGTCTCCTTAGGCAGAAAACCCAGAGTAGTAGAGGAAGAGGGGTGGAGAAACTGCAGAGGCTTCATCACCTCTTCCAAACTCTTCCTCAATCTTTCATTCTCCCTTTTCAACTCTCGTTTGGACTGAGTCTCCTTTTTTAATCTATCAACAATGACAGCACTAGACCCCTCAAACTCCTCAATATCCTGCTCCAGAGAGGCTAGCCCAAGGTTAATAGTTTGGACATTATAGTCCTGGCCTGTAACATCATCACTTGTTTTATCCGCGGCAGGGGTAGCAATGTGAACTACCCTGTTATTTGTTTCATCCCTTTCCACCAAGGAAATCACCTTAGCGGCTTTCTTCTTCTTCCCTTTGCCAATCTGATACAGCATTTCATCCCAGTCTAATGGAGTGTCCTCAATAATCACCTGTTTCTTCCTGGCAAGCTCCTTCTCCAACCAGTCTGGAGCTACAGGGTCAATCCAGATTCCTTCTGTTCTTGTTTCTCCCAGATCTTCTGTCACTTTCTCTTCCTCTGCGACCGTCACCTTGACCTCCTCCTCAGTTGTTACTTTGTCATCTTCTTTCTCCGGAATCCGCTTGGCTTGGTCAACCTCCTCAAGTCCTAATTCTGGAAGCACCGGTGATGTAGTCCTAGCAGGGATGCTTTCATCCGGCCCAGGTGATCCGCGGCCTCTATCACTCTCCGGGGAATCCTCGTATTGCACCAACGGAGAAGTGTGTCTCTCTTCTGTTTCTACCTCAAGCCTAGCCGCTTCACTAAACAGTGTTCCTTCCTTGAACGGTTCTGCCTCCCCACTAATTTCTTGCTCATCTGGATTCTCCAGTTCAACTGCACTTGGCGGAGGAGAAACAGGCTTATCCTACTCTTCAACTGGTAATGTTGGGGAGGAATCTTTCGGTTGTGTAGCATCCTTAGGAGAAGGAGTTCTTGATTTCCTGGTATAGACCTTTGTTTTCTCACCCCCCGAACTCTCTATATCCACAATTGGAGGTTCATCTTCCGAAGCAGTCTGATCTTTCCTCTTCGCCGTCCTTGTAGTTCTTGTCTTCTTAGGTGGTGGAGGAGCATCCTCCTCTTCAGCCTTCTCTGTTTCCTCCTCATCAGAGGACTTGCTGATTGTCAGGGTCTTCCACCTGTGCTTGCCTATTGGTTTCCTCTTCGTTATAGGTTCAGCTCCCTTAGGACCTCTGACTTTAATCTTAAAGGGTGACGTTTTTGCTGATTTCCCTTTGGGGTCATCTTCCCCGGATTCTTCAGAAGTCGACATGGGGTTGAGATTTCCCATCAAGTCAAAAGTGCAAGTTACTTTCGCATTCTCCAACTCCCAAATTTTTTGCTTCACCCAAGAAAGGGGGAATTTCATCACAGAAGCCATTAGATCTTCTAACTCTGTCACCTCGGCCTCATTCCAATCAATATCACTGACTGACCTCTCCTTTATAGCCTCATAAACATGGTCCTGAACCAATTTCCCATCATCATCAAGCTGATCTGGAATCAGCTTAACATTATATTGTCTAATTGCCTCCACAGGCAGCCTAGAATACCTTTTTCTTCCTTGCATCGAGGTCATCCTTGATATTGACCCAGTAATCTTCTAAGTCCTCCTTGTGTCTATATTCCCGGGTAGCCTTCTTTTGAGCCTCTCCAGTTACATCAAAGTTCATTCTCTTAGAATGGAAAGAGAATCCATAGGCTGCCAGCTCCTCACCTGTGGTGTGAGCCAATTGGATGGACGAGCAAATCTCTCCCACGCCAATCCCAAGAGGGAAGTCTCCTCCAAAACCAGTCTTATGCTTTTCCTTCTTCACCACTGCATCAAACTCACAGATTTGTCGTACAACTTCCAGCAGCACAATATGGTCAGTGGGATACCGAGGCAACCTGTAAGGGGAAACTAGGCATCCATCAATCCGAAGGTAAGTAAATGTAGGGAGCTGGATAAACCATGCTCTGTAGTTCTTGATTAGTCCTTTTGCTCCATCAGATAATCTAATATGCTCTGCATTCTGAAGCATCCGGGTAATATGCATTGTGAATGCATCATTGGTCCTCCTGTAATCCTTATGCCCCAAATGCAGCTCCGGATAAACCTCATAGATTATGTCCTGCCCAATGGTTCCCCTCGGAGTCAAACCTTTGTAGGGATAGGAAATGGCCAGCACATACATAATGTAAGAAGACATAGTGAATTTCTTCGCCTCCAAAACATTTCTCAGTTGTTTTTCAATCTCAGCGCTTATGAGCCCTGCCTAGTGATAGTTCGTGCCTTGACTCATCTTGGTGATCACATGGACCATCCAACTCTCTAACACTCCTGCACTTCTCAATCCTGCCACCCTGCTCAGCAATGTAATGGCATCGTAGACATCTGACCTGAATTTTACCCTTTGCAGTTATTTGGGCAACTTTGAATAGTGAGATTTTGGCTTCTCCAGCCATGAGTTGATCATCTGCTGAGCCTTGGTTGGCTCATTCTCATAATAAGTCCTGGCAGTGTCAATGTTCAATGCACAGACCGAAGGAAGATCCGGCATGCTGAAGGCTCGTGCAATGGAGGCTAGACTGAAGTTCACCAAGACCCTCCCCTCAGTGCTGACCACCATCTGTGTATCAAAGTCATATTGTCTAGCACATTCTAAGATTAGCTCATAACACTGAACCGCTGGAGGGAAACCCGCCACATGCACCAATCCAGAGTTCATTATTCCTCGTCTCAAAGCTGACAGATCCTTCTCAGCCGTTCTCTGTTTGAATTCCTCATACCGCCATGCACCAACGTTAGTGTCAGATACATCAACCCACATGGAAGATATTTTACTTTCTGGGAGCTGGTTCTTCATATCCAGTCTTAATCGTTCTGTCTCAGAAATGGATGATGCCCCTGCACCACCCTTAGACTTTCCAGCAGCAGGTTTTCTTGATTCAGCCTGCATATCCAAAAATCGTCATTAGAATTCAATTATGAAGCTTATTTCAATCCAAAAGGTTAGCAAAAATCATGTAAATCCATCAAGATCCATTGCTAACTACTAATCCATCGAGATCCGGAGAAATTAGATAATCCGGGAAAATCACGAAAACCGGGAAAATACCGTCGGGGCGGAATTTCGGAAAAATCTGACCCAGACGGATTCCTGCTACCAAAGCATCATTAGTCAAATAAATCATTAGTGCAGATGAAAAAAATCAAAGGATAATCATTGAATTCACTCATTGGCAACAAGAAATAAGCATCAAACAACCGTTCCATTAATCCTATCATCGAAACATTTGAAAGGACACAATCAGATAGGAAATCCGAAAAAATCCAGATGGAACAGATTTTCGCGGATGACCCAAAATGCGCCAGAAATAACCCAAGCCCACAGAATAAGCCCAAACCGGGAAAATCCGGGAGCGAGGAAATTCCACGACGACCTCAGAAACCCGAAAAATGACGAATGCGAACCAAAACATTAACGATCACAGGATCAACTCCACCTGAGCTCGAATGATCTCAAAACCAACGATAAGTAACAAAACTCAGGACGCAAAGGATTTAGACTTCTCAAAAGCACGCAAAGGATGAACCCCCATATCAAAATAATGATGCCCTAATTGAATAATCAAATTTCTGCGATTAAAACCAGAGCAAGCTTTAGGGTCTTAAAATATTAGCTAAGGATTTACCTAAAGCACTTGAATCCTCACAAGACGGGGAAGTCAACAAGATACAGGGACAAAATCACTCAAAACACAATAAAACCCCCGTTCTAGGCCGAACACCAAGGGAAACCCTAATTTTGCATAATAACACATTTCGCACCCAAAACAAGCAAGCAATCCGACCCAGAATCCCGTCTAAAGGATACATACGCAATCTTATGGATAAATAAAGCTCATAGGACACGGGAATAGGGTTCCATCATACAAACGGGTCAAACCCTGACTCTATAAATATGAAATCGTAATCAAGCAGGAGCCGACCCAAATCTAATAATACCCAATGCAAAACCCTCAATCACCATATAAGCAAAACGGAAGGGGAGCGACTACATACCATGGATCAAAGTGAACGGAATTCGAGCTCAGAAAGTTGACCACACAGCAAACACATCCAAGTGATGAAAACACTGACACCAGCGCTCAAGCAATCCTCACGCAAACAAATTAGAATTGATTCTCAGAGCTCAGATGGAAATTCAAAATCGCTAGAGCAAGACAAGGGAGCAATGAAGTTAGAATGGCACTGAAAATGCCCTAAATCCACCCTTATACCCATCTGAGTAAAGGTACCTCAGCCATTAATGCACAACAAGACACCTCTGACAAGTCCGGAAACCCAAGCCCCAAGCGGAATTTCATAAAATCCCAGAATGCGCAGAAACACGGATTCCGAGGAAATGCAGAAACCAGGGAAATGAGGAAAGCTGGGACTTTGACAGAATCCGGGAAAATCCGCTAAGACCGAAAAATCTCGGAGTATGGCAGAAACCCAGAATCGGAGAATCCTGCCAGAAACGGACAAGAAACCAGGGCCTGGAAAAATCCGCCAGTGATGGAAAATCTCGGATCCAGGTGAAAACCCAGACTTGGCCAAAAACTCAATTTCAATCAATTCCAACCTCAAGACAAGGTCAAAGCCAGCAAGATCAACATGTCAAGACCCTAAGATGATAAATCCAATAGAACCAAAGGTCAAGACACCAAGAAAAGGGTCCCTACTCCAAGTGGGGCGTGTGTGCAAAAACTGCACAACAAATAGTAAGTGATAAATTACTCTCCTCTACCTCTTTTCACCTATTTTCATTACTTTTACTCTTATGCATTAAAATAGGGTTATTGTTAATAAACTCTCTTTTCTTCCAAACAACATAACAGGAGCTAGCAAACTTTGTTTTTGATGTTTTTTGATGGGTTTGAATCGTGATTCCACACTTGACATCATCAATCATCTATCATTACGTGGCATGGTACTTGGAAATTCCCTACAGTATGATGTTCCTTATTTGATGTGGCTAGATTGCTACCTTGATTCCACCTCTATAAAGCAAGCGGAATCAAGGGGGCATACATCTACCCTTGAATTTGATTTCTAGAAGTTAAATAAAAGGATTTTTGGACAATTAATGAATTTGTGTTGCAGGATGCGGTTCTTAATGTTGTCACTTTGTAGATAACTACATAGGGGGCTTCATTCTCCTGTCTTTTGAATGAGTGTCCTTTTATGAAGTAAAGTGCATTGTTTAGAGTCCTTTAGCTCACATATGCACGTAGAGTCATATGGGCGCTAAAGTGGGGGATAAATGTGGCATCAAAAATTGGACACTCTTGAGAAAAGAGACAATTTCACATTTAATTTTGACCTACTTTTGTGTACCCTTGCATCATTTATTCTTCAAAACAACATTTATAGGCCCCTTAGACCCATTATTTTTTATCTAGAGGCTCGTTTTACTTGAAAAATCATCTAAATCCCAACAAACAACATTTAATTCACTCATATCCCAAAAACTCACCTCCAAAAACCACTAGTGGGACCCATTTGCCACCTTGGGTGAATGAGTCCTGTTGTGCAGTTTTGCACACACACCCCACTGAAAGCGGGGACCCTCTTTTTGCTCTAGCTTTTGGCCTCTTAATTTTATTGATTTCATTGTCTTTGGAGGTCCTTAGATGTTCATCTTGCTTGCCCAAGTGATTTCCCCAAGTTGCACTTTGAAAAAACTAGGTTTTGAACAAAATCCGAGATTTTCTAGTCCGGCTGGAATTTCCCATATTCCTGTCTGGCTGGAATTTCCCATAATCCTGTCTGCCTGGAATTTCTCGGATTAGCTTTTGGTGTCTTTTGGCCCCTTAATTTTATTGCTTTCATTGCCTTTGGGGGTTCTTAGATGTTTATCTTGCTTGTCCAAGTCCTTCCCCCGAGTTATGCTTCGGAAAAACTAGGTTTTGAACAAAATCCGGGATTTTCCAGTCCGGCTGGAATTTCCCATAATCCTGTCTGGCTGGAATTTTCCGGATTCCTGTCCGCCTGGATTTTTCCGGATTCCTGTCCACCTGGTTTTTTCCGGATTCCTGTCCACCTGGTTTTTTTCGGATTCTGGTATAGAATCCGCCTAACCTGGATTTTCCTGGATTTTCCCCTTGGTCTGGTTTCCCGAAACGGAAATTTTTCCGAAAATGTTTTTTTTTCCAAAAATAGAAATTTTTTAAATGATCCCGAAAATGAAAATTTCTTGAGATAAAAAAAATCGAAAATAAAAATTTCCAAAAATGGAAAAAGTTCTGAAAATGGAAAGTTTCCTTATAAAAATGTAAGTTTTTTTAGAAAGGTCAAAATTTTATTCAAATTTAATTTGAACATGTGGGCTATTAATGATGATATCTGTTTTTTCAGGACTAAACAAATATTAAAAGGGGGACTTGCATATGGATTCGTGCCAAAAGAAGAAATCTGGAAGCATTCAATTTAAATTTTCAAAGTGGGACCTGCCTAAGAATCCGTGCCAAAACTGTCTACAGCTGGAGGACTTTCTGGAAGACACGTGAATCTGATCTTGCTGGAGATCGTGGGCCGACATGGATAATATTCATGCATTTAATGCAAATCTTGTCCTATTTTGAAATTCTCCTGGCCGACCTGTTTTGGGGCCCGTTATTATTGTAAAATCTAATTAGGCCGACCTATTTCGGAGCCAGTTATTATTGTAAAATCTAATTAGGCCGACATGTTTGGGGGTTCTCTATAAATGGCATTTTGCCTCATCTGTAAGAGAGATAGAATAGTGAGGGAGATTTTAGGAGTTTGACTAGGCCAGAATTGGCAAGTAGTTTTCAGAATTAGTTGTAGGAGATGAGAGACTTGAAATTGTTATGCAATGCTGGAGAAGTAATGCAATTGGATTGTTGATTTGGCAAACTTTGTATTTATTTTCAATGGTTTTTATGGTTTCTTGTTCTCGATTCTCAGATATTAGGTGTTAGATGTTAGATTTCAGCTCTTTTACAATAATGGTGAAATGTTAATAATGTCGATCGATTTCCGGTCCATACTTTTAGCAATTTGCTGAGTGTAGATTGCTGTGTAAAGTTAGTTTGGGCCTCACTTCTGTGCTAAGTTCAACTGTGAATGCTTGTTTACATTGTGCCAGCAGTTGGGTATGTGAATGAATGTTCAAAGTCTAAAAATCTTTGGATTTCCCCAGAAGATCGCACCATTTTTGTGTAGTTGCAGGTTTGTCCTTGATCAAGCAGAGATCGGTTTTGTTGGGGATCTATCCATTTGTAGCTTTCATCATTACTGTGATTGATCTTAAGAGTTAGAACATAATAGAATTTCTCTGAACCCTTATCTCTTTTGCTGTTTATTTTGAATCTGGGTTAGTTTTAGGGTTGAAAGCATCACCATATTGTTGCATCTGATGAAAATTCACTTCCAGCATTGTTCATTTGTAAGGCCCCTTGTGATTACCAGCATTTTCACATATTATCTGAGTTGTTTATGCATTGTCATGACCTGACACCGGAGAGACCTTGGGGTGATTTTCAGCAATTTATTGTTGAAGATTATCTTTCAAGAGAGATAGAATACTACATTCTGTCTGAGTTGTTGCTATGCAGAAAACACCATCAACAAGTCCCCTCTGGTGGGACCCATTCACCAGGGGTGGGAATGAGTCCCTTTTGGGGGGGAATTCAAATTTGAGCTGGAATTTAATCAATTCAACTTAATTTTTGGTGGATGTCAGCCTTTTAGGTCTAAATAATGGGAAAATTAGGTGTTTATTCCTATAAATACACATTTTAGGACATTTTTCACATCTCTTAGCCATTCTTACAAAGCAAAAATCAAAATCCAAGCATTAAGAGTCTTCCACAATAAGTTTCATTAGCATTTTCTATAGCAAAGTTGAAGCTTTAGGGCAGCAAACTAGGGTTTTTGTAGGTCTTCAAGCTCACTTCTCATTCAAGATCCGACATTGCAAAGAGTTGATGATGGATGCCTATGGAGAATCATGGAGAAATTTAGGTTGAGGAGATGCAACTAGCCATCAAATCACACTTAAATACTTGTTTTCAAAGTGATTCCATCTTCCATTTTCTCTCTATCTTCATATTCAAGGTTTGCATTACATTTGCATGTCATTTACATCCATTTGATATATTGTAGTGTTTCTAGGATTGAAGTCTTGCATCATTCAAATCACATTTTTTCATCTTATTCTAGCACCTCGAATTTGATTCCATGGCGAATTAGTCCTTTTTTTCATTTTTTTATTTGCAAATAGGAGTTTAGGCTAAAGCAATTGCAATTGATAAAAATGGACACAAGTAATTGTCAATTTTTGGAGTTAATTGATAATTGAGTCTTTATAATCTGAATTTGTGAAATTGGGTTGAGTGAGGTTTTCATCTCCATCAATTGGTATCAGAGCCAATGGTCCTACATGTGGAGAGGGAAGTGAGTAGAGGTTTTGGGGGCACAAGAAAATCACCAAATGTGAGGCAACTTGTGATGCAACCTATGGATTGTGAAAGAATGATTGAGTAGCTCAAAAGTATCATTACAGGGGTGGAGAGTCTTGAAAGGTTGAGGGT
This sequence comes from Sequoia sempervirens, assembly GCA_007258455.2. Taxonomy (NCBI): domain Eukaryota; kingdom Viridiplantae; phylum Streptophyta; class Pinopsida; order Cupressales; family Cupressaceae; genus Sequoia; species Sequoia sempervirens. The sequence goes on along the minus strand of VDFB02353493.1, from coordinate 13,620,736 downwards.
TGGAAAGTGTAGAGTTGGAAGCACAAGTGAGAAGCTCAAGAGTACATCATTGAAAGTGTGTAGAGTCCTAAACGGTTGAGAGTGAAAAGTGCAAAATTTGTTGTGAAAATGGCAAATTACAACAACAAAGTGAATCCTCATGAGGATCAAGGTATGATTGTAGTGTTGAGGTTGCAAGGGAAAAGTGGTTGTGGAGACATGCTAGAGGATGGCATGGAGAGAAGAGGAAGAATTTGGCAGAGGAGGTCGAGTTGCCAACAATGGAGTTTGTTGGAGATTGTTTGCAGTCTCGAAGAGTGGTTCTATCACTCAGCTCCACCTTTGTGAGCCCATGCTCACAAATTTCTTACCCGGAGTGTCTGATGCAAGAGCATCCCGGGTGAAGGGCAATTGACATCACCAAAAAAAAATGTTGTTTCGAGATCTGGTAAGTTTCATGAAAAACCCTCTTCAAGGTAGAATTTAGATGATAGATTACATTACCCTCATATTTGCTTCTTTGATAATTTTGTGAATATATTTTTGATGAACTTTTGATCTTCAATATGGATGATTCAGAAATGCCACCATGGAAAACAAGTACCAATATATGTTTTTGCAAAATATGATTTTAATGTTTTCTGAAATACCAAAAGAATGGTGAGAATTTGAAATAGATTGATTAACATTTCAACAACATTTCATCTTCCAAAAAAAGGTATTATTTTGTATAACAATAGAATTAGATAGAGGAGAAAGGGGCAATAGTAGAAGGCAGTAGGGAGGCCATGGGTGAAGGAGGGAGAGTCAGTAAAAAATTTCAAATGAAACTCCCCTTGCCTACACCCTAAATGAAGTTATTGAATTGAGCTTGAGTATCTATTGAGAGGAAGAGCTCATGTGGGTTTTGAAGAGGTTTTTGGTTGAGTTAAACCTGATAAGGCTGAGTAAAAAAAATGTACATGCCACGCAGACTTGGGGCAGTGCAAGCTTGAATAAAGAGGAGGGAACATTAATATTTGAAGAAAATATAGTGTAAAATTGTAAAGTCTAGTGAGGAATATACATCATGGGAAAGAAAATGTGAATGGAGCCTATGTAAATACTGAATTTTGTGTGTGGAAAAGATGGATTGATGGAGGAGATAATGAGCATCTTTTTTGAAGATAATTTCACCTAAGAAAGAGTGTAGGTTCAAATGCAAGGTGCATAAAATGATCAGAAAATGAAATGCTTAGCAAATGTCATGAAGATTGTGTAGAGGGTGAAGGAAACATAACTAAGGGTGCATATAGGAAGAATAGAAAGTCATGCCAAGTGAATTCAAACATAGATTTAACAAAGGTACAAATGAGTGGGATGATGCATAGGTTAAGGAGAATTTTTTGATTGCACAAGGATGATAACAACAAAATGTTTGCACCGAGCAGAGATGATGCAACACAGAGGTATCAAATGAAAGAGAAGATCGTGTTTATTGAGGTGTAAAGGTGAAATAATAAAGAATGTTTGAGAAAGAAATTAGGGAATATAGAATGAAATTGCAAGTATAAAGAAGGATCAAAAATGGTGATAAGAGAAATACAAGAAGTAAAAGGGAGTGTGGGTTGAAAACAGTGTGTAGAGGCTGCAAGTCCGAGAAGAATCAAAGCAAAGTAGAAGGATAAAGAGTACAAAGCAACCATGGAGTTGCCTAAAATGTAATGTAATGTTCATGAATTTTTTTTTAAATAAATTTATGTGTTTTATTTGCAAATAGGAGTTTAGGTTGAAGCAATTTTAATCAATAAAAATTGGCATAAGTAATTTTCAATTTTTGGAATTAATTGATAATCGAGTCTTTGTAATCTGAATTTGTGAAATTGGGTTGAGTGAGGTTTTTGTCTCCATCATAAAGTGTCACATATTGTACTTGTATCTTGGGTATCTTGTACATCACATTGTTTCTTTATTAAACTTGCACTACTTTATAAAGTGTCATGGGAGATTTGTTTTTTGTGCCTTGTTATTTGCAACCACAACCTTGTCTACCTCTATAAAAGTCTTTCTTATTTTTACACATCCTTTTTCAATTGCATGTACAATCTTTTTCATCTTCTATTATTGCTTATTCTCCTTGTACTACATACACATGGTTTCAATAGACTTATCATACCTCTATCTTGTCAACATTATGGAGGGTATCATACTATTGGTGTTAATGCTTCCTTAATTTCGATGTGGAGTAAACTATTTAAATTCGGTATTTGTTCTTATATACTAAGTGGATGTAGTAGCTAGTTACCCGTGCATTTTGTTGAGATAGAAGGTATGCCATATAGACACTCTTACATTTCTATTTATGGAGGAAACCTTCCATCCTTGGTTGATTAGTATTCTTGAGACTATTAGAACCTATGTTTTCTACTTGCAACATATTAATGCACCATGATTCATCATATATGCATTGGTTGAGTAGTGTCAATGGATTTGCTAATGCAGATTGATGTGTTATATGTATATTTGAATATCAAATTATTGTCTTGGTTAACCATCTGATCGTTATTCTAGTTTCATTAAGGTTGCTCATGAAAAATTGTTTTTTTTATCTTAATCTTCATCCTAATTTTAGAGGATCTTATTCAAATTTAGCATTATAGCAATAATTTTCTATTGTTGTTTGCAACTTATTTTGTCTTTCAATGCTCCTACTCTTTCTAGAATATTTTTTGGAGGCTTCTTAGTCATTCGCATGTTTTCTTTCTTATGGGGGGGAGTATTGTATTTCTGAAGGAAGTAGTTATTGAGGGTCATGTTGAGTCCTTTCACTTTTTCGTGTTTTTCTCTTTTGGAGGGGTTTTCTCCTACAATTTTTTCTCCTGCACTCTGTTTGCAAGAGATTTATTTGTACATAGACCTACTTAACATGACTTTGTAGAAAGGATTCATCCTTTCATGTTTGCATGTTTGTCATTCTCCCTAAATTACACTTAAGAAGAGGTGTTGGTGTAAACAAAGTATAATATCTATCTAATTTTACTCTAGAAACTATTCGCACATAATTATACAAGGGTATAGACATTCAGAAATCATAAAATAATGTGACATTATCTGTTATTATATTTGGTGTAAGGAAAGCTAAGGTGTAAGAACAACTCTCCTAACGTCAAAACCTCAGGGAAGAATGCAGAGACACTTTTAAAATTTTCAATTACAGTCCAATTAAGATACACTTCAAAGCAATAATAGAAATAGAGAATTAAACATACACATATGAACACCAGATTTACATGGGAAAACCCTTACGGGAGAAAAACCCACCACACCAAGAATATCCCCTTTGTATTACAGTAATGGAATTACATAGAGAGATCAAACTTATCTTTTTGATGTCAAATTACAATAGCATAATCCTTGATCAACCTTGCTACAGTACATTCAAGATTCAATACACTCAAAATTAAATTCACTGATCACTCATCGAATTGAACATCCAACTGTTACGAACCATCAAACCAATTGAACCATACAACATCTGCAAATCCTGAGTATATCCATGACGCCCATGGTCTATTGATCTTCCTCTTAGTAACAGCCGTAATAGTCCAACTGCTAGCGGTTCCCATTCTGCTCCCTGATTGGTCAAGGACAAACCACATAGGATGGTCAATCAGTCAGAGGCATTCAAAATGTATTCACATGTCAATGAGACACTAACCGTGTCTCCTCGATGCCACAAGACTCAACCATCGATGTCGCCAAGAGTCATTTCTATCGGCAAGAGGTTCCACTAAGTTCACAAGGTCACATCGACCTCAGCAATCTCATTGGCGAGACAATTGCTATTCAATGAGACATCATACCAATGCTCAAAGGTTACACCACAACGTTCCACTATTAGTGAGACATATCGCTATCACTGAGAGTTCTTACCGAAGTCTCCAAATTACCCTGAGACCACCAGTCGCCAGGAGTCATACTAATAACAAACTATAACATTGGCAAGACAAACACCCATCGCCAAGAGTTCTCACCGAGTGTTCAAGTCTCTCCCTGATGACCCCGAGTGTAACACTATCAGTGAGACTTTCCATATCGATAAGACTTCATCCTGAAACACATGAGTTACTCCGACGACCACAAGTGTATAACTATCAGCAAGACATCTCTTGTCAGTATGAGACATAACGAACATCCAAGTCTCTCCCCAACACCACTTGTCACCCAGAGTCTCCCCGATATCTAATAAGAATGGCCTATCAGCCAGAGATCTCCACTCGGTAGAGGGTTACAATGAACGCCACAAGTCACAGTGACAACACCAGTCGGCAAGACAGAAGTATTGTCTCGGTGACCTATACAAACCACAAGGTTACTAAGCTGCTAGTCAGCCAGACAAAATGGATGTCACACCAACTTAGAGACCTTTCCATCCTCCACCATATCTCATACAAAATGATACTATACATCTATATGTTTGTCCTGGCATGGAAAGTAGGATTCTTTTCCAAACAGATAGCACTCTGACTGTCAGAATAAATTGTTATTTGCCTTGCATCAAAACCAATGTTAGAACACAAATGTTTTAACTAGATTGCTTCTTTACAAGCGTGTGTAGCTGCCATGTATTCTGCCTTTGTAGTGGACAAAGCGACTACAGCCTGCCGCTTACTCATCCAACTCACTGCACCACCATTCAATATGAAAATATATCCACTAGTGGATCTTCTACTGTCAATGCCCCCTGCCCAATAAAAATCCACATAGCCTTGAATGCTGAGAGTCCTCTGTGATTCAACCAAGTTCCCATGGTAACTCAAAACATATTCTAAAGTTCCCTTCAAATATCTTAATACTCTTTTCACAGCATCCCAATGTGTCCTTCCAAGATTAGCCATAAACTGACTAAGTACTCCCACTGCTTGGGAAATGGCAGGCCTTGTACAGACCATTACATACATAAGACTACCAACCACACTAGCATAAGGTAAATTGGTCATGTCCTCCATCTCAGTAGGATATTTTGGACAGTATTAAACAGATAGCTTCGTTCCCTACAAAATTGGAAAAACTAGCTGCTTGCAATCAATCATGCAAAATCTCTCTAGAACAGTCTTGATATACTTACTTTGACTGAGCCAAAGTTTTCTATTCTTCTTGTCCCTAGTTATTTCCATTCCCAGAATATACCTTGCTGCACCAAAATCTTTCATTTCAAACTTTGCAGACAACTGAGACTTAAGATCAAAAATCATCAACTTACTATTGCCTATGAACAGCATATCATCAAAATAGAGAGAAATAATAAGCACTCGATCACTTTCAGCTTTATAATACACACAATGATTAGATTTTGATCTTACAAATCCCAAAGACAATACAAAAGTATTAAACTTCTGGTACCACATTCTAGGTGACTACTTGAACCCATACAGAGACTTTTTCAACTTGCAAACCAATTTCTCTTTACCTTTCTCCATAAAGTGTTCAGGCTGGGACATATAATTCTCTTCTTCAAGATCACCATGAAGAAATGTTGTCTTCACATCCATCTATTCGACCTCTAAGTCATACGCTGCTGCAAGTGACAAAAGAAATCTGATAGATGTCAGCTTAGCTACAGGAGAAAATATTTCCCCATAATCAATTCCCCCTACCTGGGAATAACCCTTCGCAACCAACCTCACCTTGTATTTTTCTACACTTCCATCCAGACCTATTTTCTTTTTAAATACCCATTTGCAGCCAATAGCTTGTATGCCTTCATGCAAGGGCACCAAACTCCAAGTATCATTCTTTTCTAATGATGCCATTTCTTCATTCATGGCTTCCAACCAAGAGTGAATCAAACATTTTAAATGCCTCTTTCATAGTCCTAGGCTCATCAGTGCTAGAAATTAAAGCATAGGCACAAGTAGAATCTATCAAAGAGAACCCATACCTATTAGGTTGCTTTCTTTCACGAGTTGACCTCCTCACTTGCTAAGGCCGAGGTTGTTCTCCTTCTTCAGAACTTTCAGAACTACTTGAGCTCTCCTCATTTTTAGGTTCATTTTGAATTTTCAATTCCTCTTTATCTGGTGTCAGAGGAATTTCAACTACATCCTTCTTATTTTCAGACTTTGTCTCTGACTACAAATCCAAGGTAGAAGGCTTCAGCTCACGAAAGATTACACTTCTACTATATAGAACCTTCTCCATATCAGGATTCCAAAGCTTGTATCCATGCTAGCACTATAACCAATAAAAATACATTTGACAGCCTTGTTCTCCAACTTGTATCTTTTCTCATTCGGAACATATGCATATGCCTCATAGCCAAAAACATGAATATGTCTCAGAGAGGGCATCTTACCTGACCATGCTTCCAAAGGTTTTTTCTCAACAAGAGCAGACTTTGGAGAACGATTTATCAAGTAACATGCAGTAGCAACAGCCTCAGCCCAGAACTTCTCCTCCAAGCCAGCACTACTCAATATACTTCGTGCTCTCTCCATCACTGTCTTGTTGAACCTTTCTACAACTCCATTTTGTTGCAGAGTGTAAGGTGTAGTTTTATGTCTTTTAATCCCATGATCTTTATAGTACCTCTCGAAATCAACAAAACAAAATTCACCGCCATTATTAGTCCTTAAACATTTTATTTTTCTTCCAGTCTTATTTTCTACAAGGTTCTTAAATTCCTTAAACTTACTGAACACTTCTAATTTACTTTTCAAAAAATAGACAAATGCTCTTCTTGAATAATCATCAATAAACGATACATAGTACCTTGACTTAGACAAAGAAGGAACATTCACTAGACCAAAAACATCAGGATGAATATAATCAAGCAAACCGGAAGATTTGTGAGGACTGGAGTAAAATGAAACACGGTGTTGTTTTCCATATGTACAATGTTCACAAAATTCAAATTCGAGGTTACAATCTTCGAGCCCCTCAACCAGATTTTTATTCTACAAGGTTTTTAAACCTTTCTCACCAATGTGGCCTAGCCTATGATGCCAAAGCATAGTCTTTTCTATTGAAATTTTAACTTCCATAGAGTTTACAGAATTAGGAACATTTTCCTCTTTTCCTCCATGAGTAGATTTACGTGACTTTGCAGAGACACTATTGCATTGAACAGCATGTGCATCCAGCTTATACAAGGTACCAATTCAAGCACCCCTTGCTAGCACCATAGAGCCTCTAGTCATCTTACAGCCATTTCTAGAGAATGTGACTTGCACTCCAATATCATTCAGCTTACTAACAGAAAGTATATTTTGAGCTAGACCTGGTATATGCATTACATCATTGATTCCCTTCACTCTTCCATCAGGGAATTGAATTTTGACTCTTCCACAGCCAACAATTTCCAAAGATGAATCACTTGCCAAATACACCTTCCCACCATCGTATTCTTCATACTTCGTGAACCAGTCTCTATGAGATGTCATGTGGAAAGATGCTCTAGAATCAATCAGCCAAACATCATCTGATGCATGTGTAGGCAAGGCTGCAATGAAGGCATCTACATCACTCTGAGAAGAATCATTGTGGGAAGAATTCTTCTTCTTTTTCTCCTCTTTGCAATCCTTTCGAACATGATCAGGTTGCCCACAATTCCAGCACTTCACCTTGGACTTCTTACCAGGAGACTTTGATCTCCCCTCTAATTTGGATTTGGACTTCTTGTCCTTCTTCTTGCCTTTCTCTTTTGACCTTCCTCTAACAGCAAGGGCCTCCTTCACCATCTCAGAATATTTCCTTCTCATCTCTTCTGATAACAAAGAAGAAACAACATCTTCCATCTTGAAACTAGATGTTGTACTCCCAATAGCCATCACCAGGTGATCCCAAGAATCTGGCAAAGAACACAATAACAGCATACAGCAATCCTCTTCATCAATCTTCACACCCACAGATGTTAACTATGCAATCAGCATGTTGAAAGCATTCAAATGATCAGCAACAGATCCTCCCTCCTACATTCTCAAAGCATATAGCGTCTTCCTCAAGAACAATTTATTCACCAAGGACTTGCCCTGATAAATAGATGCCAGTCTTTTCCACAAGGAAAATGTAGTCTTCTCTTCATGAACATTCAAAAGAACAAAGTCTGCTAAACAAAGCCTTATCAGCCCCTTTGATTTTCTATCTGCAAGGTCCCAATCCTCTTGCTTCATGCCTATAGGTTTCGTTCCAGACACAGCAAGCCACAGATCACGATCCACTAACAGATCTTCCATTTTGAGTTTCCACAACTCAAAATTACTGCCATTTAATTTCTCTCTTTCAATCTTTCCTGACGTGCTAGCCATCTCAATCTGTAATTCGAATTAACAAACTTCTACAAGACTCCCACTTAATAGAATTGACTCAAAAAACCCAATGTACCCACAAGGATAACACAACTGGCTAGGCTCTGATACCACTTGTAAGGAAAGCTAAGGTGTGGAAACAACTCTCCTAATGTCAAAACCTCAGGGAAGAATGCAGAGACACTTTTAAAATTTTTAATTACAATCCAATTAAGATACACTTCAAAGAAATAACAGAAATAGAGAATTAAACATACACATATGAACACCAAATTTACGTGGGAAAACCCTTACAGGAGAAAAACCCACCACACCAAGAAAAGCCCCTTTTTATTATAGTAATGGAATTACATACAGAGATCAGACTTATCTTTCTGATGTCAAATTACAATAGCATAATCCTTGATCAACCTTGCTATAGTACATTCAAGATTCAATACACTCATAATTAAATTCACTGATCACTCATCGAACTAATCGAACCATACAACATCTGAAAATCTTTAGTATATCCATGACGCCCATGGTCTTTCGATCTTCCTCTTAGTAATGGCCGCAATAGTCCAACTGCTAGCGATTCCCATTCTACTCCCTGATTTGTCAAGGACAAACCACGTAGGATGGTCAATCAGTCAAAGGTGTTCAAAATGTATTCACATGTCAGTGAGACACTAACTGTGTCTCCTCGATGCCACAAGACTCAACCATCAATGTTGCCAAGATTCATTGCTATCGGCAAGAGGTTCCACCGAGTTCACAAGTTCACATCAACCTCAGCAATCTCATCGGTGAGAGAATCGCTATTCGATGAGACATCATACCGATGCTCAAAGGTTACACCGCAACGTTCCACTGTCGGCGAGACATATCGCTATTGCTGAGAGTTCTTACCGAAGTCTCCAAGTTACCCCAAGACCACCAGTCGCCAGGAGTCATACTGATAACAAACTATAACATCAGCAAGACAAACACCCATTGCCAAGAGTTCTCACCGAGTGTTCAAGTCTCTCCCCAATGACCCTGAGTGTAACGCTATCGGTGATACTTTCCATATCGATAAGACTTCATCCTGAAACACATGAGTTACTCCGACGACCACAAGTGTATAACTATCGGCAAGACTTCTCTTGTCGATATGAGACATACCGAACATCCAAGTCTCTCCCCGACACCGCTTGTCGCATAGATTCTCCCCGATATCTGATAAGAATGGTCTATCGACCAGAGATCTCCACTCGGTAGAGGGTTACAGTGAACGCCACAAGTCACAGCGACAACACCAGTCGGCAAGACAAAAGTATTGTCTCGGTGACCTATACAAACCACAATTTTACTAAGCTACTAGTTGGCCAGACAATATGGATGTCACACCGACTTAGTTCTTTCAGAGGTTTCAGCCTGTGGGATTGAGACACATATTTCCAACAGTTGGAAATACTTTGTTAGTCATGCATGCAAACTGTGGAAGCATAGACAAGGCATGAAAAGCAATATCATGGAATTTATTTATTTTAAAATACAAATAAAATGGATATGTTAAAAAGGTGGTAGAAACTTAATTTGCAATGGACATCGTAAAGACAAACTCATTAACCTTTGTCAGCATCATCCCTTCCTAGTCGTAGCTTGAATGAAGGACAGCAAGAAAAATAAAGGATAGAATAAGTTTGTAAATGTTAATAGTTGTGACTTCCTTAGTATACATGCATGCAAAATAAGGAAACATAGGCAAGGCATGCAAATATGGATACCTAGACAAGATATGTGACTATTTGACAAAATGTCAAAGGAATTTCGTCTCATGGAATGTAAAGTATGAGAGTAGAGAATAGACACACAAAGCATTTGACAAGGTGTGAGTCTCATAGCTATGTGGTTCCATGGAATACAATAATTACAGGATGTGTGCATGGATTGATGAAAAAACATACTTCAATTCACAAAAGATAGAGCTATTGCTCTTTTTCTCAAATTTGCTTCTGCAGAGCACTACTACTTTTCCTCCTTCACTCTTTGTAATAATAATGAAAACTTTACATAAAAACTACCATGAAAAACTTCACCAACAAGAAAATGAGGTGAAATTAATGTCATTAATTACATCTCTAGTAACTTCTTAATCACATCAAGTGAAAATCATTTTCATCTTAAATTACAATTAAAACCATACTAAAGGTTGAAAAATATGCCCAAATTTAACTATCTAATCAAAATAAATATTGTCCTTTAAAAAATTAAATGCATGAAAGATATTTTTCATTGTAGAAAAACATCACCGTACAACCACCAACATATGAAAAGAGACCTACAGGATTGCAAGGGCACCTCACCACCGCAAAAGGTTGGAGAAATTATTGCGGGTCTGCGATAGTCACCGCACTACTGCACAGCACTAAGAGAGAGGACGCGGGATCATAGGAAGGCAGGAGAAATGTGGCAGGAGTTGGGAGAAATTCCAACACTCCCCCTTAATCACAACTACTATCGTCTATGATGCCCAAACGATCTCTTTGATAGAAAAAACTATCTTTTCCAAGCGCCTTTGTGAAGATATTTGTGCAATGTTCCTGAGACCTACAAAACTCTAAGAAGATTTCACCATTGTTGATTAACTCCCTGATAAAATGATATCTGGTATCAATATGTTTGCTCCTCTTGTGAAAAACTAGATTCTTTGATAATGCAATAGCTAAGTTGTTGTCACAAAATATCTTTGTTGCATCCACTTGTTCATTCTTTAACTCTTTCAACACTCTTCTCATCCAGACTTCCTGACACAATGCACTTGTGGCTACTACATACTCTGCTTCAGCTAATGAAAGAGTGACTATTGGTTGCTTTTTTGAAGCCCATGATACAACACCAGTGCCAAAGTGAAAAATATAGTTAGATGTGCTTTTTTTGTCATCAATACTTCCAGCACAGTCACTATCAGTATACCCAATCAGCTTGAACTCCTTTGAACTTGAATATTGAATCCCAAAATTCTTTGTTCCACTTATATATCTCAAAATTATTTTCCCATCTTTCCAATGTGTGTCTTTTGGAGCTTCCATAAATCTGGAAATTAAACTTACAGCATACATTATGTCTAGTCTTGTGGTTGTCAAATACATAAGGCTACCAACAAGTCTCTTATATAAAGTTGAATCCATATTTGAACCTTCATCATCCTTACTTAACTTCAAACCTATAACAATTGGTATAGGTGTTGACTTGCAATTTTTCATGTTAAACCTCTTCAAAATATCATTAGCATACTTTGATTGAGAGATAAAAATACCATTTTCATTTTGATTCACCTCAATTCCAAGAAAATACTTCATAAGACCTAAATTTGTCATTTCAAATTCTTTCTTCATAGATCCTTTAAACAAATCAATTGATAAATCACCCAAGAAAATCAAATCATCAACATACAAACATACAATCATAATTCCACCTTTTTCATTCATCTTAGTCTACAATGTAGGCTCATTGTTGCATCTATTGAAGCCATTCTATAAAAGATAACTATCAATTCTGCTATACCAAGCTCTTGGGGCTTGCTTGAGACCATACAGTGTTTTTCTCAGCTTAAAAACAGCTTGTAAACTTTGTCTTCTTGTCCCAATATCTCATACCTAGGTGCTTGTTCCACATAAACTTCTTCTTCAAGATAGCCATTTAAAAATGTTGATTTTGTATCCATTTGATGAACTAACCATTTGTTTTGAGCTACAATGGAAAGAATCATTCTTACTATGTCAAGATTTGCTATAGGTGCAAATGTCTCATTATAATCAATTTCGGGTTGTTGTGAATAACCTTTTTCCACTAGTATTGCTTTATGCTTTTGCACATTACCATTTGCATTTAATTTGGTTTTGTAAAACCATTTAACTCCTATTACATCTTTTTTCTTTTGGAAGACTTACAAGCTCCCATGTTTGATTCTTTTCAATTGCATCAATTTCTTCATCCACTGCACATATCCATTTTTCATCTTTAATTACATCTTCAAAGTGAATTGGGTCATCTAATTGTGAATAAAATGCAAAAAGAGAAATCTGATCAGAATTATTTTCACCTTCATTTTGATCATATATGTCCCTTATACTTATGATTTTCTATCTTCTCATGCTTGCCAATGTAGGATTTGTTAGATCACTTGAACTTGTTGAATGCAGACTTGATGGTCCTACGCCAAAACTTCTTGGTGTAGATGGTGTTTGTTGTCCTCTTGTTGCTGCTCTTATATTTGATGATGGTGTCACTTGTTGACCACTTGGTTGAACTTGAATGGGCGTGGAAGGATTCACATTAGTAGGAATATTTGTTGGTACAGAAACTTCATTTTCCTCTTGAGGTATACTTTTTGATACATTAACTATTTTTTCTCTACTTCCATCCCATGTTTCATCTTCTACAAACTGTACATCTCTACTGATTATCACCTTCATGTTGATTGGATTATATAACTTGTATGCTTTGGATTCATCCCTATATCCAACAAATATACATTTTTTCTCCTTTGTTGTCTAACTTCCTTCTCAATTCATCAGGCACATGTGCATAAGCCACACAACCAAAAACTCTCATGTGAGCAAAATTATCTTTTCTTCCAGTCCATGCTTCTTCAAGAATCATATTCATGACACTTTTTGTTGGACACCTATATATTCATTATATATGTTGCACATGATACAGCTTCAGCCCAATATTCATTTGGCAAATGTTTGGCTTTCAACATGCTTCTAGCCATTTCCATGATTGTTTTGTTTTTCCTTTCAACTATCCCATTTTTCTAAGGTGTGTATCTCATAGTAAATTGTTTATGGATGCCATGATCTTTGCAAAAATTTAAAAATTCTCTTGAAATATATTCACCTCCTCTATCTTTTCTTAAAGCTTTAATGTAATACCCACTTTGTTTTTCAACAAGAGACTTGAATTGACGGAAGAAATCAAACACTTCATTCTTGTTCTTTAGAAATTAGATCCAAGTTTTCCTTGAATAATCATCAATAAAAGTAAAAAAATAAAGATTGCCACCAATTGAGGGTGTTTGCATAGGTCCACACAAATCTGAATGTACAATCTCCAAAGGGGCTTTTGCTCTAGTTGACTTTCCTGCTGGAAATGAATCTCTATGTTGTTTTCCTAAGATACATCCTTCACATACTCTTTCAGGTTTTTCTATTAGAGGTATTCCCTTCACCATACTTTTCCTATGAAGCAAATTTAGACCTCCAAAGTTAAGATGACCAAATCTTAGGTGCCATAACCAATTTTCATCTTTTACTTCTGCTTGAAAGACTCTGTGCATGACTGTTGTATTTTCTTGTGCTTGTACATAATCTATATTCAAACTTGGTTGAATCTTCAAAGGAAACATTTTATTACTTGTCATTTTGACTTTGGCAATGAGCTGATTGCTTGGATATTTATCTAAAATTGTGCACAGACCATTTTTCAAAGTTACTCTATATCCTTTTTGAACAAGTTGTCCTATACTCATCAAATTGTGTTTTAGACCAGGCACAAAATACACATATGAGATATATTTTTGCTCCCCCTATTTAGTTAGAATGTTGAAATTTCCCTTTCCTTTGACTGACACTTTGTTGTCATTACCCAATGTAACATCAGATTTAACATTTTCATCTAAACTTGAAAACATTTCTAGATTTCCTATCATATGGTTGCTACAACCTAAGTCTAAAAACCAAACATCTTTTTCACTTGCTTGTGCAACATTACATACCAAAAACATTGTGCTCTGTTCTTACTTTTGATTTTTATTTTCCTTTGTAAAATTTGCATTTTGTTTACCATAATCATACTATTTCTTTCTACACTCACTCATGTAATGTCCAAACTTTTTACAGTAGTGACATTGGATTTGAGATTTCTCATACCTTTGACCTTGAGACTGATTTTGAGATGAACTTGAGCCTAATTTTTGGTTGCTTCCTCTTCCACTTGAACTTGATGGGTTGCTTGTTCCACCTTTGTAAAAACTTCTTTCTCTTCCTCTAAAATTTGATCTTCCTCTGCCTCTTCCTTGGTTGATTGAAGCTTGTGACTTGAAAGCATGCTCCAATGACATATTTGTAGACCTACTTAGCCTCTATTCATGAGAAATGAGAGATGCATGGAGCTCATCAATTTAAAATTGTGTGAGGTCCTTTGTTTCTTCAATAGTTACATCAATTGTCTCAAACTTTGTGGGTAAGCTCCTTAAAATATTTTCAACCACTCTTTTATCTTCAATTTTCTCACCATGTGATCTAATTTGATTTACTAGTCCAATGATTTGGGTAAAGAATGAATCTACTGATTCATTATCCTTCATATATATAGTTTCAAAATCCCTTCTCAGTATTTGTAGCTTGGTTGTTTTGACTTTTTCCATACCTTGATAAGTTGTTTGGAGTATGTCCCATGCTTTGTTGGACCTTCTTGTTGTTGCAATCCTTGGAAAAATACTCTCATGCACTCCTTGTAGAATAAAGAAAAGAGCTTTTGAGTCCTTCTTCCTATTGTCTTTCAATAGATCCTTCTCTGCTGAGTCAAAGCATTATATGTTGTTGCATCAATTGGCTCTGGAAATCCATTCTCTACTAGCTCCCATAAATATTTTGAACAAAATAATGCCCTCATTTTGATTGCCCAATAGTCATAATTTTTCCCATTAAACTATGGAATTTGTGAGTTTTCCAAGCTTGTGCTTGCAGCCATCTCTACTGTGAAAAACTAAACACTTTTAGAGACTCTTAGAATCAACCCTTTTACTAAAATGAACCAGCTCCTATAAACCTGCTCTGATACCACGTGAAGGATAGAGGTAGAGGATTCCAAACACATAAAATAACATAAAACAGAGAACAAAAATTTAAAACACACAAAGTAAACCCAAAAAATGAAATTATATTAATTCATTCAAAATATACTTCAATTCACAAAAGATAGAGTTGTTGCTCTTTTTCTCAAATTTTCTTTTGCAGAGCACTACTACTTTTTCTTCTTCACTCTATGTAATAATAATAAAAACTTTACATAAAAACTACCATGAAAAACTTCACCAACAAGCAAATGAGGTGAAATTAATGTCATTAATTACATCTCCAGTAACTTCTTAATCACATCAAGTGAAAAGCATTTTCATCTTAAATTACAATTAAAACCATACTAAAGGTTAAAAGATACACCTAGATTTAACTATCTAATCAAAATAAATATTGTCCTTTAAAATATTAAATGCTCAAAATATATTTTCCGCCGTAGAAAAACATCACCGCACAACCACCAACATATGAAAAGAGAATTGTGGGACTGCGGGGACACCGCACCACTGCACAAGGTTGGAGAAATGACTGCGGGTCTGCAGTAGTCAGCACACTACCACACATCACTGAGAGAGAGGACGTGGGATGGTGGGAAGGCAAGAGAGATATGGCAAGATTTTGGAGAAATTCCAACAGAAAAGACTCTATTAGAACCTTTCAGGAAAAAGACCTTTTCCAACATCCTACCTACCAGTGTGTTACAGGGGAAAAAAAGAATACAAGGTAAGGTGGATTTTTATTTGATATTACAATTGAAAATTTCAAGGATAACATGCATGCAACTGTGGAAACATTAACAAGTCGTGTGAATGGTTGACAGAGTGTCAGGGAATATGATCTCACTGAATGTTGATTATAAGACAGACAAAAATGATAAGAGGATTTTTTCACTATTTTAAGGTATAGATAAATTAATGTTTGCATACAGGAATGTGAAAAATCAGGAAGCTATTTATGGTGATGGATTTTCAACATCGCCAAACCAAGGGTGAGTGTTTGGAAGCAAAACCATAATCAAATGACACATAAAATATGAATTATTGAGGTTTCAAAATGGTAGCATAATAAAATGTCGAGGAGAGATAAATAACAAATGAATATGTAAACAATATCAAAGTATACACCAGATATTGCAAATAAACCACATAGGAAAAGAAAATGGTTTGAAGGAACCTGATATCCCAATCTATCCCTCCAAGAAAAACATTACATAGATCCAAAAATACAGTCGATCCATCCACCCATTTCACCCTTTGAATCTCCCCACAAAAAAAAATGAAAAGCCCCTACTATGCTCCATCTTTTATGCTTTTATTTACTTGAATTCTCATTTTTTTATGATGTTGTGATGATCCCATAGGATCTGACCCATCTTTGGAAGATAGACATGCATGGCCAAGTCCCCCCTTCTATGACATATAGCTTCAGTTCTTCATACACTCATTGATTCCCCTTTAAACTCTCACTATTACTTGTTTTCAACCCTCCATTATGTAAAATTACATGAAAGTGACTCCATAGCCCCATTCATTAATTACAGTTACAATTCCTAAAGAAATAAAATAGAAATATAACAATTACTATAACCATACTAATCTAAATAATAGATTAGTGATAAGTTTATCTTAATTATTTAAATTGATAAGAATGATGTTTAGAATTAATAATAATCTTCTTCTAAAATATTAAATTATTATAATTTTGTTTTATCAAATTTAACAATCTATTACATGAATAACATCGAAAATGAGGGTTATGACAATTTTACAACCATTGATTTAGTCATAAACAAGCAAAAGTGGCCTTTAAACATGCTAAAGGAATGGATGCTAAAGTAAGTGCAAGATTGTAAGGTGAACATTGCAAAGTATGAAATTTTTAACCTTTCATTCTACCCCCACTTTAGTTGGTCTGAGCTAATAAAGTAAAATGTCTCATCTAACAATTCTTTCAAAAACTAATACTACATCAAACAAATAAAACTTAAGTAGGTCAAAGAGGAGGTTGAAGAACCACAAAAAAGAGTCATTCTCGTCTCAAGTTAACTTCTCACTTAGAGATTGGGAACAATACTTAACAAGCACCAAATCTTCTTGTTTTTTGATGCAAAACAAAGACCAACTCTCCAAAATGAGTGTCAAGACTCCAAATATGTAAGTGTTATAAATTGCAACCCCATAAAACAAATTCATGCAGCCCTAAAACTGCACTCAAAACTCATAAGAGACCCTCTTTTGAAGGTTATTTTGAACCACCAAATGTAAGTCTTTTCTACTATAAACTTGAAAAATGAAAGCCCCCACATTCATCTACAAGAAGATTAATAGATCATAATTTTTCTCTCAACAATACCCCTCTAATTTCATAGCCTAAAACTCAAAAAACCCATAAAATTACTTCATTGTAAAAAGTAGTTGATGCAACCCAAATCACTTAGTTAATAAACTTGTGGTTTAACTCATGAATTCAACTATAGAGAGTGCACTCCAACTAGATAAACATCACACATGATTACAAACTTTGAGAAATAATTCAAATTTTATATTTAAACTTGCATTATCTCCAAAAAACAAATTGTAGGAAACAAGCTATTCACAACCCAAACTCTGCATAGGCAAGATTGATCACATAACAACTACAAATCTAATCCAAAAGGCTTTATATTCAACTACAGGAAACAAAAAATGTATCTCTAAATCACTGGTACTCCATTCTTGGATATCAATGCAAGTATCTCTAATTTTTCCTTCATTTCTCTATCTTCTTCATTTTTTCCTTCCTTTCTTCCCAAACCTGGGCATTGAAAATACCTTCAAAATTCAGCCATATTCAACTCTTCTTTTTACTTTTATGGGTGTCTCATTTCTCCATAACTTTCCTCTTCATTGCATGGTAGGAGAATTCAAATTCTTTGCTAAAATTTCCTTTTTACTCACTCCACTACCCTCACTTCCAAGTGTCCAGATTCTCCTTCTTTAATTGATGAAAAAATTTAATTCCAAGAGGAGTTACAAGATGCCAAATATGCCCTCCTCCATCCTAGGTGTCAGACTTAGTGCTGGAATTTAAATTTTTAAATAATATCAATTTTTAGCTCTAGCACTCCCAATGTCAATTTTAATTACTCAACCTTATAAAATGGTTGAATGATGAAAGATCAGAAGGATAGAATAATTAAACAAAATAGCATGCTTGTAAGACACCATAACCTCAAAAATGAGAATTTAAAAAACAACACAAAATTAAGGTGTGTGGGATTGTCTATGCACCCAAATGCTCCTACATCAAACAACTTGGGTAAGAGAAATGGTTCATGACTCATAAGTCATGAAAATTTGAAGATCCTATGTTTGTTCTCCATCCATCTATCTTCCTTATCTACTTGATTTTTCCTTTTCATCTTCACATTTCCCTAAACCTTCATGTATCTCCCTTCATTCATCCTTCCTCTTTTCCTCCCTCTCTTAGCATTTAATCTATTATAATCCACTCTCCACCAAAGTGAATTTTTTCATTCCATCTCTTCATCCTCAACATCTAAATACAACTTATCATCATATTCATCATAAAAAAATTAGGAAATTTAACCTTTACCTTTGTATTATTTGCAACATCTTCTTCACCATCTTTTGCTACATTTTCATAAAATTTTGCATGCATTGTATTCACTTATCCTTCTTTACACTCTTTAACATCCTCATCTTCCTCTGTTATCACCATCCCATCTACATTTGAATCAACATATACTTCATTGTCACAAAATTTAGAAAAAATAAAATTTACCTATTTTTTCCCTATTGTTGCAACTTTTTCTTCCTCTACTGCAATTTCTTTATTTTCTCCATCCTCTGCATTCATCTCCATCTTCTCAAGTTCATCTATTGAATTTACCCTTAACCACCTATCTATTATTTTCATCTCATCTTTCAATAGATCTTCATCTTCACCAAGTTCATCAAATTTTGGACCTTCCAAGTCCTTTATTATAGCTTCCTTTCTTTCTTCATTTCTCACACACAAATCATCACTTGAAAACTTGTTATGAAAAGAAAAATGGGACTCAAATTCATCCATTTTTTGGTCTTCCTCAACTGTACCTTCCTTCTTCATCCCAAAAACTTTCTCAAGGGCGTCCAACCTTGCTTTTAATTTCTTCAATTCTGCAACTTATAGTTCACTTCTTCCCAATACTCTTCCCAAAATAAAATTCTCACAAGTATTCTAATGACCCATCTTGTCCTCTTCTTCTACGACATCTTCATAGACTCACAAGTTCCTCTGCAGTTACAAGTACCCCTTGCAACAATCTCTCTATCTCTTCAAGGTATCAACCCTCCGTAACAAAATTTCTCATGACACACTACCCTCTACCCAACAAATACTTTCGAAGATGATTCCTCTACCCACTCTCTCTCAGTGGAAGAACTTTACACCTTCTACCCAAATAAGTTATTTGTATGTGAGGATAGTAGTCACAGACCCTCTTTCATACCTATAACAAAAAAAAATTTCTCACAACTCTCTCTTGTGGCTTCATCGCTTCACTCTTCACCCACAAGTCCTAATGCATACTATGCACTTTCAAGATCCTCTAGCTCTGATACCATTTTGATGCACAACAAGAACCTATACTCCAAAGCAAGTGTCAAGACTCCCAAAATGTAAGTGTTAAAAATTGTAGCCTCATAAAACAAATTCATGCATCCATAAAACTGCACTCAAAACTCACGATAGACCCTCTTTTGAAGATTATTTTGAACCACCAAATGTAATTATTTTCTATTGAAAAATTGGAATATGAAATCCCCCACATTCATCTATAGGAAGATTAATAGATCAAAAAAATTCTCCCAACAATACCCTCTAATTATATAGTTGAAAACTCAAAATACCCATAAAATTCCCATATTGGAAAAAGTTGTTGATGTAATCCAAATCAGTTAGCCAAGAAAATTGTGGTTTAACTCATGAATTAAACTATAGAGATTACATTCCAACTAAATAAACATCACACATGATTATAAACTTTGAGAAATAATTCAAAATTCATATTTAAACTTGCATTATCTGCAAAAGCAAACTACAGTAAACAACACATGTATCTCTAAATCACTAGTACTCCATTCTTGGATACCAAGGCAAGGTATCTCTAGTTTTTCCTTCATTTCTTTTTATTATTTATCTTTTCCTTCCTTCCTTTCTTCCCAAACCTGGGCATTGAAAATCCCTTCAAAATCCAGCCATATTCAACTCTCCTTTTTGCTTTTCTAGGTGTCCCATTTCTCCATAACTTCCCTCTTCATTGCATGGTAGGAGAAGTCAAATTCTTTACTAAAATTTCCTTTTTACTATCTCACTCACCTACCCTCACTTTTAGGCATCTAGATTCTCCTCCTTTAATTGATGCAAAATTTTAATTCCAAGAGGAGTTACAAGATTCCAAATATGGCATCTTCCATCCAAGGCGTGGGACTTAGTGCTGAAATTTATTTTTTTAAATAATATCAATTTCTAGCTCCAACACTCCCAATTTCAATTTTAATTAGTCAACCTTACAAAATGGTTGAATGATGAAAGAGCAGAAGGATAAAATAATTAAACAAAATATCATGCATGTAAGACACCACAACCTCAAAAATGAGAATTTAAAAACCAACACAAATTAAGGTGTGCAGGATTGCACGTGCACTCAAATGCTCCTACATCATTCTTGGATCAAGAGGGTTTTTTATAAATGTTGAAAAAATGTATTCCCCTATTGAAAGACAAGTTTGTAAGCTTATGGATAGCATGTGACCCTATTTTTTGTGTTGTTGTGTCAATATGTGATTAACATGTGTCCTTATCCATGGTAGTACATTATTGTGTCCCTATCCATGGTAGTTCATTGTTGTCAACAATGTCCCCTTATTAAACAACTTTGATTTCTTATGGTGTGTTTTGTTGTGCCTTCGCACTCATGCCCCTTTCTTCTTTTTTGAAAAATAGGGACCCCCTTTTTTGGCTTTGAGTGTTGTGGTCTTTTCCTTCCCTTCTAATTTTCTTCTTTCCTTTTCCTTTGGTTTTTCTCTTTCCTTTCTCTATTTGTTTTCAAAGTACGAGTGTCAGGCTTCCCATGAAGGGTATACCTTCCTAGTCAGCCCTAACCCCTGACTTCTCCTCACCATGTCTCAACCCCACTAAGTTTTTTCTTTTCCTTAGTGTGATTAAAACTTGAGGTCCCTCTCGAGATTCAAGTATCAGAGTTTCTGCTTACATATGTCACAAAAGAAACTAAGATAAAGTATAGTGAAGCTCTAAACCCTAAACACTGAAAGATCTTTAAAACTTCACATGTTAAGAATTTCGCTTAAGAAAAGAACATTTTCAAGAATGTATCAGGTATTAAGGATTTATGATACCTGATCCCCATACAACCATGAAAAAGTTATCTTTTCCTTGGTAAAATGAATGGTTTTAGAAAACATGCTCTTAAAGTATTTTTTGAAAGATCAACTAAGTTGCAAAAAAATGATCTTTAGGCTTCAGGGATTTGTCTTACCACATGCTAAACTCTTAAAAGAATAAAGGATATATGGTAGACCCAACACCTGACTCCCAATATCCTTAAAGCTTTTGAACTTCAAAAGTTGGGAAAACCGTTTACACAATATCGATAAACAAGGAAAAGGGTAAAGGGAATCCCTGATCCCTAATACCCAATAAAACACAAATATCCCTTGGAGAGTTCGCTAACAAGTATGTTAAAAGGTGCAAGACAACTAAGAGGGGGGGTGAATCAGTTGTCACCAACTTAAACTCAAAACTTCAACACTTATTAATTTCACAACCACATTGTTCTGTTATTAAGTATGAACATGAAATGCAAATAATAGAAAGAAAAATCAACACATAGAACACTAGATTTTACATGGAAAACCCAATGATGGAAAAACCACGGTGAGGATTAACTCACAATATAAAGTGATAGCAAAATTGAATACAAAGGCTCACTACCCAGAAGAGGACTTACTATCTAGATACAAAGGCTCACTACCTACCATAGATACAAGAGAAAAACAAAAGATCCAACATGGTAATTTACCCATATTCATAGCCTTGATCAGAAGATTTCAGAAACCTTCAGCTCACTACTTTTAGGAATCTAACACAATGAAGTATTGTTGCCTCAACTTACTTTCACACAACTCTTCTCTTCACTTGTGGCTTACTTCATTACTTTTCATCCCTGTAAAACTTTGTAACTCAACTTGCATTTATACCATCTTCAACCTTAGAAAATATCTCCAAGGCTAGCCACATACGCTTCATTGCATAAATTCAAATTAGGTCAGCAACTTAACATTCCCGCTGTGGAAAGGAATAAGAGTACCAAATAAACACTTAACCAAGACCAAAAATTAATGTCTCAAATCAACCACACACTTCCTTGATAAATTTTAATCTTCCATATGAAGTGTAAACACCAAGTCAGCCAAACCTAATGAAAACACAAAGGAACATTGAAGTACACGCTTCCCAACAAGAAGATAACATGTGACTGATGAAAAATGCTTCATTATGCATGGGAACACATCTCAGGTTCCTTCAGATACATCCACAGCAAGTGAAACAACTTTTGAACACATAACTCCTTCCATCAATCCATTCGAACTGTGCAAACACATACAGCAATTCTAAAACTTTTGAAACACCAAACCTTAAACACCTTCACCAGATATATTCCAAATCCAAGATCTGAAAAAAAAAAACAGCAAAGGACTACAGAGCAAAAACATTTCTTCCAGTCCACAGACAACTAACTCTGCCAAAACAGTTCACACACTGGTGGATACAATTTTCACACTTCATTAAACCAAAGACTACAAATCAGTACATATCATCACCAGATCACCAACAACAACTCTCTAGATCCACACAAGCATAGGATCAACACAGGAGAAAAATGGAGCACATACTGGAGCACATTTTGAACACTTACATAATGTTGACTTCTCTCTTTATTAATTTTCTCAAAAGCACTTGGAAACCCATTATTTCAGCACAACTACAACATCATAAAGATAGCTCCATGTACTCACAACATCTCAATAGCATCTCAACTATACATGCACAATTTGCAACGTACTGAATTGTGTTGACACCAATGACAACATTAATGACAACACCACCAAACTAGCTCATACTTGCAACAAAGTAAAAGATACATGATACCCCCGATTATAATAGTAAAAACTTAGCCAAAAGTGTCTTCCTTTGCATCATCTTTTGGACATCAGGTATAGTCGATACCTCTTACCTATTGCTTATAGAGATGCAAAGGGTAAGAGTTATCCCCGACTCCCGACATCCAATAAAAAGTGTTTACTTTTGACTATTGTAAAAAAAGAAGCAACTTCTATGTTCAAAAGCTAAAATTGAAAACATAAGATTGAGTTTGGTTAATAGTCGCAACTTTGGTGAAAAGGGGTAAATAAAAAAAAATTGAACTCCAATCCCTGAAGTCCTTTCGGACTTCACAAGTCAAAGATATTGCTTAACTAATACCATTTCCAAGGAGGTAAAGGGTAAAGTGGATCCCTGATCCCTGAAACCCGAGCGAGCGATGGAACATATCCTCAAAAATACTTTTTAAATAAACAAAGGGTAAAGGATATCTCTAATATCTAATACCCGAGAGGCTTTGAAACTTAGCAAAGTAAATTCATTTCATAGGTATTTGGTATCATGGATTCTTGGTCCTTGATACCCAAAGGTTTTTAATAACAAAATGATGAAAGCTTAAGTGTATATATTGACGGTAAAGGGTAAGGGGAAGGCCTGAGGCCAGACCTCCAAAAATTCACATGATCTTCAACCTTCTTTGACAAATCATTATTGTACAAATATGGAATGTATCTTGATCAATATAACTTGTTTTTTAAATATTTTCTTTCCTCTAAGATAATTGAATGGTAACACATGTTTTTTTGTGTGCAAGAGATACGCCACCAAGGGATTTTGAAAAGCATAAAGGAAACATCAATGAAGGATCTCCTAAAAAGCTATTGTAATTACAAGGGAAGGTTACATAGACTGGCGTTGGTAAAATGATGTTGGATGGTGTGTCTTTTTGAATCTCCATGATTTTGAGGACATGGGTGTTTGAAATGTTGTGGGTATTGCTTTTGAAGATAACGAGTTCTCTTTTCCAATTCAATGCTAGATTAGAAGATGTCAAAGAAGGGCATGATAATTCTAATTAGAACAGAGCATATATCATGCACCAAAGGAAAAATATGATGGAATTATGAAGCTACTCGTGGCATATAGTTTACTTCAGTTTATTTTTAGTTATTTCATGCTTTCCTCAAACTTAGCAAAAAGACTCAACTGTAACTGGAGTGCCCAGTTCAATTTTATTTCATTCTAAAGTTTTGATTTTCATTTTGCTCAAGTAGTTAAAAACTCAAGTGTTGAAGGTACTTCCAATTAGGTTTTTTATTTTTATTAGATCCACATTTTTAGGAATGGGGATTTCTATATAACTTTGGTTCTAGATCATTTCTAAGGATCCAATTTCGATGTAATTTTCTCTAATTAAACAATACAATCTTAGCGTGAAATTGCCTATTGACTTTGTGAATTATTGATTCAATCAAAGGGTTATGCATGTTGCATGCATCTTTATTTGGTAACATGGTAATGGTATGAATGTTTATTTCAATTTGAATTATCAAATTAATAAGATTTCATTGGTAATTGTGGAATTGAGTAGGATTTTTTCTCATATCTATGCATGCTTAACGACGTTCTGATTGTACGAAATCTAATAATCTTATGTGGTGTCTTATTTCCTTTGAAGATTGCAGTGCTATTATTGGTAAATGTGTGAAATGATATTTGTTGTAATGGTGGTTTGGAAATCTTTCTTAAACATACAAAAATGATGAATGGAATGTTCCTTGTCATTGTCCAATTAGTTTAAATTTCCTTTACATTACTTCTTGTTACCCTTGAACTATCTTTTGACTTTTATTTATAATCAAGTTTGGAATTATTGAAAGAGCATCAAATTATTGTAAATCTGCTAAATACCTGAACATGTAATACATTTATTGAATTGTTAGATCTATTATTTTAAGTTGCATTTTATTTCCAAGAAATTAAAATCCAAATCCCCTCATGAAAAGAACCTTGGAGTAGTCTCGCTACTTTTCAAGAGGGGCGTAAACCCTTATTTCCTAGCATGTTGTAAGTGATTAAAACCACCCTCAATAGAAATGGCACTAGAAGGAGGGCCTAAGAATATTCTTGGTTAAATGCGAAATTGGAGTGGGTAAGATCTTAAGAAAACCCAGCTTTGATGGGTAGCCCTTTATGTATACTAAGGATTCTTCATCAAATTCCTTATCACACACATAATATAATTCCTTTATTTTTCCCTAATACTGGACAAATTGCTTCAGATCATGTCAATATTTTAGGGATTTATTGACTTTTCTCAAAATTTATCATGAGGATATCATTTATCATTTGTTCATCAAAATGTTTCAAGGTGTAGCATGGCAATGGCATGTTAATATTCCACCAAATTCTATATGTTCATGGACAGAATTAGAAATTTTATTCTTGGCTCAGTTTGATCCTTATGTGGGTGCACAAGACTCATCATTTAAATTTGCAGCGGTGAAAATAATACCACAAGAATCAATTTACCAATTCAATCATAGGTTCATGTTTATGTAGCAACAAGTTCAAGCTTTGGATCTGGTTATTAATGATTTTATGTTAAAATAACATTATTATTGGGGTTTGAATGCTTCATTCATAGAGAAGATTAGACTTTGTGGTGAGGTTACCTCCTTGCATGATGCATTTAACAAAGCTCTCTTACTAGTACAATGTGGACATGACTTTGTTAGAAAAACGAGCAACCAAAATGAGAATTATAATGCTCTTGTGATTACAAGTTTCCAAAATTTGTAGCCTTATATTGATTTACCCATTGTGCTTACCCATATGCAATCATTTCCACCAAGAAACAATAGCATTCTAAATTTTCCAAGCATCTCATTCTCTAAAACTTCCAATCAGGTTAGCCCCATACAAGACCAATTTAGGAGTCAATATTTACAAAAGATGACCATGGAGGCAAGTGTTTCACCCTCTAATGAAGCTTTTATGACATTACCCTCTACTTTTAGTCATACTCTGACATATGATGCATTAAATCATGATGAAATTATTAGCAAATATTTCGATGAAAATTTATATCATTTTAATGGTTTGTTTGAAAAGGAGTATGGAATAGATTTGAAACCTGAGAGTAATGAAAAGATAAAACTAGAATATAATTTAGTTGATGATGTTAATACTAATAACAACATTGAAAGAGGTGAAGCATTAACATAGGATTGTTTCCAAGAGGAATCAATGAATAAAGGGTTTTCTTCCAACGCTTTGAATGATTCTTCTAAGCAAGATGTAAATCAATATGATGAAGGTAAAACATGTCATGATTTATTTAAAGTAAATATTTTACATACGCAAAATTAATTAAATGAGAAATTGGAGGAATTAAGTGCTCCAAGACTATTAGAACTCACTATGACAAATGGATTTAGGATACATTGGACAGATCAAACAACTAAGGTACACAAATATGATAATGAATCCATCTGAAAGGATGAAAGTAATTGTGAGAGAATATCTAGCTCATCTCCATCATTTGGTGACCTCAACCCTAGACTTGAAGTGGACTTGTTGATTGATAAAGATTCTCCATCTTGTTTAGATTCGCTAGATGTGGAAAATGAATTTATTGATGTGTTCATAGATTCTTTCATGATCATTGATAAAGAAGAAACATCTTTTGACCAGTCGACACAAGGAAATGACCTTGTTGAATTGAATGGCAAACAAATTGAAAGAGAGAATGACATATCTCTAGATTAGATTGTGAATGAACCTTGTCGTGAAGGACAAGAAATCAAATTCCAAATGGATTCTTCAGAAGAAGAAGGTCAAATGGATGTGTAGATTAGTCAAGCGCTTCCAGATAGTCAATTAGATCAAACTTACACCTGTCAAGGGAATGGATCTAATTTTAATGCCAAAATTGATGTGGATGAAATTAGTTTTTTATTGTAGAAAGGAATGTATGGTGGAATTCAAATGGATGAAGCAGAAGAATATCAAACAAACCATCAAGAGGCTTCCCAAAAAATTAAATCACTTCAGCATGGCAAGGAAAATAAAATAGGGGAGTATCTTCTTGATTTTGATTCTTGGCATTTCAATGAGTTGTTAGAAGGAAATTCTTGTGATGAATTGGATGTTGATTCTCACATTCTTATTGATGATATGCAGGGGAACGACAGGAACAATGCTTTATCTCTTGAGGGAGAAGTTTTGTAGACTTCAAAAATTGACAATCAGGATGATTTGCAACTTAGTTCATCTGAGGAGACCAAAAGGATCTTTGATCTCATATCTGAGTTGAATGCAACAATGTTGGCCCATCAATATTCTGGCTGCATAACAAAAATTTCTTTATGTGATTCTTGTAGGATTCATCCTTTTGGTTCACATTCTAAGGTAAGTTATTCTAATTTTTGTTAGCCTAGGAGATTGCCATGGTAGGTAAGGAGAAATTTGAACAAATTGCTTTAAAGGTTGAGGAAGATCTAATGATTTAACTGATGATATATATACTTTAGAAAATATGATTGAAGTTGATGGTCCCATTGAAATCAAGCATATTGGTTTACTGCTTGATACTAGTGTTGATAATGATAAGGACATGCATAAAAAAATTTGAACCTTGTTTTGATACCTTGAATGGTCATGGTCCATCATTAATGGACATTTTTCTTTCGATGTACAGGTACCAGAGCATAATGGAGTGTTGTATCATGAGTTGAGACCTCAAGAAGATAAAATTGTGCAACATGAGCCCACCTTTGCAACTAGAAATCTTCTAAATCAGGTGGTATCTTTTCATTATCCTTTGTATTTTGATGATTTTCAGTTTGACTATAATGCAGGAGAAAATAAGACGTGTTTGTAGATCAATCATTGTAAAGAGTAAAATCCATAACTTCTAGTTTTTCAAGCTTTGTACTCTAGGAATGAGCTTATTCTACCTGAACATTGTTTTTTCTGAGTATAAAGATGAATTTTCTAGGCTTAGAACCTTACCTAGTAAGTTAACACTCTTGCACATTCAAAAATCAATCAAGCAAATATACAAATTTTTTGCATTTTTATGTTTTTAGGGGTTAGCTTAGAATTGTTTTAGGATTAGGATAGTTAGGTTTCAATTTATTTTAGTTGGTTTTTCTTTGTATTTTTGTTTCTCGTCAATTTATTTTTTGTTTTGTTGCTTCTCTTTTGTTCTCCTTCTTTGTGTGTCTCTGTGTTGCTTTTGTTTGGGGTATTTTTGTTTTTGTTTTTGTTCTCATTTCCTTCTTGTTCTTTCTTCTCCTCATTTGTTCGTGGGTTTTGTGAATATTACGAGTCAAAATTTCCACCATAGAAGAGGTGATTAAGGTATTTATGTTTTAAAATATTTTCCTTGTTTAGGTTCAAAGTTTGCTAATCTGACTTTAAACTTTGGAGTCTCAATTTGTCAGATGTAAGAGCCCAATTCATCTTGGAATCTTGTTGCTTGGATCTCAACACTTACAAATACTAAAGAATCAAGATTATAAATAGAAATGAAGGCTAGTAATCTATAGGTTCAATAAAATAAAAAGGGTGTTGTCTTTCTTAGTGACCACTGTGATTCCCAACCCAACATTGGGTGATAGCCTGGCAATTAAAAAAAAGAGAAAAATAGATTAATGAAAAAGGGTGATTTAAATTTAACCTCTACTAAGGTTATGGACATTCAACTAGCAGTAGAGCTAGGTTTGAGGGAATCAGAGGTATCTCTGCCTAGATGGCAGTGGAGCTTTTCCCAAGTCATGCCAACTATAGTTCTAAGAAAAAAGAGAAAGAAAAGTGTAATAAAGTAGTTAGAAGAAAGGAAAGATCAAATAAATGGTCTTGATATGTTGGTTATTATATTTCAATGATGCTTCCTTTCTGAAAAGATTAATCAATTGCACACACTTTGAAATCCATGAAAAAAAAATTGTGAAGAGTAAAAATTGGTTGAATACTTGGATACATTTTGACTACATTGTTTGGTTTTGAATTTGTGACACCTTTGGGTCTAAGTCTATTGGAAAATTTTGAAGGCAAGAATTCTCTATGAGCATTTTGTTCTTTGGTTGCTATTTTTTGTGCCTTCGCACTCACACCCCTTTTTGCTTTTGCAAAATGAGGACCCCATTTTTTTTAATTTGATTGTTTTGGTCTTTCCCTTCCCTTCCCCTTTTCTTCTTTCCTTTTCCTTTGGTTTTTCTTTTTCCTTTCTCTATTTTTTTTGAAGGAAAAGCGTTGGGCTTCCCAGGAAGGGTATACCTTCCTGGTCGAGCCCAGCCCCAACTTCTCCTTGCCACATCTTGACCTCGCTAAGGTTTGTCTTTTCCTTAGCATGATTAAAACTTGAGGTCCCTACCGGGATTCGAGTATCAAAGTTTTTGCTTACCGATTTCACAAAAGAAACTAAGTTAAAGTATAGCGAAGCTCCAAACCCTGAACTCTAAAAGGTCTTTTGGACTTCGTGTGTTAAGAATGTCACTTAAGAAAAGAATTTTGTCAAGAATGTATTAGGTATTAAGGATCTCCAACACCCGATCCTCATAACCATGACAAATTCATCTTTTCCTTGGTAAAATGAATTGTTTTAGAAAACACGCTCTTAAAGGATTTTTTTTGAAAGATCAACCAAGTTGCAAAAAAAATGATCTC
The DNA here is from genome assembly GCA_007258455.2 of Sequoia sempervirens. Classification (NCBI taxonomy): domain Eukaryota; kingdom Viridiplantae; phylum Streptophyta; class Pinopsida; order Cupressales; family Cupressaceae; genus Sequoia; species Sequoia sempervirens. The sequence continues at coordinate 13,590,801 of VDFB02353493.1, read as the reverse complement.
CGGGCTTTAGGGATTTGTCTTACCACATGCTAAACTCTTAAAAGAATAAAGGATATATGGTAGACCTAACGCCCGACACTCAATAGCCTTGAAGCTTTTGGATTTCGCGAGTTGGGAGTACCATTTACACCACTTGCCAATAAACAACAGGAAAAGGGGTAAAGGGGATCCCCAATCCTCAATACCTGATCAAACACAAATATAACTTGGGAGAGTTCGCTAACAAGTAAATGATAGATGATACCCCTGATTATACTAGTAAAAACTTAGCCAAAAATGTCTTCCTTTGCATCATCTTTCAAACATCAAGTATAGCTGATACCTCTTACCCAATTCTTATAGAGGTGCAAAGTGTAAGAGTTATCCCCAACTCCCGACATCCATGGATGAGTGTTTGCTTTTGACTGTTGTATAAATAGAAGCAATTCTATGTTCAAAAACTAAAATAGAAAACATGAGAATGGGGTTAGTTAACAGTCGTAACACTGGTGGCAAGGGGTAAATAAAAAAAAACCAAACTTTGATCCCCAAAGTCTTTTCTGACTTCACAAATCGGAGATACCAATTAACCAATACCATTTCCAAGGAGGTAAAGGGTAAAGGGAATCCCCAATCCTCGATACCCGATCGAACGATGGAACATATCCTCAAAAAGACTTTCTTAATAAACAAAGGGTAAAGGATATCTCTGATAAACAATACCTGAGAGGCTTTGAAACTTAGCAAAGTAAATTCATTTCATAGGTATCTAGTATCGAGGATTCTCGATCCCTGATACCTGAAGTTTTTTAATAACGAAAGGATGAAAGCTTAATTTTATATACCAACGATAAAGGGTAAGGGGAAGGCCTGAGGCCCGACCCTCAAAAATTCATGTGATCTTCAACCTTCTTTTGACGAATCATTATTCTACAAATATGAAATTTATCTTGATCAATAAAACATTTTTTAAAGATTTGCTTTCCTCTAAGATAAGTGAATGGTAAGACGTTTTTTTGTGTGCAAGAGATATGTCACCAAGGGATTTTGTAAAGAATAAACGAAACATCGATGAAGGATCTCTTGAAATCTATCGTAATTGTAAGGTACATCACGACCCCTATTTTTATTGTTCATAATTTAATAATGTTTAATTAAATTAAGTTATAAACAAACAAAAAGGAAATAATTATATTGTAATTAGATAATTCATTTTTCAATTAATTGATAATGCTTATTATTTAGAATAATTAACTTAATTGCAATTAAATGAAAATACTTTGTTATTTAGGAAAATTATTTTACATGCAAGTAAGTGACATTTCGTTAATATTTATTTAGAATAAATATTTAATTTGCACATGAATAATATTTCTTTTATAAATTACAAATGACAATTGCTCACTATTTACTTGGATAGTTACGTAGTTACAATTAAAATAGAATTCTTCATTATTATTAATTGAAGATAAATATCGTACATGAAAATAAATTTTATTTTTGATTTTAAAGATTAGGTTATGAAAATGGAAGGAAAAGCTTTAAAAAGGAAAATCATTACTGGAAACACAATTGTTTTTTTTTATAATCTTCTTTATTGCTCTGTGAAATTGTTGAGAAGAGGGTTACTGAAGCATGGTGAATCTAGCATGGTGGAGAAGGGAAAGAAAAGCAAGAAAGAAAGGGAATTCTATAGGAAGAAAATCCAAGTTTTTAATTCCTTTCCCATTGTATTTTGATTCAAATGTGTGAACTTGTTACTATGTTTTGGAAAAGTGAAGTTCTTCTAGTAAATTCCCGAATTGATTGAGTTTATTCCATAAATTCTGAGCCAATACTGTACAAATTTGATTCGTCATGTCCTCCTATGATATATACCTATATATATACCTATATGAGTGTGTGTGTGTGTGTGTGTTTATATTGAATTATTTCTTGCTGTAGATTGAATCTTTGTTGAAAAACAAAATTTATTATAAAATAAATTCAAGAAAAGTTGTTTGCTTGTGCTACAATTTAAATTAACCTATGTATACATATATATATTTAAACTACATTGTTTAATATATATGTATATATATAATAAAATCTATAGTAATATGGGTAAATACATGTGAAATTTCTAAAAGATATAATACAGAGTTGAATTCATGCTTTAGAAATTCCTTTATTCTTTTGTTAAAAATAATAAAATATATAAGTATATATATGTATATACACCTATGTATATATATATACAAAACACCACTTTGAATATTTGATTTTAATGTGGCAAATGAATACTTCATTCTGAACATTTTACTACTTCTACTGAAAATATATTACTAAATATACAGGTTTGAAGATAAATATATATGCATATAATATGTATATATGTGTGAAGCCTAGTGTTTATCCTATTCTAAAGGTGCAAAATAACTATTATGCAATAAAAAAACAACACAAAGAACACCTCAAAGATTACCCTAAGGAATGATAACACAAAGAAAGAAGATGAAATAAATATTGCAAATGATTATACCTTTGTGTTGTTGAATCCCTTGGTTGGCCCTTGATGTTATATGCTCGTATGCTCCTTGGATGGCTATGAAAATGGTGTATGCAAGATGAACAATGTGATAAATGCTAATGCTAGTGACTAAATGGCTAAGATAATGCTTGCAAAATGAGCAATCAAATTGTTAGCATAAGGGTGCAAATGGCTAAGTGTTGTGTAATGCATTAGAAGAGGGGGGTATTTATAGAAGAATTTGAATTCTCTAGATAATTCAATGGTTGAGATCAAGCCAACAAGGTCAAGATGAAGGGCTATGGTGATTTGACGACTCACAAACCCTCACATCTTGACATGTGGAATGTGAAGTGGCTTAGGAAGTGATGATGTGTAAGTGAGGTGGAATAAGGACAAGTGATGTGGAGGAAGGACAAGTACCTTGCAAGTACTTAGGAGGATGAGAATATTTCCTCAAAAAAGAACTTTTTGTCCCCAAGTGAGAATGAAAATGACTTTTGAGGAATTTTAGAATTACTCAAAAATATCCATGGGGAATGAGAAAGTAGTTGGAGAAATAAATATGAATTAAAAATTCACATGCTTGGGAGAATCTAGTGGATAAGAGAGGGTTTCCAAAAAGGTGAGAATTTTCCACATGTGAATGATGTGACAAGTCAAATGTTCTAGAAGATGCATGGGAAAAGGGGATCCTAGGAGGAATAAATGTGAATTTTAAATTCACATGGGAGAGAGGATCAATGTTAAGAAAGGAAAATGACAAGGTTGACTAAAAAGGCATGTTAAATGTGGCTAATGACCTTGATTAAGGTTGTGCAAACACATGATTAGGAGGATTAATGAAAGATTAAGGAGAAATTGGAAGATGTGAGGATGTGACATTAATTTTTAATTAATGTGTGCACATCCTAATCAAGAATTAATTAAATTAATCCAGATTAGAAGAGGCTTATGGAGGATGCGACAATGAGAGAGAAAAAGAGGAATTAAAAAATGACTTAAATTCAAAGAGGTCACATGACAAAATTAAATAAATTGATGTATTTAATTAATTTAGAGAGGAAAGAAGTAAAAGGTAAAAGTATTTCATTATTGAATTAAATACTTTAGGAACCTTATATAGACAATGAAATATTAATTAAATGAATTATTCAATTAATATTGATGAAAGAAACGAATAGAGTAGACAAATTTGACCATATCAAAGTGGTCAAATTTAGATGTCTACAGTTTTCCCCTCTTCGAAATATTGTTAGAATAACAGTGTTTTGAAGAAAAGAAAATGCACATGAATCTATAGAGGAAGTGACCAGAATATGATGCTCTAGCATGGGGAGAGGTGTGTGAGCTGCCCAAATGGAGGGGGAATGACCATGACAGAGGAGATGAAGAAAGCGGTAGGGTATGTCCCCTCGAGAGGGTGAGTGGGGAAGAAAAAGGGGGCCTGGGCGACTTCTCAATAGGAGAAAATGGAGGGCATGGTTGGAATGAGCTTGAAAATTTGAGAAGGTTTTCCTTTTGAACGAACGCACGGTTTGCGAATGGCGGCCCTAGGAAGTTAGGGAATTGGTTGGAGGATAAAAAAGTTAAATAAAAGGTTAAAAAATACCCTTTATTTTAAAAAGGATAAAAAAGGGGGGGAAAGTAATACAAGGTAATTTTAGAATTTACCTCACCTCATTTGCACTATAACAGTTGAGAGAGAGAAGAGGGGAAGAAGAATAGGATGAGTCACAATTCCAGAGGACTATGATTCAGACATTATCCACCGGGTGGACGAGGTGCAGAAATTCTACTGCCATTGTGCAGTTCCCTGCCAAGTTAGCAACAAAACCCTTCTTGTGTATTTTAAGAATTTTTAATACGTTTTTAAGTTTTTACACATTTTAAAAAGTGGGTTTTGTTTTCGGGATAGGGGAGGAAAATGGGTAGGGGCCAAAATTGTATTTTTTTGGCTGGGTAGAGAAGAAAATGGATTAGGAGGGTGTTGGGCAGGGGGTGGACTGGTATCAATTTTGGGTAGGGGTGAATCCTCCCTACTGTGCAATGGTGCCACCCCAGATTGGGGTGGGTTAGCCTCACTATGGAGTGGCGTCGCCCCGAATAGGGGCAGGGCAGGTCCACCCTGGCCCGAGGCGAGTCCACCCCGCAGGAGGGGCATGTCTGCCCCACCAGAGAGTGGGGCCGTCCCTAGAGGGGTGTGTCTGTCCTAGCCTGGGGTGGGGTCACCCCTTGGCAGGGCATATTCGCCCTACCTGGGGGTGGGTCTGTCACAGCTAGGGGCGGGTTTGTCAGTTTACTAGGGCAAGGCGGGGAAGGAGGAGGAAAACAAACTAGGGAAAAAGAGATGAAAAATAAATGATGTCTCAGGGTCAAGAATAAAGTGAACTGATAGTCAGGTGAACATGGATGCAGAGTTTTGACCGATTATGGACACATGAGAAGCATTCAGAGGTACTGGCAACTACTGCAGTTATGACTGGAGTAGACCACATAGCATTGGACCAAGCGGGATTATTACATTTTCTACGCTTTTTGACGATGATATTTCATCGAGTGATGTTGATGGCACTTATAAAGAGATGGAGTTCCATGAATTTGACCTTCAATATTCCTACAGGGGAGATGACAGTGACACTCGAGGATGTATGGTGCATCCTAAGGCTACCCATAGCAGGGCAGCTAGTGAGTGAGGTGGTGTTGAGAGGAGTAGAGTTAGATCACACATTTTTTGTGCTATTTGGATGGGATGATCTGCCCATACAAAGGGGGTAGTTGGACATGGATAGATGCTTGTCAGTGGGGGTGCCATCCTTACCACTGTTTCTATGTGGTTTGATTAGCAGGATACTTTTGTCGGACTGGAGCAGGCGGTTCTGCAATCTACGGTTCATGGAGGTGGTTTGACATATTGTCAAGGGGTGAGAGGGATAGTTCACTTGGGGCACGTGTTTATTAGCATAGTTATACAGAGATATGCATGTGATCTACTACTAATGGGAGTTAGTGAGTGTGACACACATGACTCTATTACAGGTTTGGGCGTGGGAGCATATTATGGTTTTGAGGCCACTAGTGGTGAGGAGAGGATAGGAGGATGATAGAGATTATGTTGCCTAGGGGTACTAGGAGGCTAGGGGCTAGGTTTTGCAATATGAGATGTAGGGAGATATGGATGGATGAAGGAGAGTGTTTGATGGATTGCAGGAGGTGGACATAGTATGGCATCCATATATGTTTCGTTAGTTTAGGGGATGGAGGGATGAGGAGGAGATACATCAGGGCTATTTTATGAGTAGATGTGTCCTGATTGTGAGCCAACCTCATATAATGGAGGCTCATCGGCCAGACAGAGTGGCGAGGAAGTTTGGGCTGAGACAGGATATTCTAGCAGCTCCCACCATGTTTTGGGAGACCCTATTTTGCCTAGGGCTGCCAAAGAGGCATGGATAGCAACATATCAAGTGCCCTACCCAGGGAGGTATCTTGGGGATGAGGATACAGGGGTGATAGTGTGGTATTCTCGGTGGTTCCATAATCGCCGATGGGATAGGATTACACCTGAGGTGCCTAGTGTGGGAGCATTAGTGTTCAGATCAGAGGATGAGCAGTGATTGGTTAGGGAGGGAAGAGAGAGGAGGAGACAAGAGCAAAGGGGACAGGAGGCAGGAAGGGTCGGGGGGCAGCAGGGTGATGCGGGGGGTGTTGGACAACAGGGTGGAGGAGAGGATGAGGCTGGGGTCATGAGATGGTGGGAGAGATGAGGAGGAGGAGGCATTGGAGGAGGGCTAGAGTGAGGATGGATGTGGGGGAGGGGATAGATGCAGTAAGGCCTAGCGGGGGAGAGGACCAGAGATAGATGTGGCATGACAAGAGGATGGGAGTGGGCCAGAGGTGGATATGGTAGCGGTGTGTGAGGTGGAGGTAGGATTTGTATAGTAGACAAGCATAGGTAGCAAAGTACAATGGAGGAGAGTTCAGGTCAGGGCTGAGTAGGAAGATGTGGGGGTCATAGGAAAACAAGAAGGAGCATCAGGTGAGACTAAGGCCAGAGGATAGCTAGAGAGGATGACAAGGAGTAGATGATGGAGGAGAGTCTAGACGGTGATCAAGGCAGATTAAGAGCCCCACATGCTAAAGATAGGGATGATTAAGGAGAGAGAGGATGCTGAGGGGGAGGTGAGAGTTGTAGGATAGCAGATGAGGGGGGAGGAGGGGACAGCCGAGGAGAATTCGGGTGACACACAGGGTTGATGAGACAAGGATGAATGTGATAGATGTTGATGTGTATGTGGTGGAGCCATTGGTAGTAGTACCAACTACCCCAGCTGAGGATCCTGTTATTTTGTTGAGGGGGGCCCAGGAAAGGCTATGGATGATGGAGGAGGAGCTGAGAAGTGTAGAGGTTGAGCTATGGAGATTGGAGGTAGCAGGATAGAGAGATTTTTTGTCGTGGGGCATCTGACCACAGTGATACGTGGTGTGGAGAGGGAGAGGGATGAGGTGCAAGAGGAGATGGAGAGAGTATGGGGTGAGTTGTCCAAGGTGTCTTGGGATCGAGACAGGTTATAGGCCACGATGACTATTGCAGAGGCTAGGGGATAGCCAAAGCATAGGGAGGCAAGAAAGCAAGTCTTAGTAGAGTGTCAGCATCAGGTTGAGAGAGATATAGAGACATTGAGGGTACAGATGGTAGGATTGTTGGGGGAGAGGACAGAGCTCTAAAATAGGGTGGCTACTAAAGAGACAACTCTAGGGGAGGCAAGGGCAAGGGTGGAGGCAATAGAGGCCCTATTAGAGCTTGTACAAAGAGAGAGACACATTGCATGTAGAGGCCCAGGGTTTATGGAGTGAGAGAGATAGAGGATAGACGTAGGAGGAGATGGGTACCCTACAAAGACAGATACAGACGCTTCAGGGAGAGAGGAATGCAGCAGTGGCTCAAGAAAAGATCACATAGAGAGATGTGACATAAGGTTTAGCTCAGGCAGACCAGGGTGAGGGGGGAGACAGAGTTAGAGGAACAGAGATTATAGTCTCAGATACAGGCTTTGCAGTCGCAGATGCAGGATGAGAGGGATAAGGCCGCAAAGCAAGTGACATGACTGACAGTAGAGAGAGATCAGTTGAGGTTGGCTTAGGATGCATGGACACGGGAGAGGGGACTCATTACCAAAGACTGAGACAGGTATAGACATGAGTGAAATGTTGCCAGATATCAAGCTACAGAGAGTGTCAAGTACATGAGGGGAGGTGAACTTCTGGATGATAGCCTATCAGCATGCAGTTCCAGATCCAGCACAACGCACATTTCAATATGTGCAAAAAACTCCTCAGATGCCTACACCATCCCAGTCACTAGGGACACAAACTTGAGGATACAATGAGTCACAGAGGACACTCCCTCGTAGAGGACCGGTGTTTGATTCTCCACAAAGGTCAGACATGGGCAGCTCTTTTGGTACATGACAGGACACTAGATTTTGATAGGTGCAGGTTCGATGGATAGTATAGAGAAGCAGTGATGTAGATCTTTGTACTTTTACTTTATTTTGTGATTTAATGTATACGACGGACATGTATTTGATGGAAATTATTATAGACCATGTATGGACTTTATTTGGTTTTAATATTTATATGATATGCGATTTCCCTTATTGATACTATGCTATGTTTATGGTGGATGATTCTATTTATGCATGTGTATGTTTATAATCTTATGATGTGTGATTATGACAATGTAATTATGTGTACATGTTTATGATGGTATATGTGGATATTTATATGGATGCTACTAATGTGTGTAATGCAGGATGTGATGTGTATTTTATAGTTTTTATCTATGATGGATATGGTCCTAATGGGATGCATGATTTATGATTTTACGCATAATGAGTATTTATGATTTTATGTATGATGAATATGGACCTATGTAATGCATGTTAACAATTTGTTATGCAAGGGGTGATGTATGTAACATGTTAATAATGTATGGGTATAAAAATGAACCAATCGTGACTATTTTGAACAACTTAATATAATATGCTAATGTAAATGCAATGAACCTATAATGCAACATGAACATTAGTATCAATAAGGACTCATGTAGAAATAAGTGCGTATGATGGGTGTATGATGGGAGATTGTACCTATCAAAAAATATATATATCTTGAGAAGAACAGGAGAAGGGGAATATTTGTACAACCAAAATCATAGGTTAATGGCTAGAAATGGATGTAACAAAAATGATTATGAGATGAAATCCTAATTTTAGTTAGCCATCTTTGGAGCACTGATTTTTGCTATAGCATCAGACACTAGGTGCCAAGGTATATGAAACCAAGGCAATTTAGTATCTGATGTGTAAAAAAAACACAGCAAACAAGGTTATCCCAACACCCCAAAGTCACAAAGACCTTGGTCAAGCTAGGTATTGGAACAACCACAAACACAAAAGGGATGTCCCTGACATAACACAAGATCTTGGAGATCCTGGTCGGTACAATGTGGGAACAACCTGACAGACAGTAACAATAAACTATCAATATATTTTCCCTATGTTAACCCATCAAAATGCACCATAATATGATAGATTATGGAAAACTTGACTAGTTGTAATAAGGAGCTCAAACAATAAACAAAAGTGAAAAGAATTAAAAGATCAAAGTGAAATTCAAACGTCCTTAGCCATAGGATCACAAGGGTGGATGGGGTATGTTAGGAAGGATGCATCCTATTGAGACTGATGATGGATACTAAACTAAGATGACCCAATTGACATGGGATATTTGTCATTAACCAGATCTTATGTCACTAGAGGATCCTATTTGTGAAGAACGAGCTAGATAGGGGAACTCTTGACAACACAACACAAGTAACAAGATAGAGGATAGACACAAGACTAACATACTGTAACGACCTAGGGGCTCGGGGGTTGATCAAAGATTAGTCGTTCCTACGTGAAAGTGTAGAGCCCTAGTAGTTCAAGAAAATATCATGGATAAAAGCGGAAAGAGGACCAATAGAGACCGATGAGATGATGAAAAAACAAAGTAAAATCAAAGGAAAGCAAAATCCCCAGGGGTGGATCAAAAGATCGACCTTGCCTATGTGAAAGCACAGGGGCAATGTAGTTCAATAGAGAAAAATGATGATCGACCATGATAAAAGAGAAAATGGGATGATGAAGATAGATGATGGATGACCATCATGGGATGGTCAAAATTCCCCGGGGGAAAATCAAATGATCAACCTTGCCTACATAAAAGCATAGGGGCAACGTAGTTTAACAAAGGATGAAAACTCTTACGTGACAAGATGAGGCCTAGATGGAGACCGACATGATGGATGATCCTAGATGATGACACAAACCGACCATCACGAGCTCAGATTAGGATAAAAAGGCTCAGAATGACGAATAGCCAATGTGGATCATCCAATGCTCAACCAAAATATATATCAAGTGGCCAAGGATGGGGTGGGAGAGGATGCTAGGATAGGATGGATGAAGTCATAAAGTAACTAGGAAGCAAAGTAGATAATGATTAAGCTCTCTATGGATGATGCCTGTTACCAGGTTTTCACCACCCGTACTCATCCAAGGCACCACCAAGGGTGGTTTTCACCATAGGAATATTTTATTTCTCTTTACTATTTTTGCATTATTTTATTATTATTTTTTTTGAATTTTTTGAATTTTTTTGAATTTTTGGATTTTGTGCAGATAGGGTCACCAAGCGGACTTAGGTATAAAACATTTTCAGATGCATGATGTTAATAGGATCTTACAGGGGCTCTCCTTCAAGGGTGGTGAGTCTGTATGCCCTAGATCCATACTTTGCAGTGATGATATAGGGACCCAACCAGTTTGCTTCAAATTTTCCTTTCTTATCCCAGTCCTGCTAGGTGTGTTGGTTCTCTTTAAGGACAAGGTCACTAACATGGAACTAATGAGGACTAACCTTCTTGTTGTAGCTTTGTTTGAGATATTTTTGATAAGCTTGAAGGTGATCATAAGCTTTGATCTGTCTTTCATCAAGTAATTCCAGTAGGGAAAACCTTGTAACATGGGTGTCTTCATCATTGATAAGGTTCTTCAGAGAAATTCTTAGTGATGGGATCTCGACTTTGATCATAAAGATAGATTCAAAACCATATACGAGGTAATATGGGGTGGTGTTGGTAGGGGTATGGATGGAAGTATGATATACCCAGAGAGCGGGATGAATGTGGAGGTGCCAATCTCAACCAATGTTATTGACGACCTTTTTAAGGATTCGGATTAGAGCCTTATTGGTAGCTTTTTCCTGACCATTACCTCGGGGGTAATAAGGAGTTGACCAACAATGTTGAATGTGAAAGGTGTCACAAAGGTGTTTCATGGCCTAGTTTTTGAAAGGCTTTTCATTATCTGAGAGCATGGTGGATGGTATACCATATCTACATAGAATATGGTAGAGGATGAATTTTGAAATCTAAGTACCAGTGATTTGTGTGAGTGGCATTGCTTCCACCCACTTGGTGAAGTACTCAATGGCGATAATAATAAAGGTGTCGCCATTAGAGGATGGCGGGCATATCTTGTCGATCAATTCAAAACCCCACTGAGAGAAGGGCCATGGTGCGAGAAGGGGTTGAAGATCCTATGCCAGAGCGTGAATTAGAACTACATGTTGCTGACATGGGATTAATTTCTTAACAAACTCACAGGCATCATGTTCCAATGTAGGCCAATAGTATCTGACTCGAAGGATCCTTTTAGCTAAGGCCATACCATTTGAATGGGCCCCACAAAGACCACTGTGTACTTTCGTTAGTGTAGTATGGGCTTTGGTATCATCCAGACACCTGAGGAGGGTTCCATCATACCCATGACAATAAAGTGTATCACCAACGATGATGTATCGAGATGAACGTTGGATAAACGATTTGTGTTGGTTTCATGTAAGGTTCGGGGGTAGAATGTTATCATGTAAGTAAGCATAGATGTCTTGGTACCAAGGGGAATCAAGACCCACGATGTCACACACCATTTCGGTCTCAAAGATGTCATATGCTGGGATTAAGAGTTTTTCAACGAGGAACTCACATTTTGTTTGATCCTTAGGCATGTTGATCAAGGAGCCAATAGTAGCCATGGCATCTGCTGCTTTGTTCTATACCCTGGGAATCTGATCAAATTGTCTGGAGGTGAAATACTTCTTGAAATTATCCACCATGTGTTTATAAGGTAGAAAATTGTCATCCTTTATCAGGAACTCATCATTAACCTACTTAATGACCAACAAGGAATCACCAAAGACTCTTAGGTGAGTTTTGTGCCAATTTTTTATAATTTTGAGGCCTATGAGGAGGGCTTCATACTTAGCTATATTCTTGGTGCACGAGAATGCCAATCTAAATGATTTCAAGATGTAATTTCCTTGAAGGGTAACAAAAAGAATTCCTACCCCTGATGCATTATGAGTGTAGGATCCGTTGAAGTACAATATCGAGGTGGGTGCTTCTATAACTGCAAAGACTTCATCATCTGGAAATTCAGTGATCAAAGAGTAAGCATCTACAAAGGGTGTATCGGCCAACTAATTAGCTATAACTTGTCCTTTTATGGCTTTTTTATCCACATATTGATGCAGGAGCATCCAGTGGTGTAAGGGCAATCCTGCATCACCCAAAAATAGTTAAATTTTAAGTTTCTCAATTTTTAGATGTTTTTACATTTTTGGATACCCTTTTCATCATAATGAAATTCCCAATTTATGGTTTTTATTTTCTATTCCTGGGTTGAAAGATATTACAATTTTAGTTTCCTAGATTTGCACCTGAAAATCTTTAGAGTTAGATTTGAGGCACTTAGAGTTCTCGGATTGGCCCCGAAAACTTGCCAAAATTGGCATCGCTAATTTTGAGCATGTTCTTGACTTCGAGACCTTTCCAACGGTTCAAACGGTTCGTGAATCGGAGTCCTGGATAAAAATTTATGGCCCCAAGAAGTTGGCACACTTTCTAGAAGATACAATTGCAAATGTTCTTTTGAAATTTCAACTTCAAGTTGTAATTTTTTAGCGCCAAACTGCCTAAACTCAAATTTGAATGTTTTTTTGGCTCCAAACTAAAGAGGAGCTCTATTTATGGGCGGGTTTCTAATTTTTGGGTAACTTTTGGGGGGACAAGCTCGCATATTGCGAAAGGGCAATTTTGTAGCTTTCTGTAACTTGCATGTGTTGTAGAACTTGGGGATTTGAGATCCTCTGCATGTAAGAAGCTCCATTTTCTGATTAATAAAATTATTCTCTTGTTTGTGGGTTATTTTCTAAGTCTCGGGTTGCACCCTCATCAAGTGGTATCAGAGCAAGGTTTTCTTGAGCATGTGGATAGATCGCCGATCGTGAGGTAGTTCGCACCAGGACCATGGTTGTGGGTCGAGGTCAAGAAAGATGCCTCCAAGAGTGATGCTTGGTAGGTGTGGTGGTGCTAGAGGTGGTCAAGGCAGCAGAAATGCTGGTGGAAGATATGCACTGGCAGCCCTCCAGAGACAGATTGACACGTTACAAGAGTAGTTGAGAAGAGGGTTAAACCCGAGGGATGAAAGTGAGGATGAAGAAGAGGAAGAAGGTTCAAATGTAGAAGAGGAAGAAGAAGCAATTGATCAAGACCAAATGTGGCTAATAAGGGCCATTTTGAAGATCAGGAAAAGACCTAGAGCAGAAGTCCCCAGTTATTCTGGAAGTCTGAACCTGGAAGAGTTGATCGACTGGATCAACGAGCTAGAAGAATATTTTGAGTATGAGGAAATAGAGGACCCAGATCGGATTAAGTTTGCGAAAATGAAGCTAAAGGGCCATGCCAGTATTTGGTGGAAAGAGGTCTAGTTGGAAATAAATCAAAGAGGAAAAGGAAATATCACCAAATGGGATCGCATGGTAGAGAAACTGAAGAAGCAGTTCATACCAGTGGACTATGAGTTAGATCTATTAAAGAAATTGCAAGGGTTAAAGCAAGGAAGTAGATCTGTGAAAGAATATACTAAAGATTTTCACAAGATAATCATTAGAACGGGCCACACAGAGGCCAATAAGGAGAAGGTAGCCCGATATCTTAATGGGTTACGACTGAACATTCAGGAGGAGTTAAGCCTAGTCAGAATGACCACCATTGAGGATGTGTATCAGTTTGCTCTAAAGGTGGAAGAGAAGCTGAACAAAAGATTTGATGGAAAACAAAAAGGACGAGGAGGTCAAAGTGGAAGGGGCAGTGGAAGACCTTTAGGAATCCAAAATGATGATGAAAATAAAAGTGAAGATGTGGGTACCATCCGAAGCCAAAGGAATGACAACTTCTAATGCCCTCATGATCAAAACAGTGGTGATCAAAGAAGTAGAGGATGAGGAAGATATGGACAAGGATCTGGAAGAGGTGGTTTCAAAGGAACGTGTTTCCAGTGTGGTGAAGAAGGGCATCGAGCCTATGAATGTCCACAACACCAAGGAAGGGCAGACAAAAGGCCAGAAGGTCATGGAAGGGTTATGTGATGCATGAGGAGGCCCAATCTAAAACATCTCGATGATGTTGAAAGGGGAGAAGCCCTAGTGATTAGGAAAGCCCTGGTGACTGAGGAAAAGGAACCAGAACAGATGAAGAATTTGTTTCACACAAGGTGCAAGTGTGAAGGAAATGTTGTGATGTCATTATTGATGGTGGGAGCACCGATAATCTGGTGTCAGAGGAGATGGTCACAAAGTTGAAGCCGAAGAGGGAAAAGCACCCGCGTCCGTATCGGATTGTCTGGTTACAGAAAGACCACAAAGTTTTGGTCAATGAGCAGCGCCTAGTAAAGTTCAAGATCGGGAGCTACCATGATGAGGTACTCTGTGATATCATCCCCATGGATGCATGTCACATGTTGTTGGGGAGGCCGTGGCAGTTTGATAGGCGAGCTATACATGATGGTCATGCAAACACTTATTCCTTGACAAAGGATGGGGTTCGTCACAAGTTGAAACCTCTGAAGGAGACCGAAGAAAAGGTATGCAGTAGTGCTAGAATTTGTTATGTAGATGGAAGAAAAAATTTAGAAGGTATGAAGCATGAGCATGTGTGTTATGCATTGATTCCTAGAGTGAGTAAGGAGGATAGTGAGAAGGTTCCAAAAGAAGTTTCTGGGATGTTGGATGAGTTTCAGGATATTGTTTCTGATAATGTACCCGAGGGTTTACCACCAATAAGGAAGATCAGTCATCAGATTGACTTGATTCCTGGAGCCAGTTTGCCAAATAAGGTAGCTCATAGAATGACTCCAGCAGAAAATGAGGAGTTGAACAGACAAGTTTAAGAGTTGTTGAGAAAGGGTTTCATATGGGAGAGTTTGAGTCCATGTGTAGTACCTGTAGTACTAGCACCAAAGAAGGATGGGGAGTGGAGGATGTGTATAGATTCTCGAGCCATAAAACAAGATAACAATCAAGTACAGATTTCCCCTACTAAGGATGGATGACCTGATGGACTATTTGAGTGGAGCTTAGTACTTCACAAAGATTGATCTGAAGAGTGGATATCACCAGATTCGGATTTGAGAGGGAGATGAATAGAAGACTGCCTTCAAAACCAAAGAGGGCCTATACGAGTGGTTAGTCATGCCTTTGGGCCAATCCAATGCACCGAAAGCACATTCATGCTCATGAACCAGGTACTAAAAGAATTTTGGGAAGTTTCATATTGTGTATTTAGATGATATTTTGACTTTAGTAACATTACTGGATGAGCATCCCATGCATATCTCGAGAGCCCTTGAGAAGTTAAGAGAAGAGAAATCTGTTGATTAACTAAGAAGTGCGCTTTGTGAAGAGGGAGTTAGTGTACTTGGGGTTTGTTGTCTCAAAGAAAGGTCCTGGCATGGACCCAAAGAAGGTGAAGGCTATTCGAATGGCCTACCCCAAGAACCGCCACCAAGGTGAGATCTTTCCATGGTTTCCATTAGTTTTTATAGAAAGTTCATTAGAAACTTTAGTAGTATTTGTGGACCCCGACCCAAAACAATGAGAGGGATAGAAAAGAATTCAAGTGGAGCAAAGGAGCCGGGCAAAAATTTTGAACTCACAGCTGCAGACAGAAATAATTTGTTCTAGCCCTCCCACCCAACAAGGTGTTTCAGTCGACAGATGCCACCAAGTTGTGCCATTGAGCAAGTTGTTGAGCCAAGAAGGTAAGCCCATTGCCTATTTCAAAGGAAAAATTTAAATGATGCCAAGAGAAATTATTCCCCAGATATGATCGAATTTTGGCGTAATAGTTCAAGCATTAAAGAAATGGAGACATTATTTATTGGGTTGCTTAATTTGTCTATATAATCGATCATCGCCTTAGAAAATTCCTAAATAGTTAGGGAAAATTAAATCAGAGGCATATGAAATGGGTAGAGTTTTTGCAGTGTTATACCTTTGTTTGAAACATAGGAGTGGGAAGTCAAATAGGGTTGTAGATGCCTTAAGTAGGAGGCATACATTGATGACAAAGATGCAGATTGAAGTGGTTGGGTTCAATGAACTCAAGACACTATATGCAGAAGATCCTGATTTTGCAGAGGCTTGGAAAGCTTGCAAGGAACCTATTACAATGGATAGGACAAGGTGGTTGGATTTCATAATCCAGGATGGCATGTTATTTAAGGGAAGTCAGTTGTGTATCCTGAGGAGTTCCATGAGGGAGAACCTGATAAAGGAGAAGCATAGTGGAGGAATGGCGGGACATTTTGGTCAGGATAAGACCATTGCCATTATCAGCGAGCATTATTATTGGCCTCAGTTGTCACAGAATGTGAAGAATTTTGTACAAAGTTGCAGGGTATGTCAGATGGCTAAAGGAGTGAGCCGACACAGCTTATATCACCTTACCTATACCAGAGGCCATGGAGGATATAAGTATGGACTTTGTTCTTGGTTTGCCAAGGACACAACGAGGGAATGATTCAATCTTTGTGGTGGTTGATAGGTTTTCAAAGATGGCACATTTCATTCCATGTCAAGACCCATGATGCAGTCCACATTGCCGACTTGTTCTTCAAAGAGGTGGTGAGGCTACATGGTTTGCCAAAGAGTATTGTTTCAGATCGTGACACCAAATTTGTGGGGTACTTTTGGAGGACCTTGTGGAAGAAGCTGAAGACAGAGTTGAAGTTCAGTTTTGCACACCATCCACAAATAGATGGGCAGACAAAGTTTGTTAATGGGAGTCTGGGTACCCAAGCAGAATTTTCTTACAACAATTCTGTTAATAGAAGCACTGGTAGATTACCATTCCAGATTGTGTATGGAGGTAGCCCCAAAATAGCTCCAGAATTGAGGAAGATGGACCAAGAGAAGAAAATAAGTGTTGAAGCCAAAGATTTTGTAGAACACATCAAGGATATACATGAGAAGGAAGAGAACATATTAACATGATGAATATGAGGTATACGGCTAAGGCAGATCAGAAGAGGAGGTATAAGGAGTTTCAGATTGGTGATGAAGTGATGGTCCACTTGAGGAAATAAAGGTTTCTAGTGGGAACATATAACAAATTAAAGATGAAGAAGTTCAGTCCCTATAAAATTTTGAAGAGGCATGATTCCGGGAATGCATATGAGGTAGAGTTGTCAGATGGATTCAACATTTCCCCTGTGTTCAACATTTCAGATTTGACAGAGTATCATGAAGGTAGCATAGAGGAAGTACCAACAATGGAATAGTGTGGGATTCCTACACCTACTTCAGAAAAGGAGGAGATTGAAGAAATCCTAGATAGTCGTGTAGGAAGGAGTACCAGGAACAGGCAGTATGAAGAATATCTGATAAAATAGAAAGGAAGGCCTGTTGAAGACTCATCCTGGTTGCCTAAGGTAGAGGTCGACCATTTGGGTTTTCCTCAACCATCTAAGACATGACGGGGTCACTTCTCAAATTACCCTGGGTGTCTGATGCAGGAGCATCCAGTGGTGTAAGGGCAATCTTGCATCACCCAAAAATAGTTAAATTTCAAGTTTCTTAGTTTTTAGATGTTTTTACATTTTTGGATACCCTTTTCATCATAATGAAATTCCCAATTTATGGTTTTCATTTTCTATTCTTAGGTTGAAAGATATTGCAGTTTTAGTTTCCTAGATTTGCACCTGAAAATCTTCTGAGTTAGATTTGAGGCACTTAGAGTTCCTGGATCGGCCCCAAAACTTTCCAAAATTGACATCTAATTTCAAGCACGTTCTTGACTTCGAGACCTATCCAACGGTTCAAACGGTTCGCGAATCGAGTCCCGAATCAAAAGTTATGGCCCCGGGAAGTTGGAGCACTTTCTAGAAGATACAATTGCAAATGTTCTTTTGAAATTTGAACTTCAAGTTGTAATTTTTTGGCGCCAAACCACCTAAAATCAAATTTGAATGTTTTTTTGGCTCCAAACTAAAGAGGAGCTCTATTTATGGGTGGGTTTCTAATTTTTGGTTAACTTTTGGGGGGACAAGCTTGCATATTGCGAAAAGGAAATTCTGTAGCTTTCTGTAACTTGCATGTGTTGTAGAACTTGGGGATTTGAGATCCTCTGCATGTAAGAAGCTCCATTTTCTGATTAATAAAATTATTCTCTTATTTGTGGATTATTTTCTAAATATTGGGTTGCACCCTCATCACCAATCGACCAGTGTATGACTAATGTAATAGATTTCTCACTCTTTTGTGGACTCGTCATGTTGTGCCAATAATGCCCCCAGTGCGACTGAAGTGGCAGAGATGTATAGCAAGAGGGGTTTTCCTAGAATAGGTGGCATCAGGATTGGCGGGTGGCCCTAGAACTCTTTAATCTTATCAAAACCCAACTGACACTATTGATTCCATTTGAAGGTGGTGCCTTTCTTCAAAAGGTGGGTGAACGACTGACACTTATCTGCAAGTTGGGCTATAAACTGATGGATAGATTGTAGTTCTCCCTAAAGGCTTCTTAACTATTTTAGGTTTTGAGGTGGAGGCATATCTATGATAGATTTTACTTTTGTGGGATCATTCTTGATGCCCCTTTAGGAGACTATGAATCCCAACAATTTCCCTGATGTAACGCCAAACACACACTTTTTTGGATTTAGTCTTAACTTGTATCGTTCCAACCGCTCAAAGATCTTTTTCAGAATGGCAGGATGCTCTACTCTGGTTCTGGACTTTTCCAACAAGTCAACATAATCTTCTATGATAATGTGGATGAGGTCATGGAAGATAACAGTCATTGCTCACTGATATGTTGCCCCCGCGTTCTTGAGACCAAAGGGTATAATGTTGTAGCAAAAGGTACCCCAAGGTGTTGTAAAAGTGGTCTTGTGTTGGTCTTTAGGTGCAATTTGAATCAAATTATAGCCAGAGAAGTTATCCATGAGGGACAACATCTCGTGTCCTGCAGTGAGATCAACCAACATGTTGATATTGGACAATGGGAAGTCATTTCGGATAGGCTTTGTTGAGATCCTAGAAGTCTATGCAAATCCTGATTTCTCCATTAGGTTTAGTGATAGGCACTATGTTGGAGATCCAGTCAAAATAGTCGATGGGTCTAATAAAGCCAGCATCCAATAATTTCTCTAATTTTTTCTTTACTAACAGTGCTACCTGCGAATACATTTTTCTGAGTTTCTGCTTGACAAGCTTGGCATTTGGGCGAATATCTAGATGGTGAACTACTAAAGCTGGGTCCAGACCTGGCATGTCTGAGTACGACTAGGAAAAGTTGATGATTCCATCTTTGAGCAGCTGGACAATGACGAAATATTCTTATTTTGATAATGATTTGGCTACGTAGGTGATCTTCAGGGTTTCTGCAGTGCCCAAATTGACTTCTTGAGTTTCTTCGATCAGGATGGATGATCGTGTAGATAATTGAGTTCCCACAAGGGGAAGATGAATTTCTCCATCTTCTAGTGCCTCATTGATGTTTTCACTATCAGATGTGTCCTTTATTTTTATTTTTTCCAGGTCAAGAAGCGCCTCGAGGAGATTTTCACTAGATGACTATTTTTTATTTTTCTTGTTTTTACTTTTGTGACCAAGCATTCATCTTCCCCCAATCCCATAAGGTTAACATATGCATCTAGGGAGACATTGATAGGTGTGCTATCATGTAGGTCCTAGTCAATAAGTTCGGGATGACATAGGGAAAGGCTAATGGTAAAGATGGATAGGCAATCAAACATGGATGAAAGGTCCATGTGATCCACATCATCCTACTTATGTATGGACTCTTCCTCAGGTATGTCTTCTAAGGGACCATTGTCCACCACTGTTGGAAGCATTGGATGATGTTACAAGGCCTTTCTACTTTTTTTCATATCCTAGGCCTAAATTTTGTAGATGCTTTGGTACATCAATAGGTTGTAGCCACCCTCGTTCTTCTTTTCCCAAACCCCCCCACCTTGATAGTTATGCTTCTCTGTGAACTTAGCAGACCAGGGGTATACTTCCTAAAAATATTCCTTAAGAGGAGGATCCGGTTGGGGCTCTTCACAATATATCCACTGGCTGATATCATCTTCTGGTTAATCTATCCTTAAACCAGTGGACCAAAAAGTGCTAGTAGGGATGTTTTTGGCACTTAAGGTAATGGTATTGTCTTCTTCCTTTAGTACAGACTGTGAAGGTTGATCGTATGTGTGTGGTGATAGTAGCATGGCTACCACATTTAGAGCTGTATGCATTTCATATTCACCACAACCCTTGTCAATTATTTGGACTTTAGTGATGGTGGAATCTGTGGTGGAAGATGGAGTGGCTATTGTGGCGTATGATGGATTGGAGGATGATGACTGAGGTGCCCCCATTTTGACTCTGGGACAATAATTCAAATGGGGAAATGAAGCTTCCAAGGCATGGCAGTATTCAAATAGTTGTGGGTTAGTGTAAATGGTGACCTCGTGTCCATTAACTGGGAATTTTAGGCATTGATGATATGTGGAGGGGATAGCTTACATGGCGTGGAGCCATAGGCAGTCGAGGAGGAGGTTGTACAGTAATTCCATATCAAGGACATGACATGTGGTGTACTAAATCACGAGTCCAACCTAGATGGGAAGATTGACAATTCTTTGTAAATCTCTTTCTGCATTATCATAAGCCTTGATTGTAATGATTTGATTATTTAGGTCTGCTTGAGTATACCCTATCTACTTTATGAACTTTAGAGTGCATAGATTAAGGGAAGAGCCATTATCTACCAAGACCCTTTTTACTTTATGATGGGAAACGAGGACTTCAATGTGTAGGGGATGGTTATGGTTGGAATCAATGTTAGGCATGTCATTTTGGTTGAAGTGTAAGTGGTAAGATAGAGCCAGATGTCCTACTAAAGCTTGGAATTGTGTGGGATCAATATTGTTAGTTTCCTGTAAAGCTCAGTTCAGGATCTCTTAATGCACAGGAGAAGATTTGAGCAGATCCAAAAATTGAGATTTGAGCAAGAGTCTTTCCTAAGTGATCAAGAATGTTATAATGAGAATTCGCATAATTTTGTTGGGCGGATGCAGAGGCTACAGGAACAATAATGTAGGTTCTTCGGGTAGCAACAACACATTGGGGATCTTTAGCTTTGACATGTATCATGGATATGTGAGGTTCCACCTACTCAATGTAATGGAAAATGCCATCGTAATTGAGGGGAACATTCTTATAACTTATGTTATTTGTACTGTTGTTTAGGGGATTGTTATTGGACGTGCATGCACCTTGATTATGGTTAGGGAAGGCATTTTGGTAAATCTGTAGTTGAGCATTAAATGATGAAGTCTGATTGGCATCCACATGAATATCTCCTCGATCTATAAGATCTTGGATATATGTTTTCAGACTTTGACACTTGTTTAGGGTGTGCCCTTTAATCTTGTGAAACTCACAGTATTCATTTTATTTAAACCAAGTTGGTTTATGCTTAGATTCATCGAGTGGCTTGGTTACAGGATATGTGATTGGATAATTGGCTTGCAGGAGCCTGTTGAACATGACACTAAGGGGTTTTCCTAGTTGAGTGAACTGGTGTTTGTTGTTCCCTTGAATGTTCTAGCTTAACTGTTGAGGGGGGTGAGGTGCCCCCTATGGTACTGATATGATGTTTTGGGTAGATGGTTGGTTAGAGAAGGTTGTTTCCTCTAAGAGGTACTACCTACTTGAACATGCTTAGTGTCAGTGACACCATCATTCACAACATTCTTTTTCTTGTTCTAGTAGCGTGACTTATCTTTGGATGACCATTTTTTGTCATGATTGTGTATCTTGACATACCCTTTAGCAATAAGGGCTCGTTCAAGGATGGGTCCTTTCTCCACTTTCTTAGTGAAGGTGGTGACACAATGCAGCCTGAAGTTATGGGCCATGTCAGGATGTGAATTCTCAACAAAGAGAGTGACCATGTCTTTCTCTTTGAGTGGGGTTTTCATTCAGCTTTCCAACACATGCCACCTTTGGAGGTAGCTGGAAAAAGGTTTCTCCTTCACGTTGCTTCTCCTTGAGGAGATCCAAGGTATTAGTACCCTTCTCTATATTTAAGGAGAAGTAGGAAACAAATTTCTTGGAAAGATCCGCAAAGGATTTGATGGATCCCCACTCTAAACCTATGAACCAATCTAGGGCATACACTATCAGGCTCCACAAGAAGAGACGCAAGAGGTAGTTGTCATTATGCATAACCTCCTAGCACTGGGAGTAAAAATCTTGCAAGTCGGCTTTAGGATCCTTGTTTCCCTTGTATTTGTTGAATTTTGGTATCTTGAAGTGTTTTGGGAAGGGAATCAATGGGATGGAAGGTTCGAATGGATAGGGAAATATATCTTCAAATTTGAAGGATTGCTTACCAGTCTCGGCTTGGAGATCTTTCAAAGCAGCTTTGATTTCTAACAGATTCATGTTGATCGGTGGTGTAGGAGTCGAGGTAGATGGGTTGGATGGATATGGGTAGTAGGATGATGAAGGATCCTGTTGAGATATTGTTTGAAGGTTGATATATGGATTTTGATAGTGAGATGATGATGTCCCTTATTGGTATGTCAAGGGTGTTTGTTGGTACGGGGGTTGTTGTTGCAAGGTATAGTACAGGTTTTTCTAATCAGGATACACAGCATAATGTTGAGGAGGATGAATGGAGTGTTGTGGATTGGTTTGCTAGTACTAGGGGTAT
Organism: Sequoia sempervirens; assembly: GCA_007258455.2. Taxonomy (NCBI): domain Eukaryota; kingdom Viridiplantae; phylum Streptophyta; class Pinopsida; order Cupressales; family Cupressaceae; genus Sequoia; species Sequoia sempervirens. The sequence goes on along the minus strand of VDFB02353493.1, from coordinate 13,568,140 downwards.
TGTTGCGACTATTGGGAGGCCACATAGGGTGGTTATTGTTGGAACTATTGTTGGTTATGATAGAAATAGTGTTGGGGAGGTTGTTGATGTGATTTCAGTGGTTGTGTGGGCCGAGATGGGATACTATGTTGCGGTTGAACTTGCAAACATAAAATAGATGCGAGCAACAAGGATATGGTCTGGACAGGAGATCGAGATGGATTGTCTTGCGATTGGTGTAGTGGTTGTTGTGATGGAATCAAAGGATTATGTGGGGTTTTTTGTTGATGAGGTGGTTGAGATGATGTGGAGGCATTCTGCAAAGGAGGTTGTTGGGTGACAACGGGAACATTTGGTTGGGATGTACCTTGTGGAGGTAATTGAGGTGGTATGTTAGATTGCGGAGGTTGTTGGAATGTGAATGGAGGTGGTGGTAGATTTTTGGCTCCAGGAGGTGGAAGCAAGGTAGTGAAATTGTTTCCCCTAGCGTTTACTAGAGGTTGATTTGAAAGGGGTGGTGCAGTCAGCATTAATGGCAGACGTTGCGAAACATTTTGCGGCATGTCATAGTTGAAAGGGTTATTGGGATTGGATACTTGAGGAGCCCCCATGACTGAGATTGGGGCATGCGGGGGATTATTAACATGGTAAAGGATAGCATTGTCAAATTCAAGTTGGTACCAACCCTCCACTGGAGGAACATTGCGAATGTATGAATCACCTAGTGCGTTTTGTGAACCTTAGGGTATGTTGGGTGTGGAATTGCCATATTTGGATAGGTCAACATCTGAGAGGGGTTTGAAACCTTTTTCAATTAGGTGGGCCAATATTTCTTCCCCATGTTGTTCGAGCAGGTGATCTATCATTTGCGCATTGGTGGGTTTACTAAAATGTTCCTCGAGTGTGAGTTCGGGTTGGTTAACCATACTCTCTTCACCATGCGGTGATTTGTTCTAATCTTCAGTGTTAGATTGTGATGGCCCCCCATTGATGAGAAGATTTTCCTATGGTGCATTAGGTTGGGATCTAGGGTTTATTTGCTCGGCCATCTTCTTTGCCTGTGACTAGGTCTGAATGGGCATGTAAGACAGTGGAGTGGACTAGGATGCGAGGATGATCAAGATGATGACTAGAGGACTAACCTAGTTAGATGATGGATTAGCTGAAAAGGATGTGACTTGATAGGATTGGATTGGATGATTAATAATGGATTTGATTTGATTAGACAAGAGTGGATTTTTTGATAAATGATCGATGAGACTAAATTGGATTGGATTGAATTGATTGAAAAGATGATTGATGAGATAAGGTTGGATTGGATTGATAAAATGATTGATGATATTGGATTAGATTGATAAGCGATTGATAGGGTTAGATGGTAAGATGAATTAGGATGACAATAGGGGTTCAAAACCAAGTTTAGGAATTACCCTAGGAAACACAAGGTGTTGATTGATCGATTAAAGGATGGATGGATGATGACGGTGCCGAATCCAACTTGAGATGGAAGTGGATTGATAGGGGCTGATGAGGATGACTGACTTAGGATGGATGACAATCCTAAGTTGGTTTTGAAGGATGACGATCAAGTTCAGACACCTAAGTCAACTCGGATAACTACTTTAAACAAATTTTAACTGAATGGGAGAATGATTTCCAGAATGGGTAAACTAAAATCCAGAATAGGGGAACAAAATTTTGGAAGAGTTAAATGAATTCTTGGAATGGTTAAATAGAGGCTTGGAATGGTTAAACGGAGGCTTGGGACGGTTAAACAGAGGCTTGGAACAATTAAACAAAGGCTTGGAATGATTAGACGGAGGCTTGGAATGGTTAAACAGAAGCTTGGAATGATTAGATAGATGCTTGGAATGGTTAAATGAAGTGAAATTGACTATTCAAGGGGTAGGTCCACCCCACTGCAAGGCAGGTTCGCCCCTCTGTAGTAAACTATAGGGCGGGTCTGCCCCACTGTAGAGCAAGTCAAGGAAGGTCCACCCCACTAAAAAGCAAGTTAGGGCAGGTCCGCCCCTCTACAGGAAACAAGGACTTGGTTTGGATGGAAGTGACTATGGCAAGGACTTAAAATGACAACAATGAGGCTGACTTGTCAAAAAGTTTACTGGTTGCTCACAAGGAGACACTTCAAATGAACACAATCCTATGATTAGTGTTAAGGGTGTGGCCAACAAAGGTCTTAATCTAGGAAGCACAAGGCTTCTAGGGAGTCCTCAATATACTCTTGGTATGTGAGGCCCAAACTATGAACACCAGCGTGTCACAAGCGTGAGTCGAGAACCCCAGCAAGATACTGAAGGGCTCGGACCAACTCTTCACGTCTATCTAGGTATCACCCTAGCTTCAATGCTCTGCTAGACACGACGTAACTAGATTGGGGTACAGCTTTGGCTCTTCCCCCTTTCTATACCCCACCGGTATGCATGGTGGGGATCATCCCTTGGGGTGATGAAATCCCCAAGTAGGTCCCTCTAAAAAGAAGGCACTAATCATTTCCAACTACTCCCCAGGCTCACACGAAGTGCAAGGGGAAAGCGGAAAAAAACTAATGCCCCCTTGGGTGACACAAAAATAGACAGCACACAATAAATTGTATTTCCCCCTAATTAAACTATGTGCCTAGATGAAAATAGCAAGGAAAGATTTTAAAATTTGAACAAACAGATGGCCCTACAAGCAAGTGTTAGTTTTTTTAACTTTCGTTCTTCATTAATTACAAAAATATGTTGCAAAATGTTAGCAAAAAATCCAAATACATCCACAAACAAACAAGGTTAGGGGGTTAGAACTTGAAAACAACAAAAAAATGAAAATAAACGAAGCTAAAATGACTATTTTTTCTTCCAGAATATTCTGTTTAGGGCAGGTTTGCCCCTCTACAGTCAAATGTGAGAAAACAAAATGAAAACCAGGGAAGTTCTACCCCTCTGCATTCAAATGTCAAAAACAAAGTGGAAACTAGGGAAAGTCTTCCCCTCTACAGTCAAATGTCAAAAAATAGCATGAAAACCAGGGCAAGTCCACCTTTCTGTAGTAAAATTTCATAAACATAGTAGAAAATAGGGCAGGTACACCCCTCTACAGTCAAATGTTAGAAAACAGAATGAAAACCAGGGCAGGTCTGCCCTTCTGCAATAAAATGTCAGAAAACATAATGAAAATCAGGGCAGGTCTGCCCTTCTATAGTAAAATGTCAAAAAATAGAATGAAAACCAAGACAGGTATGCCCTTCTATAGTCAAATGTTAGAAAATAGAATGAAAACCAAGGCAGGTCCGCCCTTCTATAATAAAATGTCAGAAAACAGAATGAAAACTAGGGTAGGTCCGCCCTTCTGTAGTAAAATGTCAGAAAACATAATGAAAGCCAAGGTAGGTCCACCCTTCTACAGTCAATTATCATAAAACAGAGTGAAAACTAGGGCAGGTCTGCCCTTCTATAATAAAGTATCAGAAAATAGTGTTGAAACGAGGGTAGGTCCACCCTTCTACAGCACACTAGAGGGCAGGTTTTCCCCTCTACAGCACATTGGACGGCAGGTTTTCCCCTCTATAGGGCAAGTCCACCAATTTGTGGCATGAACCTGCAAACAAACTTAACAACAGCAAACGTGAAATGAAGGAACCCATTTGTGGGTCCCACCAAGTGTGCCAGAAATGTGAATCCTAGTGTTCATCCTATTCTAAAGGTGCAAAATAACTATTATGCAATAAAAAAAAAACACAAAGAACACCTCAAAGATTACCCTAAGGAATGATAACACAAAGAAAGAAGATGAAATAAATATTGCAAATGATTATACTTTTGTGTTGTTAAATCCCTTGGTTGGCCCTTGATGTTATGTACTTGTATTCTCCTTGGATGGCTATGAAAATAGTGTATGCAAGATGAACAATATGATAAATGCTATTGCTAGTGACTAAATAGCTAAGATAATGCTTTCAAAATGAGCAATCAAATTGGTAGCATAAGGGTACAAATGGTTAAGTGTTGTATAATGCATTAGAAGAGGGGGTATTTATAGAAGAATTTGAATTCTCTAGATAATTCAATGGTTGAGATTAAGCCAACAAGGCCAAGATGAAGGCCTATGGTGAGTTGAGAACTCACAAAGCCCTCACATCTTGACATGTGGAATGTGAAGTGGCTTAGGAAGTGATGATGTGTAAGTGAGGTGGAATAAAGACAAGTGATGTGGAGGAAGGACAAGTACCTTGGGGATGAGAATATTTTCTCAAAAAGGAACTATTTGTCCACAAGTGAGAATGAAAATGACTTTTGAGGAATTTTAGAATTCCTCAAAAATCTCTATGGGGAATGAGAAAGTAATTGGAGAAATAATTGTGAATTAAATTAAAAATTAACATGCTTGGGAGAATCTAGTGGATAAGAGAGGGTTTCCAAAAAGGTGAGAATTTTCCACATGTGAGTGATGTGACAAGTCAAATGTTCTAGAAGATGCACGGGAAAAGGGGATCCTATGAGGAATAAATGTGAATTTTACATGGGAGAGAGGGTCAATGTTAAGAAAGGAAAATGACAAGATTGACTAAAAAGACATGTTAAATGTGGCTAATGACCTTGATTAAGGTTGTGCAAACACATGATTGGGAGGATTAATAAAAGATTAAGGAGAAATTGGAAGATGTGAGGATGTGACATTAATTTTTAATTAATGTGTGCACATCCTAATTTGGAATTAATTAAATTAATCTGGATTAGAAGAGGGTTATGGAGGATGTGACAATGAGAGAGAAAAAGAGGAATTAAAAATCGACTTAAATTCAAAGAGGTCACATGACTAAATTAAATAAATTGATGTATTTATTTAATTTAGAGAAGAAAGAAGTAAAAGGTAAAAGTATTTAATTATTGAATTAAATACTTTAGGAACCTTATACAGACAATGAAATATTAATTAAATCAATTATTCAATTAATATTGATGAAAGAGATGAATAGAGTAGACAAATTTGACCATATGGAAGTAGTCAAATTTAGATGTCTACAATATGTATATAATAATTTTACTCATCTAAAATATACATATATACACCTCTATGTATATAATATGTTGTAGGCTTATATAACACATTGGTTGCGAATGTATTATTTTCAAAATGGATATAAAAAGAATTACATGTGAATATATATATATATACACATATGTATTTAAATATATAGGACATCTTAATTATGGGCCAGTGGAATGTATGCCTCAAGCTATTATAGAATGTGTAAACTTCAGCTATAAAATACAATTTTATGTTCTTTTCTTTATATATATATATATATATATATATATATATATATATATATATATATTTGATTACAAATATTTTATGTATGGAAGTAAGAATGAAATGAGTAGATGAATAGAAATCTGATTTAAAAGTGATTAAACTTGTTTTACAATGATATCTCTTTGTATCCATAGATTAGTCTGTATATATTATGAAGATTACTTACAGATGAATTTTTTCATGTATATATTGTTGTTCACAATCATGCCAAGTTGACTTGTGTAAGAGACATGTAAGAGCTCATAAATGCCAAGTTGGAGAACAAGTCCTTTTGGGGGGAGATTTCAAATTTGAGGAATATTCCATCTTTGATGCTTTTTTTGAATGAAAATAGATGATTTATAAATCAATTAAATTGATTTTCATGTGCAAGTTGCAAAATCTAGAGGATTTGATGGATTAAGACTAAGATTAATCAAGATTTGATTAATTTAAAAAGAGATTAGCTGATTTGACAATTTGATTTCGATTTTAGGATTTAAATAAATCAAAGAGAGGAATAATGATTTAGATTTAATTAAATAAATATTTTGATTTATTTAACTAAAGAGGGATGGTGGTTAGATTAAATTAAATAAAGATTGATTTAATTTAATAAAGTGACTTTAGAGATTAATTAAATAAAATTGATTTATTTAATTAAAAGGGGACTATACGATTAATTAAATAAAATGATTTATTTAATTAAAAGAAGATGATGACTTAATCAAATAAAGTTGATTTATTTAATTAAGAGAGGAAATATGATGAATTTAATTAAATAGAGATTATTTAATTAAATGATTAGTAGAGAGATGATTCAGGATGAACTAGTGTTAGTAAAATCAGGATCAGGTGCATGTACATTTTACATGTCTACATTTTGCCCCTCTTTGAAGTAATGTATTTGCTATGTTAGTTCAAAGAATAAACTGTCTTGATCAAAATTCAAAAATTCTTTGATTTTTTTGGATGCCGTGCTACTGCCCCAGCGAATGAAGAATTACGTCAGTATACTGCCCCCTCGAGAGATTGAGTGAAAAGGTTCAATTTGAGGGTCGATCTCATGACAAAGAGGTTCAATATCAATTTAGCTCGAATGTTTGATGTAGACAAATTTGACAATGTAGACAGTCATCGGCCATGGGTAGCCTCGTGCCTATTTTGATATATTACACACACTTGATCCTAAAAATAAATGTTAGTAAAGATAGAAGAATAAAAGAGATGATGACAAGAGGATCCAACAAGCCCATGATCTACGAGACTTTATTAGAGATGATGATGATGATGATTTGTTTACCGAGGAGTTGGTATTTTTAAAAAGTTCAATTACCTTATGTTTAATAACACACGTAGGCACGATGCATCAGGGTATAAAGAACTAGGATGGTGTTGCACCTAGTGCAATGGACTTCGACTTGAAAAACAAATAGGAGTATTCTTGTTCACACCTAAGATACAGAAACTTTGTGAGGATGCACTTCAGAAGTTTCAAACATCTTGGACCAAAACATGGAAAGGTATAACCTATCAATGCAATAGTCAACAAGCTACCCAAAACACCCTCCATACATACCTAACAAAGCAAGTATTCGCCAAGTTATATTACAAGCACAACAGACAAAAAATAATGATCAATGCTCCATTCCTTTCTCTCTAGATCATTTTTATTAGACATCATCAAGATGTCATTGGAATGAGTGCAATAAGATAAATTAAAAATAAAAGATCAAGTACACAAACAAGCCAATGTTCTTCATACCTTTAGCCAAAGGGATTTGTTTTGATTAGGATAAGAATCCAAAGTGATATCCAAAATGATGCCCATTGTTGGAACGATATATCCTAGGACATGCATTGTATTGGAGGATGATGGGTTGATAAGTTGTTTGATAGCCTTTTGATATAAGGTTGACTGACATGTTTGAAAATGATCAGGATTTTGATTTTTCATTTAAAAGTTTGAAGTTTGCTTTTGATTTTACGTTTGAAGCTTGTTTTTGTTGATTGTTGTACTTGTTTCTATTTGTTTTGCCAAAGGGTGAGTGTGATGATTGATTTATTATGGATGAGATTATTGTGGGTGAAGCGAAATGAGATGAATGGATTTCTTGGGTTTTTTTATTGTTTTTATGTTTTGAGGTTGTTTTTAGGTTTTTTTTTAGATTTTTTGAATTTTTTGATTTTCCAATTTTCTGAGATTTTATGAATGTTTTTTGATTTTGTGTCTTGGGGGCTGATCAAATATTAGCCTTGCCTACATTTAAGCTCAAAGAGGATGTAGTTTGGATGACCAATTTTTTGGCATTTTTCTGACTTTTTGAGTGTTTTTGGATTTTGATATGATTTTGAATATTTTTGGATTTTTTGCATGATTTTGATGATTTGGATGTGTGATGATATCAGTGCTCTATTTTGGGATTTTGTTGAAAACCAATCTAAGGTTGATTGATCAAATTGATGGATTGATGATGATAACATTGTTGAGGATACACAACAATGCAAGGATAGTATTTAAGCAACACAAGGATTAGGATGGATATCCCAAGATGATGAGGGATTGATGATGATAACATTGTTGAGGATACACAACAATGCAAGGATATTATTTAAGAAACACAAGGATTAGGATGGATATCCCAAGATGATGAGGGATTGATGATGATAACATTTTTGAGGATACACAACAATGCAAGGATTTGGTTTGATCAAGATTGATGAAGCTTGGTTTGGAACAAAAGTTGTTTGAATGATTGATGTGACGTTTGTGTGTGTGTGTCAAATGTGGAGAGAATTCTAATGTCAACACAAACCATAATGAGATGGTTTACATTCAAAGTTTCAAGCAAGTAAAACTATTCTATTCGTAATACAATCAAACCTTTCAAATATGTATCATTTTCCTCTATTTCTAGGGATTTATTAAACCGTTTGGCCCTCATATTTCTATGGGCACAAAGGTTGTTAAAATGACTACCTAGAAAATGAGATTTGATGCTTAATATGCAAGCTAAGATGATTTCTATGTGCAAATGTGTGTTGGAATGATTAGTGGTATTCTTCTAAATAAAACAAAATGATGGAAAGGATAATGGATGCAACGATAAATGAAGGATGATGTTGATGATAGATGAACAAGTGGAGATGAGTGAGATGATATGAAACTACAGTGAACTATCCATGATTATGCATATGCTCAAATACAAACATAAAACAAACTAACCTAAAATGTAACTATGACGCAATGAGGATGATAAAATGTAACTATGAAGCAATTAATTAATCTAAGATTAGAATTCAAAGTAACACATGATATGAAAACTAAGTATAAGACTCCATGAAAGCTCCAAGCTCCTATGAAAAACCCGCATGGTAACAATCACATCATAACACTATTCCAATTTGCATCTCAAAATAGAATTATAACATTACTCAAAGTGTGGATGAAAAATGGCATCATAACACTATTCCAATTTGCATCTCAAAATAGAATTATAACATTACTCAAAGTGTGGATGAAAAATGGCATCATAACACTATTCCAATTTGCATCTCAAAATAGAATTATAACATTACTCAAAAGGTGGATGATAAATGCTAAGGCAAGAGGGTATATTTATAGGGTTTCTCAAGTATTTTGTGAGGTGGCACCCATCAACGGTCTAGATTCGAAGGAGAAATGATAGATGGTCGAGATGAAAGGAATAGGATGTTGTCCCCTTGACCAAAGACAACATGCCATGTGTGTGGAGAGAATCCCTTGACCAATTGGAAACATGCCAAATGTATGGGATTCCCAAGTGTGTGAAACAAAGACCCATCTGCTCCAAATTTGTTGGAAGTGTGGGGGAATAAAGCCATGTGCTTTTTCTCATTGGTGGAAGTGTGTGAGGATAATTCTAATTAATAATTAGGCTTATTTATTTTCATGTGACCTTTATGAGGTGGCACACAAAAAGTTGTAGAAATGTGCTCTAATTCTTAATCAGGATTAAGGTAAATTAAATAAATACGTTTAGGGTATTTTATTTATTTAATTATTTAGAAGAATGTGAATTAGAAGAATTAAAAGCAAAGTGAAAAATATTAATAAAGACCTTATTTATATGTAGTTGAAGCATTAATCAAATAGGTTGTATTTAATTAACTGAATGTGATGATCATTTTTAGGTGTATACATTTTTCCCCTCTTTGAAGTAATGTGTTTACACGTTGCTTCAAATAAAATTTTCATGTCGATGCTCAGAAAATATTTCAATGCCCCAAACGATGCAAGATTTTGATGCCCCAGACCATGCCCCAGACTTTTGAATTTCAGTTATTGACGGATATATGCCCCCTCAAGAGATAAATCGATGAATGTGGGGATGTTAAAATGAAATGTTGGAATGAGGTGATGCTGTTGTGATGATTATGACAATGATCCCACATTGATTTAGTGAGATTTTGATGGCGGAGATGATTTATCTCTCGAAAGTTCATTGTAAGCTCTTTCTTTGAATAGTGTTGATTAATTACCCCTCCTTTTTGGTAAAAATGGGAAATAAATCCCAACGTAATTCCCTCCATTTTACCCCTAAAAGGTGAAAATGGTAAAATGGGATTCATTTTTACACTTTGAGTTTGGAGAAGTTGAATATTGGAGCTTAGAGGAAGATGGTGATCCCATACCACAAGCATCATTTCAAGCATCTTTACCAACCTGATTAGCCTGCTACCTCTGGACCTACGGTATGCTTTATGAGAAGCCTCTTTGTTAGTCATTTTCTTTCCTTTTAGAAGCATTTTGAATGTCATAGATAAATGTTGTAGCTTATGGGATGTCATTTATGCACTTTCGGGTGATGTTTTTGTCATTTTTGAGTGTTTTTTAGCATGTTTAAGAGTTTTGGCGCCTTTAGGGTCCCAAATGGTGCCTCTTGGAAGCTTCAAAATAAATTTTTCATGTGTTTTAAGATTTTTGGCACCTTTGGGGTCCCAAATGGTGCCTCTTGCAAGGGTGAAATTAATGTTTTTGAGTCATTTGAGAGTTTTGGCACCTTTGGGGTCCCAAATGGCACCTCTTGCAAGGGTGAAAATGCATTTTTTTGGGTGGTTTGAGAGTTTTGGCTCCTTTGGGGTCCCAAGTGGTGCCTCTTGCAAGCTTGAAATTCAATTTTTTGGCCTCCAACACTATTTTGGCACCTTTAGTGTCCCAAGTGGCGCCTCTTGCAAGCTTGAAAATGGAGGTTTTTGAAGTTAAACTCTGTTTTGGCACCTTTGGGGTCCCAAGTGGCACCTCTTATAAGCCTTGAAAACCTTATTTTTAGTTGAAAACTCTATTTTGATGCCTTTGGGGTCCCAAATGGCACCTCTTGTTGCCTTGGAAATTTTTCATCCTTGTTGATTTGAGGTGGTTTAGCTTGTCGTTTGACCCATTTTGCAGGATGTGATTGCGGAAATCCCCTAAGGTGATGTTCACAAGATGTCCTTGAAGCCTAGGAGTTGTCAGTTTGTCATGTTTTGAATTGATTTCAGTCAGATTGTGATATGTGCAGTGTTTGATTGATGTTTTGCATGATGATTTGATCTCATGATAGGCGAGAATCAAATGATAGAACCAGTGTTGTATCAACATCATGATAGGCGAGGAATGATAGTAGGATTGATAGCATATTGTCCTCATGATAGGTGAGGAATGATGGTAGGAATGATAGCAAATCATCCTCGTGATAGGTGAGGAATGATGGTTTGATTGATAGCAGATCATCCTCATGATAGGTGAGGAACGATGGTAGGAGTGAGAGCAGATCGTCCTCATGATAGGCAAGGAACGATAGGTTGATTGATAGCATATCATCCTCATGATAGGTGAGGAATGATGGTTTGATTGATAGCAGATCATCCTCATGATAGGCGAGGAACGATGGGTTGATTGATTGAGATGTTGGTTGTTTTGATTGATTTGATTTGAATGATTGCACATTAGCTTGATTGACTGATAATCTTGATTGAACATGACATTGATTGACTAATTTGTGTTCATGATTAGGGACATGGAGATGTACTCCAGTCTCGGGAGTGATTCTCGAAGACCTAGAACATGGTTCGTCAATTTTCCTCAGCCGACTTAGAGATTATCTCTCATTGTGGGTTGACTTCCTTGTTAGATATTCCATAATATAGAATCAACAGAGGTTTACTAACAGCATTAGTAGAGAGATGGAATAGTGATCATAACACATTTCATTTACCAACTAGAGAGATGATCGTGACTCCAGAGGATGTCTATCATATTCTACGGATCCCAATGATGGGAGAGATAGCAGTGTACGATAAGATAGAGCAGGGTGGGACAGCTGCATTATGGAGATTATGTTGAGATGATCATGTTATGGGCCAATGGATCCCTTGCAAAAAGATGATTAGCAGATATGATCCTTTACCATGTGTGCCTTCTGAATTCATTAGTGGATTCCTTTGTCCTGATCATAGGTCAAAGGGATTTTCAGCAGGTTGGGGTTGTGTGCTATCACGGATGACACTTGATGGTATGAGGTATGCCTAGGGCTCATATATGTTAGCCCACTTATATTGAGATTTGCATGAGGTTTTTTATTATGGGGTAATGAGCCTATCATGTGGCATCACATTACTGTAAACTTGGGAATGGGAGCATATATCCATCACTCAACCCATGGGAGAGAGATACCGACCACCAGGGAGACCCTATGTTTTTAGTTATAGTGGTCCACATGTCCAACATAAGCTCGGCAAGGTTGCCTATTGGAGGTGTGTTCTAGATGATTTGCAGACTGTCACCTGGCGGTTGTACTTGGATTGTGAGTAGTGGCCAAAGGATTAGCTGGAGATGTCATATATGTTGTTATCTCGCTATATGATTGGGTAGACACATGTTGTGCTTGAGCGATACCTATATCTACGTGTATTTCGACAGTTTGGACAGATTCAGGAGATGCCCATGGGAGTTTCCCATTATGCACAGCGACAGCAGAATGTTTTAGAGTGGGGCCCCTGTGTATCATATGACGCAGCTTGTACAGAGTATTATACCTTGACCCCAGGTTTATGGGATTATGTTTTGTATATTACACACATCGGGATGACCGAGGATTATTCAGAGTTCTTCCACATGCATCCCTTTCCTAGATTTACTCATCCAGAGGAGCAAGTACTACTAGTTGATGGAGAGGGAGGAGATGACGAGGATGGTGATGATGGTGGGGAGGGTGTTTGCAGAGGTGATGATGGTGGTGCAAAGGGTGGTTGTAGAGGTGATGGTGGTGCAAAGAGTGGTGGGGAGAGTGATGGTGGTGCAGTGTGTGGTGGGGAGAGTGATGATGGTGTCGATGATAGTCATCCATTAGATTTGGTAGTTTCGAGGCATAGGAGGAGAATTACCGTAGCTCAGGCGGTGCTTCCTAGGATTCAGATTGGGATACCCTCACATCAGCAGTTGTCACAAGTAGCAGCTTTTCAAGCAAAGGTTTAGTCATTTCAGAGTGATATTAAGCAAGCTTGAGCACAGATTGTGTCCCTTCAGGATGATTTAGGGCAGTGTCGGGCACAGATTGATATTTTGACGACTGATAGAGGGATAGATAGGTAGTAGATACAACACTTGCAGGAATAGATGATCATACTTACTTCAGAGAGGGATGCCTTTAGACATCGGACAGAGTAGGCTAAGGCCACTACCAAGAGGATACAATAGACGGAACCATCTATAGGTACGACGGATTTCTTCAAAGAGATCTGATACATTTCTGAGGAGTTGCAGTTTTATAGAGGTAAATATCATGAGTCGGTTCCTCCTGAGTGATGAGAGAGTTTGGTACAATATCGTTCTAGAAAATCTCATTCTCAGACTGTTAGCATGGGTGTCATGCAGCCATTTCCTAGAGATAGGAGAGATCCAAGTGTAGGTCCATTAGGTAGAGGAGGTACTAGTTCCATGAGAGCAGCAACATCTGGTGGGAGCTTGACATAGAATTTTGCGATGTTCCTTGGACATTGTGTATACACCTTTTGTGATATTGAGGATGTGTTTCCCATGATATAGTGCCCTTTTGGATTTTGATGTATCTCATCCTACTTTTGGATATCCTTGTACACGTGGACATTATGAAATTTTTTATGATATATGATATGTAGCGGTGATTATGATGCATTTGATTTCCCTATTATGATATGCAATGTTGTGACTTTATTTAATTTCTTTTGTATTTTATGAGGAAAATATCATGAGGGAATGTATGAATGTAAATGATGATGTGATTGATGTGCAACTAAATGAGAATGATGTCTTTTTTTTTTTTGGTTAATGCCCAGTGTACTCAATCCATTAATAATAGAGATGACACCTTTGTGAAATTGTTTCAGCATTGAAAAACCCCATAAATACACATGCAATAATAGTATGAATGAATTCTAACTTAACTATGCAAATCTCATTTTCAAAAGTTGTCATTTATATTAACCAATTTGTCGTGCTTTTTATCATCATTGGGCCTTTAAAATTTTGAAAGTGAGTACAAGCATCGATGGTATATTTTAGACCAAGATGACCTGAGTACTACTTCCATGATGTTTTAAAATTGAAATTTAACACAAGTGTCTAAGTATAATTAAACCGAGATTACCTGAGCATCGCTTACGTAAACAGACAAGAGCTAATATTTTTTCCTATGCAAATTCATAATGTCATCGGTGATACTTTGTAGCGCACGTCTCATGACAACTTGCATAGTAATAATGATAAACTCACAAACAGCAGGAAAAGAAAAAGCATACTCCTTCCTTGCTCCTCTAGTTTGATACATCATCGAGGACTCAAGAGAAATGATCTCAAAAATCAAAGTAGAAAAATTTGAACTTTCATGTTTAATGTGATAAACCCTTGATTCAAAAAGATCATCATCCATTTGAAGTGTGTGTTTGTAACTTTGGTCTGATGACTGTTTTCCTGTTGGTTCAAGCTCAAAGTATATTTGCCCCTAGTGAGTGCAGGATTTTTCCCCCAGTCCAAGGTAAGACATGATCATGACAACCAAGACCTAACCTAAAGACCTATCCTAGGGGCCTTAGGGGTTGATCAATAGATTAGCCTTGCCAACATTATACATGTAGAGACCACGTAGTTCGACTAACGACACAACCAAGATGTACAAGACAAAATTATGAACATAGCAGACACCTAAAAGATTGGACCTAAATGTCTCGGGGGATAATCAAAGATCATCCTTGCCTATGTTCAAAGCTTAGAGATGACGTAGTTCGAATGAAGACTATGTTTTTTATCTTTTTGGCTTTTTGACCTGTTTTGGGATTTTGATCTATTTTGAATGTTTTTTGGATTTTCGATCTATTTTGAATATTTTTGGGATTTTGATTTTTTTTGTAATGTTTTTGGGATTTTGATTTGTTTTGAATGTTTTTGGGATTTTTGATTTGTTTTGAGTGTTTTTGGGATTTTTTATTTTTCGACCTTGAGAATGTACAAGAATCCAATCCAATACAGGACATGCCCCCAGTGTGATACAATAGGACAAATTGATTTTTAGAATGGTCCGAGTAATGCCAGGGGATACCATGATACAAACACTAGATCAAGCTATGGTGCAAACATGGAAGTGTGACAAATGTAGAGATGGAAGCGTGATGGATGAATGTTGCAGAGCAAGTCATGTAGCCCAAGATAGATGGAGAGTGATTATTTTACACAAGGCACTTGTTTTCCAGGTTTTCACCAAGGTACTTTCCCAAAGCACCAATGAAGTGGTTTTCACTAGAGGACGATCTTTTTTTCTTTACTATTTTTCAATCCTTTTTCTAATTTTTTTTTTTTTGGATTTTTGCATTTTTTATTTTTTTTGGTATTTTTCCAAGACCTTTACCAATGTACTGGATGAGCTAGGTGTAAAACCTTTTGAGATGCAATTTGTTGAGGGGTTCATCAAACAAATCCCCTTCTGGTGTGGATAACTGATATGCTCCTGATCCAAAGACTGATACTATAACAAAGGGACCTAGCCAGTTAGGTTCAAATTTCTCCTCTTAATTTTGTTGATTACTGGGATTTTCTTTTAAGACTAAGTTGCCCACCTGAAATGCTCTAGGTATTACTCTGTGATTGTAGCTCCTAGATATTCTTTGTTGATAAGCTTTTAGGTGATCAACTACATGTTGTCGACATTCATCCAACAGATCCAATTCTTGTAGCCTCGATACTCTATAATCCTCGTCTGAAATCATCCTTTTAAGTGACACACATAGGGATGGTATCTTGACCTCAATAGGTAGAATAGATTTTGATCCATAGACAAGAGAATAGGGTGTTGCTCCTATCAGGGTATGGATACTAGTTTTGTAAGCCCACAATGTCAGGTTTAGTTGAACATGCCAATCACGTCCAACTTCATTGAGAGTCTTCTTCAAAATCCTCAAAATAGTCTTGTTTGAGGCCTTTGCTTGGCCATTCCCTTGGGGATAGTAAGGTGTAGAAAACCGTTGTTGGATATGGAATCTTTCACAAAGCTCTTGAACATCTTGATTCTTAAAGGGTTGGCCATTGTCTGTAATGATAGATTGAGGAACACCATACCGACAGATGAGATAATTCAGGATGAATGATGAGATTTGTTTCTCGGTGATGGTGATTAGAGGAACAGCTTCAATCCACTTGGTGAAGTATTATGTGGTTGTGATTATAAACTTATGTCCATTAGAGGAAGAGGGGTGAATCTTACCTACAAGGTCCAATCCCCACTAGAAAAAAGGCCATGTAGCTATGAAAGGATGTAACTCTTGTGCTGGTGCATGTATCAAGTTTCCATGAATTTAACATTTGGAACACCTTTTGACATATTGAAATGACTCTTTCTCCATGTTCAGCCAATAATACCCCAATCGTAATAATTTCTTAGCTAAGGTTAAGCCACTTGAATGTGTGCCATAGATACCTTCGTGAACCTCTTGTAAAGCGATTTCAACTTCGTTACATTCTAGACACCGAAGAAGAGTACCATCCAAACCTCGTCTATAAAGTACATCAGCTATTAGGGTGTGGTGAGTTTCGAGATAAGTTAATTGGAAGGGTATTGTATTACAAGTAGGTATAGATTTCTCCATAGATGGAAATTTGAGGGTCGACAATATGGCATATCACTTGGGATTCTGGATCTTCATAAGCTGGGTTGGACACTTGTTCTACTATTAATACATAACATCTTCAATGTTCAGGTATCTGTAAGAGAGAAGCAATGGTGGCCATTGCATCTGCAATTTTTTTTCTATTCTAGGAACTTGTGTAAACTTGATCTCAATAAAGTATTTTTTGAAATCATCCACCATCCTCTTGTAGGGCAGCAACTTGTCATCCTTTTTTTTATAATCATCGTTGACTTGGTTGATGACCAATTGTGAGTCACCATAGACTACAATTCTGTGATTTTCCATTCAACAGCTATCTTGATTCCAATGATCAATGTTTCATATTCAGCTATGTTGTTGGTGTAGGGGAACATTAATCTGTTAGATTTTGGAATTGTGTATCCTTGTGGTGAGACAAACAAAATTCCTGCACCTAATCCATGTTGTGTATAAGAGCCATCAAATTATAGCAGCCATTGTTGTGTAGATATGGTTAAGATATCATTATCAAGGAATTCACTGTTCATTGGATTGTTATCTGACAATGGTGCTTCAGCCAGTTGATCTGCTATGTCCTGACCTTTAATTGCTTTCTTGTCCACGTACTAGATGTCAAACTCACTCAATATCATGACCCACTTGGCTAACCTCCATGTTAAAGTAGCTTTGTTGAGTAAGTACTTTAATGGGTCAATTTTGGCAATGAGTTTGATGGTGTGAGTCAACATGTAATGCCTCAATTGTTGTGTAGAAAATACAACCGCTAAGCAGGCTTTCTCAATAAAGGTGTAATTGATCTCATAACCATTTAGGGTCCTGCTGATATAATAGATGGCTCTCTCCTTTCTTGTAGAATCTTCCTGTGCTAATAAGGCTCCCAAAGATATCTTGGTTGTTGCAATGTATAGTAACAATGGTTTTCCCTTGATTGGTGTTATCAACACAGGCGGTGTCATCAGGTACTACTTTAGTTGATTGAAGGTAGCTTCACATTTATCATCCCACCTGAAAGAGACATTCTTATGTAACAAATGGTTGAAAGGATGAGTTTTATCAGCTAGTTGAGCAATGAATCTTCTGATGGACTGGAACCTTCCTTATAATGATCTGAGTTGGCTGATTTTTTTAGGAGGAATTTTCATGATGGCTTTGGCCTTTGCAGGATCCACCTCAATGCCTTTAGCTGATACAATGTATCCTAAAAGTTTAGGTGATGTTACACCGAACACACATTTCTTGGGATTTAACCTCACCTTGAATTTCTCCAATCGTGTGAAGATTTTGTCTAGAGTCTCTAAGTGTCCTTCTCTAGTGTAGGATTTTTCCAAGAGATCATCTACATAGTCTTCCATAAAAGTATGCATCATGTCATGGAAGATGGTAGTCATAGCTCTCTAATATGTAGCTCCAGCATTTTTCAACCCAAAAGGCATCACATTCCAACAAAAAGTGCCCCAAGGACATGTGAAGGTCATTTTATCTTGATCTTTAGGTGCTATCTTTATTTGGTTGTATCCTAAAAATCCATCCATAAGTGATAACATTTTGTGCCCCGCAGTCAAGTCTACAATCAAATCAATGTTTGGTAGAGGAAAATCATCTTTTGGATAGGCTTTGTTAAGATCCCTAAAGTTCGTGCATATCCTGACGCTCTTATTTGGTTTGGATACCAGAACAATGTTTGATATCCACTCAACATAATCAATAGATCTTATAAAGCCTACATCTAATAGTTTTTTCAACTCAGCTTTCACTAGAAGGACGATATGGGGATGCATCTTTCTCAGTTTTCACTTTACTGGTTTTGTGCCAGGTGGTAATGATAAATGATGCATAATGATTTTTGGATCTATGTTTGGCATGTCAGCATATGACCAAGCAAAGTTGATTTTCCTCTACTCAAAGAATTTGGTGAAACCAAGTTTCTCCTCTTTTGTCATGGATTCCGCTAAATGCAGGGTCTTCACTATCTCAGCTATACCAACATTGATGGATTGTGTAGGTTCTATTAGCACTGAAGATCTCTCTTGATAGTGTTCTAGGAGAGTTTCAAACCTTCCATCTCTTGGTGCCTCAGGGAGGTTTTCACCTTGAGATATGCTCTTTGTTTTTACTTTTTCCTGATTTAATAGTGCCATCAAATGGTTTTCACTATTAGACCCATTTCTTATATTTTTCATTTTGCAGTTGAAAGGTTTGACACTCCCTTCATCAAGAGCTTCGTTCTTAGATTCACTGGTAGAACATGTGTTAGGATTATTGGAACATAGGAAGTTCACAAGGGCATCATCGTTTGAAAAGGTGCGTATGTCAAGCGGCTCATTTTGATCCCAATCAATTAGTTCAGGATGCATTAAGGACAAGGAATCATTAGATTGGCCAAGGTCATAAGGTGTAAGCATCAAGATAGCCATGTTGTCAAATTGTCCAATGAGGTCTAAGATGTTACTCTCTTCCAATGTGTCTATCTCGCTCGAAGAATGATCATCTTCACTTGAGTCAACGACATACTGCGATCCATATTCAAGGGGTCTAGAACCAGAACTTTGTCCTTTCATACATATTGGTGTATACTTTTGGATTACATCGATCTCTTTGTCATGGAAAGATTCCTCAGAGAGGGAGTCCCATTCATATTCATTAGAATATGTTTCATGATCCTCACTAGCCTGTAGTTGTAAGATTCTTTTGACAGCTCTTTGAGTAGCTTCCTCTTTTAAGTCTTCCCTATAGCCTAGTCCTATTTTGTCTTTGGGATTCATTGTCATGAGTTGTATTGGTTCATTGATACCTTCTTTTCTTTTACCCAAAGGACCATTTCCATCATATCCCATTTTTGTCAGGATTGTTTGACCTTTTCCATACTTATCTGTGCATATATTGGATACTGATACCTGTGAAGGTTCTTCATCTTTGTATAACAAATTTAGGACATCTTTGTCTTCTAATTCCTCCACTTGAGTGCTTGCTTTTATAAAATTCCCATCAAAGAGCATGATGGTTTGTAAATATTGTTGTCTTGAGGTGGATGGTTGTCCATGTGACCTAGGAGAAGATGAAAGTTGTGATAAGTATGAAGATTTCTCAAATGAGTATTCCCCATGCCCTTGTCTTTTATTTGGATCTTTTCCAACTATTTTGATAAGGCATCAAATTGACTTCCATTGTTGCATGAAATAGATTCAATGACCCCTTTGTCTTTTGATTGAGCCCTTTCCTCATACTATCTTGATGAAGAACCCACTGTACTTTCTTTGTTTAATGGATCAGAGTTGATGACTTTTCTATTATGTGGTACAAAGGTATCTTGAGTTGTTCTAAGTGCATTGCAATATTGGGGATTGTTAGAATCGGCAGCAATGGTGACCTCATGTCCATCGAAAGGAAATTTTAGGCATTAGTGATAGGTTGATGGTACTGCTTGCATTTCATGAATCCACGGCCATCCCAAGAGTATGTTATATGCCAATTCCTTGTCTAACACCTGACACACTATGTCTTTGATGATTTGTCCCACTTGAATGGGTAAGATGATCAATCCTTGGGAGGATCTTTCTTCATCATCATATGCTTTATGGTGATTTTCCTTCTAGGATCAATAGCATTTTCAGAATATCCTAATGCACAAACAAGCTTGAGAGTGCAAATATTTAGGCCTACTCCTCCATCTATAAGGACATGTTTGACGTGATGTTTATGAATTAGGACTTTGTTGTGCAGTTTTTGCACACACGCCCCACTTGGCGTAGGGACCCTCTTTCGGGATGTCTTTTAACCTTTGGTTTCATTGGATTTATCATTTTAAGGTTTTGACATGTTGGTCTTGCCGGCTTTGACCTTTCCTTGAGGTTTAAATTGATTGAAATTGAGTTTTTAGCAAACTTCGGGTTTTCACCTAGTTCCAGGATTTTCCAGCTCCAGCGGATTTTCTCGGGCCCTGGTTCTTTGTCCGTTCCTGGCTGGATTCTCCGATTCCGGGTTTCTGCTTGATCCCGAGATTTTCTGGCCTTGGCGGATTTTCCCGGTCTGCTCTAAAATCCTGATCTTCCTCATTTCCCCGGTTTCTGCATTTTCGCGAAATCTGTGTTTCCGCGCATCCTGGGATTTCTCAAAATTTCGTGTTGGGCTCGGGTTTCCAGATTTGTCAGAAATGTCTTGTCGCGCATTAATGGTTGAGGTACCTTTGCTCAGACGGGTATAAGGGTGGATTTAGGGTATTTCAACCATCATTCTAATTTCATTGCTCCCTTGTTTTGCTCTGGCGATTAATTTTTTCCATTTGAGCTTTGAGGATCAATCTTGATTCGTTTGCGTGAGGATTGTTTGGGTGCCGGTGTCTGGATTTGATTGCTTGGACGTGTTCGTTTGCTACGTGGTCATCTTTTCAAGCCTGAACTTCATCCGCATCGATCCATGGTATGTTATCATTGCCCTTTCGTTTGCTTGCGTGGTGATTGAGGGTTTCTGCATTGGATATTGTTAGTTTTGGGTCGGCCCTTGATTGATTTTGATTTCATATTTGTAGAGTCGGGGTTTGACCCGTCTTTTGTTGTATAACCCTGTTTCACGTGCCCTATGGGCTCTATTTATCCATGAGACGGCGTATGTATCCTTTAGACGGGGTCCTCGGTTAGATTGCTTGCTTTTTAGTGCGAAGTTTGCTTTTGTGTGAAGTTGGGGTTTCCCTCGGTGTTCGGCCCAAAACGAAGGTTTCATTTTGCTTGAGCGATTTTGTCCCTGTATCACGTCGACTTCCTGTTTTGTGATGATTCGAGTGCTTTAGGTAAATATTTAGCTGATACTTTAAACCTTAAAGCTTGCTCTGGTTTTAATGGCGGAGGTTGGGTTGTTCAGATTAGGGCATCATTATTTTGATATAGGGATTCATCCTTTGAGAGTTTTAGGGGTCGGAGGTCCTTGGCGTCCTGAGTTTGTTGATTATTGTCAGTTTTGAAACCATTAGAACTCAGGAAGGGAAGATCCTGTGCTCATTTCAATTTTGCTTCGCGTTTCGCCATTTTTCGGGTTTCTGACGTCGTCACGAAATTCCGCTGCTTTTGGATTTTCTCGGTTTGGGCTTATTCCACGGATTGAGGTTATTTTCGGAATATTCTAAGCTGTCCGCGAAAATCCATTCCATCTGGATTTTTCTAGATTTCCTGTCTGGTGGTGTCCTTTTTAATGTTTCGACGATAGGATTAATGGAACGATTGTTTAATGATTATTTCTTGTTGCCAATGAGTGAATTCCATGATTATCTTCTGATTTTTCATCTACACTAATGATTTATCTGACTAATAATGCTTTGGCAGCAGGAATCCGTTTGGGTCAGATTTCTTTGAAATTCTGCCCCGACGGTGTTTTCCCGATTTGCATGATTTTCCCGGACTATCTGATTTCTCTGGATCTCAAAGGATTAGCAGTTGGAAATGGAATTTGATTGATTTATATGATTTGTGCTAACCTTTTGGATTGGAATAGGCATAACAATTGAATACTAATGATGATTTTTGGATGTGCAGGCCGAATCAAGCAAACCTGCTGCTGGAAAGTCTAAGGGTGGCGCAGGGGCGTCGTCCATTTCTGAGACTGAATGATTGAGACTAGACATAAAGAACTAGCTCCCCGAAAGCAAAGTGTCTTCTGTGTGGGTTGACGTATCTGACACAAATTTTGGGGCCTGGAGATATGAGGAGTTTAAGCAGAGAATGGCCGAGAAGGATCAGTCAGCCCTGAGTCAAGGGATGATGAACTCTGGATTGGTGCATGTGGCAGGTTTCCCTCCAGTGGTCCAGTGTTATGAGTTAATCTTGGAATGTGCTAGACAGTATGATTTTGATACACAGCGGGTGGTTAGCATAGAGGGAAGGGTCCTGGCCAACTTCAGTCCAGCCTCTATTGCACAAGCTTTCAGCATGTCGGATCTTCCTTCAGTGTGTGCCTTGAATATTGACACTGCCAGGACCTATTATGAGAATGAGTTGGTCAAGGCTCAACAGATAATCAACTCATGGCTAGAGAAGCCAAAATCCCATCATTCGAAGTTGCCCAAGTAGCTGCACAGGGTAAAGTTCAAGTCAGATGTATATGATGCCATCACACTTCTAAGCAGGGTGGCAGGATTGAAAAGTGCAGGGGTCTTGGAGAGTTGGATGGTCCATGTGATCACCAAAATTGGGCAGGGGACTAACTATCACTGGGTAGGACTCATCAGTGCCGAGATTGATAGAAAATTGAGGAATGTCCTGGAGGCAAAGAAATTCACCATATCCTCGTATGTAGTGTATGTGTTGGCCATCTCCTACCCATACAAAGGTCTGAATCTGAGGGGAACAATTGAACAGAATATAATTTATGAGGTTTATCCGGAGTTGCATCTGGGGCATAAATATTACAGAAGGGCCAATGATGCGTTCACGATGCATATCACCCAGACACTCCATAATGCTGAGCACATGAGGTTATCCGATGGAGCTAAAGGGCTAATAAAGAACTATGGAGCCTGGTTCATCCAGTTCCCTACCTTCACCTACCTCAGGATTGATGGATGCCTGGTTGCCCCTTATAGGTTTCCTCGGTATCCCACTGATCGCATTGTGCTATTGGAAGTTGTGAGACAAATCTATGAATTTGATGCTGTGGTGAAGAGGGAGAAATACAAGACAGGCTTCGGAGGAGACTTCCCTCTCGGGATTGGTGTGGTGGAGATGTGTCCTTCTATTCAATGAGCTCACACCGCAGGGGAGGAACTGGCTGCATATGGTTTCTCCTTCCATTCTAAAAGGATGAATTTTGATATAACAGGAGAAGCACAGAAGAAAGCCACCAGGGAGTATAGGCATAAAGAGGACTTAGAAGATTATTGGGTCAATATCAAAGATGACCTTGAGGCGAGAAAGAAAAGATACTCTAGGCTCCCTATGGAAGCAATTAGGCAATACAACGTCAAGTTAATCCCGGATCAATTGGATGACGATGGAAATCTGGTGCAGGACCACACCTATGAGGCAGTGAAAGACAGGCCAGCCAGAGATATTAACTGGAATGAAGATGAGATTACAGAATTGGAGGACCTAATGGCCCCTGTGATGAAATTCACTCTTTCTTGGGTGAAACATAAGATTTGGGAATTGGAGAATGCAAAGATAGCTTGTACTTTTGAATTGATGGGGAATCTCAACCCCATGTCTACTTCTGAGGAATCTGGGGAAGATGACCCCAAAGGGAAAACAGTGAAGACCTCACCGTTCAAGATCAAGGTCAGGGGTCCCAAGGGAGTTGAACCTAAAACAAAGAGGAAACCGAAAGGGAAGCGAAGGTGGAATACCTTGACACTTAGCAGGTCCTCTGATGAGGAGGAGATGGAGAAAGCAGAAGAAGAAGATGCTCTCCGCCACCTAAGAAGACCAGGACAACAAGGACTACGAAGAAGAAAGATCAGGCTGCTTCGAGTGGTGTGCCTCCAATTGTCGATGTGGAGAGTTTTGGAGGGGAGAAAACAAAAGTTTACACAAGGAAATCAAGAACTCCCTCTCCCAAGGATGCTACACAATAGAAGGACTCTTCCCAAAAGCTACCAGTTGAGGAGCCATCCAGGTCTGTTTCTCCTCCACCGAGCATACCTAAGCCGAAAAATCGCGGTGAACATGAAATTAGCGGGGAAGCAGAACCGTTTAAGGAGGGGACACTTTTTAGTGAAGCTGTAGAATTTGAAGTTGAGACAGAGGAAATACATACTTCCCCATTGGTGCAGTATGAGGACTCCCCAGAAAGTGACAGAGGCCGCGGATCACCTGAGCTAGAAGAAAATATCCCTGCTAGGACTCCATCGCCGGTGCTTCTAGAGTTAGGATTTGAAGAGGCCGACCAAGGTAGGTAGCTTCAGGAGAAAGAAGATGATAAAGCAACTACAAAGGAAGAAAAGGTGACAGAAGAACCGGAAGGTACCAGGATAGAAGAAATCCGGACTAACCCTGTAGCCCTGGACTGGCTGGAGAAGGAACTTGCGAGGAAGAAGCAAGTGATTGTTGAAGATACTCCCTTGGACTGGGATGAGATGTTGTCAAAAATCAGAAAAGGAAAGAAAAAGAAAGCTACCAAGGTGATCTCAAGGGTGGAAAGGGATGAAATGCATAACAGGGTAGTCCACATTGCCACTCCTGCCGCAGACAAAACGAGAGAGGATGTTACAGGCTAGGACTATAATGTCCAGACTATCAACCTCGGGCCTGCATCCATGGAGCAGGATATTGAGAAGTTTGAGGGATCCATTGCAGTGATTGTTGATAGATTGAAGAGAGAGACTCAGACTAAACGTGAACTGAAGAGGGAGAATGAAAGGTTAAGGAAATGCTTGGAGGAGGTTATGAAACCTTTGCAGTCTCTCCACCCTTCTTCTGTCGCTCCTAGTTTTCTGCCTAAGGAAATAATCTCTGGGATCGAAAAGATGAAGGCCTCAGCTCAAGCTACCATAGATTGCCTGGTGGATGTCCAAACAAAAGGGGATGATGCTATTAAGGAGATTTTATCTGTAGGAAAGGATGCAGTCCGGGCAAAGGAGCTGTTAGAGCATATCCTGTCTCAGGATAAGAATGACATGGACCTCCTGTTGCAGAAATCGAAGGTTATCCTGGGGCATGGTAAAGAGAAATTGGCTAAGGATGGAATCCTTCCTTCCTCCAGGTTGGATGAGTCGTGGGAATGGTTCGAGGCACTGCAGATTAGGCAGAAGGCTCTGAAGAAGATACAGAAATGAAGGAAGTCAATTGACGGTGAGCTTACTGCGATCTATGATGGATGCATTGCTTTCTTTGAGGTAATGACATGGAGGAAGAAGATAGCTCCCAAATATCTAAGCTTGGAACAATTGAAGGAGTGGTGGCATGAAATTTATGCCCCGGATTCTGATGGAGTTGTCACTAGCCACCTACTTGATGATGCAGCCACCTACATGGTAGTGATGGACAGATATATGGCCAGTAGGGAAGATTGGAACAAGACTGTTGAGCGGTCCAAGGAAGAAATAGACTCAATTAAATGCAGACTCAAGGTCTTGCCATTTCCACCAGTTGTTGAGTTGGATGGAGTATTCTTGAAGGTCCAAGGGTCGTCAATTCAGAAGAAAGATAAAGGGAATAGTAGTTAATGCTCATTTTGAGATTTGTGCTTCCCTATTATCATAGGGCATGCATTGGACCGGACTTCCTTGGGGACTGTGTCAAAGCCGACTTGGATGATGGCATTTAATGTGTGCCTTAGTTCATTTTTCCTTGGCCGACCTGTTTTGGCGGATTTTTATTATTTTGTAAAAATGTTTGGCTGGGCTGACATACCTTGGGATTTTCTATTAATGGGCATTTTTGCCTCATTGTAAAGGGTTAGATATTAGCTAGACAGTAGTAGAGAAGTGAGAGCAATAGTTAGAGCATTTTCCTTAGAAGTAATATTCAGTTTCTTGAAGCAAATTCTATATCAGAACAGTTGAATTGTTGCAGCATCTTGGTGATTAATACAATTCAAGACATTGTGGTTTTCCTGGTGCAATCTCTTGTGTTATTTCATCTTGCGTGGTTCTTTTGTTCTATCTTTCAAATTGCTTGGAAATCTAGGGTTTAGTATTTAGAAATAAATCAGTTTCAGTTGGATGTATGATGTTTTGTTAGAAGTATTGTCATTGATGTCAAAGCAACATGTGGATGTCAAGATGTATTAATGGAATGATTATGTCTTTGATATCATTGTCAGCATAATATTACAAAGATATTGAAAAAGCTGTGCAAGAACATTGTTTATACTGGCTCAAAACAGATTTGTAAAGGATCTCTCATTATTCAAATATCAACTACACAGTTTCAGATTCAAGTTCAAACACAATTTAAGGCCATTTTGTTGACATCTTCAGTTTCAAGGATTCAGAAAAATCTACTATAAAATTCATTTTAATATCGATATAGCAATGATCCAATATGAAAAACCGAATTCTGAAGAATATCTTGCAGTCAAAATAGAAGATCAAAATTAAAAGAAAGTCTGAATTCTGAAGAAAATCGTGCAGTCGAAATAGAAGGTAAAAATCTGAAGACTTGTTTTGAAATAAGAAGATATATTATTTTTAAAAAAAGAAAGATCGTGTTTTTAAAAAATGAAAAACGCGTATGGATGTGTTAAGCAAAGATAAAAAAAAAATTTAAATAACACGTATTCTGGAAAGAATGACGCGTTTTTGTTGGTGCGCGTATGGACGTGCTTAGTGAAGATAAGGATGACGCCTTTCTATTGGGCCGTGAGTATTATTTCTACCACTTCAAAAGACAGGTCTGTTGAAGGGACGTGGTCAAACATTTTAAAAAGATTAATCTATCTCTTCAAAAATTGTATTATATGGCTTCATGATATTCAAAAGACGTGTTTAAGAGAAACACATTTTTTATCTTTTAAAAATATACTATTTATTAAAAGAAAAGAACGAATCACTTTCAGAAGGATGCGGCCATTCAAATTCTAAAGGACGCACTCCAAGATTCATTACAATATGCTTTTGGAAAGGACGGCTTCAAGAGTTATTCTTTAGTGAAGAGATATGGAAAAGAGTAATGACGTCTTTTGATTTAGATATGTGGTTAATGATAAGAATATTTGTTGAGTAGATGATTTTCTTTATAAGATGCGACTTATGCTGAGGAACAGTTTTAATTAAAAATTAAGAAAGTTTCAGCTCTGTGTAAAACAGAAAATTAAGTCATTCATATAATAATTGTTTTGGCAAAAAGGCACATCTTAAAAGGTGTGACTGAAAGATAAAGAAACAAGTGTTGTATAGGTGCAACCTTTGGTCAATCTATATATTCTTTATACCATTCAAAGCTGAAAGTGTGGTTGTGTAATTAAAGACTTGCAGATCAGTCAGATTCCTACCTCCTTGTGTGGGCTGAAGGTGATATCTTGGATCACATAGAGTAGATTGGAGAGTTGGGCATGTGCAGATCAGATTGAGGGCAGTCTCACTTCCATCAAGTCAAGGTTTGGTGCCTTGCATTAGGGGTTGGTGCTCCTTGTAGGCAGGTGTCTACTAAATTCTGGAGAGGTCTAGGTGTTCCTTGTGGAAGTTATTCTACAAAATCATCTCATTGTAAATTTGTAGGTTGGTGCCTACTTGAAAAAGAAATTACTTCAATAAAATTGTGTCAACTTGTGGAAATTGGTTCATATCAAAAAGTTGATTGTAATAAAGATTGAAAAGTTTTAAAAATAAAAGTTTGAGATTGATTTACTGATTCACCCCCCCCTCTCAGTAAATCTTTTGTGCTCTTCAATTGGTATCAGAGCAAGGTCCTTCTTTATAGCTTAATCGCTTGAAGGAGATCCTTAAGAGCACTTATGGCAAATCAGAGCAACATGGTGAAAGCACCCATCTTTGATGGGACTAATTATGCATTCTGGAATATCAAGATGGAAGCATACTTGAATGCACTTGGGTTTGATGTGTGGCAATCTGTTGTAGATGGGTATTCACCTCCAGCTACCCCTCCAACGGATCAAGCAGGAAAGAAGAGAAGTGAAGACAATGCAAAAGCTAAGCATGCTCTTCTTTGCAGCCTAACAGATTCTGAATTTACAAAAGTCATGAGGTGCAAATCAGCAAAAGAGATTTGGGACAAGCTTCAAAATATCTATGAAGGAGATGCAAAAGTTAAGAAAGCAAAGTTGCAAACTCATAGAAGAAAGTTGGAAACTCTCAAAATGGAGGATGATGAAGACATTGCTTCATATTTTCTTCGTGTTGATGAATTAGTGAATATCATGAGGGGACTTGGTGAAGAAATCAAGGATGAATTCATTATTGACAAAATTCTAAGATCTCTTTCTACAAAATTTGAGGCCAAAGTTGCAGCATTGGAAGAACTAACAAATCTAGACCAGCTGAAGAAGGATGAATTACATGGTATTCTTGCTGCCTATGAGATGAGGATTGAAGGTAAATCACCACAAAAGGAAGTCTCATTCAAAGCAACCAAAAAGGGCAAGAACAAGCATGAAGAAAAGGATGAAAAATCAAGTGATGAAGCTGAATCTTACTTCATGGGAAAACTTAAGAAAGGAAAAGGAAAATACAAAGGAAAATTTCCTTTTAAATGCTTCAATTGTGGAAAAGTTGGACATTATGCTTCAAAATGTCCTCAAAATGAAAGCAGTTCTAGTGAAGAAGAAAAGGAAATCAGCAATAAGAAAAAGGGAAAGAAGAATTTCAACTCAAAGAAGAAATTTCAAAAACATAAAAAGAGTTTTTATTCAAAGAAAGATAGCAGCTCCTCTGAAGAACAAAGTGAAGATAGCTCAAGCAATGAGGAAGATGAAATATTGTTTATGGCTGAATGTGAAGAACAAAAAGTTGAACAAGAATGTGAAGAAGAAGAAGAAATAGATCAAGATGAAGGAGAGGAAGTAGATCTTGAGGAAGAATTGCACTATGCTTACAAGAAAAATGAAGACTTGAAGAAGAAGGCTGCCAAGTACAAGTTGAAGATCAAAGAAATGACAAATGATTTGGAGAATTCAAGCAAAACCATTGAAGATTTGAGAGCTCAAATCATGGAAGCTGAAAGAAATGAAGATGAATTGAAAAACAAACTCAATACAAAGGAGCTGAAATGTGACAAGCTGGAGCAAGAGATAGCAATGCTAAAGTTGGAATTGGAGAAAGCAAAGGATCAACACTCAAAGATTGATGAAGAATCCAGCAAGCTGATTGAGCTAATGAAGGCTCAAGATTTTCTTCAAAGCAAAATGGGAAGCAGTTTTGAAGAAAAATCCAAGAAGGTCACTAACTCCAAAGAAGATTTCAAGACTCTCTCAAACCAAGGAGAAGAAGATTGGATAAGTGCTGATTCTAAAAGAAGATTGAATAGTAGGCACTTCTATGCATTTAATGGCTATTGTTTTGTATGTAACAAATTTGGGCACAAAGCCTTAAATTGTAAAAATAAAGTGAAAATTAGTTCTAGCTACCTTAGGAGAGATAATAATCCTTTCACACCTTTAATAGACTATAATGATCTATGCTACAAATGTAATAATCTTGGGCAAAAAGCTCAAGCTTGTAGGTTAGTTTTTAATAACTCTCCAAAACAAAACAAGAAGGTAGATAAGTCTATTAAGAGGAAAGAAATACCTATCAAAGTATGGAGGAAAAAGGAGAAATCAATGTTCATCCAAACTGCCTTACATGCTGAAAGTAAGAAGGATAGATGGTACATTGATAGTGGGTGCTCAAAGCACATGACAGGTGACAAGAGCAAATTCATCTCTCTTGAACCTACTGATGAAGGAACAGTAAGATTTGGTGATAATTCAAGAAAACAAATAAAAGGAAAAGGAACACTTAGTCTAGATAATGGAAGAACAAAAACAGAAAATGTTTTGTATGTTAAGGGCCTAAAAGAAAATCTTCTAAGTGTAAGTCAACTTTGTGATCAAGGACATAGTATCACATTTCTTTCTAATACATGTGATATTAAGAAAGATGGAAAGCTGGTTGCTCAAGCTGAAAGGAAACAAAATTTGTATGTCCTAAAAGAGATAAGTTGTGAAAGCTGCAATTTAGTACAAGAGGATGAGAGTTGGTTGTGGCACAAAAGGCTAGGCCATCTAAACTTTGATAATATTGTCAAAGTTAGCAAATCAAATGCTGTGAGAGATATGCCAAGGATAACAAAACCTTCTAATATCATTTGTAGAGAGTGTCAACTTGGAAAGCAAACAAAGTCAAGCTTTAAGTCTAAGGAGCATACTTCATCAAAACCATTAGAACTCATACATACAGATCTTTGTGGGCCAACAAAATCCAAAAGCATGAATGGAGAAAGATACTTTATGTTGCTGATTGATGACTTCTCAAGGATGACTTGGGTTGCATTCTTGAAAGAAAAATCTGAAGCTTTTGACAAATTCAAAGCTTTCAAGGAGTTGGTTGAAAATGAGGCAAACTGCAAGATAAAATGTCTTAGATCAGACCGAGGAGGAGAATTCACATCAAAAGAATTTGAAAATTTCTGCATAGAACATGGAATAAAAAGGCAATTTTCTGCAGCAAGAACCCCTCAACAAAATGGGGTTGTAGAAAGAAGAAATAGGACGGTTCAAGAAATGGCAAGGGCAATGCTAAATGAAAACAAGATAGCAGATTCCTTTTGGAAAGAAGCAATTCATACATCAGTTTACATTCTGAATCGTGCACAAATAAGAGTGAACAATGAGAAGACACCTTATGAACTTTGGAAAGGAATACCAGCAACTGTCAAATACTTCAAGATTTTTGGAAGCACTTGCTACATTAGAAGAGATGAAGAAGATTTGAGCAAATTTGATACAAGAGCAGATGAGGGAATCTTTCTTGGCTACTCATCAAAAAGTAAGGCATATAGATGCTACAACAAAAGGACTCACAAAATTGTTGAAAGTGCTAATGTAAGAATTGATGAAGGAAAGCAATTCAAAGAAGTTGGACAAAGTGATCACCATGTTCAAATTGTGAATGAAGAAGACAAAGATGATGAGGACTCCCAAGAGGAAGAAAAAGAGGAAGAGGCAAAAGAAGGAGAATCTTCACAAAAGACTCCCATGAAGATACCAAAGACACCTTCCAAGTTCGTTCAAAAGAACCATCCTGAAGATTTGATTCTTCAAGATAGATGTAGATCTACAAGGAGAATGGTGAATTACAATGAAGATTGTCATGCAGCTTTCCTATCTCAAGTTGAGCCCAAAACTTTTGAAGAAGCAAGGAAAGAAAAAAGTTGGATTAATGCAATGAATGAAGAATTGGATCAAATAGAGAAAAATGAAACTTGGGAAATTGTTCCAAGACCAAAAGATAAGAATGTAATTGGCACAAAATGGGTTTTTAGAAACAAATTAAATGAAGATGGTCAAGTCACAAGGAACAAAGCAAGGTTAGTGTGCAAAGGCTATGCACAAGTTGAAGGAGTAGACTTTGAGGAAACCTTCGCACCAGTTGCAAGGATTGAAGCAATTAGAATGTTTTTATCCTATGCAAGTCACAAAAAGTTTAAGGTTTATCAAATGGACGTCAAATCTGCTTTTCTAAATGGAGATTTAGAAGAGGAAGTTTATATTGAACAACCTGAAGGCTTCCTACTATCAGAAGACATGGATTATGTGTGCAAGTTAAAGAAAGCTCTCTATGGGCTTAAACAAGCTCCTAGAGCTTGGTATTCTAGACTTGACAAATATCTCAAAGAGCAAGGTTTCAAAAGAGGAGATGTAGACAGCAATCTATACATCAAAGAAGAGGATGGACACTTATTGATTGTGGTGGTATATGTAGATGACATCATTTTTGGTGGAGACAAGGATAGAATGTGCAAAGAATTTTCATCATGTATGCAAAAAGAGTTTGAGATGTCAATGTTGGGAGAATTATCCTTCTTCCTTGGGTTGCAAATTTCACAATTAAGCAAAGGTATTTTCATCTCCCAAACCAAATATGTAAAAGAAATGTTAAAAAGGTTCAAGATGGAAGATTGCAATCCTGTTAGTACTCCTATGGTTACAGGTTGCAAGCTAAGTAAAGATGATGAATCCCAAGATGTGAATCAAACACTTTATAGATCTATGATTGGAAGTTTGTTGTATCTAAATTCTACAAGACCAGACATAATGCAAGCTGTTGGAGTTGTGGCAAGATTTCAAGCAGCACCAAAAGAGACACATGTTCATGCACTAAAGCGTATATTCAAGTATTTGAAAGGCACAATGGAATATGGTCTGTGGTACCCTAGTAGCAATGATTTCACTCTTGAAGCATTCACAGATGCTGATTGGGCTGGTAATGTAGATGATAGAAAAAGTACAAGTGGAGAAGCCTTTTTTCTTGGAGGAAATCTAGTGTCTTGGATAAGCAAAAAACAAGAATCAGTCTCTCTATCTACAGCTGAAGCAGAATATATTGCAGCTGCAGCATGTTGCTCTCAACTTTTATGGATGAGGCAAACTTTAAAAGACATCAAGGTAGAGTATGATCATCCTTGCACTATCTATTGTGATAATACTAGTGCAATCAATATCTCCAAGAATCCAGTGATGTACTCAAGAACCAAGCACATTCCCATTAAGTATCACTTTTTGAGAGAACAAGTAGGAGAAGGACAAGTGTGTTTAGAATACATAACTACAAAAGAGCAAACTGCTGATATATTTACTAAACCTCTTCCAAGAGATACTTTTGAATATCTAAGGGACAAATTGAGAGTTGCTCCACAACCATCAAATTAATTGATGGAAGCATGCATTCAGGGGGAGCTACGCACAAAATCTAGTAGCTTCATGAAGCTGAAATATTGGTAGAAGACCCCTTGCCATTGATGTCAAAGGGGGAGAAGTTGGACACAGGGGGAGCAAAAAGGAGAATCAAGTTGCCATCAATGACAAAGGGGGAGATTGTTAGAAGTATTGTCATTGATGTCAAAGCAACATGTGGATGTCAAGATGTATTAATGGAATGATTATGTCTTTGATATCATTGTCAGCATAATATTACAAAGATATTGAAAAAGTTGTGC
The DNA here is from genome assembly GCA_007258455.2 of Sequoia sempervirens. NCBI lineage: Eukaryota > Viridiplantae > Streptophyta > Pinopsida > Cupressales > Cupressaceae > Sequoia > Sequoia sempervirens. Next base: position 13,535,132 of record VDFB02353493.1, on the reverse strand, counting down.
AAGAACATTGTTTATACTGGCTCAAAACAGATTTGTAAAGGATCTCTCATTATTCAAATATCAACTACACAGTTTCAGATTCAAGTTCAAACACAATTTAAGGCCATTTTGTTGACATCTTCAGTTTCAAGGATTCAGACAAATCTACTATAAATTTCATTTTAATATCGATATAGCAATGATCCAATATGAAAAACCGAATTCTGAAGAATATCTTGCAGTCGAAATAGAAGATCAAAATTAAAAGAAAGTCCGAATTCTGAAGAAAATCGTGCAGTCGAAATAGAAGGTAAAAATCTGAAGACTTGTTTTGAAATAAGAAGATATATTATTTTTAAAAAAAGAAAGATCGTGCTTGTTAAAAAATGAAAAACGTGTATGGATGTGTTAAGCAAAGATAATATTTTTTTTAAATAACACGTATTCTGGAAAGAATGACGCGTTTCTGTTGGTGCGCGTATGGACGTGCTCAGTGAAGATAAGGATGACACCTTTCTGTTGGGGCGTGAGTATTATTTCTACCACTTCAAAAGACGGGTCTGTTGAAGGGACGTGGTCAAACATTTTAAAAAGATTAATCTATCTCTTCAAAAATCGTATTATATGGCTTCATGATATTCAAAAGACGTGTTTAAGAGAAACACATTTTTTATCTTTTAAAAATATACTATTTATTAAAAGAAAAGAACGAATCACTTTCAGAAGGATGCGGCCATTCAAATTCTAAAGGACGCACTCCAAGATTCATTACAATATGCTTTTGGAAAGGACAGCTTCAAGAGTTATTCTTTAATGAAGAGATATGGCAAAGAGTAATGACGTCTTTTGATTTAGATATGTGGTTAATGATAAGAATATTTGTTGAGTAGATGATTTTCTTTATAAGATGCGACTTATGCTGAGGAACAGTTTTAATTAAAAATTAAGAAAGTTTCAGCTCTGTGTAAAACAGAAAATTAAGTCATTCATATAATAATTGTTTTGGCAAAAAGGAACATCTTAAAAGGTGTGACTGAAAGATAAAGAAACAAGTGTTGTATAGGTGCAACCTTTGGTCAATCTATATATTCTTTATACCATTCAAAGCTGAAAGTGTGGTTGTGTAATTAAAGACTTGCAGATCAGTCAGATTCCTACCTCCTTGTGTGGGTTGAAGGTGATATCTTGGATCACATAGAGCAGATTGGAGAGTTGGGCATGTGCAGATCAGATTGAGGGCAGTCTCACTTCCATCAAGTCAAGGTTTGGTGCCTTGCATTAGGGGTTGGTGCTCCTTGTAGGCAGGTGTCTACTAAATTTTGGAGAGGTCTAGGTGTTCCTTGTGGAAGTTATTCTACAAAATCATCTCATTGTAAATTTGTAGGTTGGTGCCTACTTGAAAAATAAATTACTTCAATAAAATTGTGTCAACTTGTGGAAATTGGTTCATATCAAAAAGTTGATTGTAATAAAGATTGAAAAGTTTTAAAAATAAAAGTTTGAGTTTGATTTACTGATTCACCCCCCCCCTCTCAGTAAATCTTTTGTGCTCTTCATGTTTATGATTTCATATTTGGAATGTTTGTAGCTATCTCTGGTCTATACTCCCAGTAACTATCTGATTGTAGTAGGCTGGTGAAGTCAACCTGGACCATATATATTTAATGTGCTTAAGTTCGATTGTAGATGCAAGTCTATGATTTGAAAATTTAAATACCTTAGAAGATTGCACCGTTCTTGTAAGATTGCATTGTGGGTCAATCAGGAACTGGTTAGTTGAGATAGGTCCATTCCAAATATCTGTTGTTTACATTGTTCATTCTAGGAGTAGTTTAGATTCTATTATATCCTCGCACCCTTATCTTTTGCTATTTCTTTATCATATGGTTAGATTTAGGATTTAAGATCATCATATTGTCAGATCTGATAAGTTGAAAGATACAGTTTGCTTGTAGTAAGGTCCCTTTGTGATTACCAGCATTTTCACATAATTATATGAGTTGTTTATGCACTGTTATGACCTAACACCCGAGAGGCCTTGGAGTAATTTTCAGTAATTTATTGTTGAGAATAACCTTTCAAGAGAGATAGAATATTGCATTCTGTCTGAGTTGTTGCTGTGCAGAAAACACCATCAACAAATTGGCGCTAGAAGGAGGGCCTAAATGAGCACACTGGATCATTTCTTGAACACCATCTCTCTAGAGGGATACAGGAGAAATACCAGATCTACCACAGGAGAGGAAGATTTACAAGAGTTACAGTTCCACGCTAGGTCAAGAAGGACTCGAGAAAGGGGAGAATCATCATCACCCATCCCTTCACCAACATCATCCATATCTTCACATCCTGAAGTTGAAGCCATACCCATCCCTGAAGAGGTTCCCATTCAGCAGCATCAGCCTGTGATTAACCAACCACAACCGCCACCCCCACTTTTACCAATGGCTTTCCTTGCCAATAACCTATCGCCCCTATTCTTCTAAGCCTACAATGTTATGCCCAAAAACCCTGAGCACTTCTGTTCAAAATTTCATGCTAATGACCCAAACAGGATTGTTGAAGAACACCTAAGAATTTTCCAAACTTGTCTCAAAGATAGAGGGATTGTTCATGAGGATGTTGCCTGTAAGTTGTTCCCTTATTCACTAGGAGAAGAAGCCTTTTACTGGTATAACCATCTCCCTGCTGACTCAATCCTTAATTGGAATGATCTTGAAAAGGCCTTTTTACAGAAATTCAGAATTCCCATCAGTGCCAATGAGCTATACCTGCATTTCATCAAGGTTAAGAGAGAGGTTAATGAACCGATAGCCAGTTTCAATAATAGGTTCCACTGTGCATTCACCAGATTACAAGACCCATATGTTCTGGACAATGGTACTACCCTGGGAGTCTATTATGAAGCTCTAGATAGCCTAACAACAACCTTTTTGAAATGGAGACCCAACCCTCCAGGTACCCTAACTGATGCTTATACAGAGGCTGTCAAGCTTAATACAGATTTGAGACAACACCTGACTGAGCCATTACCTTCTCTGGGACCAGTTGCACATCCCAACTAGATTCAGGCAGTAAATCAGGCTCTCACCAATCATACCCCAATCATGAACCCAGTTCCCCAATTACCTATGGTACCACACCCTGTTCATCCCATGAGCTAGATCTCTCATGTGGCAAACTTCCCTCAACAGCAAGTTAATTAGCCAATGTATCAAACACAGCCGAATAGCTTCCCTGCTTATCTGCAGAATTCTGAGGTGTTGCATCAGTCTTTGGGATCCGCCACAATGCCTATCCCCCCTCAGAATAACCTGAACCAAATCCCTTACCAAGATCCCAATAGGGAGAGGATTGATGAAATGGCTGAGCAAATAAAGAAGCTAAATCTAGAGGTGACTTACTTAAGAAATCAGAATAGTCAACTGCAAGCTGCCCAGAAGGGAATGCAATCTAATCAGAACAGAGAGTTTTCACAAGGACAAAATTTTGACAAGGGACTGCGTAATGACAGAGGGTTCTACAATGATAGGGGATATAACCAGGATAGGGGTTACAACAATGACAGAGGTTTCAATAATGAAAGGAGGTAGAATTTTGATAGAGACCAAGGAAGTGGATCAGGATTTGATAAAAGGCCACCACAAGGACATAATAGAACTTGGAATACAGGGCCTAATAATGAAGGAGTCCCTACCCCATTGGATCAACCTACCAATCAGATTGTTAATCAGTTTGCAAACCAACCAGTCAGTCAAGATAAGCCTCCTACTGGTGTGTTTCTGGCTGAAGCAGCTCTATCAGGATGGTGCAGGCTCCACAAGACAAGTCAGCATTCAGAATTGGAATGTCCAGAGTTCCAAACTGCTGCCTCTATTTTTCAATATGAGGTAGAGAACAATGTGAATGGACACGAGATTGTTCCTTCCAACTCATATGATTCTCTTGTGCTGGTATTAAATCATGCTCCTTTTCCAGCCAGCAAGGAAAATGTACCAGAAGAACCTGATTCCCAAGAAGATGAAACGGATCAGATTTGTAATGGAGACGAAGTAGCTCGGTTGTTTAATGAAGATACAATGAATGACAATGGACCCCTCGATTAGGAGGAAGCTTATGTTGAAGAAGTACAGATGTTTTAGAGACAAGGATTGAGGGATATGCCTCATAGACATCCACAGCCTGGAGGACCTTTCACCACTTCCATTCCTCCCAACAACTTCAGTACCCCTCCAGATCCTAATGCTAGTAACAACCCGTCTTCTCCACATGTCTCCAAGCAGTACCTTTCGAAGGACAGACAGGCTCAAACTGAACCACAGAAGGAAAAGGCTGTCCAAGCTAGCAAGGAAAAGGTGGAGGAACCATCTAACGAAGTCTCTACTGATATGAGTGAGGAGCAGATGGCTTCATATGTAGCAGAGGAATTCAAGAAACTAAAGGTAAATCTTTCTGCATTTGAGTTGTTAAGGTTCCCTGCAATTAGGAAGGCTGTCTTAGGTACCTATGATGCAAATTCAAAGTTATTGGATAAGTCTTCTGGTGAACATGTCAGCCAGATTTCCAGTTTTCAACCTATGAACACCCAAAATCAGACCCAAAATAGGACTAACATACCCCCTGGAGATAAAGGAAAAGAAAAGGATAAGACTCAAGTGGCCCAAGTGGATACTCAGCCCACTTTGTTTTAAGGAAAGACAGAAACCCCACCATTTCTGATCTCTGTCTGAATATTTGGTAAGAATTTGCATAACTGCTTGTTGGATTCGGGTGCTTCCACCAACGTGATGCCCTTCAGAGTTTGTAGAGCCCTAGGAATTACACCTGCTAACTCCCAGAAGAAGGTGACTCAATTAGACAGAACTGAAGTGAGTGTGGTAGGAGAACTTAACATGATCCAAATGCAGATAGCCTCTGATCCAAGGATTCAACAGGTTATCAATATCCAGGTAGCCGATATTCCTGATGCATATGGTTTGATTCTAGGAAGAGAGTTCACCAAGGCTTTGAATGGATATGTGTCCACTGATCACTCTCACATGTGGCTTCTATGGAAGGGAGTGCCTAATCAAATCAGGATTGAGAGAGAACCCCGAATGAAGTACATGATTACAGAATACCAAAAGACTTCAACAGAAGTATTGATATCAGAGGTTGGAATGGGAAATTACCTGCTATCGGCTCAATATAAAGAATCAGATGTAGAAGAGGTGTTGATGCTACACTCGATGCCTACGGATGTTGAGACAGGGTCCAGTCATGTTGAAGTTCTGACAGAATTAGTCGAAGAAGAAGAAGAACTGGAAGACAGTCAGATCATCCTATTAGACAGCTTCCAGGAATTCATTAAGTAGTGTATGGAGAACCAGACTTACCTGGGAAGAAGGAAAAGCTTTAAGGAACTACTCTTACCAAATTGGTGTAGAGTCCATAACGCGTCTCATTCAGAGTTGGAATGTTGCCTGTGCCAGACAGCAGTAGAAAAAATACACAAGCGCCTAGGTCCAACTCAAGTTGCGAGGGCAGAAATGGATGGTCCTCAAGATAAATATCAAGGGAAGAAACCTGTGGCAACTGAGGAGTCTTCCAATACCGAGAAGCTGAATGATATGACAAAGAAAAATACCCCTGCAGAATGTTGGACTCTCAAATTCGATGGATCCAAATCCAAGCATGGGGCTGGAGCAGGGCTTGAGCTGATCAGTCCAAAAGGTAAAAATTTCTTTGCAGCTCATAGGCTCCAATTTTATTGTACCAATAATGTAGCAAAGTATGAAGCTTTAATCCATGGGCTCCTTATGGCACTCAAGAAAAAGGTCAAGATTCTACAAGTTTTTGGAGATTCAGAATTAGTAGTCAAACAAGTGAGAAAGCAGTATTCATGTCACGATAGGAGAATGACCAACTATAGGCATAGTGTGGGACCTCATTGAGGGATTTGATACTTTTAATATCCAACTGATCCCACAGAAAAAGAATCAAACTGCTGATTCTCTGGCTCAAGCAGCCAGTACTCTCCAACCTCTATCTCTGTCAGGATTGAAGAAGTTTACTGTTGAATTAACTCCTGTGCCATCAGTCCCAGACAATGTGACTAATTTTTAGGTGTTTGAGGATGATAAACATATTCTTGACTTCATCACAAATACAGATGTTTTTCCTTCACAGATCATTGATGAAACAGAACATCAGGAAGCGGAATTGGATCTAGAGGGTGTGCTGAATCTGAAGTCCAATACTATTCCCAGGGGAATAGTGCAGTTGGAGCAAATTTTTGATATGAATAAGATCAGAGATCACGAACAAGAGGTAAAGAAAGAATCCATTAGTGGACAGTGTGACACTCACAATGTGGGAACTGAGGACAATATTAAGAATATTTTCATTGGCAAGGTATGCACTCCACAAGAAAGACAGGGTATAATCAAAGCCCTACACGACTTTCCAGATATATTAGCCTGGGGTTATGAAGACTTGAAGACTTATGACACATCCATCATAACTCATACTATACCTCTAAAGCCTGATGCCAAGTCTTTTAGACAGAGACAGAGACCTATCAATGCATTGTTGGAACCAGTCATACAAAAAGAGGTTCAGAAGTTGCTATCTACCAGGATTATATTTCCTGTTAGGCATTCAACATGGGTGGCGAATCTAGTTCCAGTAAGAAAGAAGAATGGTGAAATTAGGCTTTGTGTTGACTTCCGAAATCTGAACAAATCATCAGAAAAAGATAATTATCCAGTTCCCTCTTTGGATGAAGTGCTTCAGGTGGTCGACGATTCCCAGATGATGTCCTTCCTGGATGGTTATTTAGGGTATAATCAAGTGATGGTCCAGTATGAGGATAGACACAAGACTACTTTTACAACTAAGTGGGGAACCTTTGCCTACAGGAGAATTCCATTTGGGCTTATTAATGTAGGAGCCACATTCCAAAGGGCTATGGATATTGCCTTCAAATACATCATAGGGAACTACTTTTACAACTAAGTGGGGAACCTTTGCCTACAGGAGAATTCCATTTGGGCTTATTAATGCAGGAGCCACATTCCAAAGGGATATGGATATTGCCTTCAAATACATCATAGGGAAATGCATCATCATTTACATGGATGACCTAACTGTGTTCTCCAAGAACAGAGGGGATCATATCTCAGATCTGTACAAAGTGTTTCAGAAGTGCAGAGAATTCGGCATATCCTTGAACCCTAAGAAGTGTATCTTTGGAGTAACAAAAGGAAAGCTGTTGGGGCATGTGATATCAGAGAAATGAATTGCTATAGATCCGGAGAGAGTGGAAGCCATCCTGAAAATTCAGCCACCTGCCAGCAAAAAAGAGATGAAGTCCTTTGGTAAGATTAACTTTGTCAGAAAATTCATCATGGGATTTGCTGAGATTGTGAAGCCATTAAATGCTATGTTGAAACAAGATTCCAAGGTCAAATGGAATACAGAAGTAAAGGAGGCCTTTGCAGAGATTAAGAGAGCCATTACTGATGCTCCAGTGTTGGTAAGTCCTAACTACAATAAGCCCTTTTATATCTATTTGTTTGCTTCAGACCACTCATGTGCTGGAATGCTGACTCAAAAATCTGATGAGGGGAACGAGCATCCCATTGCTTTTATAAGTGCACCATTAAAGAATGTTGAGTTGAGATACCTAAGTGTGGAGAAGCAAGCATATGCCCTTGTTTGAGCAGTGAAGAAATTTAGGCATTATATCCTCAGAAATAAGGTGTTTGCAATTGTTCCTGATTCTGCAGTTAAGTTACTCCTAATGCAGAATGAATTGGGGGAGCGCAGAGCTAAATGGGTGACCATGTTACACGAGTATGACATTGAGATCCAGCCTATGAAGCTGGTAAGAGGACAAGGACTCACCCAGACTATGGCAGAGATAGGCCCTGAATTATCTGTTCAGAACTATAATGTTGAAGAGGTTTCCCCAGACGGCTGGTATGATGATATAGTGTATTACCTGTTGAATCAATGACCTCCAGCTCACCTTAATGCAGTACAGAGGTGATCCTTAAGGTTGAAAAGTGATGGTTTCATGTTGAAAGGAGCTGTTTTGTATAAGAAGAATCATGAAGGCATTTATTTAAGGTGTCTTGGGAAACAAGAGGCTGAAAGAGTGATAAACGAGTTCCACGAGAAGTACGGTATTGGTCATGGTTCAGCTATTGCTACTGCAAATCAGATTTTGAGGGCTGGGTATTACTGGCCTACATTGTTCAAGGATGTTCATCAACATGTACGGACCTATCACACTTGCCAGACTGCAACAACAAGAGAAAGGTGTGCAACACTCCCGCTCCAACCGGTCACTGAGGTAAAACATTTTTCTCAATGGGGTATGGATTTCATAGGCCCCATCAACCCACCATCTTCTGCGGGACACAGGTACATTCTTACTATCACTGATTACTTTACGAGATGGACTGAAGCTTTTGCTTGTAGGCAATTCACATCAGAGGTAGTAATTGATTTTTTAGAATCTGCCATTCTTAATCAGTTTGGATGTCATGTTGTTGTTGTGTGTGATAATGGTCCTACCTTTGCATCTTTGAAATTCTCAAACTGGGCCTTTGATCATGGCATTGTTGTGAAGTTTGCATCTAATTATTATCCCCAGGGAAATGGTCTAGTTGAATCCTCTAACAAGAACCTGTTGACTGTTATCCGTAAACTGTTAGAGAGGAACCCAAAAGATTGGCACACCCAGCTTCGGTTTGCTCTTTGGGCAGATCGTACCAGAGTTAACTCCTCCATTGGTACATTTCCTTATCATTTAGTGTACGATCTAGAACCAGTTTTTCCTATCCAACTTAAGATACCAACTCTGCAGTTTATAAATCAGTTTTATGAAGGGGATAGAAGGGAGGCTAGATTAACAGAATTATTGCACCTTGAAGAAAAATGAGACAATGCCCTTGAAAAAATTGCCAAACATCAGGGGGTAGTTAAGAGATGGTTTGATAGGAGAGCTAAAGTGAAATCCTTCAGGATTTCTGACCTTGTCTTATACTAGGATAAGCCTCATGATCAGAAAGGAAACCATGGAAAGTTTGATAAGCTGTGGCTTGGCCCATATCAGATTGCCGAAATACTGGGAGATAATGCCTTCCATCTGAGGACTCTCACGAGAGAAGACATACCACTGCCTGTTAATGGGCAGTATCTGAAACATTACTTCCAGTCTTGAGCTGTTTTCAGCTCTTTTCTTTGTAAATAGTTAGTTTAGGTTGCTTTGTTCATTTGTTTTGCTTGCTTTTGTTAGAGTAGGTTTCCCTTTTGCTTTGCTGGTCTTGTTTGGTTAGAGTAGGTTTGCTTTGGTTTGTTTATTTTGGTTTGCGTTGCTCTTGCTGTTGGTCCTTTTTCTTTTGGGGATTGTGGGTGCATCTGTATGGTAACGGTGGCAAAGCAGGTCTAATGTTCTTGGTATTTCCCTTACAAACTTTGATCATTTTTTCAGAATACCATGAATTCTTTAACCTATGTCATTCCTCCTTATGATGAGGCAAAGGTTTTCTAGTCAGTCTGAATAGAAATATATTGGGGTCTTATACCTTTAATCCTTAATATACCTGAAGTTGTAAAAGATCCTTATGAGGTCTGGACAGGTGAAAAATCATTTTCTGCTCTAGTGCCACTGTGGTTCTCAGCCCTGAGTGTGGACTTCACTGTTCACAGGTTGAATGAAGTGAGTGAGAAGACAAAAATATCAGCAAAATAAAAAAAATATATATTGAAAATTATGAGGTTTGAATTAAACTTATCAGGGGGATCTGAATATCTCTACCAGGGCTATGGACACCTGGCTGGCAGTAGAGCTATGTTCAAGGAGATCACAGCGATAACCTCATCGGGGCTATGGACACTTGACTGGCAACGAGGCCCTATCCAGGTCACTCTTAGAGTAAGAATCTTTATGTAGCCTGTTCATACCAAGTCTGGTTCTTCTTGCAACTAAGGGTAGGTAATGAATGCATGTGCACACACTTTGACCATGGTATAGGAATGTTTGAATGGCTGGGAGTTTCTTTGTTTTAACTTAGTATGGTGGCTAGGTATTTGAGTTGAAACCATGAGTTCCAGGTTCTTGATTCCAGTTTGTCATCGAAATGCTCAGGAGCATTTCCCCAGTAGAGTCGCCATTTGTTGTGCAGTTTTTGCACACACGCCCCACTTGGCGTAGGGACCCTCTTTCGGGATGTCTTTTAACCTTTGGTTTCATTGGATTTATCATTTTAAGGTTTTGACATGTTGGTATTGTTGGCTTTGACCTTGCCTTGAGGTTTAAATTGATTGAAATTGAGTTTTTAGCAAACTCTGGGTTTTCACCTAGTTACGGGATTTTTCAGCTTCGGCGGATTTTCCCGGGCCCTGGTTCTTTGTTCGTTTCTGGATGGATTCTCCGATTCCGGGTTTCTGCTTGATCCCGAGATTTTTCAGCCCAGGCGGATTTTCCCGGTCTGCTCTAAAATCCCAATCTTCCTCATTTCCCCAATTTCTGCATTTCCGTGAAATCTGTGTTTCCGCGCATCCTGGGATTTCCTAAAATTCCATGTTGGGCTCGGGTTTCCAGATTTGTCAGAAATGTCTTGTCGCGCATTAATGGTTGAGGTACCTTTGCTTAGATGGGTATAAGGGCAGATTTAGGGTATTTCAACCATCATTCTAATTTCATTGCTCCCTTGTTTTGCTCTGGCGATTAATTTTTTCCATTTGAGCTTTGAGGATCGATCTTGATTTGTTTGCGTGAGGATTGTTTGGGTGCCGGTGTCTGGGTTTTATTGCTTGGATGTGTTTGTTTGCTGCATGGTCATCTTTTCAAGCCCGAACTTCATCCGCATCGATCCATGGTATGTTATCATTTCCCTTCCGTTTGCTTGCATGGTGATTGAGGGTTTATGTATTGGATATTGTTAGTTTTGGGTCAGCCCTTGATTGATTTTGATTTCATATTTGTAGAGTCGTGGTTTGACCCGTCTTTTGTTGTAGAACCCTATTTCACGTGCCCTATGGGCTCTATTTATCCATGAGACGGCGTATGTATCCTTTAGACGGGGTCCTCGGTTAGATTGCTTTCCTTTTAGTGCGAAGTTTGCTTTTGTGCGAAGTTGGGGTTTCCCTCGGTGTTCGGCCCAGAACGAAGGTTTCATTTTGCTTGAGCGATTTTGTCCCTGTATCACGTCGACTTCCCATTTTGTGATGATTCGAGTGCTTTAGGTAAATCTTTAGCTGATACTTTAAACCTTAAATCTTGCTCTGGTTTTAATGGCGGAGGTCGGGTTGTTCAGATTAGGGCATCATTATTTTGATATAGGGATTCATCCTTTGAGAGTTTTGGGGGTCAGAGGTCCTTGGCATCCTAAGTTTGTTGATTATTGTCAGTTTCGAAACCATTAGAACTCAGGAAGGGAAGATCCTGTGCTCATTTCAATTTTGCTTCGCGTTTCGTCATTTTTCGGGTTTCTGAGGTCGTCGCGGAATTCCGCTGCTTTTGGATTTTCCCGGTTTGGGCTTATTCCGCGGATTGAGGTTATTTCCGGAACATTCTAAGTTGTCCACGAAAATCCGTTCCATCTAGATGTTTCTGGATTTCCTGTCTGGTGGTGTCCTTTTTAATGTTTCGACGATAGGATTAATGGAATGATTGTTTAATGCTTATTTCTTGTTGCCAATGAGTGAATTCCATGATTATCTTCTGATTTTTCATCTGCACTAACGATTTATCTAACTAATAATGCTTTGGTAGCAGGAATCTGTCTGGGTCGAATTTCTCCGAAATTCTGCCCCAACGGTGTTTTCCCTGTTTGCATGATTTTCCCGGACTATCTGATTTCTCTGGATCTTAAAGGATTAGCAGTTGGCAATGGACTTTGATTGATTTATATAATTTGTGCTAACCTTTTGGATTGGAATAGGCATAACAATTGAATACTAATGATGATTTTTGGATGTGCAGGCCGAATCAAGCAAACATGCTGCTGGAATGTCTAAGGGTGGCGCAGGGGCATCATCCATTTCTAAGACTAAACGATTGAGACTACACATGAAGAACCAGCTCCCCGAAAGCAAAGTGTCTTTTGTGTGGGTTGACGTATCTGACACCAATGTTGGTGCCTGGAGATATGAGGAGTGTAAGCAGAGAACGGCCGAGAAGGATTAGTCAGCCCTGAGGCAAGGGATGATGAACTCTGGATTGGTGCATGTGGCAGGTTTCCCTCCAGCGGTCCAGTGTTACGAGTTAATCTTGGAATGTGCTAGACAGTATGATTTTGATACACAGCGGGTGGTTAGCACAGAGGGAAGGGTCCTGGCCAACTTCAGTCCAGCCTCTATTGCACAAGCTTTCAGCATGTCGGATCTTCCTTCAGTGTGTGCCTTGAATATTGACACTGCCAGGACCTATTATGAGAATGAGCTGGTCAAGGCTCAACAGATAATCAACTCATGGCTAGAGAAGCCAAAATCCCATCATTCGAAGTTGCCCAAGTAGCTGCACAGGGTAAAGTTCAGGTCAGATGTATATGATGCCATCACACTTCTAAGCAGGGTGGCAGGATTGAAAAGTGTAGGGGTGTTGGAGAGTTGGATGGTCCATGTGATCACCAAAATTGGGCAGGGGACTAACTATCACTGGGCAGGACTCATCAGTGCCGAGATTGATAGACAATTGAGGAATGTCCTGGAGGCAAAGAAATTCACCATGTCCTCGTATGTAGTGTATGTGTTGGCCATCTCCTACCCATACAAAGGTCTGAATCCGAGGGGAACAATTGGACAGAATATAATTTATGAGGTTTATCCGGAGTTGCATCTGGGGCATAAAGATTACAGAAGGGCCAATGATGCGTTCACAATGCATATCACCCAGACACTCCAGAATGTTGAGCACATGAGGTTATCCGATGGAGCTAAAGGGCTAATAAAGAACTATGGAGCCTAGTTCATCCAGTTCCCTACCTTCACCTACCTCAGGATTGATGGATGCCCAGTTGCCCCTTACAGGTTGCCTCAGTATCCCACTGATCGCATTGTGCTATTGGAAGTTGTGAGACAAATCTATGAATTTGATGTTGTGGTGAAGAGGGAGAAACACAAGACAGGCTTCGGAGGAGACTTCCCTCTCGGGATTGGTGTGGCGGAGATGTGTCCTTCTATTCAATGAGCTCACACCGCAGGGGAGGAACTGGCCGCATATGGTTTCTCCTTCCATTCTAAAAGGATGAATTTTGATATAACAGGAGAAGCACAAAAGAAAGCCACCAGGGAGTATAGGCATAAAGAGGACTTAGAAGATTATTGGGTCAATATCAAAGATGACCTTGAGGCGAGAAAGAAAAGATACTCCAGGCTCCCTGTGGAAGCAATTAGGCAATACAACGTCAAGTTAATCCCGGATCAATTGGATGATGACGGAAATCTAGTGCAGGACCACGCCTATGAGGCAGTGAAAGACAGGCCAGCCGGAGATATTAACTGGAATGAAGATGAGATTACAGAATTGGAGGACCTAATGGCCCCTGTGATGAAATTCACTCTTTCTTGGGTGAAACATAAGATTTGGGAATTGGAGAATGCAAAGATAGCTTGTACTTTTGAATTGATGGGGAATCTCAACCCCATGTCTACTTCTGAGGAATCCGGGGAAGATGACCCCAAAGGAAAAACAGTGAAGACCTCACCGTTCAAGATCAAGGTCAGGGGTCCCAAGGGAGTTGAACCTGAAACAAAGAGGAAACCGAAAGGGAAGCGAAGGTGGAAGACCTTAACACTTAGCAGGTCCTCTGATGAGGAGGAGATGGAGAAAGCGGAAGAAGAAGATGCTCCTCCACCACCTAAGAAGACCAGGACAACAAGGACTGTGAAGAAGAAAGATCAGGCTGCTTCGACTGGTGAGCATCCAATTGTCGATGTGGAGAGTTCTGGAGGGGAGAAAACAAAAGTTTACACAAGGAAATCAAGAACTCCCTCTCCCAAGGATGTTGCACAACAGAAGGACTCTTCCCCAAAGCTACCAGTTGAGGAGCCATCCAAGTCTATTTCTCCTCCACCGAGCATACCTGAGCCAAAAAATCCTGGTGAACATGAAATTAGCAGGGAAGCAGAACCGTTTAAGGAGGGGACACTTTTCAGTGAAGCTGCAGAATTTGAAGTTGAGACAGAGGAAAGACATACTTCCCCGTTGGTGCAGTATGAGGACTCCCCAGAAAGTGACAGATGTCGCGGATCACCTGAGCCAGAAGAAAATATCCCTGCTAGGACTCCATCGCTGGTGCTTCCAAAGTTAGGATTTGAAGAGGCCGACCAAGGAAGGCAGCTTCTGGAGAAAGAAGATGATAAAGCAACTGCAGAGGAAGAAAAGGTGATAGAAGAACCGGAAGGTACTAGGACAGAAGAAATCCGGACTGACCCTGTAGCCCCGGACTGGCTAGAGAAGGAACTTGCGAGGAAGAAGCAAGTGATTGTTGAAGATACTCCCTTGGACTGGGATGAGATGTTGTCAAAAATTGCAAAGGAAAGAAAAAGAAAGCTACCAAGGTGATCTCAAGGGTGGAAAGGGATGAAACGCATAACAGGGTAGTCCACATTGCCACTCCTGCCGTAGACAAAATGAGAGAGGATGTTACAGGCCAGGACTATAATGTCCAGACTATCAACCTCGGGCCTGCATCCATGGAGTGGGATATTGAGGAGTTTGAGGGATCCAGTGTAGTGATTGTTGACAGATTGAAGGGAGAACTCAGACTAAACGTGAACTGAAGAGGGAGAATGAAAGGTTAAGGAAATGCTTGGAGGAGGTTATGAAACCTTTGCAGTCTCTCCACCCTTCTTCTTCTTCCGCTCCTGGTTTTCTGCCTAAGGAAACAATCTCGGGATCAAAAGATGAAGGCCTCAGCTCAAGCTGCCATAGATTGGCTGGTGGATGTCCAAACAAAAGGGGATGATGCTATTAAGGAGATTTTATCTGTAGGAAAGGATGCAGTCCGGGCAAAGGAGCTGTTAGAGCATATCCTATCTCAGGATAAGGATGACATGGACCTCCTATTGCAGAAATCGAAGGTTATCCTGGGGCATGGTAAAGAGCAATTGGCTAAGGATGGAATCCTTCCTTCCTCCAGGTTGGATGAGCCGTGGGAATGGTTCGAGGCACTGCAGATCAAGCAGAAGGCTCTGAAGAAGATATAGAAATGAAGGAAGTCAATTGACGGTGAGCTTACTGCGATCTATGATGGATGCATTGCTTTCTTTGAGGTAATGACAGGGAGGAAGAAGATAGCTCCCAAATATCTGAGCTTGGAACAATTGAAGGAGTGGTGGCATGAAATTTATGCCCCAGATTCTGATGGAGTTGTCACTGGCCACCTACTTGATGATGCAGCCACCTACATGGCAGTGATGGACAGATATATGGCCAGTAGGGAAGATTGGAACAAGACTGTTGAGCGGTCCAAGGAAGAAATAGACTCAATTAAATGCAGACTCAAGGTCTTGCCATTGCCACCGGTTGTTGAGTTGGATGGAGTATTCTTGAAGGTCCAAGGGTCGTCAATTCAGAAGAAAGATAAAGGGAGTAGCAGTTAATGCTCATTTCAAGATTTGTGCTTCCCTATTATCATAGGGCATGCATTGGACCAGACTTCCTTGGGGACTGTGTCAAAGCCGACTTGGATGATGGCATTTAATGTGTGCCTTAATTCGGTTTTCCTTGGCCGACCTGTTTTGGCGGATTTTTATTATTTTGTAAAAATGTTTGGCTGGGCTGACATACCTTGGGATTTGCTATTAATGGGAATTTTTGCCTCATTGTAAAGGGTTAGATATTAGCTAGACAGTAGTAGAGAAGTGAGAGCAATAGTTAGAGCATTTTCCTTAGAAGTAATATTCAGTTTCTTGAAGCAAATTCTGTATCAGAACAGTTGAATTGTTGTAGCATCTTGGTGATTAATACAATTGAAGACATTGTGGTTTTCCTGGTGCAATCTCTTGTGTTATTTCATCTTGCGTGGTTCTTTTGTTCTATCTTTCAAATTGCTTGGAAATCTAGGGTTTAGTATTTAGAAATAAATCAGTTTCAGTTGGATGTATGATGTTTATGATTTCATATTTGGAATGTTTGTAGCTATCTCTGGTCTATACTCCCAGTAACTATTTGATTGTAGTAGGCTGGTGAAGTCAACCTGGACCATATATATTTAATGTGCTTAAGTTCGATTGTAGATGCAAGTCTATGATTTGAAAATTTAAATACCTTAGAAGATTGCACCGTTCTTGTAAGATTGCATTGTGGGTCGATCAGGAACTGGTTAGTTGAGATAGGTCCATTCCAAATATTTGTTGTTTACATTGTTCATTCTAGGATTATTTTAGATTCTATTATATCCTCGCACCCTTATCTTTTGCTATTTCTTTATCATATGGTTAGATTTAGGATTTAAGATCATATTGTCAGATCTGATAAGTTGAAAGATACAGTTTGCTTGTAGTAAGGTCCCTTTGTGATTACCAGCATTTTCACATAATTATCTGAGCTGTTTATGCACTGTTATGACCTAACACCCGAGAGACCTTGGGGTAATTTTCAGTAATTTATTGTTGAGAATAACCTTTCAAGAGAGATAGAATATTTCATTTTGTCTGAGTTGTTGCTGTGCAGAAAACACCATCAACAGACTTCAATGTGGAGAGAACGTTATTTGGATGGGTGGTGGATGCATCGTCATGTTCAGAGAATGATAAGAAATGAGGTGCAGTCAAATGTCCCACCATAGCTTGAAATGTACAGACTTCCAGATTGTTTGGTACTATGGTGGCAACTAAAGCTTGTTCCAGAATTTCTTTGTGCGCTGATGAAATCTTGAGAAGTTCCAATATGGATATTTGAGTGGGTATCTTTTGTAACTGATCAATGATGTTATATTGAGTTATAGGAAAAACATTCATTTTGGACGTGGAAGGGGTAGCTCCTTTCAATGTTACCTTGGCTTGTCCTCTTGTAATCGCATGGATAGGTGTATTGTCTTGATCATTTGTGATTTTGATGACGTTAATTTGATTTTCATTCGTGTCAACATTAGTGCTCAAATTTCTAGGTACAAGGTCATTGATTTGATGTGAGATGGTGTCATCATTGTGTTGGGTTTCAATAGTGGCATCCTTCCCTTAGCTTCTGATTTCACTGTCTTGGATGGAATTCTCAATCATCTTAATACAATGAATGGTAGAATCATAAACATAGTTTATATTCTTTCCTTTGGTATTCGATGTAGAGGACTCCCCTTTTCATAATTGGGTAAATGGTTCTTGAACACTCCCTAATCACTGTTTGTTTGGGGTCCTTCAATGTGTACCTTTTTCTTATCAATGAGATCTTGGATTGCGTGTTTTAATTGCTAACAATATTTCATCATATGACCCTATTTTTGATGTTAATCAAAATAATGGGTATTGTTCCACCAAAAGGGTTTAACTTGTGGATCCCAGTTTTGTGCTTCTAGCATTGTGAGAAGCTTAGCCTCAGTGATTTCCCTTAAGGCAGAATCTAAGGATTGTCCCAATGGTGTGAATTTTCGTCGATTGGAAGGTTTTGGAAACGGTGTTGCTTTAGTCCCCAAATTAGTTTGATTGTTGTTTTGGCTAACATTTGGAGTGCTGGGAGGATGGTTGGTCTAATTAGTCTTGGTGGCAGTTCTTGTTAGGTTGAATACTGGTTTTGTATTTTTATTTTCAGCTATGACCTCATTGGTACCCACGTTCTTGTTTCATTGCCAGAATTTAGGTTTGTCCCCACTGTTGTAGTTGTTAGAGGAAGTCGATGAGTTGATTTTATTGTATACCTTAATGACCCCTCTTTTGACTAAGGCTTCTTCAATTTTAATTCTATTTTCAATCAATTTTTTGAAGGTAGGGGGACATTGTAATTCCAATCTATAACTCATCTCATTGTTTAGGTTAATAATGAAAATCTCTATCTTTTCCTTTTCAGGCATGGGACGAGAATACCTTGCAAACAATCTCCTCCATTTTTGCAAGAAAATGAGGAAGGACTCACCCTTTTTCTATTTCAAGTTGCAAAGGTCTTTCATGGTGATATCATGTTGGATGTTGGAAGAGTATTGAGTGAGAAATCTATTGACCAATTCTTCAAATGTGTTGATGGGAGGTGTAATCTTTGAAAACCATTCAAGGCATGTCCCTCCTAGACTTCATGGAAACAGTCTCATCAAATAATTTTCCTCATGCGTAAATTCTAGACTCATAGTTAAGAATTCCCTTATGTGATCTAATGGATTAGTTGTACCATTGTATTTATCATACTTTGGAAATTCACTATGTTTAGGGAAAGGAATCATGTTGATGGATGGATTAAAGGGATAAGGAAAAATGTCCTCGATCAAGTATCATTTTGAAGTTCCCCTTTGCATGTCTAGAACTTGTTGTTGAAGGTTCTTCATTTGGTGAGTTAAATTAACCATTTGTTTTGTTTCCTTTTTAGGATTTTGGAGAGGTTCTTTTAAGATGTTGATATCAAAATCAGGGGGAAGTTTGACTCCTTGATTGGCTAACAATTTTTCCCCATCTCTTTCAAAAATATTTTCCAAAAACTTATGGAAGTTGGGGTCTTGTTTCGCTTGTTGAATATCCTCATCATTTATTTCTTCCCCTTGAGTTTTGTTGAGTCCAGGAATAGGGATTTATTTTGCATCAGCCATGTTGCTAGGGATCTCACAATTTTCAGGTTCAATGTTGGGAGTTTCGATATCGAAAGCTTCACTACTCAGACTTCCTATGTTTTTCGTTTCAAATTTGGGTGTTCCAAGTTCCTTGTCCTTGAGTCTCCTCTTTTGTGATCTTGTTTGGACAGGCATACAAGTGTTATGATTTAGACTTAGCTTTTATCTAAGTTTGAAATAGTGCCAAGGATTACAACTAAGTCAAATAGAATGACAAATTCTATTGATTAGACTAGGTTTTATTTGATTTCCTGACATAGTTTTGTGATTAAAGGATGACAAATCCCGAAGATGAAACTAGGTTGTACAAGAAAAGATGTGATGGATATTGATGATTTAGGCACCTTGAAATGTTTAGCTCTAGGTTTAGTTTGAAAAGTTCCACTTGTATAGGTCCATTTCAACAATGTTGAGACTTCTAAGGTATCTAAGGAACGATCTTGGACTTGAAGTTTTGATTCGAGATGTGTAATTAAGGTACTCAAAACGTTGGAAAAGTCTTGGATTTTGACAATAGTACATCATGTATAACTCTAGATTTTTTTTGCAAGCTCTCTTGTAAAAATTGAAGGTTAACCTTTCTCTAAAGTCGTAGAGCATAGACAAACATTTTTTATGTTGTTTTGGGCTAAGAGGTTTGATCTTTGGTTTTTGAATCTTGACTTTTCATGAAATCATCATGTAAACCACATATTCTGACTCTGTTTTGCCTAAGGAAAGGTTGAACACTGCTGAAAGGACTAATTTTTTGAAGATGGATGGACCTAAGTTATTGACTTGTCTACCTCAATGAATGTAGTTCTGAATCAAGGTTTTCACTTTCAAAATGTAACATTTTTTATGGTGTTTTGTTTGAGTTTCATTTTTGAAAACACATCAAGTAGAATGTAAACTCCTAAGGCTGTGTAAGACTGTATTCTTTTAGATTCCACGAAGGGTTTTACCCCAACCGCACTATTTTTAGCGGATGAATTTAGAAGCTTGGTTGCACAGGATCCCCCTTACAGTGCACTCTCTTCTCAATCCAACCAAGCTTCCAGTCCCCATGAAACTCCCATGGTGAACCAATCACCTCTACTAAAAACTGTGAGAATGTGGATGCCTTGGCAACGATCGTTGCTACACCAAAGAATAGATAAAGGATTTTGGAAAATCTACAACAAGGGTTTTAATGTGGGCATTCCATTCGTGGGGGATAATCCATATGGCGAGAGTCCCTTTCGATCCATCTCGTCAAAATTATCCTCATTATACTTGAACTTTCCCCAAGTATCCACATTTATATCCTGGTTGGAAGTCGCTTGGCTTTAGCGTGTTACCAGTTGGGTTGTTCCCTTAGGTGAGTACTTTTTCCCACAAGGTAGGCCCTCTAGGATAAAAAAAGGAAGCAAGTATACCCATAGTTCAATCAATCTTTATTTCGCATGAATAAAGAGAGAACTCATGCCATATACTCCACTTACACTCGCACATAAACAAGAATGGGTCTAGCTTTTTGGATCACCCAGTTAAGGGGAGAGCATATGCCTACCATTCATCACATATAAAATACATGGTGTTCATTAACCCGTTAATTAAGCTATGTTCCTAACTTAACCAAAAGGAAACATGATGTTCATTATCCCTTTACTTAAGCTACGTTCCTATCTTAACCAAAGGAAACAAGTGAATAATGTCCAGCCCCTGCAATGTGTTAGTAGTTTATGTTTTGAGTCTTTGACAGTGAATTCTAGGAAAACCTGCAAATGCACAACATAGAATGTGAGTTTCTGATTTGGTGACAAACTGCAAGAGGTGCCAAAACAGAGACAAGAGGCACCAAAATAAAGACAAGAGGCACCAAAATAGAGACAGAAAGCTCAAAAACAAAGTTAGACAAGCCAGAACTTCCTGAAACAGTTTGCAAGAAGTGCTAAAATAGGTGCAAGAGGCGCTAAAACTCTAGAAATAGTACATAATGGTCTCAAAATAAGTGAAAATGGTCCTGGAACAAGTTGCAAGAGGCGCCAAAACTCTAAAAGTGGCCCAGAATGGTCTCGAAACAGGTGAAAACAGTCTTGGAACAACTTGCAAGAGGAGCCAAAACTCTAACAAGAGGTGCCAAAACAAGTGCAAGAGGCACCAAAACTCTAAAAGTGGCCCAAAATGGTCCCGGAACAGGTGAAAATAGTCTCGGGACAACTTGCAAGAGGCGCCAAAATTCTTAGAACAAGCCAGAATGGTCTCAAAACAGCTGAAAATGGTCTCTAAACTACTTGCAAGAGGCGCCAAAAATCTAAAAACAGCCCATAAATTCCTCAAAATAGCTCAGAATTGCCTCCAAACCGGTGCAAAACGTTCCCAAGTCATAAACCTTGAACCTACAATCATGAAATCATCAAAAAAGTTAGTAATAAGTGAGGCAAAGGGCCCACGGTGGGTGCCATTTTGTGCGTGTGTCGAATGTGGAGAGCATTCTAATGTCAACACAAACCTTAATGAAATGGTTTACATTCAAAGTTTGAAGCAAGTAAAACTATTCTATTCGTAATACAATCAAACCTTTCAAATACGTATCATTGTCCTCTATTTCTAGGGATTTATTAAACCATTTGGCCCTCAGATTTCTATGGGCACAAAGGTTGTTAAAATGACTACCTAGAAAATGAGATTTGATGCTTAATATGCAAGCTAAGATGATTTCTATGTGCAAATGTGTGCTGGAATGATTATTGGTATGCTTCTAAATGAAACAAAACGATGGAAAGGATAATGGATGCAACGATAAATGAAGGATGATGTTGATGATAGATGAACAAGTGGAGATGAGTGAGATGATATGAAACTACAGTGAACTATCCATGATTATGCATATGCTCAAATGCAAACATAAAACAAACTAACCTAAAATGTAACTATGATGCAATGAGGATGATAAAATGTAACTATGAAGCAATTAATTAATCTAAGATGAGAATGCAAAGTAACACATGATATGAAAACTAAGTATAAGACTCCATGAAAGCTCCAAGCTCCTACGAAAAACCCACATGGTAACAATACTCAAAGTATGGATGAAAAATGGCATTATAACAATGTTCCAATTTGTATCTCAAAATAGCATTATATAATTACTCAAAAGGTGGATGATAAATTCTAAGGCAAGAGGGTGTATTTATAGGGTTTCTCAAACATTTTGTGAGGTGGCACCCATCAATGGTCTAGATTCAAAGGAGAAATGATAGACAGTGGAGATGAAAGGAATCAGGATGTTGTCCCCTTGACCAAGGACAACATGCCATGTGTGTGGAGAGAGTCCCTTGACCAATTGGAAACATGCCAAATGTATGGGATTCCCAAGTGTGTGAAACAAAGACCAATCTGCTCCAAATTTGTTGGAAGTGTGGGGGAATAAAGCCATGTACTTTTTTTCATTGGTGGAAGTGTGTGTGAGGATAATTCTAATTAATAATTAGGCTTATTTATTTTCATGTGACCTTTATGAGGTGGCACACAAAAAGTTGTAGAAATGTGCTCTAATTCTTAATCAGGATTAAGGAAGGTTAATTAAATAAACATGTTTAGGGTATTTTGTTTATTTAATTATTTAGAAGAATGTGAATTAGAAGAATTAAAAGCAAAGTGAACAATATAAATAAAGTAAGACCTTATTTATATGTAGTTGAAGCATTAATCAAATAGGTTGTATTTAATTAACTGAATGTGATGACCGTTTTTAGGTGTATACAATTTGAAGTGCAAATTGGATGCAACTGATATTTGATTGTTTGGATTGACGTTTGATGAAAGATAAAACTTGATAAGGAACATCTTCTTGTCAAAATATGTCATGGGCTGGTGATTTGGATTTTGGCTCACAAATGCTTTGACCAATTTGATTTTGTGTTTTCCAATGTTCGGGTCACCACATAAGTTGGAGGATATAGATCAAGATTTATTCCTAAAGCAAGATGTAAATTTCTACCTCCAATGTCTAGCAATGTATGGAATGTCATGGGTGGATGCTTGGATAGGTGTGTGGACGGATGGATATGGTAAGCATGCAAATGATTCCAAGGATTATCTTGTGATAAGATAAGGTGTTTGAACAAAGTATGCTCATTTGGATAATGCTTCATGGCTCAGATAATGTTGGGTAGGATAGGATCAATGAAAATGACCCATGTCAAGATGTCTACCATAAGCAAGTGTAAAGTGTGCACCAAACTTTCATCAAGGTCAGGATAATTTGGACTATGGATGTAGACGGATAAAGATAGATTGGATAAATGGTTCATGGATGAATGGATTTATTATGGATGAGATGGATGGAATGTTGGATTTATTATGGATGGGATAAGATGTTTCCACCTGAACTAGTGCACGGAGACGCTCAATTCTACACACAACACATGTTTTCCAGGTTTTCATTATGGTACCCACCCAAAGCACCACCATAGTGGTTTTCACTAGAGGACACTTTTTTTCTTTACTGTTTTCAATCCTTTTTCTAATTTTTTTGGATTTTTTTTTCTTTTGTATTTTTCTAAAATATTTTAAGCTCATGCTAAATCATCTTGCAATGTTGATGTAGATGCCCCTATCATAATGTGCCATCGATATCCTGCTTGAAGAAGTTTCTTTCCCAAGATACATGCACTTGAATGCAACTTTTGAGATTCATGATATGCTTTATTGATACCAAATTTAACTCTATCTCTGTGTGCACATCGCAATAGAGTGCCTCCTGAATCCTTATGATGAAGGGTGGCTACCAATAAATGGTCAATGTGAGAACTGGATATCATGCATGGAGGCATGGATGGAGTGTGTTTAGGAATAAAAGATGGATTAGCTGATAGTTTTGAACCTTTGACTCTCCAAACTTGGGAAGATGAGCAATGATGGGTGGATACAGAAGTGTGCATGGAATTAGGACCAACTGCTTGATATACTTTGTACATTGCTTGAGAAGCCTTCTTGTGCTTTTGTGGACATCTTTGATGGATACTTTTCCCTTTTTTATTTTTCCCCATAGTTTCTTTGACTGATAGAGTTTGATAAAGATAATCTTTCTTTGTATTCTTTGGTATCCATGTGTATTTGATTTGTCCATTATGCTTCCTTACTTCTTCTGCTTTGATAGCATTCCTTGTGCTTTGATTCAAATCTTTCTTTTGACGTTGGTTCCAATTCATGGATGGGGTCATGAGTGGATGAAGATTCATGACGTGGTTGGTTGTAGTATTAGCATCGATTTCATCATAAGGATTATTCACGCTCCCTATGTTGACATTTTCCTGAGACATAGTTTCCCCCAGTATGGTGGTAGTGGCACCTCCGTTCCTTGATTCTGCTTGTTTTGAGATGTCTTGTTTAGTAAGAATGCTCTGATAAATGACCACTACAGATGGCATTGCTTCAATTTGCTACTCTGCTAACTCTGGAATGTCTTGTTCTCTCTAACCTATTTCTTTGAGTGGATAATGTTGGATATCTTCATACATGATGTCCTCAGTCTAAATTTGGGATATATTTGATCCTGATGTTGACAACTCAGTTTGACTGTAGGAATCAATAACCTGCTCTTTTTGTGTAATAATATCAGGAGTAAAGGAATCTTGTTATGAATGAAGATCATCTACATGTCCATCCACAGAAAGCATCTCATGGGTAGATGGAGGAGTATGTGTTATGTGGATATGATCATCTTGTATAGATAGGAGAGTATCCATTAGATCATTGTAGTAGCTTGGGGATACAAATTCTTGATCTTGAATGATTTTGGAGTTGCTTTCGACATGCTTTGGATCAAGTTCTTGACATGGGTCTATTTCAAAGGGTTCTTGGATATCTTCTTTAGGCATGGGAAATGGCTCAATATCCTCTTGATCTTTGAGTGGACTTGGATAAAATGTTGAGTTGAAGATTCCTTCAATATCTGTAAAAATGTCTTGGAAAGGACCATTGCTAGACTTTGGTGAGAGATGTTGATCATGCTTTGGAATAAATTATTGAGATATGTCCTCTAACTCATTGGATGATGTAGAGACATTTTCAACATGATCATTGGTCGATGGATCACCAATAGTTATTATTTTTTGATCAATCAAGTCTTGGATGATATTTTTGAGTCGAACACAATTTGATGTTGTGTGTCCCTTTATTTTGTGATACTCACAAAGGTGTTTCTCGTTATACCACAGTGGTTTTACCAAGGGCTCTTGATAATTCTCATAGATGGGGATTTTGATGAGATTATTGTTTACTAGTTGCTTCATGGCCGATTCGATTGGTTTCCCAAGTGGTGTATTTTCGTTTGTTACCTTGTGAGATTTATACTTTAGATTGACCTTGTGGTGATTAATTTTGGACAATGTTCTGATTTGGGATGATGTTTGGATTTGGCATGATAGGTTGAAATTGAAAATTGTTGTGGTTGGGAATCACATTGCCTTGATTTAGGTAACTTTGATTTTGCATGGTGTTACCTTGATTTGGATCAATACATGGAGCTGTTAACATATTGCTTGGACCTTGAACAACATTGGTGTGATTCGCAAACATATCTATCCCAAAGTTTACTAAGTGTGGAAAAATGTTCATGTTTGGTAAACTTGGTGTATTCACATTTGGCATGTATGTATTTGGTGGGATAATGTTGCTCTGTTGAAGACTCGTGCATTGATTGTTTGGTTGATAGATTTGTAGGTTTGGACTTTGATTTAAATCTACCATTGGGAAAGGTGTTCCAAAATTTAGATTGGGCATGCTTACATTTGTTGTGCCATTGAGGTTTGTAAGAGATAATGATCCCATGTATGGATTGTATAAATGTGAGTTTTGATAATCAATTGGCATTGTAAAGCTTTGATAGCTTGGTTGACTTGGATTACTCATGATGTGTGAATCAAGTTTATATTCCATGTTCTTGTGTTTTGACCTTGTTGACCTCTAAGGGATTTAGGACCAATGATGAGATGAAGGATGAAAGGGGTGAATGATATGGGTGTTGAACTTTTAGGAACCTTGGAGGGATACTAGACTTTAGGACTTTTGGATTTTCTAATTTAAATTGGATTTGATTTGGATTTTGATTTGGATTTGATAATGAATTCATAAACTCCAAGAGGTTATATGTTGTCTTGGAATAAACTTGTCCACAAGATGATAATTTAACTAGGTGTATGAGGAAGGATTCATCCACACACACTTAGCCAAACAAGGTGATTTTGTTTTGATTTCAAGAGGATTTTTCCAAAAGTATAGTATGAATGATTTTTCCAATGGTTCAAAAGTTGTTTGTGAGATGGGATTTGATTGATGTTTGAGATGGATGAAATGATTGATTACTTTGATCCTAAATGAACCTAAGAGGGACCTTGTTTACAAGACCAAGATAGTGAAGAACATGCTTTTCCCTAAGAGTAGTTCAAACCAAAAGACCAATGTTTGCATGAAAACCTATTGACCAAAAGATACCAAGCACATGTGTGGGGTTCAATTGTTCTTAACTTTGCTTAATGACTTATTTTTACCACAAACAATTCTTGATTAGGTTTTCAAACTAGATGTCCAATGTCCCAATTTCTTTTCATCCCACAAAGTCCATTATGTGGAAATCAAGAGAATCAAGGTGATAGTTCCCTAATGTTGACTTTAGTGAGAGCAAATTGAGATATAAACCCAAGTACTTAGATGCCTCTAAGGATGAGAATCCCAAGGGCAAGCAATAGCACTTGGAATTTGTCAAAGGTATTTGCTCCTCCTAAAGGGTTTGAAATTTGATGCTCATGTTGAATGATTGTTTTCCAATGTTTTCGATCAAGCAATGTGTTTTGATTTCAAGAACAATCACAACCCTATGGATATTTGAGACAATATTTGTTGACTCCCCACTTGGACAAGTCCAACTATCCCTACTTTCAGTGGATGGTTAGATGCTTGACCACACAGGCTACCCCTTATAATGCACTTGCTTCTCGAGTCATCCAAGCATCAGTAGCCATGAGTCTCCCATGGCATACTTTCCATCTCTACTAAAAGTTATAAAAGTGTGGGGGGCGGGTGCATGAAGTTGGGTACCAATTTTCTGGCCACTTATAAAAAAAATTTAAAATGTGCTCGGTTATAACGCGCAGGCATTATTTCACATTAAAAACAAAGAAAAAAGTGAAATTATTTGCCTTGGAATACCAACCCAAAGGCTTGGAGGGCATTCCCAACAAGGCCAAAGACGTGTTTTTGCAAATTCTATAATTTTCACATAATCAGGTCTGTGCTCACCATCAAGATTGCATCTAGTTCAATATTGACAAAATCGAAAACATGGGTAATGTTAGGTTCTCTCTTAGCTATCCAACGATGTAATTTTTTTCACTTTTCGACAATGTTAAGTCTTTCATCCATAATTTCTTTTGTTTGTATGTCTATTTTTTTCCAAAAACAATGTTTAGTGTTTGTTTTTATTATAAATTAACCGTTCATCAAAATTTCAAATAAATTATATTTTTAGAAACTAGACTCCATTCTACAAAATTTAAAAAAAAAAAGAAAAAAAAATCAATTATTTTCAAAAATTTGTAGGGGAGCACGGCCAAAATTCTACTTTTCAGAAGTGCCCAATTAGAAAATTAGTAAAAAATAAAATATTCATTAAAAAATTATCAGAAAATTGTGCACCAACTAGATGCTATTAGCTAACTTCGACCATAGCGATTTTAAAAATACTACAAAAAGTTCACCGTGCTCAGGTCGTACAAGAGTTGCTATGTTATGTTTTTCTGACAAAAATAACACCAATTTCTGTACATCCCTCTTTTGAACCCCTTAATCTCAACCATTTTCAAAATAAATTAGTAGTTTAGAAAGTAGACTCGGCACTTCGATCCTTGTTTTTGTTCCATCTCAAAATTTTGAGTGTAACTATCCTCAATTTCATGTCTAAGGTCATTTCCTGATTTCAAAAAAGTGGCCACTTAAGCCCCCTTTTTGGGAACCATCTTGGTGCACTTACCCTGGGGCGGCTTCAGAACGACCGTTCTTGCACCAACAAATAGATAGGGATTTTGGCCTTTCTACACAAGGGTTTTAATTCATACTTTTCGCTCATGGAGATTAACCCATGCGGCAAGAGACCATTGTTTCCCTTCTCGTCGGAAGCAACCTTATGACATTGGCTTTTGTTTCAATACCCACTTTTATATCCCAGCTGGAAATACACCTGGCTTTAGTGTGTTACTGGTTGGGTTGTTCCCTTGGATGATTACTTTTTTCCACAAGGTAAGCCCTCTAAGATAACACAAAAGTGAGCAAACACATCCGTAGTTTGATCGATCTTTGTTGATAAACAAAGAGAGAACACACACGATATGTTTCAATCACTCACAAGATTTGTTTAATTTTAGGATCCAAATTGAAATGTGTGGGTAATCATTTGCACAACTTAATGTCACAAAAAGGCCTTTTGATTCTCAAGATCGCCATGAGGCACGAGAGAAGTGTATACGTCCTTTTTAATGATATTACTTTGTGTAATTGATTACAAAACAAAGAAGCACATATTTATTTTAAGTCTACAAAGCCATGATTTGATTCTTTTTAGTGCACCAAAACAAAAAATGAGAATTGATTGTTCAATTTTTAAGTCCCAAAACAAAATCTAATAAGTTTGTCTATGGTTCTTTTTAATCCCTATCTTGTCATTTTTAAGTCCAAAAGAAAATTAGTGAGTCCTAAAAGCTTGAAAGTGACAAAGTCCTTAAAAGAAGGGATTATAATTTTTCCCCAAAGTGTTCAAAAACACTTGATACAATCATGTGATAATGCTTTTTCTTTGACTTCCATGTTCCATGATCCTTTAAAACCTGCAATACAAGCTCCAAATGTTAGATGAAATCAAGAGATAAGAATATGAGGGTTAGATAAATGATTAAGCATAAAACCCTAAAATTTAGACCAAGTTTCATTGTGATTTGACATTAGGTAAAAATTTGAAAATTTTAACTCTATCAAATTTGAGAAAAACCCACACCATTAGATAGATTATGAAATTCTACCCCATTTCAAAAAAAAAAGCTCTGAAAAATACCAAAAAATGATCAAGATACGACCATTTTAAGTTTGAGTGAAAAAGCAAGAAAGCAAAGTGACGCAGTTTGAAAAGGTCAGCGGTGCAGTTTGAGCCCCAACGGTGCAGTTTGAAAAGGTCAACGATACAGTTTGAGCCCCAGTGGTGCAGTTTGAAATTTTGAATTTTCTAGGCGGGAAGACCTCAGCGGCGGAGTTTAGAGTTTGAAGCGGTGTTGTATGGCGCTATTGGGTTGTCAGTGGCTCTATATGGCGCCACTGGACTGTCAACGGCTCTATATGGCGCCGCTAGACTGTTAGCGGCTCTGTTTCCTATAGACACAAAAATACAAAGAAAAATCACAGAATTTTTCATAAAAATGTGATCTAAATGTGAGATTTTCCCTCCTAGTGCCAAAATGTAAACCAAGATCCCAAACCTACATAAACACAAGAAACAAACACCATATTAGATCAAATGCAAGTTAGCATCATGATTCCCCAAGAAATCCATTTGAACTATAAGGGAAAAGGAATAAAATGAAGAACATAAACAAACATAAATCAAAGATGTTAAATCATATTCAAATACAAAGCAAACTCTCAATCTCTTGGGGGAGTTGGTGCCAATTTGATGTGGAAATTGGCCCTTTCCCAACTCCTATACAAGCCTTGGTGATTTGATGAAGATGTGATCCACTTTGTTGATGATTGAAGTGTGCTCCAAGATGAAAATCTACATAAACTAGCTAAGACTTGATGAAAATGGATGAGAATTGCTATGGATTTGAGTATAATAACTTTGCTCAAATTGTGGATGATCAAATGAGGAAAGAGACCTCTTATTTATAGAATGATAGGATGGAGAAATACCCAAAATGGAGCAATGTGGGACTAACATTCAACCAATGGCAAGGTGCCACTTGTCAACATGTGAATGGAGGAAGCTTGAGCACATTTTGATCAATGTGCAAGTTTGAAATTTTAATTTGATGAAATGACATGTTTAGGGGGGATGAAAGAAGAGAGTTAATGCCAAGTTGACTTGTGTAAAAGACATGTAAGAGACATGTAAGAGCTCATAAATGCCAAGTTGAAGAACAAGTCCTTTTGGGGGGAGATTTCAAATTTGAGGAATATTCCATCTTTGATGCCTTTTTTTGAATGAAAATGGATGATTTATAAATCAATTAAATTGATTTTCATGTGCAAGTTGCAAAATCTAGAGGATTTGATGGATTAAGACTAGGATTAATCAAGATTTGATTAATTTAAAAGAAAATTAGTTGATTTGACAATTTGATTTAAATTTTAGGATTTAAATAAATCAAATAAAGGAATAATGATTTAAATTTAATTAAATAAATATTTTGATTTATTTAACTAAAGAAGGATGATGGTTAGATTAAATTAAATAAAGATTGATTTAATTTAATAAAGTGACTTTAGAGATTAATTAAATAAAATTGATTTATTTAATTAAAGGGGGACTATACGATTAATTAAATAAAATGATTTATTTAATTAAAAGAAGATGATGACTTAATCAAATAAAGTTGATTTATTTAATTAATAGAGGAAATATGATGAATTTAATTAAATAGAGATTATTTAATTAAATGATTAGCAAAGAGATGATTTAGTGTTCGTAAAATCAGGATTAGGTGCATGTACATTTTGTGTCTATATATATATATTTGGTTGAAAGTGGTTATTTTATTTCATTGCAAAAGTGATTTTGCTAAGAAAGTATATATATATACACACACACATTAAATCAAACCAACTTATATCATTTCATACGATTATGACAGAATGTAGATTATTTCAACTGAAGATGTAAATTCCTATATGTCCATTTATTTATTATTAAATATACCATTTTGTTACAAATGAAATTACTTTAGTTTGTAAATATGATTTTCAGATTATATATATAGATATACATTATGTGTAAGAGCTGGAATTAAATTTTGAATAGAATAGTTATAAAAATTTGACTTAGAGTGATGTATTTATGTTTTTAATTGATGTATTATTGAATGTGTGTGTGTGTGAATGAGCAAGTTTATTTTCTAAAATGTAAATATATTTCTGATCTAAAAGTATTTCATTTGATTTGTATAAATCTGTAAAAAAAAATTAGTAAATCATTAAAATTAGAAATAAGTTATTAAATTCTTGTGTGCAAATAGAAAGGTACATATGTGCATTCAATTGCTACTAGTCCTTGGAGTACTAGAAGATTAATCAAATTGAGTTGTTTGAGAGATGTTAAACTAGATGTAGAGTTTATTTCTTGTGAACTAATCCCTTATGTAATCAAATAGCGACCCTTGGAATTATAAGAATACTTTAGAAAGAATAAATATTTAACAAAGTAATGAAATCAAATTAAGTTATTAAATTTAATTTTAAAATAATATTTAATATACTCCATTGAAGAAAAATATCCTAAGTATGAGATTCATATAGGAGGACAAAAATTTAAGATTTGAATATGAAATTTGTTCTATTTTATAACTCTCGATCAATAAATATATATATATATATATATATATATATGTAGATTGCAATTAATCTACACAAATTACGTAAGGTGAATCAATTGGGAATTTTATGAAAAGATAAATAAATGTTAAATCATACCTCAAGTGCCTTATTAAAGTTTAAGTTTAATGATGGCATTCTTCTCATGCATCATATTTGATCATGCACGTACGAAGAAAATAGAAATTCCCTCATCTAGTTGAACTTGAGTTTTATTTGTGTAAGAATGTATATCATATATATATTCATTAGCTTATATATGTATTCTCATACATATATAAACTATACCTTCTAAATTCCTTTTTAGCATTATTCACTTATTGATAAAACCTCTATGAATCATTGAGTTTAGAAGTAAACATTTTGCTTATAATTGCATAGGCATGTGTGCATCCTAGCAGGACTAGAATTACTTTCATGAAGCTTTACGTGATTGCAGTGTACTTGTGTGATATTGAGAGATCAATGGAAGTAGAATGGTCTTATTTGCAAATACTTGGGAGCAATTCATGATTGTGTTGGCACTACCTAAATTTATTATGTAAGGATAATGCATTGGTGAAACTTGAAAATGTTGTGTGAAGACTTATGTGACTAGTAAAAGAAATTCCATATGCTCCTTGATATGTGTGACACTCATGATATCCAGAAATATGTAATGAATAGTCTTGTCAATGAGATAGTATGACCATTGCCTACGAGGCATCTTGTAACTATTGAGATTTTGTAGCCAATAAGGCTCTGTCGATGAGGCATTTCATTAAGCCAGTGAGGCACTTTTACGAGTTGTTTTTCATCTCTACGAGGGTTTTCCACTAATGAAATCTCTATGTTATGGATTCTTTGTGGGTGCATGTGTGATCTTGCTATTTCCTTGATTTGCATTACGACATTTGAGTTTACATGTATTGTTGAGACGATCATTCTTGTGTAAGCCTACATGGCTAAATCTAATGAAGGCATCGCCTTGTTTTAATATACTTTGATTCATTGATGTATACTATTCCATTTGATTATAATGGTGAAAGTAATTTCAGGAACTTAAGGATATAACTAGTATTTGTGCCTTTATGATTATTACATAAGGGCAAGTTACACAAGCGAGCATTGGTAAAATGATGATGGATGGTGTCTTTTCGGATCTCCATGATTTGAGATGGGTGTTTGAAATGTTGTGGGCATCACTTCTGAAGATAATGAGTTCTCTTTTCTAGTTCAATGTCAGATTAGAATATTTCAAAGATGGGCATGATAATTTTGATGAGAATAGAGCATATAATATGCACTAGAGGAAAAAGGCGATGGAATTATGAAGTTGCTCGTGGCGTTTAGTTTACTTCAGTTTAATTTTTAGTTATTTCATGCTTTCCTCAAATTTAGCAAAAAGACTCGACTGTAACAAGGGTGCCCACTTCATTTTTATTTCATTTTAAAGTTTTGATTTTCAGTTTGCTTTTAGTTAAAAACTCAAGTGTTGGAGGTGCTTCCAATTAGTTTTTTTAATTTTTATTAGATCCACATTTTTAGGAATGGGGATTTCTATAATTTCTAAGGATCCAATTTCGATGTAATTTTTTGCAATTAAACAATACAATCTTTGCATGGAATTGCCTACTAACTTTGTGAATTATTTATTCAATCAAAGGGTTATGCCTATTGCATGCATCTTGATTTAGTATCATGGTAATGGTATGAATGTTTATTTCAATCTGAATTGTCAAATTAGTAAGATTTCATTGGTAATTGTGGACTTGAGTAAGATTTTTTCTCAAATCTGTGTGTGCTTGACAATGTTTTGATTGTATGAAATCTAAAAATCTTATGTGGTGACTTATTTCCTTTGAAGACTACAATGCTATTATTGGTAAATGTGTGAAATGTTATTTGTTTTAATGGTGGTTTGGAAATCTTGCTTAAATGTACAAAAATGATGAATGGAATGTTTCTTGTCATTGTCCAATTATTTTAAATTTCATTTACATTACTTCTTGTTACCCTTTCTATCTTTTGACTTTTATTTAAAATCAAGTTTGGAATTATTGAAAGAGCATCGAATTATTGTAAATCTGCTAAAATGCAATACGTTTATTGAATTATTAGATCTATTATTTTAAGTTGCATGTTATTTCCAAGAAATTAAAATCCAAATCCCCTTGTGAATCCATATTTGATATCTACCACTGCGTTATCCACATGGTCATGACCTGACATAAAAGAACCTTGGAGTAGTCTCGCTACTTTTCAAGAGGGGCAATAAACCCTTATTTCCTAGCATGTTGTAAGTGATTAGAACCACCCTCAACATGTTTCTATATTAATGCTATGATATTTCCACAATCCATAATGCTTACAATTTCTTGTTTTTGTATTTTGATTGTGTTTGAATGTTTCTACATATCATGTGTTCATGGCATTTAAAGTACTTGTTGAACTATGTATATTCTAGTTCATTAGATGTTTATTTGGTTGCTTTTCCCAAGCCAATACTAATGTGTACACTTATTTGAAGTGATATAATAAGATGGAATGTTGGTTTTTACATATTACTATGTTAGTAGATATTAGTAAATTAAAAATTAGCAAATCATAGTTAGTCATTTCATTTGTGTTTGTTGTGGATGTGTGAACTTTCTCATTAGGTGGTTGAGGTGGTTTATTTCCAAAGGCTTTTATAAAATTGATGTAAATATTTATATTCAATAATAATGTATCATTGTTGCATTGCATTGTTCCCATTTCAATAATGTGTTCGTCTCTTCAAGTTCTTTGTTATATTGTAGTATTGGTGGTTATGCATCCTAACCTCATTTGCAACCTAATCATCCCCGATTTTTTCCTTTTCTTGGAGCCCTCCTTGCTCTTGATCTTTATGTGTAATTCCTATAAAACTCACAACATCAATATGCCCATCAATATTAGAATGATCAATTATTTTTTAGACCCTTGCATTGGTGCACAACCATGGTTTTCTTACATTGAAGACTCACACTTATTAGGTTCATTATTGCTTTATCTTTACCTAAAACACTCCCCCTCTCCTTTATTTTTCTCCTCTTCTACATAGTATACGGATAAATGCCTTATCCTAATCCCTCTAATTTGTAGTAATAATCCTTTTATGGATAAGAGAGACATTTGGCATGTCATCTTTTAGATCCATTCCTAAGAACATAAACAAATGCCTAAATCATGTACCATAATTCTATACACTTTGGTCATTACTTAATATTTTGGTTAATTATGCCCAATAATAATTTCCTTTTCCCATCTAGGCACAATCAATCTTTGTTCTCGTTCATTTGTTCGAAACTTGGCTAGAACTCATATTGGGGAAGAAGAATATGGTCCTTGGGTTTCTTTTATAGGTATTATGTTTCTATTTATCTTTGTTTCTAACAAGACAGGTGCTCTTTTTCCTTGGGGAATTATTAAATTACCTCATGGGGAATTAGTCGCACCTACAAATGATATTAATACTACAATAGCTCTAGGTTTGCTCACATCAGTAGCTTATTTTTATGCAAGTCTTACAAAGAAGGGTTTAGGCTATTTTGGAAAATATATTCAACCAACCCAAATACTTTTACCAAGTAACTAGAAGATTTTACAAAACCTCTTATCACTTAGTTTTCAACTTTTTGAAAATATATTAGCTAATGAATTAGTAGTTGTCACTCGTGTTTCCTTAATACCTTTAGTGGTACTTATACCTATAATGTTTCTAGGATTATTTACAAGTGGTATTCAAGCTCTAATCTTTAGAACTATAGCCACAACTTATATAGGTGAATCCATGGAGGGTCATCATTAATTCAATTAGACTTAGTTTTTTCTAACTTTTAATTCATACATAATTTTATATGTATGAGACATGAAAAGTTCTTTCAATTTTGAACTTAATAAGGTTTTAGTAAAAAGATTTAGGATCACTAATCACGTTGACAAAATTGATAAATAGAATAATTAATATCTACATAATATAATGAATAGGTTTACTAATGGGAATTAGTTTAGTAAATTATGCATCCCAGTGTGGAACAATGAATTTTTCAACCTCAAAGGGATATATACATTTTATGAACATATTTCGTATTATGACATATATGTATATGCATATATCATCTATGTAGACATATATATGTACATAATTATTTAGATATAACCATAAAAAAAAGGCTATTATGCAAAATATTTCATTTTATAAATGAATAAAAAGTCACCTCTATTTCATCTAAAAAGGAATGTAATATTAGGGTAGAGAATTTACCTATTTGGTAATATCATATTTTAATACCATTTTGTTGGAGTTTAGTTGTTTCAAATAAAGTGTTCTCTAGTTGAATGTGAATAATCAAATCAATAGATAAAACTATCATATTATCCACCATTTATTATGTTGGATTATCTATAGGTCTTGCTTCTATTGGACCTAGCATTGGACAAGGCACTATTGTGAGACAAGTTGTTGAAGCTATTGTGAGACAACTAGAAGCAGAGGGAAAAATATGAGGTATTGTACTACTAAGTTTAGCTTTTATGGAAGCTTTAACTATTTATGGATTAGTTGTAGCTCTTAACACTTTTATTTGCTAATCCATTTGTTTGATCTCAGAGACCAAAAACATACCCTTCAGGATTTAAAGTACCACCTTTTATAAATTTTACCGTCCAACCAATAGGGGACGGGTTGATCCAAAATAATGGACTTATACTTCACTTGTTTCTATCAAAAAGATTTGACACTAGGAGAAGTAGATAGATCGAACAAAGTTTTTTGTTTTCATAGTTGTATCCTTATTTATTGTTATGTGAGACCTAGAACTTACGAATTACTTGAAATATGCTTATCCGAAATTTGAATAATAGTAAAATCGAGTCAAAGAAAAAACTTTGTAAAAGCATCCTTATCTTCAAGGGGAGAGCGTATGAAAAATGTAATTGATTCTTCCATTTCCCTAATTTATTTACCCTCTACTCCAATTTATTTTTGTTTAAATGTGAAATCAACGACCTACACATAAGTGAATTTATTCAACAAAAAGTAAAGATGAAATATGAAAGAAAAGAAAAAGGAAAAAAAAAAAAAAAAACTTTGTTGATAATAAAAAAATCCCCATTAGCAAAAGAGCCCTTCGTAGATTTCAATCTTTGATAGATTGATCTTATTTTTACATAATATGAATGAAAAGGGTAGGTTTGGTATAAAAAAAAGTCTAGCGAAAGAGCTGAATGAATAACTTTACCACCATATAAACGAATAATCAAGCATCTTGTGAAGTATAAAAGAAATCTTTTGTTTCCCACTCAAATTATGCATGCAAAAAATTTGTTTACTTTATCTATCTAAAAATTTAATGAATAACTTTACCACCATATAAATGAATAATCAAGCATCTTGTGAAGTATAAAAGAAATATTTTGCTTCCCACTCACATTATGCATGCAAAAAGCAATTTGTTTACTTTATCTATCTAAAAATTTAATTTTAGTTGTTCAAAAGTTCTAATTTTCTTTTCAACTTTACATAGAGATTTTGTTTCAACTTTGAATAGAGGTTACTCATTTTTTTATGAAGTCTTTTCCATTTTCTTATCTTCTAAAACTTCTACCATATGTGAAATTTCTTCAATTCGCTTGCTCAATTCTAATTTTGAATAATTTTCTCCATGCTACTTCCCAACCCACTCACTAATGCATTTAGATTGTCCAATCTCTCCTCTTTATCCCCTCTTAAGTAGTGATTTTTTGAATAGAGGTTACTCATTTTTTTATTAAGTCTCTTCCATTTTCTTATCTTCTAAAACTTCTACCATATGTGAAATTTCTTCAATTCGCTTGCTCAATTCTAATTTTGAATAGTTTTCTCCATGCTACTTCCGAACCCACTCACTAATGCATTTAGATCGTCCAATCTCTCCTCTTTATCCCCTCTTAAGTAGTGATTTTGGATTGCAAGGAAATGAATATTTGCTCTAAAGATTTTATGTATATACACAAAAAATAAAATGTAAACGTAAGAAGATATTAAACAAAATACACCAAATTTGATTAATGTCATGTTGGTTCACCCAATTATAATTTTACATCATTTTCTCATTTCTATTTTCTAAGGCAATCCTATTCTCACCTTGTTTACTCCACTATTGGGTTGCAACGAATCAATTCTTTCTTCTTTGAAGATCTAGTTACTATCACTTTCTTCCACAATTGCAATGATCAAAAAAATTCATCTCTAATACTAAATGATTTATAATTTCCAAGAAATTGCTTATAAAAATTAACAAACCATAGTTTTTAACTACTAACCTACTTGAATTATGCAAATGATAGCCAAGAGGATTGAATATTCTATAACAAAAATTATACTACAAAAATCAAAGATTCAACAAAATCTTTTTACCTTAGAAACCCTATGGAACATAAATCAATTAGTAACAACGATTATAAATCTACTAAACGAATACAAAGACTAGATACAATATTTATTTATTCATATACTCACTATAAGTTACATGTCAATCTTTTATACAACTATGCTGTCAAATTCCTAGTTCCCAAAAAAAAAAATCCCACCCAATACATGGCACCCAAATTCTTAGTTAGAAATCCAAAACCCAAATCAAGCTAAAAATAACATATTCCTTCCATCTACAATAAGCTTATCACTCACCAACTTGGGCAGTACATTTTAACTTCATTGTTTCCCTTCAAATATACCTTATCAAATCCTAGTTAGAAATCCAATACCTCAAAAATGAATCCACAAACAAAAAATAAAATATTTGTTCTATCACAAGCTCGTCATAATCCAATTATCAACTTAAGAGCTCCATTTTGGTTTCATATATTCATTTGAAGATGTCTTAAAATGTGTAAAAGCCATAAATTTCGATTTGTTTGGACTCGTCCTTGCTCAACTTAGGGCATCTATTTGAGCAATTGTTGCTCTATTGATTATCTACGAAATATAGCAACTATTGCCACCCAAGAGCGAGTACAGCCATCACATAGTGTAATCGATCCATTAACTGGGGAACCCCATTATCATGGTGTCAGTGCGCAAGAAGGTAGCTCACCTCAACTATTGCCTTCCACCCACCCCTTGCCGCTAAAATTCCTCCCCACCCGTTCTATGTTGGGGGGTGGCAGGGGATTATAGTAGCCGTTGGGGGGTTATATTGCCAAACTCGTGTTCTTACATTGTAGAGCCGAAAAAGATCTTAGCATCCCTAAACTAAACCCAAATTATTAATGCTATGAGATTTCCACAATCCATAGTGCTGACGATTTTTAATTTTCTGGATTTGTGATTGTGTTGGAGTTTTTTCATCAACGTTTCGGATCACACTCAGTGATCCATCATCAGGATGCCAGAGAGCATAGGAGATGAGAAATGGTTAGATGCGGACTTAATTTTTGCTTAAAAGGAAGAGGAACAAAGAATAACAAGACTTTTCTTAACCAAAAAAAAAACCCGTATCGACATTAGGAACAAAGTAGGACACCTTTCTTAACAAGACTTTTCACATCAATTGATAGAACATTCAAAACAATCACAATTCAAAAAAAAATAAAAAAATTACCAAAATAAAGAATAACATGTATTAGTTAATTTATTTAGTTCTTTTAACTTTTATCAAACACATATAAACGCTTAAAAAAAAAAAACCTATAACTGACATGATATCTCTAAGAAACCTTTGTAGGGAGCTTCACAATTTTCAAGTGATGCTTTTAGGAAGGATATAGAGAAGCAAATAAACATCTACTAGCAACAAATGTTTGGTGACATCCCTATATGGGCCTCTGAGATAGGGGATACCTAAAATTAGTTTTCAGCACATGAGCTTTCATTGTATTGTTTTGAATCAATCAAATTAAAAAGAAACTTTTTGTTCTCTTTATTTAAGTCCGCACAAATTCAATTTGGCCAACAATGTTAAAGTAGAACTTCTGAAAAATCACTCCAACCTTCACAACTAGAACAGCATCTCAAGATAGAGGCTGGTTGATCAACGTATCATAGAGATGCGAACACATTAGGAGCGGAAACTGAACAACATAATTCCTAAAGGCGACAAACAATTGATGTATACAGATGGTAGGTTGTTCTTGAAGTTGAAAGAGTACAAACAAGCCACACAATTCAAAATTGGTTCACTCGAAAATTGTAATTGTACAAACTTAATAGCTGGTTTTGCAAGTCCTAGCTAAAAAACCAATTATTAACCACAACATAACAGCACAAGGAATGCTGAGAGTAAACAAATTTTGTAGTGTCTGGCATTACATTAACTCAATTGCCCATGTACTCGCAGAAAATGCAGAACGAACTCTTGAGAAAACATGAAAGAGAATCTAACAGGCCACACAATTCAAAATTCATTCACTTCAAAGAGTACAAAATTTCAAACTAAACCGCTGGTTCCACCAGTCCTAGCTAAAACAAACCAACTATTGAATACAAAGCTATAGCGCAACAAATGCTCAGAGTAAACAAATTTTATGGTGTAGGGTATTACATTGCCCAGATTAAGTTGAAAGCAGAAACAAAAAGAATAGATATTTCAATTTTCTTATTTACTCACCTCCATATGTTTCACTCATTTGCCCACATACATCATTGATGACCATACTTCAAGATTCTTTGAAGTAAGCCACTTATGTCAAAAATTTCAAGGAAACAACAAAAACTCAAGAAAACGCATCTCATTAAACCTAATGATATACAGAGTGACCAGAGCTATCCCTTGAACAGATTTCTATTAGTGCTCGTCTTCACCTCCCAGCTCTTTCTCCTCAGAGGCAGCAGCCATCAACTCATCAAATTTGTCAGCTTTTGCTAGAATTATTTCAACCTAACCAGCAATGAAAACGAAATACTTAGCACATCTCAATTGTATTGGAGAAAACATTTTCCAACAAATCTACAAGTATACCTTGGCTTTCTGGATGGGTCTTTCCCTTGTTTCATCTTTCATGTCAACAGTAGATGTCAAGATCCCTGAAAAGAAAACAAAGAAGAACATACATTGTGAAAGTAACTCTTTTTTAGTCATGAGAGTATAATGTTCGAGCGGATCAATTTGTCCATCTTATGAACCAAACTCAAACTGCATATTGATAATTCTATCTACAAGACTGACACAAAGTACCAATGTCACAGGACATATGTATGCCTAAGTAATTTAACCATCACATGCACATGATTGGCCTCTGGTGACATGCAGAAACATTTATGTACTTTTGTTGATGATTTTGTATTGAATTTGAATCTTAAAGCAGTTTAAATCCAGTTGCGATGTACTCATGACATGATTTAGTTAATATACAGGTACCAATGGCAGGCTATGCCCTAAAATGTCAAAGCGGATTTTGGGAATTCAGCATCTTAGACAGACGTATAGTCTTCAAGAAGAACATGAACAAGTCATTCAAGAAGAACATGAACACGTCATTCTAAAGAAATTTTATAATAAAAAATGAGATTCAAGGTACAGCTAATGGATGATGTCAGAAGATTAAACTACTTCAGATAGAAAATAGATGGGAATCAATGCTCAAGAATTTCTACAATTATGATTTAGAGTTGTACATAAATAGCCTAGACTTACGCTTTTATCCAAAGAATTTTTATATAAATAAATAACACTACAAGCAATTGCTATAATATATTTCCTCAACAAAATCAAACGAAGGTATTTACAAATGTCATAATCGAAGAAGCATACAGTGGTATGGCAAGAACTTATTTGAGTTCAAAGAATATATTCCCTTGTGATCTTGAAAGAAAAGGCAGTAAGACTGAATAAACCATGACCACATGAAGATCGGGAAGTGGGAAGGAATACAGATTTGAAAACTAATGTTCCAAGTCTGTAGAGAACCCCGAATTCTGAAGGAGGAAAAGCACATGGCAGGCACAGAGAGAAAAGGAAAAGAGGAACTCAGAGGAAGACCGCTAGCCTCAGGAACTTGCCAAGCACCCAAGCAAAGAGGATCAATGCTACACAATCTTAAATATATCAGAAAGCGTTAGCATAGATATTACATCCTCTTTTGTTTGTTAACTTGTTATTAGCTATATTATCTTGTTCACTCCCAATAATGATGGTTAAGGGAGCTGCAACAGCTAGTATTATATTTAGATTTTCTAAAATCAAATTGATCGTGCATAACAAACAGTATGATGTCTAAATAAGATTGTCTTCTATAATGAAAATAGTCAAAGCTATTATTTCAACATTTGGTATTAGAGCATGCATTTTGAGGGTAGAGCCAATTACTAATATCACAAAGTTCAACAATTGGATACTAGTAGATGTATGCATTAGCTAGTGAACTCAGTGCATACTTTATGACTGCATTAGTTACGATATTTCTTGTGAATAAAGGCAAAAGGCAATAAAATATCAGACCACTTCAAGGTGGGTGAACTCCTAGTTTGGGAGACCCTTTGGTGGGATGGAATACAAGGGAAGAATTAAGGATAAGCAAGCATGCCACAAGTGCTTACCTTATTACACTTAGGAAGATAGAATATTTAGGATAACATGCCCCTACCCTTCAAAAAAGAGTTGCCCTCAACACTTGGCAACTCTAGATGCTTCTATGTGAATTGTTCATCTTCCCATGTTGCATCTTCAGTTCGCAGATTCTTCCACTTGATTAGAAATTCAGAAACGGCTCATTTTCATAACTTCTTTACTCATTTCTCAATGACTGCCTTAAGTTCCAAAATAGACTATACTTCATTTAACTCAAGGAATTCTAACTAGATTAGAAGGGCAAAAGGAAATAAAATATCAAACCACTTAAAGGAGGTGACCTCCTAGTTTGAGAGAGCCTTTCTCTTCATTATTTATAAACATAATTAAGTAGGGACACACCCTTCATCCTAGTTAGGTAGGCCTAAGGAAATCTGTTATTTTCGTTTACTCTGTAAATCTATCAAAGTAGAATAAGCGAGTAAACACCCAGCCCCAACCTCAACCTCAAGTTGTCTTTGTAAATATATTTGCATCATCAAGTGTAATTATTCAATCAATTGCTATAAATCCTTCCCAACTGATTTAGATTAATATTGCAATTCAAGCCCAACCTCCTCCTTTTAACACAATTCCTTCATTTATTATGGCTATGGATTAAAGGAATTAGCCTTTCATTACATGAAATAATGGTAGTCCTTTGGTAGCCCCCAAAGCTCCTACAAAGTGTAATCCTATTCCAACTTCCACTCTAAAGGCTCCAAATTCTACTAAGGATTGGGACTTGTTGGGAGCAGCTCTATGCAATCAATTTGAAGAACAGGGAGATAATTTATCTTTAGTATAGCACCTCACCTCTATGAGAGCACACCAAAGGAAACAATTACAGCTTTCAACACCCAATTTAAAGAACTTCATCAAGAATTCCTACAAAGGTTAGGCCTCTTCCTAGTATGGTTTTCTTATACCATCTTAAAGCTTGCAATCCTGAAACTGCTATGATGACACAATCTATTGGTGGAAATAGCCTACCAAATGCTTATGACATTGCAATTTCAGCTAAGAATGGCCTTCTTCAGCCCAAAAAACTAATTCCTAGGCCTACTATGCCATCAATTCCTGACATCTACACTCCTATCCAAGCCCCTCTGCAAGTTCCTATCCCTAGCATAGCCCCTATCTTTGAGATTCCTTAGCCAATATCTCAAACATCTAAGAAATTGGATGAGAGGAAAACCATGCTTGGGTGTGTGTCTAATGACCCAGTAGCAAGTAAACACAACCACAAGTTGCTCCAAAACACTTTTATCAAAATAATCAGAACAGTCCATGGGTATAAGCCCCAATATCAGGCTAACAAATAACATAATCGAGCTCAAAATTCACAAATTGTTCCCCTGTGAATATGCCACTTCAACAGATTCCACCCAATAACCCTCATATAGGTTTGGTGACCAAAATATGTGGTGTTATCTTTGTAATGCTACCCATGCTCCCAGCAACTTTCCAAGAGGTAACCCTCAACAGGCTTTGATGGTTCAAAATGTCACATTAAACACCCAAATGCAAGAGGTTTCTATTGAACTGAATCAAGTAGCTCCTAATCAGGCATGGGTTCTTGGGAGGAAAGTGAGATCTATATAGTCAATGAGGTATATTCAACCTTAGGAAGACCTCAAGTCTAATTTGATTATCTAACAAGGTCTAAAGAGAAGGCTAATGAGGAACAGATGAAAGCTATTCAAGTAAGTCCAAGTGGCCAAAATAGACCAATGGCTAAGCAACAAAAAGGTATTTCTAGGGAAATACAACCTAGAGTTTCGCACCCCTTGGCTGAAAAACCAAGAAACTAGTGGACTCCCTATGTAGTCCAAAGAGCAAGCTTGCAACACCTTTCAATGTGGTAGAACAGATGAACATTTAAAAAGGTACAAATGTGTCACTCTAAGAGATCCTATCAATACCCAAACAGATGAATCTTTTGAAGTAATCTCTTAAGCTATAAGGAGGAGGTGTCAAGCGAAAGGAGCAATCTATTGATTCAAAAAAGACTGTTCAGTACAAGTAGTCCACAGTACTTCAAATAACCAACACAGAGGTAAGTACAACAAAGCCTCTTCCTTTTATACCAGTCTAGTTATTGGTAAAAACTCCTTCACACTTGCAGGATAGATTGAGCTAGTACTTTCGTTATTCCTAAAAGAATTGCTGTGCCCTAGGTTTAGCCTATTAACCTGTACAGAAGGGGGTAACTCATCTCAATGCTAACTCAATAAAGACTAGGTGTCATTAGGATCTTCCATTTATCCTCTATGCATG
Source organism: Sequoia sempervirens (assembly GCA_007258455.2). Classification (NCBI taxonomy): domain Eukaryota; kingdom Viridiplantae; phylum Streptophyta; class Pinopsida; order Cupressales; family Cupressaceae; genus Sequoia; species Sequoia sempervirens. The sequence continues at coordinate 13,491,001 of VDFB02353493.1, read as the reverse complement.
CCCAAATGTCACTATTCCCCAAGGCATATTTGTAATTGAATTCCTAACCATGTTTGGCCTATGCTTATTGTAAATGTAATCAAATCTGTGACAGAACTAGATCCTAAGACTAAGAATAAACTAAGAAGGTCTGAGATTCTGATTAATAATTTCTAAAAATGCAAATTTCTGAGTTCTTCCTTATTGCGGAATGTACTGAATGCAGAACATTAATGATTTCGATGTCTGCATATTCACATTGGAATCAACTTTTATATGATAGGAGACCCGCCTCCAAGGGATGCGTCTCTTGAGAAGACGTGTCTCCACACGTGGAGGCACGTCTGCTCAAGAGACGTGTTCCTTAGGGCGCGGGTTCTTCTCACAACTAATGTTTATTCGGTTTAACAAAAGACACACCCTTACACATGGCAGATGTGTTATAATAATCCCGAATTTAAAAAATGCGATTTCAGACTATCATTTAGATATATACGATTTTATACATGCTTTATAAAATTCGGTTGTTTACTTATTTCCAGAAATATTACACATGAAAAGTATTAGGTCTTATATAAACGATGATGATGCTTATAGCAATCATCGTTTATATCTGACCTAAGCTACCATTCATTAACACTCCCTCTTAGCTTAGGGAAGATATTTCAAATCAAATAAGTGCGGATATCACCTTTACACGTGATATCGAAGATAAGGAATGTTTTCTCAAAGTTGTCAAGTCACATGACATTCTTCATAACTCATCTTCATTATGGTATGTGCACTGACATCAAGTCACATGATGTCTACCATAATTCATGGCATATCCACGGATATAAATATCCACCATGATTATCTCTTAAAGATCACAATGATCTTCAGATGATATCAAGTCCCATGATATCCATCAAAGTGTCTAAGAGATACCATCATGACATATCCACAGATATCAAGTCACATGATATCTATCATGATAGTTTATCATTGTAGAGTCGTCACTTTACAATGTCAAATACAAGTGTTCATTATTAGAAAGATCGTCACCTTTCAATAATGTACACAGGGGGAGTAGGCCCATAAAGTCATGGAGTCACACACATGACAAAAGAGTTTACACATTTAAACACCTTTATATATTAGTACAATTTGATAAACAATTTGAATTTCAAACATAAATAACAAATTACATTTCAACCATACCAAGTTTCTTCCTGAAGTGCTCTACCTTGATTTGGGAGAGAGGCTTGGTGAGAATGTCTGCAGTTTGATCATTTGTACTAATATACTCCAACTGAATTACTTTCCTTTCCACCATATCTCTTACATAATGATAGGGGATCTCAATGTGCTTAGATCTATCATGAAAGACAGGATTTACAGAGAGTTTGATACAACTCTGATTATCACAATGAATAATTGTAGGATTCAAGGGTCACCAAAGAGTCCCACAAGCAATTTACGAAGCCAAACTGCTTCTCTTGCTCCCATTGAGGCTGCAATGTATTCAGCTTTTGTTGAGCTCTGAGCAACAGAGGATTGTTTTCTGCAAATCCAGGAGATCATAGCTGATCCTAAACTGAAGCAACATCCTGATGTGCTTTTCCGATCAGTTATACTTCCAGCCCAATCTGAATCAGAGTACCCATGTAGATCTAGTTGATCATTCTTGTAAAGAAGACCATATCCAATAGTGCCTTGAAGATATCTCAAAATATGTTTCACAGCCATTAAGTGAATTTCCTTTGGCTCACACATGAACTGGCTGAGAACATTCACTGCATAGCAAATATCAAGTCTGGTGTTAACCAGATACATCAAGGATCCAATCATCTGTCTGTAAAGGGTTGGATCTGCACACTTGGATTCTACTGCTGCTTCTTTCAATTTGTGAAGGTTGGTTTCCATGGGTGTAGACATCGCTCTACAGTCCAACATTCCAAATTTCTTCAGAATATCAATAGTATACTTCCCTTGGTTTAGTATGATGCCCTCTGGTTTCTGCCATACTTCTAAACCTAGGAAGTAGTGAAGAATGCCCAAGTCTTTCATGTCAAATTCAGAAATTAGATCCTGCTTCCCTTGAGCAATGAGGTGATCTTCTCCTGTTATCAGCAAGTCATCAACATATAAAATAATTATTAGCATATCACCTTTAATTACCTTGAAGTAGAGATTGGAGTCAGCATCATTCTTGGAAAATCCTAATCCCAAGAGATAACTGTCAATTCTTTCATACCAGACCCTGGGAGCCTGTTTAAGTCCATAGAGGGCTTTCTTCAGTCTGCATACATGTGAGTCAAGTTTATGTATCACAAAACCTTCAGGCTGTTCCAAATATACTTCTTCTTCAATGTTTCCATTCAGGAAGGCAGTTTTCACATCCATTTGATGGATCTTCCAACCTTTAGCTGCTGCAATGGCTAACACCACTCTCACTGATGTGTAACGGGCAACAGGTGCAAATGTTTCTTTGTAATCAATGCCTTCCTTTTGAGAAAAACCTCTTGCCACAAAACGTGCTTTATGTTTTTCTATACTGCCATCAGCAGCATGCTTGATTTTGAAGAGCCATTTGGAAGAGACAACAAATTTCTCTTTTGGTCTAGGCACTATATCCCATACATCATTCTTTAGAATAGACTGATATTCCTCTGTCATTGCATCTTTCCATGCTTGATGTCTGAAGGCTTCTGAAACACTGACAGGTTCGGAGTCTATGATGTCGTTCATGAGAGCAACATAGCTAGAGAAACATTTGGGTCTTTTACTCTCCCTGAACGTTCCTTTGGGTGCTGCATGATTCTCTGCTTCTTTGATCATCTTCTTGGCCCAAAGTGGTCTCTTTCTGCCGTTGACATCTGTATTCTCATTTGAAGTAGAAGGAAGTTCATGTGACATTTCCTCAGGATGCTCCCTTTGAATCTCAGGAGCAGGTTCCATTTCAGGTACTCTAGGGGAATAGGTTTCAGTCTCACTAGAACTTCTTGCCCTCTTGAATGCAATGTCTTCTTCAAAGATGACATCTCTACTCAATTCAATTTGATTCTGACCGGGTATGAATATCCTAAAGGCTTTGGAGGTTTCACTATATCCCATAAATATCCCTTTCTTTCCGGAAGGTTCAAGTTTGAATCTCTTATCCTTGGGCACATGAATATAGACGGGACAACCAAAAATCCTAAAGTGACTAATGTCAGGTTTTATGCCAGTGAAGGCTTCTTCAGGAGTTTTGTTGTCAAGATGAGAATGAGGACATCTATTTTGGATGTAGACAGCAGTCCTAGAGGCTTCAGCCCAGAAAGAGGTTTCAATGTTTTGGTCAAGCAACATTGCTTTGGCAGCTTCTACAATGGTTCTATTTTTTCTTTCAGCAACCCCATTTTGTTGAGGGTTGTAAGCCACTGTGAACTCCCTCTTAATTCCAGCACTCATGCAGAATTCCTTAAAAATTTCAGAGGTGTATTCTTTCCCATTGTCTGTCCTTAAGGTTTTTATTTTCTTCCCGGAGAAGTTTTATGTAAGTGCTTTGAACTCTTTGAACCTTTTGAGGATTTCTATTGACTCTTTACACTTAAGGAAATAGATCCAAGTTTTCCTAGAGAAGTCATCTATAAATCTGACATAGTAAAGAAATCCTGCTTTAGAAGGTACAGACATGGGTCCACATAAGTCGGAGTGAACCAGATCTAACACATTTAGGGTTTTGCTCAAACTAGAGGGAAAGGATCCCTTTGTATTTTTTCCTAAAGCACAACCTTTACAATTTCCTTCACGAGATGATTTTAACTTAGGTAACCCTGTTACAAGTTTTTCCATAGAAGGTAGGGCACGGAAATGAAGGTGTCCTAATCTTCTATGCCAAATCTCATTTGAATCAAAGGTGTCAAGGGGAAGGGCTTGATTGACTTCAGTGCATAGTTTGTAAAGGTACCCTTGTCTCACACCTATGATTTGGGCTTTCTTGATTGTTGAGTTCTTAGGCCATGCTAGAACTTTCCCATCCATGAAGGTAACTCTATAACCATTGTCTTCAAGTGCAGAGATGGATATGAGATTCCTCTTTATGCCAGGTACAAATAAGACTCCAGTGAGTTGAAGGGAGAGACCAGATTTCAATGTGATGGAACAAGTTCCAACCCCTTTTACTTGATGTGTAGAGTCATCCCCAATTGTTACATCTTCATCAGACTCTTCAGTCATAGTGTCTAAGTTTTCTCTAAACCCTGTGATGTGCCTCGAAGAACCACTATCAATTACCCAGTTGTTGAAATTGTCAGATACTTGACTAGATAATGCTGAATAGAACACAAAGTTCTCAGATTCATGATCTGAATTTGTCTTTCCTACTTTGGCAAAGGATGCTTGTTGCTTTGATCTGTCAGGGCATTTCATTGCATAGTGGCCATATTGATCACACCTAAAGCATTGCACTTGAGAAATGTCTTTCTTCTTAGAAGATCCCTTTCCATTGGAATTTCTCTTTCTTTTAAAAGATCCTTTCTTGTAGGAGTTTTTCTTATTCCTTTTATTAGATGATGTGTTGAGTACATGAATATCTTCATCTACGTTTTTCTGTTTGTTTTCTTTTGAGGAGAGTCTTGTTTCTTCTTGAAGGCGGTCAGTTCTTAGTCTGTCAAACTTAGGGAGTTTGGATCTTGCACTTATTCCTTGAACAAATGACTCATGTCAAACTTAGGGAGTTTGGATCTTGCACTTATTCCTTGAACAAATGACTCCCATGAGTTTGGAAGGCCTCCTAATGCAATTAGAGTTAATTCTTTGCTATCAATCTGATATCTAATTGTGGATAATTGATCTCTCAATTCAATAATCCTCATGAAGTATGCATTAATGGACTCTCCTTTGTTTATTTGAGCATTGTTGATTTGCCTTTTTAAAGCAAGAGTCCTGCAGGTGTTGTTGATCTCATAAGTTTTCTCAAGAGATTTGAACATATGGTATGCAGTTTCATGTTTTGCTAGGATGGGCACTATATGATCCCTAACTGCATCTACAAGGATTTTCATGGCCTTTTCATTGTTTTCTATCCATTGAGTTTTCTCAAATTCAGACTTTGGTTCCTTCAAGTTTTCTCTCACAAGTGAATCTAGCTTATTCTCTCTAAGGATCATCATGATTCTAAATTTCCATGATGTGAAATTGTCTGCTCCTACAAGGCGATCTTCAAATCTGATCACACTTGACATTATGAAGAATGTGATGTAAATTCGATTCTAGAACATACGAATTCTCTTGAGCAGATTGATATTTAGATTTGATTAGGATTCACAAAACGTGGCTCTGATACCATGTAAATGTAATCAAATCTGTGACAAAACTAGATCCTAAGACTAAGAATAAACTAAGAAGGTCTGAGATTCTGATTAATAATTTCTAAAAATGTGAATTTTTGAGTTCTTCCTTATTGCGGAATGTACTGAATGCAGAACATTAATGATTTCAATGTCTGCATATTCACATTGGAATCAACTTTTATATGATAGGAGACCCGCCTCCAAGGGATGCGTCTCTTGAGAAGACGTGTCTCCACACGTGGAGGCACGTCTGCTCAAGAGACGTGTTCCTTAGGGCGCGGGTTCTTCTCACAACTAATGTTTATTCGGTTTAACAAAAGACACCCTTACGCATGGCAGATGTGTTATAATAATCCCGAATTCAAACAATGCGATTTCAAAATATCATTTAGATATATACGATTTTATACATGCTTTATAAAATTCGGTTGTTTACTTATTTCCAGAAATATTACACATGAAAAGTATTAGGTCTTATATAAACAATGATGATGCTTATAGCAATCATCGTTTATATCTGACCTAAGCTACCATTCATTAACACTTATCCAAAGGCTTTATAACAAAATTTGGAGGATACCTATCCTAGATTGGAGCCACACATTTTTGAGAATAGATATCTTATAGAACCCAGTGCCATGAACCATATGGAAAATGACCTAGCAACTACACTTGAGTCTAGCCATGCCTTAATAGGTAAAGAAGAGTTGTCCACTTCAAACATAGTTATTGACAAAAATCAAAGGATTGTTCCAGACAATCAATTAGATATATGGGCTACTAACAATTGGACTTATGATACTTATGAGTCTAAATGCATGGGCACTTATATCATTCATAATTATGAAATCTACACTCCTCATATCTCTTAAGGAAAATGAAGAAAAGGGATGTCAAAGTTGTTCTTTGATGGCACTTAGTGCAAGAATGGGCTAGTATAGTTTTCTATTTCTCCCAAAGGCGATAAACTTCGGCACCGCTAACTTTTCAAGATTCAAGACCCTTGGCTTACATTTTTCGGCCCTAGCTTTCATTCATCCTTCATATTTTTAGTTTAGAAGGGGCCAAGTTTCAATTGTGATTCACATTGTTCGACAATCAACCAATTGTAAGAAGAGTTTACTTCCTTCTTTTTGAGCAGTAAAAGTAAAAACAGAAAATTTATTTATTGGCAATATATATCTGATAGAAAAAATTTAAAATTCTATGACACGCCAAGAGACAGATATAGCAGTATTCAACACAAACAGCTAGGGTCAATGCAAAGCAGTAACCTAAATACCCATTATCTATAAATGAATTAGATTTAATATTTCAATCATAGACAGTTCCAGGCAAATGTACTCTGCCACACTTTCTAATTAATATTTATCAAATGCTTTCTTCAATGCTTTTTGTTTACTATATTGTTATGAACCATCTAGGATTGCCATAATCAAAGGTCATTCTTAACACGGATTGGAAGGAGACATACACTTACTGTCTGACTTTTAACATCCACTGTTAATCCATAGAAGCATAAATCGGCAAAAAATCCTAAAAATCGCGATTTTCAAAAAATCTGGGAGGTTGCCGATTTTTTCACAAGAAAAATCCCGATTTTTTCAGCAGTCAACGCCAGCGAAAAAATCGTTGAAAATCGTTTAAAATCGGGATTTTTCGAGCAAAAAATCCGCAAAAAAAACATGAAAAAATCACGCAAAAAAAAAACCCTAAAAAGTGGCGTTTTTGGCTATAAAGACGATGTGTTTCTCCTCTTTCAGTAAATATCGAGGGTTTCTCAGGTCGGCGAAAATTTCTTAAGGCGTCTGTTGATTTGCGGGTATAAATCTACGCTCAGATCGTGGGTTTCTCATTGGCGCGAATTTCTTAAGACATTTTTGCTGGTCGCGTTTTTGCTGGTTTCTCATCGTGGTTTTATTTATGAAGTATATTTTGTGCAATGCATTGATGCAATGTAATCAGCAATATAAATATATACAAAAAAGATCTATTTTCTACAATTCACGGGTTAAAATCTCTGTTTTATTTGCTCTCTATATCTCTATGCTATGGAAATGACCTTGAGGTTTTAGAAAACGTAGGTTTTGTCTATTTTTCTACATTTCTTTACATTTTTTTTCAAATCCGATTTTTTCCCCATTTTTTCATGATTTTTTGGTTTGCCGATTTTTTCCCCAAACGATTTATGCTGCTATAACTTAATACTACTACTTCAACAATCTCAATCCAAACAATAATATCATTTCACCTTGAAATATATTCTACACAAAACTAATGCACTGTATATATATATATATATATATATATAGAGAGAGAGAGAGAGAGTATATGCAACAAACTAACACAAATAAATCAAAGAAAACTTACTCTTCTCTAAGGCCAGACCATTGTTCTTCAATATTTCAGCAACTGTGACAACTGTAGCAATAGCTGTTGCAAAAATAAGGAAAATTAGTATTTTTCTATTTTTAAGCATTCTGATTAAAAATGAAAGTGCAATTTTGAAACATTAATTCGAGAAATATTAACTACTTCACTTTGAATGATCTGCAAACAAATGCCTTAAATGTACTTGAATTTGATTACTATGATAATATAAATCTCGGGACATCAAAGATACAAAGTACAAGATCGTGAATTTACATTACAACTGATCCAATTTGCATTGTATTTACCCACTTGGAGGCTTTTGGCCCCATTTTTATAAGGTGAAAGAATGGTAATCCCATTTTCTGCTTGGAGTGCCCCTTTTCTTTGCATGAAAGTTGTTCCTCCTGCCTAACCTACAGATGTTATTCTATCCTCCTTGTATTCCTCACTCTCTACAGAGGCACAAGGTCCCAAGTCTTCTAGCATAGGCTACACAAAATTTGTTTTTTCTTTATCCAACATTGAAGGATCAAAGTTTCAAACAAACACGAGTTCTTGACAATGACTACTTGTTGGCCCCATTTTTAAATTCACCAAATTTTACACTTTTGGCCTCTGAATTCTTATGTTGAGGAGTTCCCAATCAAAAATGCCATATCCTCAAGTGCTAAATCTCTCGCCATTTTGAAGCAGAATCTCTATTGTTTTAGCTAAGAACCTTCAGAAGTAGTGATGTAGCTTGACCAGATTTACGGAAACAATTAAATCTTGAAATCTGTAAGAGATGGTGCAAAATCCTTTTATGGGGATTTTCGTGATAGTATTTCACCTAATGTGGCAAGTTTTCAGATCAAAACGACTTCCAATTTGTGAGATATTAAAAGTTCAATTTTTCATCGAACAGTTTGTGGAAACAATTAAATCGGGAATTCTATTAAAGTTGGAGCAAAACGGTTTGACAAGGAGGTTTGTGACGTTATTATACACAATGTGGCAAGGTTTCGCAAGAAAAAATAAAATCCAGGCAAAAGTTATGCATTAAAATTCCTTTGTTGGGTTGGTGGATTTGTCATGCAAATTTTATGAGGTTTTCACAAAGTGGAGTGAGGCACTTTCTAAGTTGTATATACACTGGGAAGTTCTAAAAAACAAAGGTTGAAGGCAATGGTAGTGGTTGGCTTTTAAAATCCTTTAAAACTTCTCATTATCAAGGTATTTTACGGTTCCTACAACCTTCAGCATTCATGTTTTTGTTCTTTATTGATATATTTTAAAATCCAAATTCTATTTAAGTCTTGAAATTTTCTTTTAATTCCTAGTCCCACTAAGAACCGCCAACAATTAGGAACTCCTATAATGCTAAAAACATTTGAAAGTTTCGAATGGGTAAAGAAGCTTCAATAGTTCCTAATGAGCTAGAAACCCCCGACACTATTCATCCAATCACATTTTATTGTTTAGTTGGAGTATTTGATGGAACCAAGAACATTTTTGGAGGTTCCCATGGTTCCAAGCATAGTAGAAAAACTCGGACTCAGCAATAACTCGACAAGCCCAAAAATTTTGAAAACTCGGGACTCGGCAAAAACTCAGGGAAAAACTCAGCAATAACTCGGCAAATTTATCGAACATTTGAAAATAGATAAATTATTCAGATTTACTAATATAATATAAATATAAAATAAATATTAATAGATAATATATTAATAAAAATTATGATAAATAATAAAATTTATAAATTTATTCCATTGTTTATAATGGAATAAAATATAAATAAATGTTTAGATAGTAATAATAAATTCATAGGCATATAATAAAATTTAAAATTAAAATAGAAAATTATAATGTATATAATATGATAAATATTTTTTAATAATTATTAATATTTATAAAATATTAAAATATTATTCATGAATCATAATAATAATAGATTAAATTTTAATATATATAATTTTTAAATTATTCAACGAATCAATAACAATAGCCATTTATTAAGTTCTCCCGTAAAGCTTGAAAATATACGAATAATAAATGGCTTAAGGTATCAGTTATAAGTTATAACTATATAATTCAAGATTTTCATGCAGAATATAGAGACGGAGATGTAGAGAAAAAAAAGTTTTTTCTTTCATGCAGAACAAAAAAAATGGAAAAAAAAAAACTTGTGCATGTGCCCTCATTGGCTCTGCTTTTTTCCGTGTCAAACATTCGCATTTTTTTTTTATTATCAAAAACCCTAAACGCTTTTACATTGACGCGTTTTCTGCAAGGTAATCGCGTGTTTTCACACTTTAGTTGGTATAACTCACGGCGATTAATTAGAATAAATCGGAGGCGATTTATATTGCAAGTTACTCACAATCACAGATGATGTGCGATTACTTGCGAATAGGGAAAGTTTTCTATACATTTTGCATCCATGGCTCCTATTGTGACCTTTTCACAACATCGCCCCATTGCAAATGGGGAACCTTTATTTTTGCTTTTTGAGTTTTTGCCTTGGCATCGCAACTACTAATCACCATGTTTCTTTTACAATGAGGAGTTAGAGTTTCTAAGGGTCACCCGAGCCAAGTAAAGAATTTGAACCCGAATCAGAGTGCACAAACATCATCAAAATGCTTAGAGGACCTAAGGGACGAAGATCGACTATCGTTTCAGTCAATTCTGACACCTCCTACTTTTTGGGGATTTTCACTATGGCCCCCTATTTTTTAGGGACTTTATTTTTGGCACTTTTAGCCTATTTTGGACTTCCTATTTTTTTAGGGATTTATTTTTGGAAAGTTTCTATTTTGGGAAACTTTCTATTTTTGGAAAGTGCCAAGGTCCCACCAATAGAGGAGTCAACGTTTCCATCTTTAGATTGAAAAAAACATGCAAAAATCAATGAAAAATCTAAAAAAAAAATCAAGTAAAAAGCATGGGAAAATCTAAGAAAATCAATCAAAAAGCAACCAAAAAATCAGGCTATTAGATCAAAAATCAATCAAGAATCTGATGAAAGCACGTAAAAATCTGGAAAAAGAATGAAAAACAGATCAAAAATCAGACCTCCAGATGAAAAAGGCAATGGAAAATCATAAGATTCTTGGCTGAGATGATGAAAGTCTGAGTAAATTCACCCAAGATCATGGCAAGAGCTCTTGAAGATGGTTGGAAGGAAAACTTCCAAGTCCGCCAGCCATTGGAAAAGAGGCAAATGGAAAAACTTCTTCCAAGTCCACCATACCTTGGATGAGGAGAATGGAAAAGAGCAAGGAAAATCCACCCAACTCTTGAATGACAATGGAAAAGAGCAAGGAAAGTCCACCCTTGGAAGAATGTGCAATGGCATGAGATGGAGGAAAGTCCACCAGCTCAAGAAGACATGGCATAGACTAGTAGAAAGTCCGCTCCAAGCTAGATCACAATGGCACAAGAAATAGTAAAGTCCTCCCTTGGTAGAATTGCATGATGTTAAGCCAAGTCTGCCCACTTGAAAGAAGATGGCACAACCTAAGGTGAAGTCCACTCATGTAGACATGGCACAAGACAATGAAAGTCCGCATTGCATAAAGAAAGGAAGTGGAAAGAACTCTTGAAAGTCCACATGGACAATGGCAAAGAGTTTGTGAAGTCCGCCTTGCCCAAGGAAATGGAAGGAAACACTCAAAGTCCGCCCCAAGGAGAAATGGAGTTGGAAAAGAAAGTTGAAAGTCGGCCTAGCAAATATGATAAAATTTGTCTAAGGCATGGAACATCTAGAGGGGAATTATGAAATGGCAAAGTATCTTGGAAATCCGCCCAAGCTAGAATGAGTTATGGCATGGACATTAGACAAGTCCGCCCTTGGAGAAGATGCAATAACACTAAGCTAAGTCCGCCCCATCCACATGGCACAAGACTAAGCCAAGTCCGCCCAGCCTAGAGGAGGAAAGGAAAACAAAAAATTTGGCTAAGTATTGGCACCTTGGGGAATAAAATTTCAGAAAATGGTTAAGTATCAAAGAAGAGAATATGGCACACATGTCTTCAAAGTCCACCATAAGGAGATAGGAAATGGAAAAACACTTGGAAAGTCTGCCAGCACTTGGAAGGAGAGAATGGAAAGAAATCTTCCAAGTCCGACCTTGGAGGAAATGTGGAAAAGAAGTTTGTAAAGTCCAACTTGGAAGATGGATGGAAAGAAATTCACAAAGTCTGACCCAAGGAAGATTGGCATGTCTTAAGCATGGTAAAGTCCGCCTTGGCCAAACGAAAGATGTCCAAATCTTGATGAAATCCACCCAGCCAAGGAAACTCAAAGCAAAAATTGGCTAAGTAAAAAATTCAAAAAAGGTTGGAAAAACTCAAGTGAAGTCCAACCTCCCTCATCAAAGCAACGTCCAAGAACCAAGAAAGTCCGACGTGGGCCAAGAAAGAAAACATCCAAGCTCATGTAAAGTCCATCCAAGGAGGAAACTCAGAAAATTGACTAAGTGTTGGTACCTTGGGGAGAAGAACTCAGAAAATTGACTAAGTATTGGAAGGAAGACAGGAGGAATAAAGAGAGAAAGTAAAGAGGAAATGAATAAAATCCAATGTTCCACGGGGTTACGGGGACGGGGACGAGGGGGCAGTAGGGGACTCGTTTCGGGGATTTGGGGATGGGGGGTCTAAGTTTGGGGGCAGTAGGGGGACGGCGGGGGGATGGCAGCGAGGGGAGCGGCAGGGTGCTGAAATACATATAGTACTTGAAAAAATAGTTATAAAAAGATGTATAAGTATAAGAATTATACATTTTGGAGACAACTAGGAGTCCCCTAGACGTCTTGAGGACACCGCAACATCCTCAAAGTCCTAGTGGTGTCTTGGAGACAGCGACATTGGTGGTGGGATGGTGGCACTGGTGGTGGCCTGGTGGGGGGACGTCCCCCTCTAGGAAACAGGACGATTTTTGGGGGGGACGCATCCCCGTGGAATACTAATAAAATCCTTAACCAAGGAGGGAATCCGCCCTACATAGTACAAGCCAGACTCAGAATTGAAGACAAATCCACAGGCAAAGTTCATCTGAAACCTTGGCTAAATGTCGAATGGTCCACATGAAGGTATTACAAAATGAAATTGAATAGCCAAAATTTGGCTAAGTATGGGAAATTCTTCACAAAGAAAGTTCCAATTTCCTCCATTGTGGCAAAAGCACAGGGGAGTTCTTCTCCAAATTCAAGGCACTTGAAGGAATTTTAGAGCAATCCGGGAAGAAAGACTTAATAACTTCAAGTCTAAACATGTGCTCCAAGGAGAGACTTCCAATACAAGTGAGAAGAAGAAGCCAAAGTCGCAAAAGGAATCCAAGATCAAAGCTAGGAAGAAACAAGCACAAAGGACAAAGTCATCGGCAAGGAAAATATTCTAAGGCAAGCACATAAAACAAGACCAAGGTGACCAAGGAAGACATCCAGCACGCTGAGGTGGCCCCTCGTCATCTTCCAAACAATCAAATTATTCCAAATCAACATGCAACAACTTTCTATTTTATTGTTGGTTCATATTTAACAAAAAGGACAAGTGTCCTCGAATGTAATTTTCTCATCGGTCGAGGAGTTAGTTATGACAAGCCCTAATTAGGGTTTTATTTTGTAATCTCGGCCATTGATCCTAAATCAATCTTGGCCATTGAATTGCAATTGGGGAGCCTATAAATTGAGCTCACCCCTCATTTGTAAGGCATGGGAGCATGTTGCAAAACATGTTGAGATAAGTAATTGTTGTGTACGACTGCCAAAGTAATAAGTAATATATGCATTGTTCTGATGGTGATTACTTCTCTTATTTTGGAGTTTTGCATGGTTCTTATCCCTCATCATAGTTTAGATTTTATTTCATGTATGTTAGAAGAATCTAAGATCTGATAAGTATTGATTTATGGTGAAACTTTTGCTCATACTTTCTTTGAATGGATGATTTTCGTTCAATGCATAAAGTTAGCCTGAGCTTACTTTTGTGGATACTTAACTTCTGTCTGGATAAATATTGTTCGATTTGATGGTAGTTATTCATGACATGAAAATTATAAGCACATTCCCTTGAAGATTGCACCCCCTTTGTGTAGTTGTCGTTGAGCGTGGCGAAGCAAAGCGTGGTTATTGGTTTCACCAAGTCAATACTGTCTCTTGAATTCTTAGGAAGTAGATTAGAAATTCTAAACCCTTATTTCCTTTTTAGTTTATTTTGATCCAGGACCCAAACAATAGAGCTTCATTGTCTAGACCTTCAATGTGAATTGAACAAGCCTAGCATAAGTCCCTTTGTGTTACCAACATATCACAACGACCATTGAGCTTATCCACACGTCAAGACCTGACATAAGGAACCTTGGAATCGCCATATGATCTTGCAATCTTAGCATATGCGGTGGTTTTTCAAGAGAGGATAGGGTGTCTTTGGGCATTTTATTCTGATGTTTGGTGTGTCACAAAACACACATCAACAATTCCAAGAACCTCCTTTTCCTCCAATGTCATTTCATATTGCCCAAATGATTCTTGCGCACATTTTTTCCTCTGACTCTCCTCCCCTATATCTGCATTGGTAGACATGTATGCAAGATGAAAAGGCATAGACAGCACACAACCTAGGCAAAGGATAGAGTTGCGAACAATAAACAATTCGACAAAATGCTCAGAGAAATGTGGTCTTATAAGCTACGATGATTGCAAGATATACTCATAATGATTTTGTTGAATAAGCTTTAAAGATTTTTGAAAGAAAATACAAATGATAGGTGCAATGCAAACTCAACAACCAATACTAGCCTCCTCTCAACCAAAATGGTTGGATGAGTTAATATTTTCTATTCTATGATAATTTTGGATTGAGTGGTGGTCCATGCGACTATAGATGATGAGAGCTTTGTGCAAACGAGAGAGGCATTTCAATGAAGTGGAAGTGCAATGTACGTTAGCGGATTCAGTGCTTACTGGCTTAAGTATGAAGCGGTTGATCAATCTAAGAGGCACAAATTTTACAATTGTTGCAACAAACTGCAAAGCATGGTCTCATTGTGGCTCAAACATAGACTTTTAGCGATGGAGGATACAAAGCTCTACAAATTTCCCCTAGCATCTATGACAAGCAAGTATTTGAGGCTTTGGATTTTGTGGTGAATGAGATGAGATCACACAGTTTGTGTTGAGTTTGGTTAGTAATTACAAGGCTTTTGCAGAGAAGGCACAATATGTTGAGAGGGCAACTAAATCCGATGACCAAGATGATGATTTCTTTATCAATCTTGTTGTCAAAGAATATGACATAAGCCACGTCAAGAGGGTATTGACGAGTGTTAACAGCATTACCCAAATAGCTTCAAAGATGACCTAATAATTTTTGCATGGAAGCTCACAAATGAAGCCCGTTGCCAAACTGATCCTTCTGGGAAGACTCTCCTGAGATGGATCAAGGAAATGGCTCAACATGTTAATTCCATTGATACAAAGCATCTTTTAGAGATTGGTTTAGAAGGATTCTATGGTTATTAAACTCCTCAAAGGAAACAAGTGATTAATCCTTCTGGCTTTGAGACAAGCACAAATTTTATGCTCCACAACCAAGTAGAAGGAATTGATTTTGCAACAGTTCATTCATATCTAGACATATGGCTTTACTGACAAGATAAGGAGGCATAGCTTACCTTCTTGCATAGATGGGTAAATAAGCACATTAAGAATACAAGTCTCAAAAAGCCTGTTTTATTTGCAAAATTTGGCAAATCCTTAAGAGACCTTGGATATAACATCGCTCAAAGGAATATTATTTGAAATTTTATACAAAGCCATCTTAAAATCTGCAAGAAAAGGAGGATCAGCTAGTGGGGCATTGTTTTGGCAGACGTATGCACAAAGAAATATATGCAAAATATGATTTCAGAGAAGACACGCAAACTGTTTTAACAGAACACCTCAAGGAAATCTGGAAGCATAGACAAGACGTGTGAGGACTTTTGGCAAAATGCATCAATGGAATGTATCTTATGGAATAAGATGGATGCACACAAAATGAATTGTTGCAGAGCTTTAGAAATTTTCAAGCAAATGTAACTCACTGGTTTAAAGCCGAACTCAGTAATCGTCCTACACATAGTAAAATGGGAACATTGAAATCGCAAATGGGCAATTGTCATCTGTTGTAGCTGCAATACCCTAATAAAAATGCAAGCAAAAGTAGAACCATGGACAAGGCATGAAAATAGTTTTACCAAACGTGCAAGGAGCCCACCACCATCTCTTAGAGCGCCATGATTGCAAATTATGCACATAATGGAGTTTGTTATAAAGGCTTTTGAAACATTTATCAATACCCTTTGCACTTATAATATGCAAAGTGTCAAAGCATGGACAAGGACCCTAAAACAGTTTGACATAACACCTCAAAAATTTGTAGTCTCATGAGATGCAATGTTTGCAAGATATGCATAAAACGGATTTGATGAAAAGGCTTTTGAACTTTCAAACAAATGGCAGGTGCAATGCCCAAATCCACAACCTTTGTTGCTATCCTCCCGCCCTGTGCCAAAATTTGCAACTCTTACTAATATTTCAGCATGAGAGTGTTAGAAGAGGGTATGGACATACATCAAAGCATAACAAATAAAGGAATGTTGTCAGATGTTGTAGTTGTGAATGCATTGGTAGATATGCCTGCAAAATGTGCAATATACAAAAGGCACACAAATGTTTGACAAAAAGACTCAGAGATGTGGTCTTTTGGAACACCATGATTGCAAAAAGCCTCCATGAGCTTGTTAAGTTGCTGATCAAATGTGTTTTACAAATAAATTGATTTATTTGGAGCAGACATCATCTTATGGCCAAGACCTAGTGGGCATCCCTCAAGTAGGGTATGAAAGGCTCATGTTGAGTCCATACCGACAAGGTTTTGTTCAACTACAAGAACATGTTAGCAATCTTAGACCACTGCAGACAATGAGTGAGGCATCTCCACAGTGGGTGAGATCTCATGTTATCAACATTGAGGAACTTATGCAATCACCAAATATGCTCACGAACTCGAGCCAAGTGACTTAAATGAGAAAAAGAAAAGAAAAAGAGGTCACCAAGCTGCAAAAGGAAGAGCTTTGGCTGAATATGGCAGCAGATGCTTTGCTTAAAAAGTTTAAAGATATTTGTTTTGACAAACACTATGGTCAGCATGGAAAGAAGCATTGGGGTAGAATTGTTGTTGAAGTGAATGATGTACAAATGGCATCATCTCAAGAAAATGTACAAGAAAAAACAACGCAATATTTAAATGGGCTTTCTTTCAGCATGTAGAGCACATTGTTCAAAAGTCATCAAAATCTTCAAATATACAAAATGATATTCAAAATGATTCTAATGAAGAAGAATGTTCAAGAGGAACAACAACTCTAGGATTGCCACATGTGGGAAAGTTTGGCAAATTCTTATTGAGTCTTTGATAGAATGCATGAATGCAATGTAATCTCATGAACTACAATGTTTGGATCCTATGCCCAACATGGCCAAAGCAAGGAGACTCTTGACTCTATGAGCAAATGCAAGAGGAAGGCATACAACCAATCAAGGTTACTTCTATTTGTATTCTCTCTATGTGCAGCAATATGGCCCTAGTGGATGAAGACTGCATTTATTTTGATTTTAGCAATTTTATGGCATTATACCCAAAACAGATCATTCTGACTTCATGGTTGATATCCTTGGTTGTCCTAGCCAAC
Organism: Sequoia sempervirens; assembly: GCA_007258455.2. Classification (NCBI taxonomy): domain Eukaryota; kingdom Viridiplantae; phylum Streptophyta; class Pinopsida; order Cupressales; family Cupressaceae; genus Sequoia; species Sequoia sempervirens. The sequence goes on along the minus strand of VDFB02353493.1, from coordinate 13,473,619 downwards.
CATATGCAGCTCTCAAATTTATTGCAAATATGCCTTCCCACCCTAGAACTTCAATTTGGCAATCCATGTTTACTGCCCATAAAATCCATGAGACTTTGCAGCTAGGAGAAAAGTCAAAAAGTGTATTCTTCAGATGGATCCACAACAATCTTCAACATATATCCTCCTTTCCCACATGTGTGCTGCAAATGCCAAGTGAAATCATGTCTACATGGTTTCCTATGGTGTACACTCATGCTTCACTGTTAAGATGGATTGTTAGTTGTTACATGACCTGTTGATGAGGTTGTGGTAGAAAGCTCAAGTTGTTGTTCAAGAGATTGTGCATTCTTTCTAACTTTTCATTATTTTCCTAATAATTGTATTCAAGAGGCATTTTGGCTGGTTAGAAACACATCTGCAGATGAATTGATGCCTATAGTCAGCACATAGAAACTGTTCAACGTAATGCCTTAACAACAACCATTAGCCCGTCAAGTTTACACGAGGACTCATCTTCTTATAATAAAGTCAGTGTTATTAATGTTTTTAAAACATTTCTTTTAATGAGTTGGAGATTCACGCTCATTAAAAAGGACTTTGTAATATTTTAAAACATTTTGTAAAGTCTTCAAAAGTGATACTTAAGCACTAAGCTACCGGATTCGCTCAGGAAGGCCCCGGGTTCGATTCGGCTTCGATCCGGGTCCGGAATTCGGGTCCGGTTCGAAGAAATTCGCCCTCGGTCCGTATTTTGGACTGTGGGTTCGTCCAAGGTCCGGACTCATGACTGTGGGTCCAGACAGGGTTCAAAAATTTTGAACTCAGGTTCTATTCCGCGCTTGGGCGCATTTTTTCAAGTTTTTTTTCATTTTTGAAAGACTTTTTTGACTCGTTTTTGACTTTTAGGGACTTTTTTATTATTTCTAACCCTAATACTTGCCTCAAAAACATGAAATAGGTAAAGTGAAACTCATTTACCAATTTGTGAATGAGAAAAAAGGATTTTTTGCCTCCATTGCTGAACTTTCTCTTTTGCTTGCACAAGCTGGAATAGACTTGAAGGCTGATCGTAGATTGTTCAAAGTTGATTGTTGTGCTATTCCTAAGCACTTGCAAGTGTCTATTCGTTGCTAAGAAGATCGTAGAGCAAGATTTCTTCAAAAGAGGTAGGTTTTTTGATTATTTTTTTTACATTTTTTTTCACAAGTGAACTTCAACTCTTTTGTTTTGCTTTTTAATTATTGTTTTGTTTTACTTTTCATTCTTCTAAATGTCTATAACACATGTTCAATTTTTTCATTTTTTTGAAATTAATTAAGTCTTTTAGTTTCAAATTCAATGAATCAATACCAAAATTTCAATATGTTGTGCCTTAGGTATTCACTATTCCGTATTACAATGGCAACCTGTACCTCCTCAGGCTCAATCCAATCTCGTTTCAAAATAAACCCAGCCTCTCCCCTTTGGATTTGTAGTCATGGTTTAGCAACTTCTAGGTGGTGGAGGATATGTTTGGATTTGTAATCATTGCAATGTTCAATATTCGAGCTCATACAATCGAGTAAAAGGGCACTTGTGCGGGCTCCGTGAAATAGGCATCAAAAATTGTCCAGGTGAAAACAACACAGGCATTCCAAAACATATAGTGTTGAAATATATTGCTGAGCAAGAAAAGGCAAACCAAAAAACAACCGGTGGTAAAACAAGCCATCCTTTGAAGAAAGGATCTCGAACCATGAAACCCCCTACACCACCTTCTTATTTTCCACCTACAGAAAGCCATCCATTTATGGACATCCCTCAAGAGCAAACCATGCCCTCTTCAAATAAAAGATCTAAGGGACCGTTGGAAGCTTCATTTCAAAATGAGGCAAGAGAGATTGCTGATCAAGACATAGCAAGATGTGTCTATGCCAATGGATTGGCATTCAATGTTGTTCGTTCACCATATTGGCAAAAAATGGTGAAATCTATTAATGAGGCTCCAAAGGGGTATAAGGGCCCAGGTTTTGAGAAGGTGCGTTGCACCTTATTGGAGAAAGAGGTGAAACATGTAGCAGACTCTTTGAAGCCCATAAGGGATTCGTGGATCGAAACAGGGGTGACCATAGTTTCTGATGGATGGAAAGATGCAAGAAATTGCCCATTGATCAATGTTATTGCTGTGTCCCCTAAAGGGGCAATGTTTTTGAGAGCAGTGGATTGTGAAGGACAGGTGAAAGATGGTCCATTTATTGCTGACATCCTTTGCCAAGCTATTGAAGAAGTGGGCCATCAAAATGTTGTGCAAGTTGTAACCGACAAAGCCAAAAATTGTAGGGCTGTTGGGTTATTGGTTGAGGAGAAGTATCCACACATTTTTTGGACACCTTGTGCTGTCCACTCCCTCAATCTAATGCTACAAAAAATTGGATCCAAAATTGAATGGATCAAACAAGTGTATGTCGAGGGCGAAGACATCCAAATGTTTGTCACCAACCACCATATGACGCAAGGAATATTTAGACAATTCTCTAAATTGGAGTTGTTGAAGGTAAGTTAATTCTCAATATTTTTAAATTTTTGAATTTTCTTTTAATTTTAATTTTTAAATTTTGATTTTGTATATTTAAATTATATTTTAATTTTAATTTTGATTTTCAAACAGGTTGCCGAGACCCGTTTTGCCTCCAACACAATTGTGTTGAGACGACTTATAAAGGTTCGTGAGGCACTATGTGCCATGGTAATCAGCCCTAATTGGGTTGTATGGAGGCAATCTAGCAATGAAAGGGCAAATAGGATCAAGCAAAGGATCCTAGATGATGGTTGGTGGGATCGTGTTGAGTATCTCGTCAGTTTCACCGAGCCCATACTGAGCATGATCCGTTACACTGACTTGGATAGACCTTGTTTGGGCGAAGTATATGATGGTATCGACTCAATGATTGAGAAGATGAGATCCATCATCAATGCAAAAGAGGAAGATCCTGAAGAAAAATTCTTCAAAGAGCTACAGGAAATCATGGTTGATAGATGGAACAAAATGACCACTCCCTTGCATCTTCTCGCTTTTGCATTGAGTCCCAAATATTATAGCCCTGAGATACTTTCTACTTCATCAAGAGTTGCTCCATATAGGGATGGTGAAGTGGCCCAAGGGTACAAGGCAGCAATTCGTAGAATCTTCAGTGATCGTGACCAACGTGATCGAGTGAGGGCTGAGTTTATGGCTTTTGCATGCTCTGGGAGTGTTGATCAGAATATGGATGCTCTTCGAGACAAGTGTAGGGTGGCTGCTCATAGTTGGTGGTACTTCCATGGGCAAGAATACATGCACCTCCAACCTATTGCAATAAAAGTTTTATCCCAAGTAAGTTTTATAATTTATATTTGTAATTTTAATTTTAATTAATAATTTTGTTTAGTTAATTTTTGTAACTCTTAACTATTTATTAATTTAATTTGGTCTTAATAGGTTGCTAGTTCATCCTCTTCTGAGAGGAATTGGAGCACATACTCCTTCATCCACTCAATAAAACGCAATAGGCCACATTCAAAAAAGGCTGAGGACTTGGTGTATGTGCATTCAAACTTGCGCCTCCTTACACACAAACATAGTTCCTACAAAGAAGGAGACACAAGGAGGTGGGATATTGAGCCAGAGCAGCTTGACTTGGATGCTTCCACAAGTCACTTAGCTGCACTTGATATTGATAATGACTGTCAGCCTGAAGCAACTACTGAGCATGAGAGTGGTAGTGTCAGTGCTAGTGTTGGTGCTAGTGGCAGTGCTAGTGTTGGTGCCACTAATGCTCTTTGTGGTTCTACACAAAATGTAGCATCTAATGTTGCTAATGATGCTTCTTTTTTTGATGACCCATATGATTCAGATTGACATTGTAAACACTTGACATTTTTATGTTTGAAGTTTGAACTTTAATTTATAATTCTATATCATGACATTTTACTTTTGAGTATAAAGTGGTGGTGTATTTTTGCTATGTTATTTGACTATTAATATGGTGGTGTATTTTGAACTTAAATACTGCTGCAAATATGTATATATTTCTGATTTTTATATGTTTTTGTATTACCGAACCCAAACCCAAAAAAAAAATTTCCCGAACCGGCGAACCAGGTTCTCGAACCCGAACCCAAAACCAAACCGGAACCCAAAACCGAACTGGTAACTTAGCTTAAGCATCAGTTACAAATTAGTTATGGGCTGGGAGACTATAAAGGCAATGTTTTCAAATGTAAAGGGGACTTTTTCAGGGAAAATTTTAGAGTACTTTTTGAAAGACTTTTGGTCTGATACTTGGTACAAAAGGGTTTTTGAAATTGTACAATTTCATAAAGTTAATGAAGATTGTGTATGGTTTGTGCGTTCTAATTGCATTTTTGAGTTATCATTACTAATTTTTCATATGTCAAATTGGTAATCTCTTTTGTCTTCATAGAAACTATTGGTCATCAATTGAAGCATTTACAAAGCTATGCAATATGTTTAAGGAAATGCAGTTATAATCTTTGTGTCTCGATTTAAATGCTACTTATGTAAGCCTATCTCTACGTATGTAGAGATTGGTGCCCTTTTCTTCCCATATTGTCCCAGTATTATATATATTGTTACGAAATCCATCATATAAGTTCAAGAAAGTAGGTTCTAGCCATTGTGGTGAAACCTCTTGTAATTTGTCACAAGATTGTGAAATCCCAATTGGTATTTGTGTGTTTACAACTAGGATTTCTGTAAGTTATTTTCATCTATCTTTACCATTAGTTTTTCCATTTGAACTTTCGATATTTTTGGAAAATACCACAAAAACCCTAAATTTGATCATACAAGAGAGCTGCCCCTCTCAAACGCAGAGGAAAATCATAATTCCATAGCAATCTCTCCAATTGTTGGTACGATTTCATTGCTCTTCGTGCAAACAGGGTTATTCTTGGAGATAATATCGCAATGAAAATTTGTTCACCAACACTACCATATCCATTCTCATGAAAAACTCACCTCCTTTCTCAGGAATCTTAAAAAGGTTAAACTTTAAGGGTTTAGATTTTCTTTGCTCAAGTACAACCATACTTCCTCCCCAACTATAGAACTTATGCCAAGTCCAATGCTAATGTAAGGAAGATCATCCTTTTTTAAACTCTTCACAAAGTCTTTTACCTTATTGGCCTCAAATTTGATGAACATGATAGTATGGATCTTAGCCAAACTATGCTCTTTAAAAGCTCTTTCTACAAAATCAATCTTTCTTCTCAATTCATTTGCTTCCCTTATTTTTCCCTTTCCCTTTTTCCATGTTTCTATAACATTATTTAACTACCCAAGCATCTCAATAGCAACTAACCGCAGTGAAAACTGCCCATATTGGTGCCTTGACAACCACTAGATATTTTGTTTTGACCTTGGACATCTTTGACTCTCCTTTGAAGTCACAATTTCTTTCACATATTTTTCCCAATCCTCTATTATCGCATCTTTAGCATATTGACTAAAAGATTTCACTACTTACATTGAATTTTGTCATTTCCTCTTCCTTGACACAATTCATTGGCCAATCCCAAGCCAAGCCAACCAAACTAAGGCCTGAGGACTGCGACCTAAGTACAAAGTGAGTTTGCTCAAACTTGCCAAGTCTAACAATCTCACCAAACTCAACAAGACCCAATGGGTAGACTCAGCCAAGAAAATGATTAAACATAAAAGCATGAAAGTCAAGCAATTTTTTATGGGTTTGGAGAACTTTCTAAGGACAGCTAAAAGCAATAAAATTATGAAAAATGGCATGTGCACGAAGGTTTGTGTGGTCTTAAAGGCTTTAATTTGGGCTTGGTAGCAAGGGCTCCACCCCTCAACCCCACTCTGTATCACATCAAGGAGTGCAAGGCGTGCTACCTCTAAACCTTGCTTGAGGCACTACCCCAAGACACCCACAAAGAGCATTGCCCCTATTGGGTCCCAAAACCGTTGCTCCACTTCCTAGAATCAAATCCCACTCACAAGGCCAGGGTTGTCATGAGGTGGGTGAAAGTGGTTCATTAACAGAATTACAGAACAATGGAGGGTTTAAGGTCAACTCTACGAGAGTGAGTTTTATCTCCTACACTTTGAGCTCAATTTAGACTCAAGGGGGTATTCCAAGAGGTTGGATTATAAAACAAGCAAATGAAACTACTAGGTAAACCCATATTCTAAGAGGTTGGATTATAAAACAAGCAAATGAAACTACTAGTTAAACCCAAACTGTTGATTCAAGTGCAATGTGGGAGTGAGTTGCATGATTCACAAAAATTGATATGTACTAATCCCTTTATGCAATGATATCATGAACCATAAAAAAGAAAAGTGTTCAATGATTTGTTTTGATGTGTATGACAGAAACAAATACAAAGAGACCGGTGCATATCCAAGGGCAATAGAGTCATAGCTAATAAGGAGAGATGGCAAGAGAAAATAACAAACAGGAAATGATCTACACATTAAGATGCATCAACTTAGATTATTGTTAGCTTCATCTACTTAGTTATCCATCAATGAATTGTTCAATCTATATGCAAACACAAAAAGAGTTGTTACAAGACATGCAACAAGTTTAGAAACTTGTCATATTCCTCTAATAGTGTTTACATTCACAACAGCAAAATTGTTGAAGAAAACATTCTAAAATTAGTACACTGTTTGAATTTTCCCATACATTAATGGAGACATAAAACTGAACAATGATATTCCAACACGCTTTCAACAGTCTGACAATATCTTTGCCTCCTTACCACTACTCTCAATCGATTTTTTGTGTATATCTACTCTTTTGGATTATTCTTTTGCTATTCTCTGTATCCCAATATTGTCCAATAATGAGGGGGAAAAACCCAATAAAAATACTCAACCAGCAAAACCCTAAATCATGATACTAGAGCAATGTCGAAATGCACAGTCGATGTTGATTTCCACCCAAAATGGGCGTTGCAGATTGGAGGACCAAAGCATTTACTTCTAGTGGTTGGGCAAAACGACAACATGAATAATCATCCCACACTTTAACAGTCCACTAAACAATGTCATTAAAAATCATGAACCCCTAACGAAGGCGCAGAAGAGACGTATAAGCATCCATCCATCACATACCCACTCAACACCTATCAATCGGGCTTGAAGAAGATCATAGAAAAATGAAATGCCCCAACAAGACAATCCTCTGTTAGGCATCAAGCATTGAGCATCCAACAAAACGCTTACTTTTCAAACTTCGAGCATCGAGCTTTCGACATGAAACATGCCAAGGAGGGATGAAGGGAAAGCCGAAAGTTAGACTCTGGACGGACTTAGAAGAATTTTGAATGAAAAGGCGAAGAGAAGCATCGAGGGTAGGAGATCGGGGATGGAAGGGAGAAATAGAAGAATAGGAGAGAACACAAAGGCCCGACAACTCGATAGCTCAATACTTAAGACACATCTGCAAGGAAATAAGGCGGGGCATTAGGGCCAACAGGAAAAGCATGCCAACATGAATAACACCAAAACCCAACGGGCTCGACAAAAAGACATAGCCAGTTTTACATTCTACAACTTGGGTTTTCGACTAAGGCACAAACATAGGGGCCAAATACAACATCTAAGGCAAGATAAAAGGAACAAAATGACCCATTCAAATTCTATCTGATCAGTTATCCACAATGGGTCACATATTACAAAAACACACAAAAGGAAGGGACTCAAGCAAAAATGATATTGCAGATTTATGTCGCAACAACCCCCAAACCCCCACTCTAGTTTTAATTTTTTTAAAGAAAAAAAAAAATTGGCCATGTTGGATGCAAGAGAACCATTTTTTTAGTATTTCAAATTTTTCCCAATTAAATTTTTAGTAGTTGGATTACATTTATACTTCTAGTTTGCTGAGTCAAAGCCTATCCTAAGCTATGCTCCTATGACTATTGTAGCATTTGAAGACTTGTCTAAGATACAAGCACATGACCTCACATAGCACAGCAATGTTGGGTTGAGGGATACAAGCTCCTTTCTACCATAGTTCATAACTCCATGTTGTGAATTTTGTTTTTCATGCCACGGATATCATGATCCATGAATTTTGTATACCTAAAATGTTGGGTTGAGGGATACAAGCTCCTTTCTACCATAGTTCATGACTCCATGTTGTGAATTTTGTTTTTCATGCCATGGATATCATGATCCATGAATTTTGTACACCTAAAACACTTGACAATATTTATAATGAGGTTGATTTATGTCCCATTTATCCCATATTATAAGGCTTTTTTGTATACCATATTGACCATCGTTGTGCTCCATTTTCATATCATATCACAACCATTTTAATATTTTCATTGCATACGATTAATTAAAAATAAGGGATAGTTAATTAAGTCTTTATATGTAAAGGAAAATAAATATTTGATTGTATTTAATAATTGTATTTAATAATAATTGTTGTCATTGTGCAGCTATAGCTACTACTAATAGTCTATGTATTCCAAGGATGCATCCCCGACCGAAAATGTCTCGAGGACACGAATACACCTTGGAAAATTCCCCAAGCCATCCCCAAAATCCACAAAAAAATTTGGAAATGTCCCTACTGCCTAGCCACTTTCCAATTGTGTTTTTTAAACACAAAAATATTAAAAAATAAAGGGGCATGCACCCCTTTGCATAAAACCTAAACCTAAAAACAACATTATAACATTCAAAACAAAAAAATAGCTCATTTGTGTCATTATGCAAATTGCGAAGAGTTGACAAAGGAGTACAACTATGAGAAACCAAGTGAAAGAAGGAAAGAGAAGTGAGCAAAGGGCAAAAGAAGACCAAGACTCCATCATTTAAGGTAAATTCATTATTTTTTTACTTTTTTACAAATTTTGCATTTTTTTTTGTTTTTGTTATAATTTCAAATACTTAGGAGGGTTTTTTTGTTTATTTTGTTCTATATTTGCACTTGCAGCTATCATTTACATTTCAACCAAAAAAAAAAAACAATGAGCACTAGCAATAGTGATGATAGTGAGGGTCAAGAAATTGAAATTGAACAAACATGTCATGGAAGTTCTTCAAGGAGTGTGAGTGTTTCAGGGACACCTAGTTCAGAATATCCATTTCAATGCCCATTTAACCCAAAAAAACCTCTTTTACAATTTGCAACAGTCATAGACACTAAGAAAAAAAAAAAATCAAAGGGGATAGAGTATGGTTGTCAGGGCAGCTACACAAGAGTTTACTCACATCTTTTAGGCATACCTCATTAAGGAAATCACAGTTGAAGGAAAAAGTGTCAAACAAAAAAATCCTCAACGATGATTGGTGCTCCATAATGAGGTAAGAGATTGTTTTTATTTTTTAATGAATTGCTGATTTTTAATATTAAATTTTTTATTTTATTATTAACTAATTCATTGCTGATTTTAGTAATTAAGTATTATACTTATGGTTTTCATTTTATTATTGATATTAAATTTATAAATTGCTGCTTTTATTATTAAATTTCTGATTTTATCATTTTTATTGTTTCTAAGTTTTTTAATTTCTAACTTGTAAATTTACTAAATTATTTTCGTTCTTTGTAAATATATTTGCTCCATTATCTCACCTATTGTGCTAGTCATAAGATATGCTCATACAGACTCTCTTAGCCTTAGAGAGATTTATGAGACATTTGACAACATGCTTGGACAAATGAAGCAAGCAATTCATAGCAAGGACACTAATTTGGGATTTTATGAGGAGCACATTAGGCCCATTGTGACACGGCAGTGGGACACTATGAACACCCCACTACATATGACTGCCTACACTCTAAATCCCAAATGGTATGCAACAAGACCTTGGAGAGTACCTCCATCTGATGATGAAGAGGTGAAAGAATGCTTCCTGGAGGCCCTTGTGAAAATGTATACTAAGGAGGAATCTAGCAAACTTAGAGCACAGTTGCTAGCTTTTGTGAGTCTTTGTGGCCCAACATTCAATAGACCAAAGGCGAGGATGGATAGAGCTACATTAGCTAAAACCAACTCCACTAGATGGTGGACATGGCATGGCAAGGATGCACCAAACACCTAAGTATCGTCAAACTCCAGCCGCACGTTGAGATATTGATCCTAAAGATATTACACAAGTTGATGATGCGGAGGCACATGATGTATTGCTTGACGTTCCATTGGATTAGGATGAGACAACCTCTCATAGTGATAGTGACTCCAACTCCGATTTTGATGTAGTGTTAGGGAATGTTGATTAGGGACAGTTGCACATTTCTATATTTTTGTCATTTTGTAGTTGAAACTTACAGCCTTTGGGAAATTTGATGTAATTTTTATAGAATATCAATGCACATTGTCGATGAATGCAATTAAATTTTGTTAAAACTTCATTTGTTTGTCATTTTCTATGACAAAAATATTTATTGAACTCTAATATTATGTGTTAAGGTTTATGATATATATGAAATGGTAATTGATTGTATTAAACAAAGGAGAGGAATACTCCTTAAATAAGAAATTACAAAATGATTTTTCTAAATCAAAAACAATCGATACCTAAAGAAATAAAAGAAAGTTGCTAAAAATAACTAAAAGCAAACTAAACGACTATGATGACCATTATAAGCTAAATAACTCCCTTAATGGTCATTCTACTAACTACACCAAGTTTGCCCCTAAATTTTACAAATTTGTCCGGACTGAGGGACTTGGTGAGAATGTATACAGTCCAATCCTCAATTGGAACATACTACAACATCATTGATCCATCTTCAACAAGTTGTCATGTGAAGTGACAATGAAGCTCTACATGTTTTGTGCGATCGTGGAAGACTGGATTTTTGGCAAGCTTTAGCACCCCTCGGTTGTCACAAAACAAGGGTGAAGGCCTTGCTTGAGACATTTTCATGTCAGAAAGCATCCTTCGAAGCCATACTGCCTCACATGTTGCTTTAATAGTTCCCCGATACTTTGTTTCTATCGAGGAAAGAACTATTGCCTAGTGCTTCTTGTCAGTCCATGTGACTACCCCTGTACCAAGATTGAAAACATATCCAAAAGTAGACTTCCTATCATCAAAAGAACCTGCCCAATCTGAATCTATAAAACCAACCAGCCTCAAATCTTTGCTTCTGCTATACGGAATACCAAAGTCAGATGTCCCTTTCACATATCTCAGTACTCGCTTTGTTGCAACCCAATATTCAACCTTAGGGGAAGTCATGAAACAAGAGATGTAGATCACAGCATAATTTAGATTAGGTCTAGTGATTGTAAGATGAGGCTGCCAACTAGTTGCCTGAAAGCTGACTCATTAACCACAGGTGAATCTGATTTGGCTGAAAGTTTCAACCTTTTCTCCATGGGTGTGGATGAGATTTTTCAATCTGTCATCCTGAACTTTTCTAGCAAACTCCTAGCATTTTTAGACTAGTTGCCTGAAAGCTGACTCATTAACCACAGGTGAATCTGATTTGGCTGAAAGTTTCAACCTTTTCTCCATGGGTGTGGATGAGATTTTTCAATCTGTCATCCTGAACTTTTCTAGCAAACTCCTAGCATTTTTAGATTAAGAAATGAAAATACTGCCACCTGCTTGCCAAACTTCTACACCAAGACAATAGTGCAAAAGACCCAAATTTTTCATATCAAACACCTAACACATTCAACTTGATTTGCTCAAGCAAATGACCCCACTACCAATAATGATGATATCATCCACATAGATGACAAGAAGAATGATATCACTACCAGTGCTCTTGACATATAAATTGGCATTTGAGGAACTCCTTTGAAAACCCTATGCAACCAAATACTTGTCAATCTTCAAGTACCATGCCCTAGGAGCCTGCTTTAGGCCATAAAGAGCCTTCACCAACCGGCATACTTGGTGCTCTTTGGCTGCAACCTTGAAACCGAGAGGCTACGACATGTAGAACTCTTCCTCCAAATCTCCATTGAGGAAGGCACTCTTCACGTCCATTTGATGGACCTTTTAGCCAAGTTGTGTTGTAGTGGCTAGGACAAGTCGGATGGTGCTCATCTTTGATGTAGGTGCAAAGGTCTCCTCGTAGTCAACGCCTTCTCGCTATGACAACCCTTTAGCCACCAACCAAGCTTTGTATTTATCAAGTGTTCCATCGGCTTTGTATTTCACTTTGCAACCAATGGGTTTCTTCCCTAGTGGAAGATTTGATAGAACCCAAGTATTGATCTTCAAAAGGCTATGATGTTCAGATTCCATAGCCTTTTCCCATTCAAGTTTACCTTTCTCCTCTGAGTAGTCCTAGGGCTTAAACATTCTGAATGTTGGCCATAAGAGAAAAACTCGCTATATTTTGCTTGCTCTTGCCTCTAGATGATCTACCCTCAACAAGTTCATCATCTCAAACATCACCAATAAGCTTCTCCCACCACTTAGGCCGGAGAGTAGATGCATCTTCTTCCAAATCAGGATGATCATCATGACTTGGTTTGCCTAGAATGAAATCATTTGGATGCTGGTCTAGGTTGTCTTGAGGGAAATCTACTGGGATAGGGTCATGCCTTGGAGATTCCACAAGTGCAGAATCATCAGAATCCCTCCCTTCAGGTAGAGCTAATGGAAGCCTAACACCCAAATCTTTAGTCTTCAGAGGCTAATCCTCAGGACTCTTGATGGGAGGAGAGGGTTGAAAGGGCTCACCTTCTTCATCAAAAATATCTCTGCTAAATGTTAGACGATCAGTGTCCACATCAATCAACCTATAGGCCTTATGATTGTCATTGTATCCTATAAGCATCAACTTTTGGCTTTTGGTATCCAGCTTGGTCCTCTTTGCATTTGGAATCCAAACATATGCAGTAGAACCAAAAAATTTGAGATGACTGATTGACCATGCTTCCTTTGGGGTCATCTTCTTGACAGCCTGTGTGGAGACCTGTTAAGAAGGTATTCGGCAGTATACACTGCTTCAACCCAAAATTTCTTTGAAACATTTATGTTTTCCAGCATACAACAATCCATTTCCGTAATAGTACGGTTTCTCCACTCAACAATACATTCTACTCAGGGGTATAGGGTGTGGTAAGCTAATGCTTGATACCATGTTTAGCACAAAAGTTGGTGAATTCGTTGGCACATAACTCACCCCCATTATCTAACCTACAAGTGATGATTGGACATCCAAACTCTTTTTCAACTAATGCCTTAAACTTCTAGAATTCATTAAACACATCTAATTTTGCTTTGAGAAAAAACACCCACATTTTCCTATCGAAATCATCAACAAATAACAGAAAATACGTAACACTAGTGATCGATGCAATATTCATTGGTCCACAAACATCTGCATGAACTAGTTGAAGGACCAAGGACCTTGGATGCTCTCCAAGCTCGTCCGTTGTAAATGGAGTTCGATGTTGCTTCCCTGCCTGGCAAGCTCCGCATACACCATGTGTTTGTTGTTGAATCTCAGGTATGCCTTCTACCAAAATCTCTTGAGCCAACTGAGAGAGGTATGCTAGGTTGAGATGCCCATACCATTAATGCCAGAGTGCTAATGGATGAACTCTTCACAGCCATTGCATGCTCCTAACTCTCTCCTGTATCAACCATCCTATACAAGCCATGATCCTTGAGCCCAACTGTAACCGTTTTCTTGGACTCCAAGTCGACAATGTGGCGCCAGTGTGAACTGAAGATGATATCCAACTTTAGACAGTGTCACATAATCTAACTCATAGAGAGCAAATTGAGCTCCATGCCCGGAACATAGTAAACATTAAGAACTATGAGATTTCTCCCACCAAATGTAATTTGAACGTTGCCTTTGCCGACAACTGTATACTCTTCACCACCACCAAAGATGACATTATTAGAGCAAGCCTTATACTCCGTGAACCAATCTCTCCCGTGTAAAATGCCAAGATGCCCCAGAAACAATATACCACGCTAAAGATTTGGCATAATCTACTAGTCTTTTGGCCATGAATGCATATAAGGCAAACTCCTACTCAAAATGCTTTGCAACATGAGCATTCTACTGAGACCCTCCCTAGCTGGATTTCTAATCAACCAACCGCTTCCTACAATGTTTCATGTGGCCAAGCTTACCACAATAGTGACATGTGATAGTCTTCTTGGAGCTATCCTCAAATTTGCCTTGTCCTTTCTACTAAGAGGACTTGCCTTTTCCTTTGTCTTTGGCAGTAAAAGCTTGTTCCACACTGGGTGTGTCATTGTTGTTCCCAACTGCTTCTTCCACCTGTCCTACTACAAGAGCTTGTTGCACAAATCATCAAACGTGAGGTCAACATTGGTGGAGGTAATGTCGAGGGTTTCAATGAAGTGCTCATAGGATCGTGGTAAGTTTTTCAACGTGATAACCACCATATCCTTCCATCTTTCAACCAATGGTCTCCAATTGATCACGAATGTCTTTGATCTTCATGAGATGATCATGCAAAGACATCTTATCATCCATCATAATGGAGAACAACATATTTTTAAGGAAGAATGCTCTGCCCTTGTCTAATGTCTCATGCAAATTCTTCAAGTGTGTCCAAATCTCTGCAGCAGTTTTGCTAGATGGTACTTCTGGAAGCATCTCATCGGTGAGAGATAACTTGAGAAGCATAACCACCTCTCAATTACTTCCCATCAAATTTGTCCTGGTCTTTTCCCGCAATTGTGGGACATGTTTCTGTACCCAGAACAATCGAATCTAGACACCAATACTCAAAAATGGTGAGCATCCTCTGCTTCCAAGTATTGTAATTTTTACCGTTGTGGCTGCTTTCCAACATGATGTTGGTCAAAGACGCCATCCCTCCTATTTTCCAAAGGCACAAAAAAACAAGGTCAAAAGTCAACAACAGGCTGCAATTTTTATTGCAAAAAAAATTGATTTTTTTGTCAAAAACCAATCAAACCCTAGGTGATCAGCTGGCACGAATCCTGAGGCGATCAACTAGCACAAATCCCATAAATTTTTTAAAACGGGTCAAAAATCAGGGAGATGAAAACCCACGATTTTATCCAAAAATCTACAAAATTTCAACTAGAGTGTAAAACCCTAAGCGCCAGGAGGGCTTGAAAATCGTCAAAAAATCTTTCTTCAAAAATCACTCATGGCCTACAAAAAAAACAAGGCCTAATAAAACCAATTGTGCCTTAAACCCGTCGCAATTTTTTCTTGCAAAAAATTTGCAAACTCGTCATGCACCGAACACAGTCGTCAAACACAAGTCACAATTCTTCCAAAAAAATGGTGAGGATTCTGCAGAACAAGCACACAAATTTTTTTCAAAAAACCCACACGATTTGAAGGCACGAAATCGCGTGTGTAGGAAACAAACGACAAATGTTGAAAATGCAAGTCGCATGCCCAAACACTGCAACAAAATCGTAAACACTGCCACAAAATCGTGTGCAGAAAAAGATGTCGACGCGATTTTTTTAAATAGCAAAAATCCTCGCAATTCTTAATGACTCAAAAACCTACGATTTGCAAAAAGAAAACCCATGAAATTGAACCAGCGATTTGCAAAAAGAAAACCCACGAAATCAAACCCGCAATTTGCAAAAAGAAAACCCACGAAATACCAAGTCGCGCGATTTTCACAGCAAAAACCCATGATTTTTATTAAAAATTCGAGCAAAAAACTTCTAAAATAAATTCCAAAATCTTTAGATAAAAAAGCCACGAATTTTATCACAAAAAATTTCCAAAAAATTGCCTTTGCTCTAATACCATGAAACAGTAATTGATTGTATTAAACAAAGGAGAGGAATACTCCTTAAACAAGAAATTACAAAACGATGCTTCTAAATCAGAAACAATCGATAACTAAAGAAATAAAATAAAAGTTGCTAAAACTAAATGAAAGCAAACTAAACGACTAAGATGACCACTATAAGCTAAATATCAAAATATTACTTTAATAGTATATGATGATTGCCTCATCAATGCTATCATATGATAATATGAATTTTTCTATATTTTTTAAATTTTCTCTATTTTTTAATAATTGTTCCCTGTCATTCCTAAAAAATGGCCTCCCCTCCCATCCCTGTCCTATAATGTCCCCATCCAGTTAGACATTCTTACATCAGCATGATTAGCCTATCAGTGGCCCTCGTAGGCTAATAGGGCATGGATAGAGGGTCCTCTCGGCAGTTACCTAGGTGTTGGTTGGCTCATTGGATGCTAGGATAATTATTTCTTTGAACATTTGGGATATTGGATAACACATCAAACACACTGTTGGATAACATATTGTGTTACATTTTTATATTTGCACTTTATGAGTTATAATTTTATATTATAATAAAGTGTAAATATAATATAATTTTATATTGTTATTTTGGGAAGATTCTAGAAGAAGCCGACCCCTTGAGGGAAAAAGAATAAATAGATGGTGTTGGCTTGCTTCTCAACATCTAGTATATGACATTTGCATTTTATGAGCACTTGTGGAGCCAGGGGTTTCTGCAGTATATCAGCATTGTCTTTGGGAATGAAAACTCCCATTGATAGCATAACTGAGGAAGTGAAATATCTTCCGAAGGGTTGCAATTGTGGAGGTGATATTTCAGTCATCTCAGCTGGGCAAAACTAGTGGCCAAAGG
Source organism: Sequoia sempervirens (assembly GCA_007258455.2). NCBI lineage: Eukaryota > Viridiplantae > Streptophyta > Pinopsida > Cupressales > Cupressaceae > Sequoia > Sequoia sempervirens. Next base: position 13,457,037 of record VDFB02353493.1, on the reverse strand, counting down.
CCAATTTTGCATAAATCGATTTGGTGATTGTTGGAGTCAACTTTGGTATTGAGATTGTCATCTATTCTTGGCATCTTGAAGGACGGCTTTGCATTGGAGAAGATCTGATTTTAACAGCAGCAAGCTGGAAGTGATTTTGCAGTCTAAAGGGACACCATTGAGAAGTGCAATTTTACTTGTGGGAGCTTGACCTTGCATCGATTCTTCCCTTAACTTAGGCGCACACTTCCTTGGGCCATGGCAATGACTTTTGGGACATGAGAAGGTTTGAATCAGTTGGAGATCATTTTATTTTGCACTTGCTGATCAGAACAGGGGCGGCTAGCTTGGAGGTTCGGTTTGGCTTGAGGTGTGGACTTTTTGCTTGGCCCTTGATTGCTTCATCGACTATCCTCAAGGGCGCCTTCATTCAATCAGGTTCCTCTATTGTTAGTTCATGAAATCATTGAATATAGGGAAAGTTAGCGTTGCAGCTGTAGGTGTGCATTATACCAGTATTATCATATTTTAAAATCAATGTAAATGCCAAGAGTCTTGGCTAAATTGTATGAACATTGTATTGGACATTGTATTGCAATCAAGGAGATCTAAGTTGTTGGTTATTTATAGTTGTCATTGAGCATTTAAATATCATTTGTACTCAGCTTAATAATATGCATGCCAAGTGTTTGACAAAATGTCAATTGGCTGTAGATGCATTTTCTTCATGTAGTTTCTCATTTATTTGCATTTGAAAATACAAAAAAAGTGATTGCATTGCATCTAGATATTAGCATAGACATTGTAGAAGTCTTTTCCAAGCCTTCAACTTCAAACCAGCAAACAAGAACATTGCACACCAATTGTTTGACAAAATTATAAAGGCAGAAAATTGAAGAATTGAGGTCAGTTTGAGCTAGGCTCATTACACGTCCCCAAAATGTGTCCCCCTATCCCCCATCATCCAAGTCCCAAAAACTCGAGGTAACATAGCTAAGAATAGCTCCTAAAGCCAAGCAAGGGAGCTGCAAATATGGGTAGTAAATAAATAAATTAAAATTGTCATATTCACGTGGTTATTACTCAAGCCAATAATCTACAATCGGTTAAATGCTTTAAGGATTTGTTTTGTCCTCTCTTTTTGTGAAGGTCATGACTTACCAAACTAGGCCATATCCAACAAATAATTGTTTCCATGATAATCTCAGTTGTAAAACAATTTTGTGGAGAGGAGTGATTTTAGGGAGTTTATGCAAAAGTTAGTAAAACTGTTATACGCCTTATAATGTTGTAAGAAATGGCATGGAAAAAATAGTGCAAAAGGGAATAGCACAAAAAATAAAGCAATGTAATAATTCTCTAAAAAAGTATAGTAATATAGTTCATTCTTACATGGATAGAGAGGAGGGCCCACTCTCAAAAAGCGTTGGCAATGATCTCGTATATTTGTATTCATTTTGTCATGTGACTTCAATTTGTATTGTTGTTATAATGTTTGAGATTAAAAAAACGTAGAAAGGAAAAATTATTTCCATTTTTTATTATTTAGCAATAAGTTAGTAATTATTATTTCTTGTTGCATTTTGTTTCCTCATTAAATCTTTTTTAGCATTTCTCCTACAACAAGCTACAGTTCTTGTCACTTGTGTATAGTTTCTATAGCAATACAGTTGACAATCCCTATAGCAATATTGTTTACGATAATTCAGTTGACAATCCCTATAGCAATATTGTTTACAATTCCCATAGAAGCCTATACAGTTTTTGTTCTATAGCAATATTATTGATAGTCCCTATAGCGATATTTAGAATTCCTGAAATAGTTTTGAAGGAATGATTTTGCTTTAATTTTTAGAATAGCTACATTTCATTCATACTCACCTCAACCTATAGTGCTGACACATGTAGCCACAATGCCTATAGTTTTGAAGGAATGATTTTGCTTTAATTTTTAGAATAGCTACATTTCATTCATACTCACCTCAACCTATAGTGCTGACACATGTAGCCACAATGCCTTTCGTAAGTTTATGCTCCCGGATTGACACAAGGATCAAATTGAAATCCTATTTCTTAAACATTAAATATATTTTATTAGCTATCTCAATTTTGGTCGATCAATCTATATATTTAAAATGTTGTTTCCTTCAATTAAAATTTGTTCTTATACTTGTGATTGATGTATACTTGTGTATGTGATCAAAATAGCTTCTATTTGATTAGTCTATTGTATATTTAAAGTTATTTATTTAATGGTGCATGATAAAAGTTTCAAATCCTTAAAATCTCTACTTTGTTAACTCTTAGTTGAGTCTAAGCACCAAGCTTAAGGGTGCATGATAAAAGTTTCAAATCCTTAAAATCTCTACTTTGTTAACTCTTAGTTGAGTCTAAGCACCAAGCTAGACAGCTCAAAATCAACTTGTCGAGTTTGAGCCAAGTCTGAGTCTCGTAATGCTATGGATGAATGTTTAATTTCATATTCTCTCCTCCTCAATGGTGACTATCTTAATTTTTTTATTTTTATATCCCATCCAAAAAGTGGGTTATCCAATCACTACCATTCTATGTTTTCAATTTTTCCTTTTCCAATTCTACAACTTTTCTCCAATTAGGAGATGACACCTCTCTACTAAATGTAAACCTATGATTGAGATGATTGTCCCAACTTGCCCCAAGGAAAGGAATTTGGGTCTAAAAAATACAATGTAGAAAGTAAGAGGAATGGGAGTAAAGACAATAATTGATTAGAGAAAACTAGGAATTTGGGTCTGAAAAATACAATGTAGAAAGTAGGAGGAATGGGAGTAAAGACAATAATTGATTAGAGAAAACTAGGAATTCCAGGGTAAAGTTGTTGGGAAGTCTAGGATACATGATATAAATTAGTTCCCATCAACAAGCTAGTCAATGTCCTTTTGGAAGTCAAGGATACATGATATGAATTAGTTCCCATCAACAAGCTAGTCAATGTCTTTGTTCTGATCGTAACCTGTGTAAACCCCTATGTCACTATTGTTGCCACTACCACAACCTCTAGCATAACATTAGTATTTGTTACTAACCTTTAGTGAGCTATTGTAAGGAGAGGACTATGAAGGTAATTGCAATAGGTTCATCAAGTACCAAAAAGTAAAATCTCAGGTAGTTGCAATTCCAACTGAGGTGTAATAATCATTAGTAATAGAGAAGTTGAACCTTGATCTATAGATGGTGGTGCCATTAATGTAGTTAGAGAGGTATCTCAGAGATAAGATGAGAAGCCGTTTGTAATGTAAGAAATTTGAATTTGGCAAAAGGAAGACTAAGTTCCTTTGAGAGTAAACTTCACTACATACACTCAAATTAAATTAACTAACTAAAATGCTTGAAGGGAAATAAACTAGTGAAAATATACAAAAACAAAAAAGTAAATAAAATGCAATATCTACAAAAATGGGAAGTGTTGATGATAAGGAACTTACGATTTAAATATATAAGTCTCAGCCAAGGACGCCAACGTGTCGCACAAACATCCTCGTATCATGTTGTTGTTCGACACAGACGCAAGCAACAAGTCCCAAAATGCACAATTTGAACCCCAAAATTTTCTTAATCTGCAACCACAGCAAGACAAGAAAATTGTTGGGGGTTGTTCGAGGGCTTGCCTCAATCAAACCCCTACTTTGGTGTTTCCACCTCCACAGCAGCCAAGATAGATAGAGAGATAGATAGATAGATAAAAAGATAAATAGATAGATAAAATGATAAATGATTTAATAAGGGATGTGATAAATCACCAAGATGCTCAAAGATGCACGATAAAATGAATGATATTACCTGCAAGGCTTGAGGAAGCCCAAGGGAGAAAAGGAGAGATAAAAGAATGTTGTAAAATAGCTTGAGAGAGTGTTGTAGCAAGGTTGTAGCAAGTCGTAGAGAGTTATGTGAGCTTGAGAGTGCAAGAGAGCAAAGAGAGAGAGCGAGAGAGCCAAGAGAGTTTCCAAAGGAAAGATTAGATTCAAAAAATGAGAAGAGGGAAGACTAAGGCGTTGTCGAGCCGTTACGAATCGTTATGAGTCGTTTCCATTAACTTAAAAGGTGACAAGTGGAAAGACACTCAGAAATGGCCTTTGAATGACAAATTGTTGTGAGACGCTAGCGCTACGTGCAAACATCTATGCTAGGCGCTAGTGAGTGTCCAAACAATTTACACTTGAAAACAATAGGAGACAAGAACATAAATTAAACGCCAAAATGACACAAAAAGGCGACTACTGAAAAGGAGGCCTGAGCACCTTGAGAGGGAAAAAGGTTGATGCAAGGGCTGAAATGAACTTACACACGCACTAAGGGAATGGATACCAAAGTGGGCATAAAACATACTATGAAATTGCAAGGGTATGCAATTTACAACACTACACCTTCTATCTAGCAATTACTTCCTTGTACTTTTGTGCATCCTTGTAAATAGTTAGTCCTTAAGTTCCTTATAATGGCACTCCAATCATCCCAGCAAAAAAAAATTGGCGGAAATTTTGACAAACCAAAAGTATGATTTTTTCAAAAAATCAAATTATCAAAAAATATAGAGTAACATACAAAAAAAAACCTACAATTTTTTAATTTGAAGGCATCTTAATAGCATAAATATATAGAGAGAAAATAAAAATGATTGCAAGGATCTAGGGTGGGAGTCCCTAGCATGGTCAAGGGGCAATGCCCTTCATGGGGGGTCTAGGGATAGTGCCCCTCATGAGGGTCCAAGCGCAACACCCTAGCACATTCCCTATTGTGATACAAGGTGAGGTCAATGGGCAAAGGCTCTACTAGCAAGACCAAATTAAAGCCTTTGAAACCACACAAACCTTCAAGGGGCATGCCGTATTTCATATTTTTATTATTTTTAAGACTCCTCCAAATCTTTCAAAAAAGGCTTGACTTTCAGACTTTTAGATTTGAATGTTGTCAGTTTTTATTCCTTTTTAATTATTAATTGAATAACATTATTGTAATAAAATGATTACGACTTCCTTTTTAATTATTAATTGAATAACATTATTGTAATAAAATGATTACGACTTTTAATTATAATATTAAAAACAGGATTTTTCTTACTGTTGAACCTATAGACCCTATACTTTCTTCAACAATGCTACTTTTTCCTCTAAATTTATTTAGAGGATGATGTCTCTACGGGCATGGGTCTATCTTTTGCCTCCACCACACCCAAGCCCTATTGCATTTGGACATTAAAGCTTGCAATCCCTCCCCACTTGAGACATCTGCATAGATAGCATTCTTTTCTCTATTGTGGTTGGCCGAAGCTTGTGCTGCAAATGTAGAGCACTTGCCTCAAAGCACACCATCAAAGCAATAGCACTTGTATTTTCCCTGGACTTACTCCACCTCACCTTCGGGGGCAATTACAGGCTCATCTAGAAGCTTGAACTGCAAATGCAGAGCACTTGCCTCAAAGCACACCATTAAAGCACTAACACTTGTATTTTCCCCGGACCTACTCCATCTCACCTCCGGGGGCAATTGCAGGCTCATCTAAAACACAATTTGCAACTCCTCACCACCATGATCAGCCATAAAAGTACTAAAACCCCAATAAAATAATGTTTTTGTAAAACTTTGTTCCATCTCCAAAGTGCATTCCTTGGCCCTTCTACATGGATCATTTTTCTCCTATGCTAATCAAAGAAACCCCAATAAAATAATGTTTTTGTAAAACTTTGTTCCATCTCCAAAGCGCATTCCTTGGCCCTTCTACATGGATCATTTTTCTCCTATGCTAATCAAAGAAATGGCAACGTCAGATCCCTGTCACTATAGCCAAACCCTTCTCTTTCCATCTGATTTTACTGCGCCTGAAAAGCCTTCCTATGTTCTGAAGCCCTCAGAAGCATACTCGATGAGACAAAACCAGCAGTCATATGCTTCTAAGGCCCAAGGCCTAAAAAAAAGGCTCTGATACAATATAGGATAAATTAATGGGCATAAATAGCTAGGCAAATAGTACAACATTAAATTCTACTCATATCACGTGAATAATCAAATCCTAGAATAACCTAGTTGTAACTTATAACAAACTAACAATAATCCAACACAAACAACATGCTAAATACACAATAATATGTCTAATAACACTTGAATACTTTTTAATATATCTAACAAGAACTAAATCAAATTTTTGTACAAAATAATTAATCATTGCTATAGAAAAAAATTACTCTTTCCAATAAAACCAAACAAGCAAGAAGAAATCAATGCATACCCATTCCCAAAGCAGACAGCTCAACTTCATCATGCTGCTGCAGATATCTCTGCCAAAACAAAGTATTGAAGAGTTTGTGAAACATATGAGCCTCAAATTTTTTAACCATGTCAGCTTGCTTCAAATATTAGAAATTTAGAATCACTTCTAAAAGTTAGAAACTGAACTTAGCATGTATGATGGATCCAATTACATGTATGTACTTAGTAGAATAGATAGTTCCAAATGAATGTTTTAGTAAAACCAATATTATAATATCTAAAATCAGCTGAACAAAAACACATCCTTAGTTCTGGATTAGATATGTGAGAGGACAGTTAAATTAATAAAACTCCATTTATTGTCCCAAGTCAATCAATTAAATTAGAGATTAGAGGTTTAAGTTAGATTTCCTTGAGAACCTATCAAACTTTTTATTCTCATTAACTTATTGGCATCTAAAAGGAGACTGGCACCACGAGTTCAAGTCAATCAGCTAAAAGTTTTATTTGGATGTAAATTTACATATGAATTTGTGGTTATGTTGCCCAGAAATATACTTCTATGAAACCACTGTTGTATAAATAAGCTAAAACTATTCTTTAGAATATTTATCAAGTTTGGTGGAAATATTTGGCTGTTACCTAGAAAACCCCCAATGTGGAGGAAAAGCTAGTTTTGGTAGTGGCAATGTGCCCTAAGTGGTTTATTACTTTGCAAAGAGATATTATAGCAAGTGGGCAATCTTGCCTCCTACTTCTACTTATTTCTCCTACAAGAATAAAACATAAAATAATTCCCAACTTCAACTACCAATGATTTAAATCCTCACATACAAGCCTTATTTATAGATATTCCAATGCGCAATTGAGTTTTCTTGGGACTTGAGTAAAGATTAATAGTTTCTGGATGTTGAAACAATGTGTATACAGTTTGGATGAGTTTTAATGTCGATATGTTCGTGGACTAGCACACCATCATTGTAGTCTACATGAATGCACGCCCACACTATCATCTATGTCTAGTACAGTTTTATGCACTATCAAACATTTGTTCTTGTATCTGAAACATATTTCCGTATTACAAATATTTTTTAGGTCCTTCTAGATAAATCATAAGCTTAGACAAATGCTTAATCCAAGCCTTTTGGCCTTGTAGTGATCACCCTCCTCAACAGCATGGCTTGCCTCGAAAATTTTGTGGTGTAATCATGCATACTTTGCACACTACCTTGATTGTAATACAACCACTTTATCTTTTACTATCTTATGCCGAGTTGGATAAAAATTCCTAAAGAAAAAATCTTCAAAGTCTTCCCAATTATACACAATAGAACTTGTCTTCCCTTCTGAAGTAGCTAAGTACCTATCCCAGCATACAAGTGCATGACCAAATATTTTGAGATATGCGAAAAAATCTTATGTGCCCTATTTACATTATGTAAAATAAACCTCCATTTGCTTAATTAAAAAATCAAGAATTCAGTATTTACTTATCCATCAAAAGCTTTGATTTCAGTTTTAGTATCAACCTAAAGCTCAGCTGACAGTGAATGAGTGCCTATGGGCCCAAGCATAGTATAGATTCTGGTATAGTTGCCTGCTACTATATAGAGGCGCACTCTAGATTACTATCAATCAGCCAGTCCAACTCAATAACTATCTCCACATCCAGGCCCAATCAAATGAATAGAATTTCCTTCCAATGGCTCTTCCTTCAAGGAGGTCTTACTATCAAAATTGATTTCCTCATTATCTCTAATTACCAAACTTTATGGTTAAAGCTCTTACCAGTAAGCCATGGATGGCTGTTCTTGGGCCATTTTTCTTTCTTGTTGCATCATGTGCTCGTGTTGTTCACTTATCTATGTTTGATTATTAATTACTACTTCCATGTAGCCCTCCAAAGCACATACTCATGCATTCAAATCTTCCATTCTTACTTCTCAATCCAAATATGTTATGATACCAACTTGATTCATAATTTCTCAAATTCAAAGTGTAGAAATTACTAGGAAACAAAAGAACTGTTCTTCTACTAATGACAAAGCTTAAAGAGGAATTAATGTTGCTCAAAAAACAAAGAATTAAATTTTCGAAATGAAAAGAAGAAAAGAAAATTCACTCATGTTTTTGTCCAAGAGCACCCCCAAAGTGGAAAAGCCAGCTTGGTAGACGTAATTGCACATCTGTAATCACAAAAATTGCATACCTACAACTTCCTTCTTCTGTTTTTGCACTGATTTGAGTGTTCATTTTTACTAGTATGTTTTTAGTCCACTTTATACTTGTTTCTAGCATCCCCAATGATCACAACTGGAAAATGCAAACTTTTCAAATCATAAATAAACATCACAAACCACCTCCAAAAACCAAGGCCTTGTATTCTTAAGAAACCATATGTGCCCCTTACTACAATTGGTAGGACATTTATGCCCCTCTACCAACAGTTTTGTGGAAACTTTTCTTGCCCTATCCTTAACTACATTTTTCCATGCACAAACCATAAAATCTTAGTATAGGTCCATATTTAAGCCTACTTTTCCACTTTTTGCACATTAGACGATTCGGCAATAAGACATCCTTGTGCTTTCTCTCTCCATACCAAAGGCAAATTGTAAGTGAATTGTGGAGGCTTTGAGGCAGCAAAGCTATCATATCAAATCCGAATCTATAGGGTCTCCCCTGAGTCATCAAGTCATTGTCCTTGTGAATTTCCTTCCCCACCCTCGTTGTTGCATCGTATTCCTCTTGTTTTGCTCATCTCTTTGTTAGGATTGTGTTCTTCACCTTGCAAGTCCTAGTTGAACAATATGGTTATCCAGGTCAGGGATTATATTCTTGCAAATATTATTTCATATGGATATGGATAACAAGAAGCCCATGTGAGAGGTGAAGGTGTATGTAGAGTTAAATATTCTTCCATAGACTTGACAATATTGTTTGTAATAAGCATAATGAATAGTTACTATTTTGTCCTCTAGCGGATAGTTTTTCTCCTCTAGAGATGTTGGATGACCAAATCTCTGTACTTGTTAACCACTTAGCTCATGGTTTTGAGTTGATGGTTCATAATACTAGTTGGCGGTGTTGTACCTTGCTTAGTCTATAATAGCAATCACATGGTAAGTAGTAATGTATGGTTCTTGTGTAGATTGAAGTACCGTTATATTGCCAGAATGCTGCCAAAATAAAAGGATAAGGAATGTATTGATGTACTTTGCATTTGAAATTAATACAAGCTTGTGCTCTCTTTGGTCGTGGGGCTTTTAATCCAAAAGAGTTTTCTCCACACATATCTAGTGATAATTTTTGGTTTGCATTTTTGTTGCTGCTCTTGTTATTGTATTACATGATTGGTTATTTTATGGGATTTGATCACTTATGTTAATGTTCTCATTATGTCATCTAATAAAATTTTCAATATTTGGCATCAAAGCCTTGTCTTGGAGTGTCGTGAATTTTTTTGGTACCAATGGGAGATTTTTGTGATTTAGTGGAAATCAAATTTTATATGATTGAAATCATGCAAAGCACATCCCATTCAGAGATTGAGAAGTTCAATGCCACCAGTTTTGAACTTCGGAAAGCTGAAAATGCAAGATCTCTTGGAAGAGAGGGATTAGTGGAGAACTATAACATAGAAGGAAAAGCTTGCTCAAATCTCAAATGAAGATTGAAGAAAGCTTCATAAGAAAGCTCATAGAATCATTCGGTTATGTCTTTCCAATACCTTTTTGTGAATGTTTTTAAAGACTCTTTTGCATACAATGTAAAAAAGCATACATGAAACCTACCAGACTAAGAGTACTGCAAATAATGTATTGGCAAAAAGAAAAGGTTTAGACTAAGAGTATTGCAAATAATGTATTGGCAAAAAGAAAAGGTTTTGTTCATTAAAAATGTAATGTCCCCTTCTCAAAAATGAAGAACTAATTGAAGACCCATAGCCTATTTCTATTACCCATCAGCTAAGGGACAAAATAAAGAAAATACTTTCATAATAGCATTGTAATTTCGGCCCAATCATATTTTCAAAAAGAGTAATTTAAATATTATTGAAGGCCCTCTAAATGAGACATTATAAGGCCTATTTATTACTTTATTTAAAAAAGTACCTTTTAAATTTACTTGGAGGGAAAAAAGTAAATTAATAAAGGGCCCAAACAAAGGGCACCTATATAGGAAAGGTGAGCACCCAAGCTAGACATCCATTTTGTATCTTTGAATTTGAACTTTCAAATTGTGAACTCTCAAGAACGAAAACCCTTGTTTGTGAAATCCGAAGGATGAAAAACCCTTGCTTGTGAAATTCGTCCTCCTATCCAATGAGTGGTGTTCCATTCCAGAATTGCAATTGAGCTTCATTGTAACACCTATTTTCACCTGGAACAATCTACGATTGCAAGGAAATGAACATTTTGTCAATTTTGTTGAGTTTGTGGAAATGCCAACAGCTGCACCTATTTGTGGTGATATTTACATTTTTTATTTCAGTAATTTATAGTTATCGTTGTTGTGATAACAGCAACTCTTTACTATTACAAATCTTGGCCAACCACACCTCATTCAATAGTTTATATAGCTGACATACCTGCTAATGAGCCATTGTTTACTTTTGCTAGTGTTGGTGTACGTTTTATCATCCACCGAACACATAGAATAAAATGTCCAAAGACACTCTATCCTTTCTTGAAAAGCCACCGTGTATGCTAAGATTGCGAGAAGATCATATGGCGATTCCAAGGTTTCTTTTGTCGGGTCTCGACGTGTGGATAAGCTCAATGGGCGTTGTGATTTGCTAGTAATAAACAAGGGGACTTACGTTAAAGAACTTTTCACAAGCTCGGGACTTAGGCAGATTTATCATTAAAGGCTTTCTCTAATTAGGACTTCAATTTGGATCTCAAAAAAAATAGCAAAAAGGATAAGGGTTTAGGAGGTCTATTCTATGCCTAAGAATTTAAGAGACAGTAAGGATCCGGTGAAGGAGATAAACCACACTTTGTTTCGCCTCCTGCTGGACAACATACGCAAAATGGGTGCAATCTTCAAAGGGTGTGATAATAATTTTCAAACCTCGAATGAGGCTGAAGTTAAGCTTCCACAATTATAAGCTCAGGCTAACTTTACGCATCGAATGCAAATCATCCATTTGAAGAAAGTATGAGCAATACTTCACCATTGAATCAATACGATCAATCTCTCATTCACTTAACCAACTTTCAAAGCAAATTCTATTTAATCTAATTCTAACTTTAATCTATGGCGGAAGAAGATATGCAACCTCGCTTACTATTTGACAATAAAAGTTATTCAAAGCAAATCATGCATAAGAGCTTTTATTATTCGAAATAGTCTCACTGCAACAATCTCATACTCTGTCTCCACACATTACATATGAGGGGGCGAGCTCAATTTATAGGCTCCCCAATTACAATTCAATGGCCAAGATTGATTTCAAATCAACGACCGAGATTACAAAATAAAACCCTAATTAGGGTTTGTCACTTTCAACCAATGAGAAAATTTCATTTGAGGACACTTGTCCCTTTTGCTAAATATAAATCAACAATAAAATAGAATGTTGTTGCATGTTGATTTGGAACAATTTGATTGGTTGGAAGATGACGCCCTGCAGTCTTTGGATGTCTTCCTTGTTTGCTTAGGTTTTCTTCCGTGCTTGCCTTAGATATTTTCCTATGATGACTATGCGTGCTTGTTCCTTCCTAGCTTTGATCTTGGATTCCTTTTGAGACTTTGATTTCTTCTTCTTACCTGTACTAGAATCTTTGAGGTCTGGAAGTCTCCCCTTGGAGCAGGTGTCTGGACTTGAAGCCGGTTGCTTTGAACTTCCTCCTGCTTGAACTAGGTTGATGTTATTCCTTTGGATTTCCTCTTTGAATTCTCCAATTTGTGCCGAGAAATTGTCTAAGTATGGAGATCTGTTTGGAACACTCTTCTTGTCACCATCTGATTCTAATTGGAAGTTTGTTTTTAATTCTTTAGGAGATGAAATCCCTCAAGAAGTTGCCCTGATTGCTTCAACAGGTTTGGGATTGTAGATGAAATCCTTCCAAGATGTCTGGATATCCATTCAAGTGTCTTGAATTTGGAGAAGAATGCCCCTGTGCTTTCGCCATGATAGAGGAAATTGGAATTTTCTCTATGAAGTATTTCCCATACTTAGCCAAATTTTGGCTATTCAAGTTCATTTTGTACCACCTTCACATGGACTATTCAACATTTAGCCAAGGTTTTGGATGAACTTTGCCTGTGGATTTTTCTTCAATTTTGAATTTGGCTTGTGCTATGTAGGACAAATTCCATCCTTGGACAAGGATTTTATTCACTTCCTCTTTATTTTCCTCTTCATCCTTCCTGTTTTTTGTCCAACACTTAGTGAATTCTTCTCCCCAAGGTATCAACACTTAGCCAATTTTCTCATCCTCTCCTTGGGCGGACTTCACATGAGCTTGGACGTTTTCTCTCTCGGCCTAAGTCGGACTTCAAGCCACTTTGGACAAACATCTCTAGGGATAAGTCGAACTTTCTCTAGTGCTTACCATCTTTTCTCTTAAATTGGGGCGAACTTTCTCAACACTTTGACATTTCTTTTCTTGGTCTAGGTCGAACTTTGCATCATGTTTGCCATGGTACTTGGCAGATCTTATGGATGTTCGGACATACCTTCTCCAAGCAAAGTCGGACTTTGTAAAGGTTTGGACATGATGTGCTTGGGAAAAGTCAGACTTTCTTGTGCCGTCCACCCATTGAGCAAGGTCGGACTTCACTGGTGCCTTTCCAAATTTTTGAATTTTTACTTAGCCAATTCTTTGAGTTTCCTTGGCTGGGCGGACTTCATCAAGCCTGGGACAAGTGCATGGCGGACTTTGAGAACTTCTTTCCATTTATCTTCCCAAGGTAAGGCGGACTTAGAGATTTCTTGCCAAGGACACTTCTCTAGGTGGACTTTGCCTCATGCTGGACATCTTCACCTTGGGCGGACTTGAAGCTTGCCTTTCCATCCATTATTTTGTCCAAGGCATTTCATATTTTTAAGTATTTGGAAATAAATTATTAAAATATTAAAATATTTTAATTTATTTCCAACCTGTTCGTGCTGGACCCATGGCTATTTCGATCTTCTCTTCATTTTCTTTGGCCAAAAGTTTATTTTCCAATTTTATTCCCAATTTCGTCTAACCAAGCCAAAATTTTAGCCATTCCGTCGATAAATGTTATGCCAGATCCTTATTTTTCCCTGCCATGGCGAATTTTTTATTGCACTGAGCTTATTTTCTTCTACCAAAGTCAATTTTTTTCTTGCTCAGACAAATTTCTCTAGGCAAAATCTTTGTCTAGATGTCTTTATTAGGCGAATTTCCATGACGCTTGACAAATTTTATCCCTTTTGGCCAAGGGCGAGTTCTCCTTTCCCTTTGCTTTGTGCATCTTTTCTCTGTATACTTGACCAAATTTATCCAATTTTGTCTAGACATCCAAACTTTAGGCGAAGTTTTTCTTCCCTCTTCCTTTCATACTAGGTGAACTTCATTTTATTCTTTTCCATAGCCTAGGCGGACTTCCTTAAGTCTTTGCCATCTTCCATCAAGGTATGGCGGATTTTCTACTAGGCTCGCCTTTCATACTTAGCCCAAAATTCGCATTTCTCCTCTTGAAAATGTCAAAATACTTGGCCAAAATTCAATTTTCCTCATTTTTAGGCCTCTATACTTAGGCAAATTTTCGGATTTTCTCCTTTTAGGCAAAAATTTAATTTTTTCCTCTTTTATGCCATGGCGGACTTCCCAAGTGTTTGGCCAAGTGAAGGGCGGACTTTCCAAGGTCTTTGCCATCTTCTATCAAGGTTGGGCGGACTTTGGACATGTCTTGCCAAAGCTAGGCGGGGTCTGAAATTTCTTTGCTACGTCCCACTTTTTAAGGGCCGACCTCTTCAAGTCCTTGCCATTCTTTGCTACGTCCCACTTTTTAAGGGCCGACCTCTTAAGTCCTTGCCATTCTTTGCTACGTCCCACTTTTTAAGGGCCGACCTCTTCAAGTCCTTGCCATTCTTTGCTACGTCCCACTTTTTAAGGGCCGACCTCTTCAAGTCATTGCCATTCTTTGCTACGTCCCACTTTTTAAGGGCCGACTTTATGATGGCTAATCCTTCCTTCTTGATGGCGAACTCTCCAATGGCTGAACATGTTCTTTTGAAGGCGAATTTTCCAGACTTAGACAGAATTTCATCATGTATTCTATGATCGTTTGGATGATTTTTGGTGATTTTTACCCCAAATCTGACTGATTTTTCGATGATTTTTCAATTTTCTCAGCTTTTTGCTTGCTTTTCCAGATTTTTCACTTGATTTTTCAGTTTTCTCTTTGATTTTTCAATGATTTTTCAATTTTTTGATTATTTTTGGATCTAAAGATGGAAAGTTGACTCGTTGACCAAGGTCAACTTTCTAAAAATAGAAAAAGCAAAATCCCTAAAAAATAGGGAACCCCGTTTGGTCCAAAAATGCCAAAATGAAAGCAAAAGCAAAAAAGCAGATTCCCTAAAAAATAGGAAGTGTCAGAATTGGCCGAATGCACAGGCGATCTTCGTTTCCTGGGCCTTCTGAGCACTTCTGTGATGTTTAGGCTCTGATTCAAGCATGGATTATTGACTTGGCTCGGATGGCTCTCGAAAAACTGACTTGAAACTCTCAAAGCGATGACCTCATTGTAAAAAGACAAGTGATAAGCAGTTGCGACGCCAAGGCAAAAAAAAGCAAAAATAGGGGGTCCCCATTTGCAATGGGGCGATGTGTGAAAAGGTCACAACAGCTAGCATGGCTAATGATGGCCCATAGGTTATTGATTCAAGTACCTCACATCACATGGCTCCTCAAAAGGAGTGGTTTCCTCATTACAAAGCATACAAGGGTAGTGAGGTGTTCCTTGGCGACAAGTTATATAGGATTCATGGCCAAAGAAAGATAAAATTGATTTTCAATGATGGAAGATTGAAAACTCTTACCAATGTGTTGCACATTTTAGAACTTGCCAAGAATTTGATTTATGTTTTCAAATGAATGATGTCAATGTACATGTCATGTTTGACAAGAATGGTTAAAGGTTGGCTAGAGAGGGTTTGGTGTTGACTAAAGACACTTGGTGCAAAACCTTAAGTTGGAATCATCTACATTTTGTAACACTTTCCAATGTAATTGAAAATTCTAATTCATGTATGTTTTGGCACCACAAGTTGGACAAAAATGATGAAAAAGTCCAAAGACTTTGATTAATAATTATTTGATGGATGGTTTATTTGGTTATTCTACGAATTTTCTTATATGAGCATTGTGTTTGGTAAATAGAAGAGTAAAATTTAATTCTACTAGCACTAAAACAAAGAGGATTTTGGAAGCTATTCAAAATTTTCAAAGCGATGTGTTTGGTCCTAGATGTGCCTTCCATTGGTAAATCTTGTTATAATGCTTCATTTATTGATGACTACTCTATTGAGATTAGCTATGGAGGCAACCATCCCAAAATCAAAATGCCTAAGAACTTATCACAAAAAGAAAAGAAGATCAACATGATAGAATAACAAAAAGCTATACAAAGAATACAATGTGCATACAAGAGAGACTAGGTTCATACAAGAGCAAGAGGTGGGTTTGTGTCTTGTTTGGAGTTGATTGAATACTATATGTTGGAGGAAGGAAGAAGATTTGTCTTTCATTAAATGGTATCAGAGACAGAGGTTCTAAGTGTATAGGTAGATCACCGAGCATGAGGCAGCCTATGCCAAGACCAATGGGTGGATAAGCATGGTGAAGAAGAAGAGCTCATGTGGATTGTTGCAGTGAGAAAAGTCCTAAACAGCAAGAGTTGAAGCCATGAAGATGCAAAACACAAGATGTGAGATGGGGATGAGTGAGTCTCTAAATGAATTGACAAAGAGGAAGAAGATGAATTCAAAAGAGAGGATGAGATGGGTCATGAGGAGACCCTTGATAATTCCATTTTTCGAAAATTATTGGGAAGAAGTGGAAAATAAGAAGCTCCGTGAAGAATTGGGAAAGATAAGATCCAAGTCAAGTTAGACGTATTGGAAAAGAATATTGAAGAAGAAGAGAGAAGATTGAAAAAGAGATGTGGGAATAAGAAAATTCCCTTGAAAGAGGATAGTTGCAGCCCTTGGAAAAAGGAAAGTTGGAAGAACAAAGATGTGAGAGCAAATTTGACAAGCAGATTGGGGAAGAGGAGGATAATCTCTTGTTGGAAGAAGAGATGAAAATGATAGATAGTTTACTTGAAAACAAATGTTGAATGAAAGTGGTAAGAAGATGAAGGAAATGCAGATGGAAGAAGATAAATCCCATGATTTTGTTAACATTATTTTCAATGCAGACATTAGAGAGGGAGTTGCAACAAAGGATGGTCCTTTGGAGGATATGAATATATGGGAGAAATTCAAACAGCATTGTAAAGATGCATACATGGAGGGTTTTGAGAAGAAGATAAATGTTGCAGCAAAGGATATTGGAACAGCGAACAAGAATGAGGTAAATTTGACTTTGATGACTCTTTACCTTATTTGGTGAGAATAGAAGATGTAGAGCAAGAAGAGAGTATGTAAATGGAAATTGAAACCCTGGGATAGTAAATGCAGATTTATATAGGGATACAATAAATTTTGGTGTAGTTGCAGATTAGTGTATGCATAATACATATTTGCATGTAGAAGCTATAGAGGATATTGCCGGTGAGATTTGGTAGCGGTGGTCGGTTGGTGGTGGGTTTCGACGAGAGATGAGAAGAGAGAGATGTATTTAGTGGAGGAGGACGGATAATGGTGGGTTGGATCCCACGAAGGAGATGAGGAGAAGAGGAAGTCTTTAGAGGAGGACAGTCTATGGTGGATGTGATTCCACAAGAGGAAGAAAAAAGAGAGTGCAGATTTGTTGGAGGAAGATGGAAAACATTCCAGCAAGATGCTGGAAGAGAAGGAAAAAGAAATAAATTCATGTGCACCTATCAGAGCAACAAAGTTCGTTGCAAATTGCTTGCAATCTGAAAGGATGGTTCTACCATTCAACTCCAACTCCACTTTTGTGAGCCCATGCTCACAATCTTCTTACCCAACTGAAAGGATGGTTCTACCATTCAACTCCAACTCCACTTTTGTGAGCCCATGCTCACAAACTTCTTACCCAACGTGTCTGATGCAAGAGCATCTGGGTGCATACGCAATCAACATTGACCCAAAAAAAAAAATATTTTTGTTTTGTTTTATGATCGTTGTGCATTTTTGGTTCTGGTGGTTGATTTTGACGAAGATTGGTTGACATTGTTAACATTGATTATCAAAATGTCACGCATCGATTTTAACCTTAAGTAGACATTTCTATTGCAATGTTTGATGGATTTAATTTTATTTGTTCAATTTTGGTCATGGCATAGTTCAATGAGTCTGTTTTAAACATAGTCCTGAGACTCGCCCGGATGCGGCAAGTCGTCGGCGCTTGGCTGCGTCCTGGGCGCGCGGACACGGACCCAGCCACATCCAGACGCGCCCAGGCCGGACGCACCGGACGCGCAGCGTCCAGCGAGTCCCGACCCCTGGACGCAGCCGGCGCAACATAGGCCAAAAAGGCCAAAAAAAAATAGAAACTCAAGTTTTTTATTTTTTTTTTACTTATATTTTTCTATTTCACCTAAAAGCAACCTCATTTCATTCATTTGGCAAAATAGGAGGAGAAGAGAGAGTTGTGAAGAAAAATAGGAGGAGAAGAGAGGGCAACCAGCAAGTTGTTGAAGACGAATCGGGGGATCATATCATTTGGGGAGCTTCATACCAGCAAGGAGGTGCATTGAGAGCTCATTACCAGTGATTGGGAGGAGTTTGCATTGCATTTCAAGCCAAATCTAAGAGGTAAGTTCAATTTTAATTGATTTTTTTGTGTTTTAACAAATAATTCATTGTAATTTGTAAAATCATTGTTTTTTTGAGTTTGCATATATTTTTTACAAACCCTACTTGCAACTTAAATAATTTTAGAAACCCTACTTTTGCAGCCACATTCATTTGCAAATCAAACCATATTATTATTTTCACAATGTCTCAAACCCCGGTCAGAAAAGACCTTGGAAACATCTGAAATCTTTCCCGGAATGAAAAGAGGAGACGCAAAATGTTTCTCTGCAAAACAATATATCATGGAGGCATAAATAGATTAAAATGCCATCTTGCATACCATGATGCAGTGGGTTGCACTAAAGCACCTCCTAAGGTTGTTCGTGAAGTGCACAGGTGCAATTAGAAACTTTTGAAATGCAAAAAGAAATGAAAAAGAAACAGAAGCAGGAGTTGGTGAATGTTGGAGTTGGACAGGGACTTGGTGCTGTTGGAAATGCTTCTTCCATGCCTCCATACCGTCCTAGTGATAGTGCTTGTGCTAGTGCTTATGTTTCTGCATCAGCTATGCCTATGCGTACTCCTAGTGCTAGTGGCACTGCTACTGCTAGTGGTAGTGGCAATATTAGCATTGGCCCTAGAGTTCGTAAATCTAGGGTGGACTCATATTTTGTACCACGCACTACTCCTGGTTCCCAACCGTCGCTTGAGAGCATGGGTTGGAACAAGGATGCACATGATGCAGCAAAAAAGTCAATTGCAGACTTTTGGTACTACTGCACCATTCCCTTCTATGTAGCCAAGTAATTCTTTTTCGTTTAATTGTTTTAAAATTTATATTTAAATTTTAGAATCTAGATGTATCTCATTATCGAATTCAAATTTAAAGTTAAAAACTTAAAACTTTTTTATTTTACAATACTTATGTAACTTATTAATTTATTTATGACATGGGCGGGGTTCAAAGCCCCTAGTGAAGATGAATTAAAGGGCCCACTTTTGACTCAAAAGGTGGCAGATGTGAAAGCACAATTAGAGGAGCAGCGCAAGCAGTGGAGGATGATTGGTTGCACCATCATGACTAATGGTTGGACCGATAGGAAAAATAGGACGCTGCTTAATTTCCTAGTTTCCTCCGGAGGTAATTGTACTTCCCTCAATGCATTGAAATTTGAATTTGATTTAGTGATTAATAATTTAATATGGCTGATTTATGTTTTTTAATTTATTGAATAATTGGTTTTGCTTATTTTTTCAGGTGACACCGTCTTCATGAAGTCCATTGATGCTTCTGCCCAATTCAAAAATGCCACATACCTGTGTGAGGCTATAGAGGAGGTGATAGCTAATGTGGGGGAAGAGAATGTAGTGCAAGTGGTGACAGATAATGCAACAAATTATGTTGCTGCTGGTAAATTATTGATGGAGAGGCACCCTACTATATTTTGGACTCCATGTGTCACCCATTGCATTGACCTCATGTTGGAGGATATTGGCAAGCTCCCATGGATCAAAACATGTGTGGAAGCAGCAAAAAAATATGCAAATTTGTATACAACCACACATGGGTGCTTAACCTTATGAGGCAATACACGGGGTTGAGGGAGTTGTCTCGTCCTGGCATCACCAGGTTTGCAACAAATTTTATCACGATGCAATCCTTGATTCAGTCAAGGGCAGCCTTAAGGCACATGTTTACTAGTGAGGAGTGGTCTTCCTCATCCTTTTCTACAAGCACTGCAGGGATTGTGTGGCTGATTGCATTTTTTATGAGCAAGGGTTTTGGACACCAATGGACGAGATTGTGAAGGTAAAATTTAATTATTTATTATGTTTAAATTTTTAATCATATCTTACTTTTATTTGTTTATTTTCGTTCACACTTATTTGTGAAACATGTTTGCACTTTGCAGTTTATTGAGCCCTTGCTAGTGCTCCTACGAGTTGCAGATGGGGAGAATCCCAATGGGCTACATATATGAGGGCATGGATAGGGCCAAAGAGGCCATTAGATCAGTCTATGGTGGAGTTGAGGAGAAGTATCGTCCCATTTGGGATATCATTGATAGGAGATGGCAAAACCAACTTCATAGGCCCATCCATGCAACCGCATGTTTCCTAAATCCGGCCTTCCACTTCCATCGTGATCTCCGTGCAGATAGAGAAATTCTTAGTGGGCTCTACATGACGATAGAGCGGATGTTGCCCGTTGTTACTACACAGGTGGTGCAGGGGATAGATGCCTTCACTAAGGCACAAGGAGACTTCTTTGCACGTCAAATGTGCAAAGATAATAGGACAACATTACTGCCAGGTAAAAATATATTTAAGGGCATAATTTTCATCTTTTTATATTATAATTTATTGTTAAATGTTGAACTTGAACTTGAAACTTGAAATGAGATTGATTTTGTTTCTTTTTCTCATCTCAGATAGGTGGTGGCATATGTTTGGTTCTGATACACCGATCTTGCAAAATAATGCCATTCGTATATTGAGCCAGCCATGCAGTTCATCTGGTTGTGAGCGCAATTGGAGTATGTTTGAGCACATACACTCCAAGAAGCGCAATAGATTGACAGTGGAGAGGATGAATGACTTGGTATATGTTCATTACAACCTTCGGCTCAAATCTGAGAAGCTTTTTGACCCGCGACAAAACCCCGATCTAGAGGAGGTTGATCCATCTGAGTGGATCAGGAGGCTACTGAGATCACAGTCTTTAGTAGCCGAGGACCTTGATTGGGTGGACCGAGAGAGAGGCGAGGTTGTAGCCATGGTGAGGAGGAGGCTAGAGCACGAGGAGACATAGGCTGTTGTCGATTGAGTGGCATGGAGCGGAACCGCAGAGGCGAGACTATGGCTGCACAACATCATCTAGGACCCTTAGACGCCTTCGTAGGAAGGATGCGGCTCCACTATGCCATAGGGCATAGAGTCATTGACTTATAGCTATTGTTTTACTTTTGATATTTCATATTTGTATGGAACATTTGATGTCATGGATTTCATATTCCATGAGTTTTGTATACATTTGACTAATTTTATATATCTAAGTATGCTATTTCCTTCAGCAGCGCAACTACAATTTGTGTACTTTATACTTATGTAATCATTGTATACTTGTGCATGTGATCAAATTTGATTTTATTTGTGTTGTATTCAATAAAGGGTGCTTGAAACAAGTTTTAAATCTTTAAAAATCTCTAAATTTCTAGGGTTTTTTCAACTTTTTTTCATATTGCCGCGTCTGCGCCGCGTCCGAGTCCCGAGTCACCCTCACCGAGTCCGAGCCACGTCCGAGTCTCGTTACTATGGTTTTAAAAAGACAAGAGAAACAATAATTTCTTATGGTGATAAATAAAAACTTCAAGAAGATATTCACACCATAGAAGAAATATTTTCCAAAATAAAATGAAGAATTGAAGGGTCACATGGGTGGAATGAGAAAGGGTAGGCCACACCATAGAGGGAAAAGAATAATCAATGCAAAAATGCACAGAGTAAAGAGAACAGGAATGTAAAGAGAACAGGAATGTCATGGGGTCATTCAGGAATGTCATGGGGTCACGGTCAGCATGATAGGGAATTTCAATTTAAAATTGAATTAAAAAAAAAAAGAACAGAAGGGGGAAAATAAAATGAAGAAATGAAGGGTGAAGGGTCACGTGGGTGGAATGAGAAAGGATAGGCCACACCATAGAGGGAAAAGAATAATAAATGCAAAAATGCACAGAGTAAAGAGAACAGGAATGCCATGGGGTCGCGGTCAGCATGATAGGGAATTTCAATTTAAAATTGAATTAAAAAAAAAAAAAGCACAGAAGGGGGAGAGTGGGCACGCCACATCATCTAGAGAAAAGAGACATTTAAAAAAATTTAAAAATTCTACTCATCGTATGCGTGAGGGGAAGTGTAGAGTGTCCAAAGGGGTGCACAGAAGTTGAAAAGGCGAGAGTGAAGAAAGTAATTTAGGATTTGGAAAAGAGGTTGTGGTTCATGAAGTAAGTCGAGCCTGATATCAGGAGAAATTTGTACATTTAAATGAAAGTATGAAATGTAGATTGGAGGGGGCATAGAGGAGTCACACCATTTCAGTATGGCATCTTAAAATAAAAATGCAAACGAAAATTGCATATAATAGAGAAGGATCGATCTGAGTGGAAGGGGCAGGGCTACTTTGAGGGAGCAGATTGGGGTATGAGTAGGCCATGCAGATGAGAGAAATGGTCTGCAGATGTAGGGTCACGGCTGGCAATTATGGTAAACATTAAAAGGCTGCAATGAAAGGAAACATACTCTCGCTGAGATAGAAGGGAATAGCAAGTAATAAGTAACTAAGTCAGAAGTAAAGAGTCGCACTTCATCATGGAGGATATATAATGTTGCAAAATGAAATGGATTCAGGCGTGGAAAAGAGTATGATGTGGAGAAATATGTGAATGTGGTTTGAGTGGAGACAAGAACTCACAGAAGAGAAACAGAGCAATGGAAAATTGGAACCAATGTTCAATATACAGATTGTAAGTTCTTGGGTTAGAGGACAGATAATGTAGATAAATAAATTTGAACTCTTCCTGAAATTTTCATTGTATTTGAAATTGAATGCCAACCAGAGTTGTAATTAAGACATTATTTGAAAATAGTCTAATTGCTATCAACGTTTAGTGAAATTTTAAATTGATGCTTAATCGACAAATGAAATTGTTGAATTAAGAGAGTGTCTGACTAAGGAATTTGACATAATTAGCAATGAGATGTGTAAAAAAGTTACAGATTTGTAAATGAGTTTGAAATTGAAACAGCAGCAGAGGGTTTCTAACTGTGTCTTGTTGGGAGTTGTTTGAATTCTATACGTTGGGGTGAGGAAGAAGAAGTCTTTCGTTAGAACAACAATTTCAACAATAAGCAAGCTTGAAAATTACCATTAGAAATCTAACTGCAAAGGCACTTATTTATACTACTTACAAGGAATTGCATGAAAATAAATAAAAGAATTCAACTGCTACTTCTATCCTAGGAATGGCTCCATGTGAATGCAAGTTCTATTATGAATTAACCCTAGCCACTAAAAAGCATAGTTGCATGGAGATGTGTCTCTGACCCCCTGGACACGTCTCGAGTACCGAGACACATTTCCTTGTACTAGAAACTCGTCGAAGACATCCCTGCTTGCAGGAGATGTCTTGCCAATGTTTCCTTAATTTTCATTTTAAAACAACAAAAAACCCTACATTTCGACAAGTTTCCATATTAAAAGAAAAAAACAAATCAACATTTCTAAATTTCAACATGTAATATCAAATATGTAGTATGAACTCTATGACTCTTTGACATTTGTGTATTTACACTTTAAATTTAATGTTAAACTTTACCAATGTTCTTATTTTGAAA
Source organism: Sequoia sempervirens (assembly GCA_007258455.2). Lineage (NCBI taxonomy): Eukaryota > Viridiplantae > Streptophyta > Pinopsida > Cupressales > Cupressaceae > Sequoia > Sequoia sempervirens. Next base: position 13,433,510 of record VDFB02353493.1, on the reverse strand, counting down.
GTTCAATGTCATTATATTTCAGTTTTAATGTAGCAAATTTATAACTTATTAAATTATATTAAAAAAATGGCATCTCCAAGTACCCCCATCTCCTATTTTTCAAAGATAGGTGTACCGGTATCGATACTAGTCTCTTGTACTAGTACCAATCTCTTTGCAACTATGCTAAAAACAATTCTAAAGCAAGCAACATATCAACTAAACAAATAGTTGAGTTTATTACAAAATTAATAAAAGATTGTCCAAAGTTTGATAAAATTTGCAAGAAAGGAAATATAAGAATAGATTTGCTTCAAAAATAGGAATCTCTAAAATAGACATTCCTTAAAATAGTCGATCGAGCTAAAAAAATAAGGCAGCTAAAAAAAACTACCCAACATTTCCAACAAAATTTCTTGGTGCTAGAATCTTTTGTAAACTCTAAAGGAATTGATCTACTTTGGCTTTCACCCTATACCAATATTGAATTGAGGTACACAATCTAAGTTAGAAGAATAAAAAAAGCGTCAAAAAACAATTTGTTGAAGTCTTATGAATTCTTTTCTACCTTCTAAAAGTGGACCATGATTGCTACAAAAACATACATCTTGTCTACTTGTTGGTCTTTGCCAAAAAAAACCCTTATTAATTGTTGGAATTTCCCTTGAACTTCATAAGTCGCAAGCAACTCCTTCACCATTACTATATACACATGGAATTTGTGACACCAATCAAGAAACAAATTTCTCAACTTCAAATAATTTGTTCTTCTCAATAAAAATAGATGAAGCCTCATCTAAAATTCTCATGAGAAATGAGTACTGACCTTTCTATCTAACACCTTGTCTTTTCTATCCTTGTCCAATCCTAGTGCCTCTACCTATTTAAGATTTTTAATAAGCTTTTTATATGGTGAAAGTATCTCAATCATGCATTTTTCAATGTCCTCAATCCCCTGAATGCCCTTCACATTGCATTCACATTTGCTATCAATTGGTATGATTTCTCCAACACTTTGGTACCTCAATCATAAATATCCTCAAGCCACTTCTCCAAACTCTTCCCATATACAACTCATTGATCTAGTTGTTTTTGTTCTAAATATCCTCAAGCCACTTCTCCAAACTCTTCCCATATACAACTCATTGATCTAGTTGTTTTTGTTCTTTGGGGGGAGTCTAGAACCTGGGGCATAAATACTATAGGCTTTGAAATGGACCACAAAAGATGAGAAATGTATTCCTTGAGTTCCTTAACCTCAACCTTCAAGGTTGCCTTGTCTTCTCTATCTTCGATCACTCTTTCCATTATGTCTATCAATTGGTATGATTTCTCCAACACTTTGGTACCTCAATCATAAATATCCTCAAGCCACTTCTCCAAACTCTTCCCATATACAACTCATTGATCTAGTTGTTTTTGTTCTTTGGGGGGAGTCTAGAACCTGGGGCATAAATACTATAGGCTTTGAAATGGACCACAAAAGATAAGAAATGTATTCCTTGAGTTCATTAACCTCAACCTTCAAGGTTGCCTTGTCTTCTCTATCTTTGATCACTCTTTCCATTATGTTTCTCATGATGACTTCCAACACATTGACATAATTGTGTTTAGTACTTGACCCCAAAATCAATCCTGACAATTTGAAAATCAATAACCTTAGTAACTTGAATTGACTTTTAGGAGGAATGGTTATTTCAATGATCAAATTTCCCTCCACTCGGTCATCCTAGATTGACACTTGGGTTCCTTCATAATTGGTTCTCCAACCACTTTATCAATAGTGTCAAATCAATTTGGTATGAAGGTGCCTTTCTCTTTCTCACAACCACCTCTCATACCCATCTAGGAACTTTCCCTTGAACCTCTGCTTCACCAATTTCCAAAGGATCTTGGGGTGGAGAAATATCTTGCATTCGAAACAACATTTGAGGCTCTAAGTGTGTTGGTGTGAATACAACCTCCATGGGAAAGGGTTCTCTAATCAGTGATGGAGGCATACAAGTCAATATAGGCTGCCCAAGTTGAATAGGTGTAGCAGTGCCAAACCTCTTCTTTTAAATCCCCCTCAAAATGCTTTCCTTTGGATTGCCTTCTAATTTTTCTTCTCCTTTTTCTTTGCAAGTCAATATAGGCTGCCCAAGTTGAATAGGTGTAGCCGTGTAGCAGTGCCAAACCTCTTCTTTTAAATCCCCATCAAAATGCTTTCCTTTGGATTGCCTTGTAATTTTTCTTCTCCTTTTTCTTTGCATCCTTTTTGTTCCTTTTTATCATTGATTTAGAAGGAGGTGGAAGTGTCATTTTTGTTGGTGGCTCTATAACTAGGGTTTTCTTTTTCTTGTAATTTCCGAACTCTAGAAGAACTTGCTACATTTCAAAATGATATCAACCTCCAAGAACGAACAATTTCTAACCATCTAACAATAATTATAGGCTGCAGTTGACATCTCCATCAAATAGACCAACTATTGAAGTTCCTTCAACAACCACATAGTATTGTACTTTACATGAGATGCAATATCATAAATGAAAATACATACCTACATTATGGTCAAAGCAATCAAGAACTTCAGGGTCTATGTCTTTAGGTATCATGCCAAATTTGTTAGTAAAAACCATTCCCGCTCCACATGAGAGTCTCCAAATGGGGTAGCTAAATAGCAAAGGTTGAGGAATATGATCTTGAAATCAAGCCTACAAATCTAATACACAAGAGAGGATTTTGTCAATAAATATCTAAGAAAGGAGGAAAAGACAAAGAAGACACTATTGATTTCATAGAAGACAAAACCCCTTTGGTTTTGTTTATCAATTCTACAGATGAATGGTATACTGCAACTTAAAGTTGCATGGACACAGATACGAATACGGTATCGAACACGGATACGGCCATTTTTTAAGACCCCCAATATGGATACGGCTGGATACAAGATTCATAAAATACACACACACATATATTTTCTAAGTTATTAGAGGAGATTTTCGTTACTTTTAAAGAAAATAAGTAAAATATAAATTAAACAATGTTAAAATTTAAAAATTAATAATTTAGTAAAGAATAAACAATTAACTTTTTTAAATCCATAAAAATTAAAATGCCAAAAAAATAGTAGAGTTGCACTAGAAGAAGACCTAGAAAAATGGGTCGTTGAAATAGAAAAACATTTCATTTGTCTTCCTCACTTGGTGTAGGTTTTGTTTCTACAAAACAAAAAGAAAATTGCATGACTAAAGTTTTTTACGATTAAGTTTAGGAAGATTCATGTCAAATATTTTGAAAATCAAATCACAAAGTACAGGGCACAGCAGGAAAATCAAGATTTTTTGGGCACGTGTGGGTACAGTATCCAAGGTGTATCTACGACGTATCATACCCGTATCCGTATCAGATATAGGGATACGCATGCCCCGAGAGGGGCAGGGGCGTATCCAGCTACTCTAGTATACAAACATAGAGTATTACTTGATCTATGACAATTCCCCATGCCACATGGATAAGCAACAAAGAAAAACTTTGAAGTTAAGAGCTCTCAAGTATCTACTATGAAAAGACAAGTTGTACAAATAGAGTCTAGATGGCAACTTCTTGAGGTGCGTGACTAAAGAGCAGCAACAAAAGTTGCTACAAGGCTTTCATGACAAAGCTTGTGGTTGCCATCTTTCATCACAAATTATAGATTTCAAGAATTTGAGAGCACAATTGTATTAGCCAACCATGTTTCATGATGCATACAAGTGGGTGCCGAAATGTCATGTTTGTCAAAATTTCATAAAATTTCATTGGAAAGCTTACCTTGTCAGACATTCCACTCAAACAGATTATTATTGAAGCCCCTTTTCAATAGTGGAGGTGTATTATATTGAACCTCTTAATCTGAATTCTATCAAAGGATGTGTGTATGTTCTTACTACTACAGATTTTTTCGCAAAGTAGGTTGAGGCCATTCCTTCAAAGGGAGCTACTTCAAAGGTCACGTGGGATTTCCTAAAAGAAAATGTTGTTTCACACTTTGTGGCACCTCACAAAGATGGTGACAAATAATGCTTAAGTTTCTCTTTAGAAGAGACCTTGGAATTTTGTTTTGAATGCAAGATTAACTTGTAATGGGCAAGTCGAGTCTTCCAATAAGAATGTTGTCACAATCATTTGAAAACTAGCAAACACCAGTCAATGCACTTGGTAGAGGAAACTATAAGATACCTTGTGGACAAGCAAGATTACTCCAAAGAGGACCATCAACACATCACCATTTATCATTATGCATGGGGCAAGAGCAATTTTTCCAATCAATTTATAAATATCAGCATTGTAGTTAGCCATAGTGGTTGATGACAGTAAATTGAAGGACACTATTGAGAAATGGATAGTGTATTTAACCACACTTGAAGAAGATAGATCAGGAATTGTTGACAAGATCAATAATCACCAAGAACAAGTAAAGAAAATCTTTGGCAAGGCTCATCAAAGGGATTTCAAAATTGGTGATGTTGTTCTACTTTGGGATAAGGGACATAAGCCAAAAGGAATGCATGGAAAATTTGATTCGTTGTGGTTTGGACCTTTCAAGATTCATCAACTAAGTGGAGATAATACTTACTTTCTTTCACACTTGGAAGGTACACATTTGCCATTGCCCTACAATGGGCAATGCCTAAAACACTTCGTTCCTTAGGAATTGTAGTGGTTTCCCCTATTTTGTTTTTTGCACTATTTATCCCCATTTGTAATGTTGTTATTTCTCCTTTGTATATCATAAAGGGTGGTGCTTCATTAGGTGAATTCAATGTTCCATCTTTAAGTGATGAATAGTTTGACTCTATTATCCAAAAAAGGCACCATTTTACTATGAAAACTAAAGATTTTGTAGTTCTTCTACACCACAAGTACATGTGATTTTCCCATATAGTGCCAATTGTTGTAACCATTGTAAATGGTAAAAGTTACTTGTATTAACAAGAGAAAAAGTTACAATATATAGAGAGCTTACATAACTGTAGATATTAAATATATCTACCTACCAAAAGTTACTGTAGAAACAGTAACAGCTAGATAGATTAGACATAACATTACATTGACCATTAAATAATAAGAGAATAATATATTCTAACACCCTGCCTTAATGGTCAATCCATCAACAAGACCAAGGTGCCCCCTGAATTTTACAAATTTATCCGGGCTCAAAGACTTGGTGAGAATGTCTACAGTCTGATCCGCTGTTGGAACATACTGCAGCTGAATTGATCCGTCTTCTACCAACTTGCGGATGTAATGACAATGAAGCTTGACATGCTTGGTACGTTCATGAAAGACTGGATTTTTGGCCAGTTTGAGCACCCCTTGGTTATCAGTGTACAAGGGAGAAGGTCCTGCTTGTGACATGTGCATGTCAGAAAGCATCCTATGAAGCCAAACTGCCTCACATGCTGCTTTAACAGTTCCTCGATACTCTGCTTCAGTCGAGGAAAGAGCCACTGCCTGTTGCTTCTTGCTGGTCCATGTTACAACACCGGTACCCAAACTGAATACATACCCAGAAATAGATTTTCTATCATCCACTGAACCTGGCCAATCTGAGTCTGTGTAACCAATCAGCTTTGGATCCTTGCATCTGCCATAGAGAATGCCATAATCTAAAGTGCCCTTAACATATCTCAGCACCCGCTTTGCTGCAATCCAATGATCAGCTTTTGGAGTTGTCATGAAGCGAGAAATGTAGCTCACTGCAAAACTGATGTCTAGTCTAGTGGTAGTGAGATAGATGAGACTGCCCACTAGTGCCCCTTCTCCATAGGTGTGGAGGCAAGTTTGCAATCCTGCATCCGGAATTTGTCAAGCAGACTGCAAGCATACTTAGACTGAGAGATAAAAATACTATCAGTTGTCTGCCAAACCTCATTACCCAAACAGTAATGGAGAAGCCCCAAATTTGTCATGTCAAAAGTCTGACACAAGTCCTATTTGATTGCTGCAATCAAATGTGATGAACTGCCAGTAATGATCAAATCGTCAACATAGACAACAAGAAAGAGAATATCATCACCAAAGTGTTTACATACAGATTACTGTCAGAAGGGCTGCGCTGAAAACCATGATCAACCAAGTACTGATCAATCTTGAAGTACCATGCATGGGGAGCCTGCTTCAGTCCATAGAGCGCTTTCACGAGCCTACACACTTGATGTTCTTTGTTGACAACCTTGAAACCAGGAGGCTGCGTCATGTCAAAAGTCTGACACAAATCCTATTTGATTGCTGCAATCAAATGTGTTGAACTGCCAGTAATGATCAAATCGTCAACATAGACAACAAGAAAGAGAATATCATCACCAAAGTGTTTACATACAGATTACTGTCAGAAGGGCTGCGCTGAAAACCATGATCAACCAAGTACTGATCAATCTTGAAGTACCATGCACGGGGAGCCTGTTTCAGTCCATAGAGCACTTTCAAGAGCCTACACACTTGATGTTCTTTGTTGACAACCTTGAAACCAGGAGGCTGCGTCATGTAGACTTCTTCCTGCAAATCACCGTGGAGGAAGGCACTCTTGACGTCCATCTGATGAACTGTCCAACCAAATTGGGCTGCAATAGCGAGAAGAAGACGAATGGTGCTCATCTTGGTAGTAGGAGCAAAAGTCTCCTCGTAGTCCCTCCCGCTGTGTGAATCCCCGAGCAACTAATCTGGCTTTGTACTTATCCAAAGTACCATCTGCATGATACTTGACCTTGTAAACCCATTTGCAACTGACAGGTTTCTTCCTAGGAGGAAGATCAAAAAGAACCCAGGTGTGATTCTTCAGAAGACTATGATATTCTGTCTGCATAGCCTGTTCCCACTTTGGAAGTCCTTTAGCCTCTGAATACATCTGAGGCTCGTAGATGCTGTGGATGTTGGCCATAAGAGCGAAGTTGACTGTGTGTAGCTGCTTGCTCTTGCTACGAGTTGATCTGCCCTCAATGAGTTCATCATCATGAAGATCGCCAATTGTCTTGGCCCACCGCTTAGGCCGACGAGTAGAAGTGCCAACATCTGAAAGAAGAGTAACAGCATCGCCTGGGATGTCTGGAACAAGGTCATCTGGATGTAGAGTCCTGAGGAAAATCAGGTGGTGCTATATCATGAGGAACCAAGAGGAAGACAAACACCCTCATCAGGAACCTTCATAGGCTGATCCGCAGGACTAGTGGTAGGAACAAATGGACCAGTAGTCTCATCAATCACAACATCACGACTGAATATGAGACGATCTGTCTCCACATCAATCAACCTGTAGGCTTTGTGATTGTCGCTGTAGCCAGTAAACATAAGTGTCTGGCTCTTGGAGTCCAACTTGGCATTTGGCATCTGGAATCCATACATGAGCGCGAACCGAAGACTTTCAGATGGCCCACCTTAGGCTTACGTCCTGACCAGGCTTCTTCAGGAGTCATCTTCTTAACGGCCTGGTAGAGGACCGATTCAAGAGGTAGACTGCAGTGTAGACTGCTTCAGCCCAGTATTTCTTAGGTACATTTTTTTACTCGAGCATAGAACGAGCCATTTCAGTAATGGTGCGATTCCTGCATTCGACGACACCATTCTGCTGAGGGGTGTAAGGTGTGGTAAGTTGGCGCTTAATGCCGTGTGCAGCACAAAAAGTAGAGAAGTCAGTTGAACAAAACTCCCCCCCATTATCGGACCTTAGAGTAACAATGTGAGAACTTGATTCCTTCTCAACTAAGGCTTTAAACTGCTGAAATGTGCTAAACACATCTGATTTATGTTTGAGAAAATACACCCACATTTTCCGACTGAAATCATCAACAAACAATAAAAAGTACTTGGACCCAGTAACAGAAGGAGTGTTCATCGATCCACATACATCAGCGTGAACCAATTGAAATACCTTGGAGGCTCGCCAAGAATCACCATCCGAGAACGATGTCCGATGCTGCTTGCCAACTCGACAGGCTCCACAAACTCCATGATTTTGAGTTTGGATCTTAGGTAGACCAGCAACAAGACCTTCCCGAGAGAGCTGAGAGAGGTAGTGCACATTCAAGTGCCCATAACGTTGGTGCCAAAGTTTGTTGATGGTTGTACATCAGGCAGCCAGAGCGTGCTCTTGAGAATCACCAGAATCAGCAAGACTGTACAAACCGTGATCCTCAAGTCCCATAGCAATTGTAGTACGAGTCTCCCGATCAACAATGCTGCAGGTGGACGAACTGAAAACATCTAACTGGGGAGAATGCCGCATGATCTGACTGACAGAGAGAAGGTTATGTTCCATGCCTGGAACATAGTAGACATCAAGAAAGAGTAAATTCTTCCTCCTGAGTGAATCTAGACAGTGCCCTTACCAGCAACTGTGTACTCTTCGCCTCCTCCAAAAATGACTGAATCAAAGAATGGTTCGAATGTTGTGAACCAATCCCGACGATGGGTAAAATGCCGCAATGCCCCTGAATCGATATACCAGGCAGAAGAATGTACTGGATCTGCAGTTCTCTTGGCCATAAAAGCATAAAATGCAGACACTTTCTGCTCAGTGTGCTCGGCAACATGTGCCTTTTGTTGAGACCCTCCTTGCTTCTTTTGTTCAGAAGCCAACCGAGTGCGACAATCAGCCTTAATGTGACCATATTTATGGCAATAATTGCACTGAACGTTCTTCTTGTTGCTGTCCTGAGAAGAACTAGAGCCTTTCGGCTGAGAAGATTGAGCCTTCCCTTGTTCTTAGCAGAAGATTTGGTAGAGAACGCTTGTTCTGTGGAGGACGAACCGGCACTGCTTCCAAACTAATGTCTCCAACAATCCTATTGTAGAAGCTTGTTACACAAGTCTGGAAACTTCAAGTCAACGTTTGTTGAAGTAAGATTGAGCGTCTCAATGAAATGCTCGTAAGACTTTGGCAAACTTTTCAAAGTAATGATGACCATGTCCTCTTCCTCCATCTTTCGACCAATAGCTTCCAGTTGGTCGCGAATCTCCTTGATCTTTGTCAGATGCTCTTGGAGAGTGGTGTTCTTCTCATCCATCATTATCGAAAACAGCATGTTCTTAAGAAAGAATGCACGACTCTTATCTGACGTTTCATGGAGATCCTTCAGGGTCGTCTAGACCTCAGCAACTGTTTTGCCTGACGGCACTTGTGGCAGCTGATCGTCAGTGACTGAAAGCTTGATGAGCATGACGGCTTCCCGGTTGCGTTCATCCCATTTCTCCTGATCCTTTCCGACTACAGTGGGTCGAGTTGAGTGCCCCAAGACGACCTGATCGAGACAACGATATTCAAAGATCGTCAACATACACTGCTTATAAGTGTTGTAATTCTTCCCGTTGAACTTATGGTTGCTTTCAAGCATTATGTTCGTGAGAGATGCCATCACGTACCTCGCGGTCAAATTGGTGACGACAAAATAATGCATAGAAAACAGAAATACAGAAACCCGAACACGGATTTTGAGGTTTTACTGAAAACCCAGAAAAGATAAATAAAAACCCAAAAGGATGGAAGAATACCCAGAAAATTTTAACAACACAAATTTCAAGGCACGAAAAACGAGGTACCCAAAAAAAAGGACGACGACCCAATTGAGATCTCAGGAAACCCAGAAGGAATCTGCGACCAAACTGATTTTTCGACTTGAAACAGAGGCACAAATTTCGAGGCACAGAAAACGAGGTACCCAGAAAATTTGAAGACCGACCCAATTGAGATCTCAAAAAACCCAGAAGGAATCTGCAAGCAAAATAATTTTTTGCCTTGAAACAAAGGGTCAAAACCCTAGACGAAAATTTATGAACCCTAGGCCGCCATTAAAAAACCAGAAAATGCAGAAAAACAGCGTCAAAATCTTCAAAAAATCGTGGCAAGGAAGAGGCAAAAAATGCGTCTGAACTACAGCAAGAGATTTGTCCAAAATGGAGTGAAAATCGCGGCCACAAAGCACAGAAAAAATGTGCTCAAAAGAAGACGCGAATCTAAGGAGGATTTTCAGAAAAACGCCTTCAATATTTGTTCAAAAACGTGTCCCACAAAGGCACAAAACACGTCTTTCAAAAAGTCGCGCCCAGAACAGCACAAACTTCAGCCACGACTTGCAGCAAGAGGGTCGAATTTTCTGTGAGAAAATACTCACGAAAATTGCAGATCAAAGCCCTCGATTTCGTAGTAGAAAAAAGACCCGCAATTTTTAGAGTTGAAAATCCCTTGAGAAATCTCAGACAGAGCAGCCACGAATTTACCCAAAAACCCTAACCTGAAAAAATTTGAATTTAAGCCCACGAATTTTTAGGGTTCTTTTTTCTGCTCTAATACCATGTAAATGGTAAAAGTTACTTGTATTAACAAGAGAAAAAGTTACAATATATAGAGAGCTTACATAACTGTAGATATTAAATATATCTACCTACCAAAAGTTACTGTACAGTAAGAGCTAAATAGATTAGACATAACATTACATTGACCATTAAATAATAAGAGAATAATATATTCTAACAACCATAATAAAATTTTGTAGTGTTAAGCTTATAAACTTATATCTTCATTTACCTACCCCTAATATGTTTCGATATCTTATCTACTTTGCACCATCTTGTTGGGTTCTTTTTCTAATCCTCACAAGATCATATATTTGAGCACTCAGACAAATGAACGTGCCTCAATAAAAAATTTAAGGTTTCTAAATTAGATATTGACAAAAAGACCCATATAGCAAAATAGACAAGTGTGTAACTAGGAGAATCAACAAACGCTAATGCAAAGGTAGGAGAACCAATCTTGAAAGCGTGTAAGATAGAGTGCAAGTGCACATCGTGGAACAAACACATGCTTCTATAAAGACACATGCAAGATGTTAAAATGCACCAAGCAAATAAAGACATCAAAAGCAAAGTTATGAAGAAAAAACAATCCAATAAATGGGCACAGAGCTCATGAAAGACCCTTCAATGCCAAACACATATACAAGTAAAGGTACACATACCAACAAGGGTAGCAAAAATTGAAGTTGAAAAGTATAGGCATGCACCTAGTAGTTGGTGTGTACCAATATGAGGAGATTTTCCTTTTCTTAGCTAATTTGAGAAGGCTGACCAAACTTAGCTAATGGTTTTGTGTCTAATCTTTTTGTTAAGTCTCAAGTACGCATATGATAGACAATACATTATTTTGCAACGGATTGAAAGTTTTCTTCCAAATGGCACATGCATATGAAGGAAAACATGCACAAAAGAAAAATAATTTGGAGTTCAAATTTATGAATTTAAGCATATCTACAGATGGAAGCACGCATCAAAATAAAGTGCATCACATTCAAACATTTCAAGCCCGTATCTCAAGTGCACGTAAAAGTAGGAGGAGCTATGAACCAAATATTTTACAGTGTCAAAACTCAAACACACGACACATTTTGAAGGAACAATGTTTAAAGAGAAAAAATGTGTTTTGAAAAGGTTAGGCACACGCCAATATAGAGATGCACAAATTCATTTTAAAAATAAAAAATATTCCCCCAATGAAAGGCATACACCTTAGAGGAAGGATGTGTCACTTCAAAGGAAACCAGTTCAAGGTCCCACACTCGTGTAAGGTTCTACCAAGCAAGTGGGAAATAGTGAGCAAGTGTGTACAAATGGAAGATCGAACGCATGTAGAGCAGAATGAATGACATTGGAGAATGTTCAGAGTTAAAGCATGCACCTAAGACTTGGCACATGCCACATCATTGGCTGTATTTTTGTCTTTTAACCAAAAATTTCTTCCCCAATAAATAGGCACAAGCCTGAGTTGTGTCACACGCCTAGACAAGGCAGAAAAGCACCTTAAAAAAAGTGGTGCACCAAGATAATAAGCACCTATCTTCAAAAAAATAATGACAAAAATAAATCTTTTCCTAATTTTAGAAGGCCAACCAAACTTAGCAAAAGGGTGGCACCTCTTCTAAAAGTTATATCTTTTCAAAAACAGGAGGGACCTATTTACATGGGATGAGAGTCACTCAAAAAGCAGAAAAAGCTATTTGAGGAAAAGCAGTACAAAATTGGAGACAGCAGAAATAGAACTTGGAAGATTATAAATAGTTGTTTTTGATTTGTAACCTCTGTCACAAGCAGCAGCAGGTCACTAAATCTCTTCATAAAGCAGCATCAAAATTAAAGATTGGTAGAATTCAAAGTAAAAATATCATTTTGCAAAGAGGATTTCTGCAGAATTCTATTCAGCTAGAGCAGGAATAACAACAACAGCAGGTATAGCGAAATTAATATCATTAACTTCTGTTTTTGCAAGTCTATATCAGCACAAAGCAGCATCTGTAAAAAGTTATTTTTGAAGAGAAATTGTCAAAGCAATGGCAGTAGAAGGCATTTATTCTTCTAATTCTTCTAATTCCCCTCTCAGAATTCAAGTGGACAAAGGCATAAATTGTCTTAAATCAGCAGCATAAAACGTCCAATAAGGAGGTTGAATTGGTAACTTCTCATTCACAAGATGCAATATTCAGCGCTTACTTTGGAGGTGCCCTTGGTCCTCATCTATGAATTTTCCAAGGTGCAAGAAACTGACTTAAGTCACGTTTTCCAAAAAGGCCTCAACCTCAAAGAGAAGATCAAAGAAGGAAGCAAAGTGGCAAAGAAATTGATGGATTGAGGTCTTGTTCAAGTAGGATCATTCCCAATTGCCACAGCAAAGTCTAGAATTTGTTCTAGCTTGTATGAAGCACTATGATCTTAAAAAGAGAGAAGATTTGTCAATGGACAAGTATTGTGCAATCTCAAAGTAGATGACATCGACTAAGCTTCTCCATACCTTTGCATGAGGAATCACTTTAAGTGTATTTAGAAGAGTGTGAAAGGTCTTGGGTTAAACATTTGATAGAATGTCAAAACAAGTGACCAAGTGTTAGTTAAAGGAAAAGAAATCAAATTTGCCCAAATTTGGGGAGAGGAGAGTTTAGAAACAAGTTTGCAATCATGATCACCCTTCTCAACCAAATCATAGGCCAAGAAGAAGCTCACAATTTCAAGTTGTGCATGTTCTATCTTATATGATCAACTATATGCAACAGAAGTGAACATTTGATTGGGTTGCCTTGATCAGTGTTTGCTTCCATAAATAGTTGACGAAATTTGAGCATGCTTGTGAGTTCTGAATGATGACATACCCTATGTGTTTGATAACTCATCACGGTACATTCATAGAATTGAACATCATTGGGTCATGTCAATACACTTGCATATGCAGGCACTTCCCACAATTGAAGTATTCCAAGTCTCTCAAGCATTATAGAAGAGTGAATGATGCTTTCCTCATGCACTCCGCACAAGTGATAAAAAATCAAATGCACATAAAAATTTATGAGAAAGCAACAACCGTCATGTGTAACTTGGCAGATTAGTACATTGAGTTCATCAACATTTACCTAGGTTCAAGTATTTGGATTCACATCCTAACCTTCATGCTATTGAGGTACCGAAGTGACGAAATTATTTTCATTGAATATATTCGCCAAATCTCTGAAATAGACTCTTGAGAGAGAGGCATAAGCCTAGATTCTGTTTCCCAATTCAATTGAGAATCTTCAACTGAAAAACAACAAGAAATTCTAAGTTCATCATTGAGGAAATAGCCAAAATCAACCTCAAGTTCCTCTTAGAAAAACGCACTTACAACACTAAGACCATTTTGCGATCAAGGTTGGGGAACAAGCATATGTATATTATGAGGATTGAACCTATTGGGCCAATTGCACAAACAAGTTCAAATTGCGAAGAAGGAATTTCAGCTACTTAACACTTCGTCAAGTTGTTGATTTTCTAATGGAGGATGTAGAAGGGATTTCAGATGATGTTTTATCACCACAGTTTGTAAACAACAAGATAGAGCAGCAACATTTGATCCTTGGTCAACTAGTCAAACAAAGAAATGTTTTTAAATCAAGAATGGGCCAATATTGTTTTGAAACATAGCAAGTTATTGAGTTACAGAATGACAAGAAAGACAATAGTTCCCAAGAAGAAAACCCTAATCATGGAGCTACGAATAGAAAAAGGCACTTCCACCTCCTTCAAACCAATGATAAAGACAAAAAGGAATGAAAAAGCTGCATAGGAAAAAGAGAAGAAAAAGTTAGCCAAAAGAAGGGATTTTGAAGGGGATTCAAAAGAAGAGGATCAACCATTGTGCTTCCTTTTCATGAATTCCTAATGAAAGAAGGTTTGGGGGGAATCACCTATTCAATATGAGAAGCCCACATTGACTATTATCCCTCCATTGCCAGTTAGAGAACCTTCTCCCAAGGAAGTTATATTCACACTAACAAAATCTGAGCCACGAATGTTATCTCCAATGCAAGATATTTCTCCACCCCAAGATCCTTTGTAAATTGGTGAAGTAGAGGCTCATGTGGAAGTTCCTATAGTGAGGAAGAGAAAAGTGCCTTCACATCACATTGATTTTGATACCTGGAGGACCAATTGCGATGAAACCTAACTGCTAATCCAAGATGACCAAGACTATAGAGGGAAATTTGATAACTGAAATATCCATTCCTCCTAAAGATAAGTCCATTCAAGTTATTGAGCCCACTAATTTTCAAATTGTCTAGACCAACTTTGGGCCGATTACTCCACACAATGATGTCAATATGTCATCACAAGCAACATAAAGGAACGAGTGATCAAAGATGGAGAAGACAAGGCGGCCTTTAAGGTTAAGGTTAAGCAACTTAGGGAATAAATTTCTCATCTTCTACAATCCATTTCAAAGCCTATAGTATTTATGCCCTAGGTTCTAGACTCCCTAAAAGAGCAAAAACGACTAGATCAGCTAGTCATATATGGGAAGATTTTGGAAAAGTGGCTTGAAGACATTTGTGATCAAGTTACCAAATTGTTTGGTACCAATTGATAACAAATGTGAAGGTCATTTAGGGAATCGAGGACATTGAAGTTACTTTAGTGTTTGGTACCAATTGATAACAAAAGTAAAGGTCATTTAGCGAATCAAGGATTTTGAATAATGCATCATTGAGACACTACCATCATATGAGAAAATTGTCGAGGTCAATACTCATTTGTCTCAAGAACTTTCCATGAGGCTTCATTAAATTTTATTGAGAAAAAGAATAAATTATTTCGTTAGAAATTTGTTTATGGATTTGTGTCACATATTCCACGTGCATATGTTGATGGTGAAGTAGTTGTTCAAAACTTAGATGAAGTGCAAGGGAAATTCTTACAATTAATAAGGAATAAAAACAGCAACGACCAGCAAATAGACAAAATGTATATTTTGGCAATAATCACCGTTCACCTTCAGAAGGTATAAAAGGATTCATAAGACTTTAGCAAATTGATTTTTGAGGCTGAGTTTATTATTCAAACTCAAATTCTGCACCCAGATTTAGTAATATCCTAGCCCAAAACAATAATGTAAATCTAATTCTTAATCTTCCACAAACACTTATCAGGCCCTATTATTTAATCAGATCTTAGACAACTTAAATTTAAATTACTATTTATACATCAGCAATTCCATTAGACTTCAATCAACAATGTCAACATAACACCCAATCTTCTTATTATAATCAACAACAAATACAAATATAATTCCCACTCTCTTTCCTATTATAATAATGACTATATTACATTCAAATGATTCTACAACACCAACAATTCATGCCAACAACAATGGCAAATTGGATCAATACAATATGAGTGGATTCCGCATCTAACGAAGCTCAAATGAAAACTTTGTATGAGAACGTCCTTTGAAATCACTAGGGTTTTCATTCTAGGATTCCCACACTCAAGCACGTGCTCAAAACGGATTCTAAAAGGAATTCGGTTAAATCTAGATGACAATCCTGGATGAAAACATTCACTCTTTTATATCCAACACAAATTGAACAACTTGGCCACCATGCACACCTGCAACTTCAAATTTGAAGAATGATCATTGGCAAGAAAGATTCACTTAAGTAGTGGCACCAAAAGCAAACTACTAGAAACAATACGACATGTGTTGGGAAGTTAGGAAGGCAACAAAAACATAGGGGAAAGTATCAAGGATTGGGGGTTCAACCAAATTGCAAGACTTAAACTATAGGACAAGGTGACAAGGGTCAAGCAACAATCACACTAATAAGGGAAGGTTTGAAAGTCCAACAAAAAGAAGGGAAGAGTGGGGTTGGAAGAAAACACATACTTAGGAAGGAAAGACACATAACAGATGAATACAAGGAAGACACAAGTCCAAACCTAATATGCACGAACTTAGATTGACTAGAAATGAGACATGACAAGTCCACCTAGCTCAAGATTGCTTGTCCTCAAGCAATTGCAGGTTTGGATGTACCAATATCTGTGGGCCTTCCCACATTACATCTTCCACCAGAAGATCTTTCCACCTAATTAGGTACTCCTCAGTGCTTTTGTTTCTCAACTTCCTCTCACCTGCATCCATGACTACTTCAGGAATCAACAGCTCATCTAGGATATTCTATATGTTTTCCCAGCACCTTTTTGAGGCAAGACACGTGAAAAACATCATGTATCTTGCTTCCCTCCAACAATTCCAACTCATAGACCAATTCACCAATCCTTCTCAAAATTTTGTAGAGCCCATAGAAACATGGTTTGAACTTTTTTGACCCAATTTCCTTCAAGGAAGATTGCTTGTACAGCTACAATGTCAAAAAAACCATGTCTTTGATCTCAAACATTCTCACAATTGTATGATGATCTGCATACATCTTCTATTGTTTTTGAGCCTACTAAAGATTATTCTTGACTAACTTTAGAATGTCTTGACTCTATTTGATCATGTCACTTGCTCCCAATACCTTACTATCCATAAAAATGAGATCAATGAAGCTTCGAGCTTCATACCCGTACAAGGCCAATGAACAGTGTCATTTTGATCGACATGTGGTGAGTGGTGTTGTAACAATGCTCCCCCATGTAAAGCTAATTGATTCAAGTCTTATGATGATCAACAACATAATTTCTCAAATAACCTTCCACCCATTTGTTCACAATCTCAGTCTCACCATTTGTTTGTGGTTGGTAGCTAATCCTTAGGGTGAGCTCAATTCCCACCAAAAGAAAGAGCTCTTGCCAAGACAAACTCATGAAGCGATTGTCTCTATCACTCACAATGCTCTTGGGTAGTCCGTGGAGTTTCATCACTTCCTTGAAAAACATATCAACCACTTGTGGCTCCTTGAAATCTGAAAGAGGTAGCAAAGAAATGTGCAATACTTTATTAGTTTGTCCAAAACAAAATATATACAATCCTTACCTTGGACTTTAGAAGTCCAATGAAGAAATTCACTGAGACACTTTCCCATTTCTACTCCAAGATGGGTGAGGGCTACAAAGACTTGCTGGAAATGCTATTCCATTTTATTCTTTTAACAAACAATGCATTATTTCTTATGGTTGAGTACATCATCCTTGATTCCTTCCCATGTCAACCTTTCCTTGATCAATTTGTAGGACTTGAAATACCTAGGGTGGCTCCCCAAGGGAGTATGATGAACTTCCCACAAAATCTTTCCCTTCATCCTTCATTCTGGCACCAAGTAGAATCTTCCCTTGTAGAGAATGAGTCCATTGCAAAGGGTGTACATGTTATCTGACAACTTCCCTTCCAACATATCAACTATGAAGGTGTTCTTTTACATACTTTGTTATGGTTTCATTCTTCCAATCCATAGAGATATGAGACATGGAAAACAAATTTGGCCTTCTAGATAGCCCATCGGCAACAACATTCTTCTTCATTTAACGTACCCAATATCAAAATCATAAACTTGGAATTTACTCACCCACCTTTGTTGCCGCTCATTTAAATTCTTTTATTTAAGAAAATATCTCAAACTATTGTAATCAATTTTGACCATAGATTGGCCACCCAAGTATTACCTGAACTTGACCAATGCGTGCATTATGGCTAGCATTTCCTTATCATAGATGGAGAACCATCTTTCCACCTTTGTGAGATTTCCTTACCATAGATGGAGAACCATCTTTCCACCTTTGTGAGTTTTTGACTCTCAAAATCAATCAAGTGCTTATTTTGCATGCACCTAGCCCCAATTCCTTCTCTCGATGTATCGCATTCTAGTGTTTAAGGAAAAGTGAAATCTAGAAGTGTTAACACAAAG
Source organism: Sequoia sempervirens (assembly GCA_007258455.2). Classification (NCBI taxonomy): domain Eukaryota; kingdom Viridiplantae; phylum Streptophyta; class Pinopsida; order Cupressales; family Cupressaceae; genus Sequoia; species Sequoia sempervirens. The sequence continues at coordinate 13,415,372 of VDFB02353493.1, read as the reverse complement.
CACAAGCCCATCAGCTCTTTTCGTCTTGCAAATGTTGATTGTGCATCCTCAATCCACATAAAAGCTCCCTTCTTTGTTAGGTCAATTAAAGGTGTGACTAGTTGGGAGAAACCTTTAACAAAACACCTATAGTAGTTGCAAAGGCCAAAGAATTCTTGTAGTTGTGTCCAAGGTTCTCAAAAGAGGCCAATCTCGAATTGCTTTTTTCTTCTCCATGTCCACCTACAGTGGTGATGTGACCTAGATACAAGATCTCTGCCATAGCGAACTCACTTTGATTCCTTAGCAAACAACCATTGTGCTTCCAAAATTCCCAAAACTTTGTCATGTCATAGGTGCTCCTCTTATGTTTTGTTGTAGATCAAAATTTCACCAAAAAAGACAAGGAAAAACTTTTTCACTTGCTTGAGGAAAATTTGATTCATATATGACTAGAAAGTTGTTGGAGAGTTTAACAAACCAAACAACATGACTAGAAACTCATGGTGCCCATAGCGACACCAAAAAGTCGTCTTGCGAGCATCCCCCTCTTGGACTTTGATTTGATGGTATCTCAATCTGAAATCTATTTTTAAGAAATAGACTACTCCATAAAACTCATCTATCAACTCATCAATCATGGGAATGGGGGTATCAATTCTTGATAGTCTTCTTGTTCAATGTTGTGTAAGGGATATACATCCCTATTGTGCCATCTTTCTTCTTCAACAAAACCACAAAGGAAGCAAAGAGGTTTTAGTTGAATCTAATGTGCCCCATTTCCAGTAGTTCCTTAATGACCTTTTTTATTTCCTCCTTGTCTCCTAGAGTGGTAGTAAGGAGTAGTGATGACGGGCTTAGCGCCCTCTCCAACTCAATGACATGTTCAAAGCCTCTATCTGGCAGTCTCCATGGAGAAATGTTGCTAAAATGTTGCTAAAAACTTTACTGGGCTTGTCCAAGAAGCTTTGTACATCCACATGTTATGCCTTCTTTCATTCGTTGGGCTTTGTTACAATCACCAAACACTAAGCTGCCCACACATATTGCCTGTGATGAAAAATCCTCTCCATTCTCTTAGCCAATACAATCCTTGCTAGCTTTGACCTTGTAGGAGCCACAGATGTAAAAGAGGTTGTACCTTGGAGTGCCTGAGAGCATGGCAAGAGTGCCTTACCATGGCTCCCTCCTCTTTTGGTTGGTCATCTTCTCCAATCTCCTATTCGAGTTCTTCTTCACTCTATAATTCGGGTTCCATAGATTCCAATTCATCATTAGACCTTACCTCAATATAATGCACTTGTCCTTTCCCAAGACATCAATGTCCAGGTATGTCCAAGTGACCAAGTGACCATGGCTCCTTGCAACTAAAACATATCTTCTACCTCCTATTCATTCATCACCTCAATGTTTGATCTTGATGGGTATCTCTTGGTTTGTACATTTTTATGATAAGGGTTCTTTGGAATGAAGGTTTTGGTCTAGAGCTTATTCTTTGGCATGGAAGTCTCCAAAGCCAAAGACTTGATTGCCTCTTGTAGGGTAGGTGGTTTGAAAGCCTTGACCAACCCCTTGATAGATTTAGTTAACCCTCTAATGAAGAGCATAGTCAAGAGCATAGTCAATCTTCTCTTTGTGATGTCTGGCACCCATTACCAATAGCTTCTAAAACTCTATTACATAGTTTCCCACTATACCACACTATTTGAGCTAAGTCAAATTCTTGAATAGCTTCTAAAACTCTGTTGCATAGTTTCCCACTATACCTCACTATTTGACTAATAGCTTCTAAAACTCTATTATAGCATCTATTACATTGTTTCCTACTATACCACTATTTGAGCTAAGTCAAATTCTTGAATAGCTTCTAAAATAGTTTCCCACTATACCACACTATTTGACTAATAGCTTCTAAAACTCTATTACATAGTTTCCCACTATACCACACTATTTGAGCTAAGTCAAATTCTTGAATAGCTTCTAAAACTCTGTTGCATAGCTTCCCACTATACCACACTATTTGAGATTAGTCAAATCTTTGAAATAAACTTCACTTCTAAAACTCTGTTGCATAGTTTCCCACTATACCACACTATTTGAGATAAGTCAAATCTTTGAAATAAACTTCAAGACACATAGTTCCCACTATACCACACTATTTGAGATTAGTCAAATCTTTGAAATAAACTTCACTTCTTTGAAATAAACTTCACTTCTAAAACTCTGTTGCATAGTTTCCCACTATACCACACTATTTGAGATAAGTCAAATCTTTGAAATAAACTTCAAGACACTTCTGATCAAACCTCTCAATCAAAAGTTTGCAAAATTCATCATATGAGGTAATGGATTGATGAGCTTAAGTGCTCAAACCATAGTACCACCACTCAAGTGCAATACCCTCCAAATGGAGGTGGCAAACTTGATTGCTTCATCCTTTCCCATCAACTTGAGGAAAAAGTATGTATCTAGCTTCTACCCATGCACGAGTTGATCATCTATTAAACCCACCATAGGAAGAGAGTGACAACTTCCCCAACTCATCTATTAAACCCACCATAGGGAGAGAGTGACAACTTCCCCAAAAGCTTGTTACACACCTCACTAAAGGCTTGCAGCTTAGGCTTAGGTTTGTAACCATTTTGCGACTTCTTCATGTTCATATAATTGGTGAATGACATTTCACTTCAAATCTCCTCAAGAAGAGCTATGTATTCTGCATGACAAGCCCTAATATCATCAAACAATGAGTTTTGCGCTTTGGGCTCTAGATCCTCAATCTCCTTATTCAAAAAGGTGACTCGGCTGGGTCTTAGCAACTAAAACAAGAATAGTACTTTGTGGCTCCAAGTGGCATCCAACTCAGAAGCATTTGCTTCACCCATTGGTTGTCTAGGCATATTCATATCATTGTCCATCTTGTGAAGCAGTTGTGACACCATATCAATCATCAAATCAAACTTCCTTTAGGCCCAACCCTCAAGTTGTCGTTTGCATTTGTTCTCTTGCCTTCTGCCATACTATTATGTTTTGCAATGAAAACTATAAAAGACGATTCAATCTTTGAACTCTAAACAGTCGTTTGCATTTGTTCTCTTGGCTTCTGCCATACTATTGTGTTTTGCAATGAAAACTATAAAAGACGATTCAATCTTTGAACTCTAAACACACAAGGTGGCAAAGTCACCAGCTTTAATGCCACTATGATGTCTTTGAGCTAAAGCAATAATGCAAATCTAATTCTTAACCTTTCACAAACACTTATTAGTTGAATAACAACACTACCATACACTATTATTCAATCAGATCTTAGAAAACTCAAATTAAATTACTGTTTATACATCAACAATTTCATTACACTTAGATTAACAAATGGCAACATCACACCCAATCTTCTTATTATAATGAAGAGCAAATACAGATGCAATTTCCAATCTATTTCCTATTACAATAATGATTGTATTACATTAAAAGGATTATGTAACAACAGCAATTCATTCCAACAACAATGGCAAATCAAATCAATACATGGTTGGAGTCTGCATCCAATGAAGCTCAAATGCGAACTCTGTATGAGATCGACCTTCAAAATCAATAGGGTTTTTGTCCTAAGATTCCCATACTCAAACACGAATGCTTAAAATGGATTCTAAAAGGAATTTGGTTAAGTCTAGATGATGATCCCAGATGAAAACATTCACTCTTTTATATCCTCCAAAAAAAACAAGTCAACACCATGTACACCCACAACTTCAAATTTGAAGAGTGATCATGGGAGAGAAAGGTTCCACTTTGAAAGTAATCACGCCAAAACTAGAAACAATATGACACGTGCTAGAAATATCAATGATCTGCAGTCGGACATATCACAAGACTCAAACTTTAGGAAGAGGAAAGTACATTGGGGGTTGAGCAACAAGCAAACCTAATATCTACAAACTTATATTAACAAGAAATGAGACATGAGACAATACCAAGGGAAGCCAAAGTTGATCAATTCATTCAAACTTTATAGAAGATTTCAACACCAAGTAATTCTATAGGCATGCTATGTGTTTTTCTTTAAACTTTTGAAGCCTTGGAATCTTTTCGTTTGTGTTCTGTTTTCCTTCATGTGCCTAAAGAAAAACAATCTAAGTTGAATCTTGAGTTTGAAAAATGCATTTTTGTTGACTATGGCAAGAATGTAAAAGCTTTTAAACTTTTGAAGCCGCTAATGCTAAAAATGGTTTATTCCATAAATATGGTTTTCAAGGAAATCAGAATAATAACTTATTTCTAATGTTGAACAACCAAAAGAAAAAAGAACAAAGCAATGCATTTTGAGATAAAAAAAAATGAGAAGCAAGAAAATACATGTGGAAGAACAAGTTAGACAAGAGGATGTAGAGGAAGAAGGTTCAAAGGATATATTGTAAGAAGAATAGAGGAACCCTCTTACTACACCCTCAAGGAGGTCCACCAAGGAATATAAACTTATTGAAAGGTATATCCCACAAAAATTCCATTGTGTATTAATTTTAATTAATTTCACCTTGTACTAACAATGAACCCATATCTATAAAGTAAGCTCTTTTATGAAGGATTGGGACTCTTGGATGGAGATCATGAAGGAGGAGATGGTGTGAGATTTGGGATCTAGTTGAGCTGCCCAAGGGAAGGAAGCCCGGGTGTTTAGAAAACAGTTCTACATAGACAATAAGTTGGAAAGGTACAAGGCTAGATTGATGACAAAACGTAATTCCTAGGTTGAAGTAATTGATGTTTGTGAAATCTTCTTTCCTATTACTAAGTTAACTTCTATTAAAGTCCAACTTTCTATTGTTATTGCTCATGATTTAAAAGTAGAGCAAACAGTTGTTAAAACTATAAAGATATTGAAAAGGTCTGTATGAAATAGCCTAATAATTTTGTGGTGATGGGAAAAGAAAATCTAGCTTGCACATTTTAGTTAATAATCATTTGTTAATCACTATCTTAGACCTAATAATTTTGTGGTGATGGGAAAAGAAAATCTAGCTTGCACATTTTAGTTAATAATCATTTGTTAATCACTATCTTAGATTTTGATCACATGTTCATTGGAAACAATTAAAGAACTTAAAAAATTTATTTCAAGTGCCTTTGACATGGAGGATTTATCTAGTTTGCACATTTTAGTTAATAATCATTTGTTAATCGCTATCTTAGATTTCGATCACATATTCATTGGAAACAATTAAAGAACTTAAAAGATTTATTCCAAGTGCTTTTGACATGGATGATTTAGTAGCTGCAAAATACATCTTGGGTATTGCAATCAATAGGGATCAAATTAACAAAAAGTTGACTCAATCGGAATAAGTATGTCAACACTATTTTGCAAATAATCAGTATGCAAGATTGTAACCCAATAAGTATTCCTTTACCTATTGATACTAAGCTTTCTTTGGAACAATGTCCCAAATCGGATGAGGATTTTCAATATATGTATAGTGTTCCTTATGCTAGTGTCGGTTGGTAATGCAATGGTTTGTACTAGACCAAATATTCTCAAGCAATGGGATTCCTTAGTGTTGATGTAATTGCAGCTTCGGGCTTCATACTTCCTTATTTATATGTGATTATTCAATGTAAAGAGGCGCTTCACATGGCAACTTTGTAATTATCTTCTTGGCCGACCTTCCTTGTAAATTGTATTTATTAAATTGAAATTATATTTTTATGATGGCCGACCTTGCATGAAAAGGTGCGACCTCTCTCCTTCAAGTTGTATAAATACAAGATCATTCCACTCCATTTGTGCATCAATCAAGTTCGAGCATTTCTTCTCTTCCAAGTGCGAATTCTTCAAGGGCAGATCAATCAAGTGCAGATTGCAAATTATCAAGAGCAGATAGCGAATTTCTTAAGGGCAGATCTGAGTTACAAGGAAGTGCTGATTACTTGTTATCACTGCATCTTGTGAAGGTGCTGCATATCGACCTTGAGATTGGCCTCATTGTAAAGAGACTTGTTGCCATTATTGATATATAATAGAGAGATATTTGTTGCTGGGTTTTTCCCCTCAAGAGGAGGGTTTTCCTAGGGTATCTGCTGTGTTATTGTGTCTGATTTTGAATTAATTTTCTGTGCATTACATCTGATCATAAAACTAACTTGGTATCAAAGCCAGGTTTGAAGAAGATCTTGATCAGATTGTTATTACAGCGATACTCTTTACTCTCTTCGTCAAGATGGCGATCGATCTTAAGCTTGAGGATAGATTTGAGGGAGCATCTAATTTCACATATTGGAGATTCAAAATTATGCTCACCTTCGAAGAAAGTGAATTGGCTGAGTTCGTGGAGAGTAAAGTTTCTGAGCCTACTGATGAGGAAGAGAAGATTCAATGGAAGAAGAAAGATACTAAGGCAAAGAAGATGTTAGTTGATTCCGTGAAGGATCATATTGTTCCCATCATCTCTAAGATGAAGACGGCAAGGGAGATGTTTAAGTCTTTGGAGGAGATGTATGAGATCAACAACACAAGCCGTGCACTTGCATTGAAGCAACAACTTCATTATGTGAAGATGGCGGAAGGAGAATTTGTCATCGCTTACTTCATGAAGATTTCCGAATTGAGAGATCAGCTCTCTTTTATTGGTCATTTTGCTGATTTCAAGGATTTGACCATGCTTTCCCTTAATGGTCTTCCTTCATCTTGGGAGTCTTACATTCAAGGAATCAGTGCAAGATCGAAACTTCCCAAGTTTGATCGTTTGAGGGTAGATTGTATTCAAGAAGAGTCTAGGTTGGCTGCGAGAGGTATTGGTCGAAGCTCTACAAATGAAGACATTCATGTTCTTTCCGCTCAATCCTCGAAGAAGAAAGAGAAAGGTGGAAAGAAAGGATATTTCAAGAGGAATAGAGATAAAGGAGCTGATGTGCTCCCGCATTCAAGAAGAAGTGGGACCTCTCCAAAGTCCAATGTTTTCGTTGTGACATGTTTGGTCACTATGCAAAGGATTGCCCCACCAGGCCTAATCAGCATGCTTCATTTGCGGATGTGGATGAGATCTCTCAAAAGGATTCTAGGGAATTTTTATTCTAAGCCATGGGCCTGTGTTCAAGCCATGAAGGTTGTGTGCTGATCTGTACACAAGAGCAGCATATCTTACTGCGTCCAGTATTTGCATCCATCAAAATATTTAAAGAGATAAGTATTCTTTGTTTGCTCAGTTATATCATTATATCATTTAGTTGGATCTTGTAATTAGTAAAGAGAGATAGTGGTTTCTCTTGAATTGTGTTCACTAGCATAAGATCCTTTGAAGATTTCATTTACTGCAAGTTATTTCATGTTGGTTGTGAAGATTTTTGTGTGACTCTGAAATAAAAAGAGAATTGCAATTTTGATGGTGATTAATTGGTCACATCAATATCATTCTCTAATGCATGAACTGTGATAGAGCCTTGAACTCTTGGAGAGAGTTGGTTCTACATGCTAACTGCATAATGCATTCAAGAAATCTGTAGTGGTGCATATTGTCTTTTTGTTGTGCTGAGTTTGGCACTCTCGAGAGGAGTAAAAGATGGAAGAAAGAGTTCTATCTGAATTCAATTAAAGTTAAGTTCTTTATCCCTTCATTTTGATCTTTTAATACTTGCTCATATTTCACTTATAGGTTGATTTCTTTATTTATTGTTCATAAACTCTTATGTGTTCATGCTATATCTTGAGATAGTAAACCTTGTATGATTCTAGCCTTGATATTTCTTTGGATAGTTATAAACTGCTAGAAATCTCTCTCTAAAATACTTTCAGGACAGTTCTAGGAGCAAGAAGGTGATGAGAGATTGCTTAATGATGAAAAGCTTGAGGCATCTTGTGAGGAAGTCATGCCAACCAAAGAAATGATCAAGCGTGAAGTCACAATTTGCAACCATGGGACTGAGTTGGTGGCTAGAGGGAGTTCACTTCTAGAAGTCAGCTTTGCAATCTCTGAGGCAGGGATCAAGTGGGAGTTTTGTGACTCACTGAGAAGAAGTGAAGGTTGCAGCGTTGCAAGGCCGATGAAAAAGTCCTTGGAAGACCTCTTCAACTGCTAAGAACAAAATTGCACAAGATAATCTATCTAGATTTGTCATTGGTAGCTCCGCAAACCTATTCAAAGAGTGATATGGGATGAGATTGAGGAGGACAATCATAAACTCTCTACAATATCAAGGTGTACTCTAGAAAACATTTATCTAAGGCAAGTGTTGAGGTCAGAAGGTTGATGCAAGTGCTTGAAGACTCAGAGGGAGCCTACTGAACTTGAAGAAGATGGTAATCTAGTTGATCTTGGTTCTTTATGTTGGTTTATGGAAACCAATTTTCAGAAGCTTAAGGAGGCTGCAGCTAGTTCAGATCTGGTGGATCCTACTATGTGCAGTCAATTGATTGGATTGTTGATGTATCTATACTAGACCATATTGTAGTAAGTGCATTTTGTCAAGTTCATGTGTGAACCAAGGAAAATACTTCTAGTTGCAGCGAAGCATATCCTTAGATACTTACGTGGCACAATTGGATATGGGTTGAGATATTCTTCAGATATGGATTTGAAGTTGCATGGTTATACTGATTTTGATTGGGCAAGGTGTGTCACTGATCAAAAGAGCACCTCTGGATGTAGCTTCAATTTGGGGTCTACTATGATATCCTAGTGCAACAGGAAGCAGTCATCTATAGCGTTGAGTACAGCAGAGGCAAGGTACATTGCAGCTTGTGTGGCAACTCGAGAAGCAGTGTGGCTCCGTAAGCTCCTTGCAAGATTGTTTGGACAATCAATGGAGCCTACTATCATTCATTATGATAACTAGAGCTGTGTGAAGCTTTCTATCAATCTTGTGTTTCATGACAAAACCAAGCATGTTGAGATAAAAAAAAACCATTATATCAAAGATATGGTATTGAGGAAAGCTATACAATTGAGGTATTTCAGCACTGATGAGCAGACGACAGACATTCTCACCAAGCCTCTCTCCAGGATGAAGTTTGTGTACCTTCGAGACAAGCTTGGTATGGTGGAGAATCAAGCCATAGCTGAGAAAGAGTCTCAATATCAGTGATCCTCTTTAATGCATTTCTCTTTGAGAGAGATTTGAGGTGCAAGCCCTTGTTAATGCATTTCTCTTTGAGATTTGAGGTGAAATCCCTCATTTCCACCCTCTAGGAGAGCCATGGTGGATGTCATGTGTGTGACTCCATGATAGCATCACAAGAGAGAGTCTGTGATGATTTTCTTGTACTCATGTTTCACCCTCTGGGAGAGCCACGGTGAACGTCACATTGAGGTGACAACATCACATAAGTGATGAACACTTGTACATACCATACATGGGTGTAGCCATTATGGTTGATATCACAATGAGGTGATATCGTTTCTTTTCCACATATGGTTGTAGCCATTATGGTAGATATCACGATGAGGTGATATCGGTTCTTTTCCACATATCGTTGTAGCCATTGTGGTAGATATCACGATGAGGTGATATCATTTCCCTTCCACATATGGTTGTAGCCATTGTGGTTGACATCACAACGAGGTGATGTGTCTTGTGCAGCAGGAAGTATTCCCCCCTAGCTGAAAGGGAGTGTCGATGTAATTGCAGCTTCAGGCTTCATACTTCCTTATTTATATGTGATTATTCAATGTAAAGAGGCGCTTCACATGGCAACTTTGTAATTATTGTAATTATCTTCTTGGCCGACCTTCCTTATAAATTGTACTTATTAAATTGAAATTATATTTTTATGATGGGCGACCTTGCATGAAAAGGTGTGACCTCTCTCCTTCAAGTTGTATAAATACAAGTTCATTCCACTCCATTTGTGGAATCAATCAAGTTCGAGCATTTCTTCTCTTCCAAGTGCAAATTCTTCAAGGGTAGATCAATCAAATGCAGATTGCGAATTATCAAAAGCAGATTGCGAATTTCAAAAGGGCAGATCTGAGTTACAAGGAAGTGCTGATTACTTGTTATCATTGCATCTTGTGAAGGTGTTGCATATCGACCTTGAGATTCTTAAGGGCAGATCTGAGTTACAAAGGGCAGATCTGAGTTACAAGGAAGTGCTGATTACTTGTTATCATTGCATCTTGTGAAGGTGTTGCATATCGGCCTTGAGATTGATTACTTGTTATCATTGCATCTTGTGAAGGTGTTGCATATCGGCCTTGAGATTGGCCTTATTGTAAAGAGACTTGTTGCCATTATTGATATATAATAGAGAGATATTTGTTGCTGGGTTCTTCCCCTCAAGAGGAGGGTTTTCCTAGGGTATCTGCTGTGTTATTGTGTCTGATTTTGAATTAATTTTCTGTGCATTACATCTGATCATAAAATTAACACATAGAAAGTTTGCGTCTAACCCTAGTAAAGAGCATTAGACTGAAAAGGGTGTTTAGATATTTTGCATCAAACTTCTACTTATTGCATTTGTGTTATCATGGGATTGATAATGTGGGAAACTTGGAAATATAAGGCTTTGCTAATGCAAATTGAGCTAGAGATTTGGAATGTTGAAGGTCAACCAATGGTTATGCATTCACTCTATTTAATAAAACTAACACTTAGCAAGTTTGCGTCTAACCCTAGTAAAGAGCATTAGACTGAAAAGGGTGTTTAGATATTTTGCATCAAACTTCTACTTATTGCATTTGTGTTATCATGGGATTGATAATGTGGGCAACTTGGAAATATAAGGCTTTGCTAATGCAAATTGAGCTAGAGATTTGGAATGTTGAAGGTCAACCAATAGTTATGCATTCACTCTATTTAAAGGTGTTGTTAGTTGGATGAGTAAGAGGTAACCTATGGTTGCATTGCCCACAACAAAAGCATAGTACATGGATGCAACACATGCTTGTATGGAATACAAAGGTTGTGTTCAAGCATTGACTTTCAATGCAAGAAAGAGTGGATTAGTTGTGACTACTAAGCACCTTTATGTTTAATACCACTTGTTGAGTTTTGTTTAGCTCGGATAGGATCTTCCGCATAGGTTCAATGTGAATGTCTGGGAAAAAGTCCAAGTGGTTCAAGTTAGTCTATTAGTTGTGACTACTAAGCACCTTTATGTTTAATACCACTTGTTGAGTTTTGTTTAGCTCGGATAGGATCTTCCGCATAGGTTCAATGTGAATGTCTAGGAAAAAGTCCAAGTGGTTCGAGTTAGTCTATTCACTAATTCACTTTAGCGATTAAAGCGAAAGTCTTTTATCTGGCTAAATAAGTCTTATAAAGTGTAGATAATCACTAATGATTTAGACTTATCTTCCGAGTCATCTCCTACGTGAGATAAGATTTCTATTTTGGAAGATTAGATTCTTAACTAAATTAGTAAAAAGATAGAAGCAAAATAGAAGATTGTAAGCATTTCATTCAGATTGTCTTTCTAAGGAATAAAAGACTCAAGTTTTCTGAAGGATTGAAAGCTAAATGAAAGATGCAAGTTGGTTTCCGTGCAACTATGACTTATATCAATTGTGGAGGTTTCTTCGTACATTTTTCGAAGGAATGAAAAACAAGTTAAGAGGAGCAAGTATTTTTGTATGCTTTTTTTTCTTGAATTTCAATCATTTGTATGATTAATTCAATCTTTTCAAAGCATTAGGCAATTAGTCATCGCGAATAAAAAATTTAACACCACTTTGTACACAAGATGGTTGAGGATGAGAGATTTTGACTATACAAGGTTGCCACTTTGGAGAATGTTGCAAATTCACTTAGCTAGTGAGCATAGATAAGCTCTATTGGTGTAGGGAGGATATTGACCTTACCTGTCCAAGCACTTATTTTTTTCTGTCTCTATTATGCCTTTGCAATTAAATATTAAGTGATAGAATGATTAGGATTAGCTGTGCTATTAACCTTGCAAATCCTAATTAAATAATGTGGCATCCAAGTTCGGATTATATTGTTGCAAATTGTATTTCATGTGTGTAACTCCAAAGATCATGGAATGAGTGAAATGGGACACATGTGTGGGAGATGTGGCATCCAAGTTCGGATTATATTGTTGCAAATTGTATTTCATGTGTGTAACTCCAAAGATCCTGGAATGAGTGAAATGGAACACATGTGTGTAATGTCTCCTTATTAGAGACATGAAATGCACAAATTAAATTTTTTATTTTAAAGATTGTTTGATAAAGATCAATGAAAGATTGATGGGATAAGATAAATAAAATGCATTATTATCAACTAGTGCATAACTAACATGATCAGATATGACTTATTACTCTCAAGCGGAATAGATCTTCGCCTCATTCCCCTTCCTAACCTCGTTGGATGGTAGATTTACTATGCCAAGGACATGTGCAAGATCTCAAGTTGGACACCCTCAAGGTTTATTACCTGTCTTGGGCTCCGTCCAACATTGGATCGATTTACCCGCCTTTCCCTCTACACACTCCCTATCCTGTCTTGGGCTCCGTCCAACATTGGATAGATTTACCCGCCTTTCCCTCTACACACTCCCTATCCTCATCAAGGAGTTAACGAAGGAGATAGGAGATTTCGACCGGAGTCTATTCTTGTAGTAGTAAAGTCATAAAAGCTCAAGGAAGCACAATAACTGTTGTAAGCAACACTATTATGGTATTGACAAATATTATCCATTAATCTCTCTATGTATTCACCTATCATATTAATCAAATTCACAATTCATCACAAATTAAAGTGTTATAAACATTCACTGCTATTTAACTTGACAAGGTATGGATTACTTATCTGAATCTTACCGATCTGCAGACTCTCTTGCTTTTATCCTGTGAGTGGTGCCCTTTGGATGATATATATATATGTGTGTGTGTGTGTGTGTGTGTGTTTTAAATGACCCCACCCTTCAATGTATATCAGTCACAGATTTTACCATTGTTGCTCTTGTTTTGAAAGCAGGTCCTATTACCTAGTCCTCCTTCAATTCCTCCGTACTGGAGTAAGACTCCTTAATATCTTATTACTCATATATTTCCCTTGAACGTTTTCCTTTCTTGATGTTCTTTTACCACCATATAATTATTGCAGATGGGGCTCTATTGTCTTGCTGTTTGATATGCTTCTAATATTCTAGTCTTCTCCAGGCCCAACTATTGATCGCTGCCTTTTATTGCTTAATCCCTTAACTCTAGTCAATAGCTACTCTTTAACAAGTCGAAGCCTTCTATTAGTCTATAGCCATAGGTTTTGTACACAATAACATATCCAGGCCAATCAACATAATATGGCACACAATCGCACCAGCATGAACTAGGGTCAATGTTCCCAACCATAAGGAATATAGGGTCACAATGTCGACAATGAATTCCATCCGTGTCCTGAGCAACCAACCATCAAATATAATAGCGCCATCCATAGCAAGAGTCATACAGCCAGCAAATGTCGATGCCACAGGGATTTAATGGCTTCCGCAATATTAATACGAGGAACTCTTCTGCTAATCACCGTTCAACAAATATAACATAACCATGCCACCCGATGCGAGCAGGAATGATACATGGATACCATACACAGAGAAACCCGATATCAGGAGCTCAAAGAGTCACGACTACTCCATGTAGGATTCCTGGACATTGTTTGATAAGAATGAGACTGCCACAGTGGGCGTTATCAACAATGGAGATAGCAAACTATGTATGCATCAACAGAGATTAATCAGCATAAATCACCTCGATTCGATTCACCAATGCTCTGCCCTTCTAAATATTGGGCAGGTATTATATGCGGTGATCTCCTCCCGTTATTCTTTTCTTTTCCTTTTTATTTGATGCTTACTGTTCTTTATCTTACTTCATATTTATACCTTATTGCTAAGAGGATGGTTAAGTCTCTTTGAAAAGAGACGACTTTTGGTTTAGCCGATCAGAAATATTTATTGTTTGTTTATTAGTCGTCTCCCTCTGTCTATTTCCCATTGCGGCCTTGAGAGGGACGTCTTTGGCTATTTACTTATTATCATAATGTCTCGTAATCTCTAAATTGGTTGATAAATGCTTTTGAATTGTTTTCCATGCATGATCAAATATGTGGTGGGTCTTCATCGTTGCTACTAACCATATATTCAAATGTTTCTTGTATATTTATTATTGTTATTTTTATATTAGTTTTCTCTTCCTTCTTTTAGTATTTATTCTAGGGATAATGATATTTAAATTGTCAATATTATGTATAATTATAATATTATTGTGATACCTATAATTATATTTTAAATCATAATTACTTATGTTTGGATTTGACATTTATTTGTATATTATTTATTTATTTGTTTTTAGATGCTTTATAGCTAGGTGTAATAATTTCAGGGGACATGACAGTGTGAGAGTTGGTGGTACACGTGGAATAGAATATTCTTCCAAACAGTTGGCAATACTATAAGAGTCATAATATGGGAAGAAGCATTATAACACACCACTAAACACTTGGCATGAAGTGGAACAAAATCCATGACACTTTATGACATTGTAAGAAGTGTATGAAGCATCTATGGTATTGTATGAGGTGCAAGAAAGCATTTATGACAATGTGTAAGAATTTTGTTGTCTTTTTTGGACTTGGGTGGTTGCTATTTTGACCTTTAATGGGTTATTTTCATCTTGTAGAGACATTGGACAGCCAAGCTCATTAGAAAGGTCTCGAAGCTTCTCGAAAAATGCTAGAAACTCTCAAACACATGTCATGAGGTCTCTTTCCATGTTTACCACTTAAGCACATGGTTTTGAGAAGCTTGAAACTCTCAAACACATGTCATGAGATCTCTCTCCATGTTTACCACTTAAGCACATGATTTTGAGTTGATGGCTTGTAAGTTGTAACACTACTTGGTGGTTTTGTACCCTGTTGGATCTAGAAAAGCGAGCACATGGTTAGTATTACGTGTGATTCTTTTACAGGTTGCAATACTGGTATGCTACTAGAATACTATCAAACTAAAGGGAGACATGAATGTCTTGATGTACTCCATATTTGGAGATTGATACAAGTTTGTGCTCTCTTTGGTGGTGGGGCTTTTTATCTAAAAGGGTTTAGAGGTTGCAATACTGGTATGCTACTAGAATACTATCAAACTAAAGGGAGACATGAATGTCTTGATGTACTCCATATTTTGAGATTGATACAAGTTTGTGCTCTCTTTAGTGGTGGGGCTTTTTATCTAAAAGGGTTTTCTCCACATATATCTAGTGTTATCTTTGGTTTACATTTTTGTTGTTGCTCTTGTTATTCCATTACATTATTTATCATTGGTTCTTTCATGAGATTTGATCACTTATGTTAATGTTCTCATTGTACCAGCTAATTAGGTTTTCAACACCTTAGCTATAGAATCCCTTGTTCAATCCCTTCTAAATTTGAAACACGTTACCTTTACATGCCCTTGTCAAATATAAATCCTTTCACCCCTTGTTTTGTCCTTTGTGATCATCCTTTCCATCTCCCTTGTCATCAATAACAATCATACACCATCATTGCCATACATTTCCCTTAGGGTTTGTTGTTCGCATCTTTGCACACTACATTGACCATCACCTAGGTCTGAATGAACACACTCGCCATCTTCTACAGTGCTTTTTTGTGGATCAAAGTTAGAATATAGCCACTATGTGACTCACTAAGGCAATCTACTATGCAGCACAAACAATTTTCCTATGCCCTTATCTAAAATTTGTATATTCCACATTCTAGAGGCCACAGAGACTAATTGTAGGCTAGAACAATGCTTCAGACCAAAGACAAAACATCCTGCAAAACTTCTGGAGGTTCTAACAAAAAACCAGTCATGCCCCCAAGACCAATTGCATCCCCCTTAGTGCAGCTGGCTTCCACAGCTTTATCACAAACCATATCACAGAGTTTCTAGATTTGACCCACAACTTACAATCATTTTCAGTTCATTTTCGTATTCAGATCATTTTTGGAAACATTCATATTGATAAAGTTTTACATTTACAGTTCATTATGGATAAATATGCAAGTGCTTGAATCTAGGGTTGTGATTTCTATGGAATCATGGATAGTATGTGTAAGTTCCAAAAGCCCAAGTCAAAGGAGAAAAGTTAAAACCATTCAAGGTAGTAAGTTGGATGCAATGCGTGAGAGGTGATGGATAATGATCCTAGTTAACACAAAATCTGGCAAAGCTGAAGATTGACGTGAAGGATACATTCAAAGGTCCTACATCTGTTTCCAATGAGGAAGCAAAGGATACTATTGCTTGACAATTTAAGATGGATGTTGCCACATTTTTGTGTTGACTACTAGACATCGTGGATAAAATATTTTTTATGCCAACTCAAGCAGCCTCTCAATTTCCAAATGGTATCTACATGCAAGTTAATTTACGTAGGAGAGACTAGAAACAGGCAGGTTGACAGCCATATTTTGGTTCTTGGGCTACTTTAGAGGATACTGACTTTGGTGCTCCTATTTCCAGATAATGTGCTAGCTATGTGCAGATCAATCTCTTGTAGGTGATGAACTAATGCGGCCAATTTAGCCCACCTGGCTGTAGTGATCTAATTTAACAAGATGTTATGCTTACCATTTAGGTTAATGATTGTAACACTGCAACCCAATTACAGTCTTCTTATCCCACTAGACTACCCTAATGTTTTTTAAAGTATAAATCTATTCAAAATTTATGGTGGTATATTTGGCACTTCTATGATGAACCATTGATTTGTTGGATTGCTGTCTTTGATGTCTTGTGTGCATAATTATGGAATTCCTTTGGTTTGTCTGATGCTTCCTTTGATGTCTCATATGCATAATTATGGAATTCAATGTCCCTTTATTAATGACTTTATTGAATAAAAGTTAATTGATCAACGGCATCTTCCTGGTATTTTGATTATCGTGATGCTCTTTAGAAATGAACAGCTAAGGAACATATTTCATATGTTTCCTGTTTAATGCAATCAATAAGTAATAAATTTCAAACACAAGAAAACATAAGGAAATCATTTCATTCTTTATACACTAATCTGATGTACATAATTTTAAAAAAAAAAATGGTACAACATTTTCAAATGCAAGAAGCAGAAGAAACCCTCCAAATTTTAACAACAATAATCATAAACTAAATAAAAAAGCCATATCAATTGTATAAAGAACGTATTTAAAACTAGACAACAAATTTCAGTCAGAGCTTCAGAATTACTGTATTCTTAATTAAAAATAATCTGCTCTGCCTAATCATTTGATAAAAGGAGAGCATCAATTTCACAGCAAAGAAAAAAGAAACCCCTAAAAACCAAAAAATAATAGCAAAATATAATCCTAAATTATAAAGAAAAACAAACCTTTGAAATAAATTAAATGGACTATAAGCAGAGCGAACATTGAGGACCAACGCAATAAAAGATAGATCGATATTATATTTAAACAAGCCCCTCAACAAATGGTATTGATCTTGAATTTAAATAAGAATTATTTTAAAATATCTTCAATTAAAACACGGAACTAGTGATGTAGAGACAAATCCTCGATTAAGTTAAACTAACCAAGATTTGTTGCTACTCTTTTAATTATTCAATCTCCAATATAAATTGTTCAATCTCAGACACCTGAAATTATACTGAAAACCAAGACCAACTAAAGATTATATTATGCAACTCGTATAGATTAATCCAGTGTTTACTCCATTTGTTTCACATTCTCCATGGGAAAAAAAAAATTATCCAAAAAGAACTAAAACAGGCAGATATTCAGAGAAAAGGATGCCAATGTTCGCTAAGAAAAAGAGAAAACCCATGAAATAAAATTGGAAACCCAAAAAATTAATATATAGCGAGAAATAATTAAAGAAAAGAAAAGAAAAGAAAAAGAGCAAGAAAGAAATGAGCAGAGCGGTCACATAGAAGGTACCTTGGCGAGATTGACATAGAAGAAGAGAGGCTTCTTGGTATTGGAGACCTGAATCCTGTTTTTTTTATGGTTCTCAGTGCCTGCATTGTTATTGGCCGTGACATTGTTGGTATTGGCAAGCTTCAGCTTCTCTACGCCTTGACTAATTTCCTCTACCTGTACCTGTGCCTGTCCCTGAGCCTGAGCCTGAGCCTGAGCCATCTCTTCTCCTCTTTACAAACCCTCGCTTCGTGAAAAATGCGTATAATATTTAATAGCAGCAGAGCCTGTGTATAACACAATCGCAAAAGCAATAAGAAGAATAAGAGCGTGTAGGTTTTCCTCTTTTTAACTTCCGGAGAGGCCGTTACAAGAATTTTCAAGATTGATTTTCGATGTGGGGTATATGAGGAGGAGCCACCGTTTTGTTGACTGCCAAGTGCCAACCGTCGTCGCTGCTGACTGGAATTGTGTCACGGGTAACAAAAGACAGCTATCTACCTTAATAAGGAAAGACCACGTACGCCGCCTCATCTTGCGGTGCCGCTTGTTCACAGTCATAGCGCCCCGTAAATCGTAAACCCTAAACCCTACCACCCAACCTGGGGGGCCACAGAATCATGCAGACCGCTGTCTTCGTGAGGCTCTCGTGAGTCGATTTCATAAGTTGTAAAGTACGATCAACCCATCGCGAGCATTCATAAAAGCATATATGTTCAAGAAGATTAATATTTTCTAAAAGGAAAATAAACTTTCCTTAGATGTGATGGGCTAAATTAACGGGATAGTACCTATATTTTGGTGTATTTTGAAATTATTTTTTATGTTTTTCAATATATATGTAAATATTTTTTATAGTTGTGCATTAAATTTACGCTTTGTCTAAGGTCAAGTTTACAAGTATGTGTTTAGTATGCAATTGCAGATTTGTCTTCTATGTCTAGATCTAACCTTGCAAAGGTACACCTTTGCTCTCTAGTCTATTGGATTCACCTCTACTTTGTCGTCTTCTCTACTTTGGGTCTAGCAGAATCTAGAAATACCTTGGAAGGGTTGTCATTGTATTTCAAGGAAATGTGTTCTCTTAAGTCAACCATTACAAGATTGAAGATAGTAAATAATGTACTCCTTTTAGAGCACCAAATTCAAATGTTTCACTATTGATTACTCCTTTAATGCTCTAAGATGAGAAAGGATAATGAGAGATGAGAGTTCTTTAGATGATAAATGAATACTAATGAATGCATTTAAATACTATCACATAGCATTAAATTTTGTAAAACATGTGTTTAGTTGACTGAGGGTGAGAAAATAAAAGGTGTCGATCAACTAGATTTTAAATTTGAATTTTAGAAAGATGAGTCAAATCTACAACCCCACAACCACATAAATGCCCCTAGGTGGGTAAATAGTCATATTCAAGTGGATATCAACTACATCTAGGTAGTGTTGATGGGAAGATTGAGATGGTCAAGATAAAAACACCTAGCACTAATTTGTTGGTCATGCAAAGAGCTCACCAACCTTTAGAAGGTGGAAAACCAACACTCGTGAAAGAAGACTAAATAATCTCCCCTAGGTATAAAGTTGTTAGGCCTTAGCTATGTTTGGATAGCACTTTGGCGTATGAGATGTTATTTTAACAAGGGGCCTATTAGGAATCCAAACAGGTGGCCATAAGGTCAAGGAGCATGCTCAACTTGAGAGATGAAATGCATCAAACAAACAAAAGTAAAACTAATTAAAATCTACTCTAATTGATTTAAAGGAAAGTAAAAAAGATTAGATGGAAATAAGAAAAGGAGAATGAAAAACAAGAAAGAAAGGGAGAGAGAAACAAAGTTTGCTAGCCCAAAAGGATAGCCAATAATATCTTAGTAAAATTATTTGCATAAACCAAGAAAACCACTCATGCATCATTAGTATTGGCTCAACATGAAGACTTGAGCAATGTTATCATCTAAGGTATAGGAGACATGAAATAATATACCTAGAAATACAAAGGATAATGGAAATAACTAACATGAAAAGATGCATAGACTGTGAGCAACCAAACACATAGATCCAAAAATATATTTATGATCAAAAATATGTTTACAAAATAAGCTTATACAAGGTACAATGATAGTATTTACAAACAACAAGAATCAAACTAAACTAAGAAATTGTTAAAATAAGGCGAAACTAAGATACAATATTAACTTATGTATGTGTATTCGAATATGAAGATAACATTACCAAATATGATTATCTATATGTGATTCCACATTCACCATAATAGAAAAATTAGCAAACAAATATGACACCAAATTTATGTGGAGAAACCCTTTCAAGAAAAAACTCCACACGAGAAAAGAGAGCATGTATATTATTTATCTTCACGAAAAAGATACACCACAATGCACTTCCTTTCTAATCTCCTACAACACAGATGCTTCCATACACTTGCAAATAACACAAGATGCATCTACCATCGATCCATCTCAAGGCTCCAATTTATAGAACTTGTGGGAGGCAAAACCATAGTGGTAAACCAAAACAAGAGATGTCAAAAACATTTGCAAAAAACCCACACCTCTTCCTTGGAAAACCAAGAGTCGTGATAATAAATTAACTAATATGCACAACGCTTCAACATGGGAACCTAACCTATAGCCCCTTCAACTTTTGACATTCAGAATGCTCTAGTGATTGTTCAACTTCCAAATGGTGAACCAATGGACACCTATTTCCCTCCAAACTTGATGTCACACTCAAGACCCTTCACATTCCCAATGTGAATGCCTAGGAGGCATAATTTTGTCCTCTAGTGACATGTAACCTCCACCAACATTAAATTTCCTCTTGAAAACATAATTACAATATGTCACTATTAAATACATTCCTCACATGTTCCTTGTGACACTTTCCAGGAAACATGGAAACATAAAAATGAGATAGGTTTACAATGTAAATGTCACCTAACCTAACATTCTCCCAATTGACATTATACATTGCAATTACATCCAAGAAATAGAAATAATAAATCAAGTATAGTGAACAAGGCTCGTGGCCTCCCTACACCATGAGAACTTATCTATGGTCACTGGCTTTGTAAGAGAATCTGCAACATTATCTAAAGTGTTAATCTTCTCAATCAAGACCTTGCCATTCCTAACCATCTCTTGCACAAAGTGATATTGAACATCAACATGCTTAGTATGAGCATGATACATAAATTTTTTAGCAAAACAAATAGAACTTTGACTGTCACATTCAATCCTCATTGTCCTACAATCAAAACCAATGCCATTACCAAGTCTATGTAACCATACCATCTCCTTAGAGGCATGTGTAGTAGTCATATACTCTGCTTTAGTGGTAGAAAAATCAATTGTAGGCTTCCTCTTACTCATCCAACTCACTGCACCTCCAAACAAAGTAAATACATAGCTGTTAGTGGACCTTTAACCATCAAGTCACATGCCTAATCTACATCAACAAAACCTTGTATGTCTAATGACTCGAACACATCATTAATACCATGATAAACCAAATAGTAATTTAAAGTACCACATAAATATCTAAACACCCTCTTAACAAAATTACAATGCTCTTTACCAAGGTTAGACATAAACCTACTTAGAACTCCCATTGTTTGGGCTATATCTAGTCTAATGCAAACCATTACATATGTTAAACTACCAATGGTACTAAAATAAGAACTTTAAACATATCCTCAAAATCATCATCAAATTTAGGACACATATCCAAGCTCAACTTAGTACCTTGATCGAAAATGGAATACTAACTAGCTTATAGTCATGCAAATTAAACCTTCACAAAATTGTATTCACATACTTACTCTAACTTAACCAAAGCTTTATGTGAGCTCAATATATAATGATTTCAATCCCAAGGATATATTTTGTAGCCCCCAAGTCTTTCATATCAAATATGTCAGAAAGTTATGTCTTGAGCTCCTTATTCATCACCTTATTGTTATCCATGAACAACATATCATCAGCATACAATATAATAATTAAAATTTGATCATCAATAACTTTAATATAAACCTAATGATCCTCCCCACTCTTAAAAAAATCCAAATTCAATACAAAAGTATCAAACTTCCAATATCACATCCTAGGTGACTGTTTGAAACCAGACAAAGATCTCTTCAACCTGCAAACTAATTGTCTGTTTCCTTTCACAGCAAAACTGCCAAGTTATTGGATATAAATTTCCTCCTAAAGATCCCCATGTAAAAAGGAAGTTTTAGCATTCATTTTCTCTATCTCAAAATCACAAGCAATAGCAATAGATAATGGGAATCTAATGGAACTAAAATTACTAATAGGAGAGAAAATGTTAGCAAAATCAACTCCCTTTTTAGGTGATCCCATGATAGTGGTTTACACTTTTTGGGACATCTTGATTTTTGTTGAAATCACATATTTTTAGAAAATATAATGATTTAAGCCTTGAAAAGTTCCATTTAAAGGATTCTAATTGAAGAGGGTTTGATAAAACCACCTTAGATCAAACCCCCTTGGATAGAACCCCGCTAGTTTTAAACCATACCTATAACAGAGTCTCCTTTACACCTATCAAAATGTTGATAAAAAACCACTTTTGATTTACCTTTTGGGTGATCAAATGAATTCATTTAAAATTTAATTTGTAAGAATGTAGTCCTTATTATAAGATTCCCAAAAAGTATAATTTTAAATATATTTAATTTTATTATTATATTTTTTTTTATTTCTTGTGAATGTAGGTTTTTCACTAAAAATCAAGCTCTATGTTCTACACATGTGGAAAATTAGTAGATGATAAAAAAAAACTGAAAAATATGTTATAGCTAGGCATTGATGTCCTTGATCCAGTAAAAAAAAAGAATTTCGATACATACAAAAAAAATTATGTTGTTTACGATCCGCCTATGTCTTAATTATAATTGATTTGACTTCAAAACTTGATTAAGAAAAAAATATTCAATAAAACACTATGAAACCAAATGAACATGCTAGATATCATAGTTACAAAGCTAAATTCGAAAAAAATAGAAATTTATCCTTCATAGAAAAAAAGTTATGTTGTTTACAATGAGGATCACTCTTTAAAAATGGTGTTTACTACTAAAAATTAGTTTTTGAAGGAGATGGAAAAAGAAATGTAATTTGATTAAAAAATAAATAAAATTATATTTAGAATCTACAAACAAAATATCACAAATCACTAGTTTGCAACATCTTCAAATTCCTCATGGTTTGGAAACTATAGGTTCCCAAAAGTGAAGATTCAATTAAAAAAATTCAGTTCATTGTCCAGTTTGGCCAAAAATTGTAAACCAGTATTGTGGTATCAACCCTTTGGGAGTAGCCTTTAGCCACTAATCTATCTTTGTACTGCTTTAATCGACCATCTACACCAATTTTTTTAAATAACCACTTGCACCAATGGGCTTTCTTCCTTTGGGAAAACTAACAAGATCTTGGGTGTCACAACTATCCAAATCCATCATCTCCTCTTGTATGGTCTGCAACCAAGACTCGCTTTCCTCAGAAGTGAGAACCTCCTTGAAATATCTAGGTTCATCATCAATACTCAGCAAAGCAAATACACAATGGTAATCTGATGGGATATAGTTGTCAACTAGATTTTGTTGGCTTCTAGACCTCCTCAAGGTAGGAGTAACGGGCTCTAACTGTAACCCTCTTCTTCTTCTCCATCCTCGGATCCATCTAATTGTTCTCCCACATGTGCATCTTCTTGCTTCTCAATCTTTGTCTCAAAGTGCATTGTATTTGTCTTATCTTTCTCTTTTGGTCATTCTTCTCCTAACTAAGCTCTAACTTCCCTAAAAATCACATCTTTATTTGATATTTTTGGGTATATGTGAATGTTTAAGTTTTCAAGTTATGTGAGGGTGTTTAGGGTTTTTTGAATGTTTTCCAATATTTTGGATTTTCAAGTTTTCAAATATTTATTTGTTTTATGAGTTTTGACCAATACCTAAGAGGTATTGACCTAGGGCCTTAGGGGCTTATTAAAGATTAGCCCTGCCTACGTTATACACACAAAGACCACTTAGTTTGACTAACTTTGACCAATAACCATTTATTGATGAGACATGGACATTGATGGATTGTCAGTTTATTGTGACGAACTCCTAAAGGACTAACCTAATGCCTTGGGGGTGCATTGATGATGGCCTTTCCTACGTTCAAGCTCAAAGACAATGTAGTTCGATAAGAAGAAATTTATTTTTTATGACTTTTTGACATGTTAAGGGATTTTGATGTGTTTTGGATGTTTTGGATTTTGACTTTACAAGATTTTGATGTTTTTGTACTTTTTTTTATTTTGCAAGTGTTTTTGGATTTTCATGATTTTATGAATGTTTTGGGATTTTCTACCTTATATCATGATGTCGATGCCATGTTATGAGATACTAGACTTGGATCAAGAGTTATTTGGAAACAAAAGTGCAATAACCTACCCCTAATGTCTAGCAATGTTTCATAGTTCAATGGACAAACCAAGATAGGTAATGTATATGCAAAGATTTCAATAGAGTTTCATTGTGCTAGATATGGGTTGCTAGACTTTGTGAGACAAAATGGTAAAGAGTTTGTCAAAAGCTTGCCACGAGTAAAGTTGAAGTATACGTCAAACCTTTATCAAGATCAAGATAAACTATAATATCTAGATAAAGCTGGATTTAGATGGATGGAGGGAACATTGGATTTATCATGACAAAGATGAGATGCTTTTATTTGAAAAGGATCATATAAACTCTCGATTCTACTCATGATGCATGTTTGCTAGGTTTTCATCGTAGTACTTACCCAAAGCGTCACTGAAGTGGTTTTCACTAGAGGACAATTTTTTTTTAATTTTCTTGATTTTTTTTATTTTTATGATTTTTTGAAAATTTTACCCTCATGTTGAACCACCTAGTGGTACTGATGTAGAGGCCATTGTCATAACTTGCTAACGATATCCTGCTTGAAGAAGTTGCTTTGCTAAGATATGAGCACTTGAATGCAACTTTTGAGAACTCTGATTTGCCTTGTTGATTCCAGAATTAACCTCATCTATGTACGCACATCACGATATAGTGCCTTTGAAATCCTTATGATGAAGAGTAGTTTCCAACACATGGTTAACACGAGAATTGGATATCATGAATGGAGTGGACAGTGTCGTGTATGAAGGAATATGAGATGGATTGGTCGATGGTTTGGAACCTTTGACTCTCCAAACTTGGGAATATGAGTAATGATGAGTGGAAACAAGGCTTTGAGTGGAATTAGGACCAACCACTTGATATACTTTGTTCATTACTTGAGAAGCCTGCTTTTGTGTTTGAGGACATTTTTGATGGATACATTTCCCTTTTTAACTTTGCCCCATAGTTTATTTGACTAATGGAGCATGATTGGGATGATTTTATTTTGTATTCTTTGGTATCCATTTGCATTTACTTTGTCCTTTTTTCTTTATTGCTTCATTTTCTTTGATGATCTTCTCCTTCCTTTGATAGGAATCCTTCTTTTTATGTTGGTCTCAATTTGTGTATGAGATGATTGGTGGATGACAATTCATGATACAACTAGTTGTAATGTTGACAATATTTTCATCATAAGGATCCTTGGTGCCCCCTATGTTAATATTTGCATTAGACAAGATTGCCCCTGACATTGTGAAGGTATTAACAAGACCTAATCCTTTTCCCTGATAATGTATCCTCTGATCAATAGCCACTAAATATGACTTGTCGTGAAAAGATGATATTGTAATGGGTTCCTACTATTTTGGAATATTAACGTTTTTCTCTAATTCTATGATATCTTTATCTATTGGTGTTGATTCAAAATACATGTTGAGGATGCAAAATCACTATAAGAATCAAGAATCTTGACCATTGCTTGCTCTTGTGTGGGAATGTCAAGAGCGGGAGACTTGTTATGGATGAAGAAATTCTATATGTCCATCAGAAAGAAACATATCGAGGGTGATATTGGGGATATCTTTGGAGTTTAAAATGGTTTGGAAGATGTTCGTCAGCTCTTGATAAAATTATGGGGAATCGGGTTCTTCATCTTGGGTTAGGGTAGAGCAATTATCACTTTGTAAGATATTATGCAAATCATGGCAATGTTGTGGGGATAAGGGTTCTTGATCTTGAATCGATTTGAAGTAGCTTCAGTTATCCTCAAGAGCCTCCTCTTGACATGATACTTGGGTGGATGATACATCATTGATAAAAGACTCTCCACAAAATTCTATAGGTATGGGTGCAATAATGGATATTTCTTGCTCCTTTAGAACTTCTTCAATATGCCCAATCATGAAGTCATATGAGAGAGGGATATCACAATCTGATATATACTTGATTCCATTACGATATGAAATATTGCTAGACATTGTTAATTGGTTTGGACTTTCTCTTAAAACAATATATTGATTTGTGTCTGATTCCCCATGTTGTGATGAATGAATAACAAAAATGTGTCCCACCGTGGTATCATCAATATGGTTTACATTATTTGAGCTTGATGCCTTTCCTGAATCTTTTATTTTTCCATGATTAGGCATAGGGTTTGTGTGAATTTTTAGATTTTCATTTCCATATTTTTTTATCAACATCAATGTCTCCTTGTTCAATAAAATCTTGTATTAGATGCTTGATTCTAAAACAATTTTGTGTGTTATGACCTTTATATCGATGAAATTCACAAAAATGATCTCCTCTATAGCTAGGAGGTTTGAATTGTGGCTCTTGATAGTTTGTGAAATCTAGGAGTATGATAAGATTAGACTGTAACAACGTTTTCAACAAATCTTCCATAGGTTCCCCTAAGGGAGTGAATTGTCATTTAGGAGCACTATTTGTTCTTTGTGGTGCTCTTTGAGCGTTTGTGGCATTGATTATTGGTTACTTGTTTGGTGGTTGCGTTGTTTGTTTGTTGCACATTTTGTTGTATGTTTTTTGGTTGATTATTGGTTTGTCTAGGAGAACTTAGGACTACTTTAGCATCAACGACACCATTGTTAGTTACGTTCTTGTTCTTAGCCCACACGCGGGGCTTGTCATTAGAACTAGTAGATGGGAAACTATCTTTATATGCTTGGGTGTTTCCTCGTGCAATTAGGTCTCTCTCAATGTTAAGGGCCCTAGGGATAAGCTCTTCATAGGATGTGACACTGCATTTTTAATTGAAAAGATAGGTCTGTGTCCACATTGGCAATGATGATTCCTATATGTTGCTATTTGGGAATAGGTCATTTGCTCTTGCTAGCTCTCTGCATCCACTATCATAGGAAATTCGTGAAGGATTCCCCCTTATTTTTCTTTAGGGTGTACAATTCTTCCAAGCTTACATCCATGTCAAGGTTGTAGGATAAATAATCTATGAATTGATCAATTATCTCTTGGGAGGTTTTAATTCCCTAAGGTAAATGTGAGAACCAATCCATTGTTAGGCCTCCCAAGCTACGGGGGAAAAGGCACATTAAGTAGGAATCATTGTAAGCAACCTCCATACATGTTACATGAAATTCTTTGATATGATCCACTAGATTTCCCCGCTCTCTGTACTTGTCAAACTTTGGGACTTCAAATCCAGGTGTGAAAGGTATCGTGGTGATATTTTTATCAAAGAGGTATGGACACAAGTTCTATTGCACATGGGGTTTCTTTGTTTTCCCCATTTAAATTTCTTGGATTTGCTACGTGAGTGCCTTATTTTGTGATGACACGTCATCTTGAGGATTTGGTGGAGGAGCATATATGGTAAACTATGGGATGGTAGATGAGTTGTAGGTGGGATTTTGATACGAGGGGGTGTTGTATGGTGTGTAGGGTGGATTTTGATATTGTGAAGGTGATGGTAATAGTGGTGGAGGTGTGTATGCTACTTGTACATTTGGGTTTAAGATGTTTTATTGCATGTTGGTGTATTATTGGGGGTTGTAGTACAAGCCTTGTTGTTGTTGTTGTTGTTATTGCACAAGCACCTGTTGTTGTTGCATAAGCACTTGTTTTTGTTGCATAAGCACTTGTTGTTGCACAATCATTTCTTATTGTTGAGCTTCTTGTTGTTGTAAGGCTTGGTCTTGATCTTGTTGTTGTTGCAATGCTTGTTGATAGCCTTGTTGTGCTTGCAACACTTGTTGTTGGGCTTGTTGCTATTAGAAAGCTTGTTGTTGTTGCAATGCTGGTTGATAGGCTTATTGTTGGGCTTGTTGTTGTAAATCTTGTTGCGCTTGCAACGTAGAAGTTTTTTTATTTTGGGGTGCATGAGGTGGATTTTAAGGGACCATGGTGGGAGTGAGTTGTGGGTTGATTTGATTGTGAGGTGGTTATTGTGTGATGATATTTTGAGGGTTGTTTTGTGCTATCATTCCTTGTAAAATTGTCGTTTGGGATGGAGGAATGTAGGTTTGGGGTCCCACTTGATTTTGCATGACTTGGGGGACCAATGGTTGAGATGGTGCCACTTGGTGTTGCAATATTAGTGGCATGCTTTGGATTAATTGGTTGGAAGGATTTCCTTGATTGTTGTGATGTTGAGGGTTCCCTTGTGTTTGATTTGGGGCCAAGGTATTACCTTGGTTGATGGGATTAGTGACCAATGGGTTTCCTTGATTTTGATTTGTGATAAATGGGTCTGATGTGTTTTGTGGGTTGGATTGAGTGGCTTGTGGAACCAATTGATTTGATGGGTTAATTGGGTGGTTGGATGAAGATGTCCCTTGTTGTGTTAAGGGTTTCCCTTGGATGATGGTGTTCACTTGACCTTGTTGTTCCACTTGGGGTACTTGGTTCACATGACTTTGTGTAACGTTAGGAACACTTTGGGTACTTGTGGTGGTGGAAGAAGATGGTTGCACATGGAAATTCAAGATTGTTGTTATGTTATGGAATGTAAGTGGTACATGTGGATGTAGAGGGTGTTTGGGAATAGTGGTGGAAGAAAATGGTTGGGTACAAAATGTTGGTGTCCAACTTATGTTTTGTGGAAGGGTGGTGTCTTGTGTACCTAAAATGGTGTTGCCTCCTAAATTGGGAGTGAGACAAAGGTTGGTTCCAACTCTAGTTGCAAGACTAGAAGTCAATGGTTGATTTGGTACAAGTGATGAAGTTGATTGAATTATAGATTGAGTCAAACCTTGTACCAAGGGTTGTGCGATAGAATCTTGAGGAATTAAAGCCACATTTCCTAAGGGTTGTTCCCTACTTGTGTTAAATTGAAATTTGAAAGGAATTTAGAACCTTCTTTTTCTAAAGCTAGCATGTATTGTGTAGGGTTCTTATTCATCAAAGTGTTGATGATATCGTGCATTTTAGGGTTTTTTTATTCTTCAAGGAGTTCATCCTCAATGAGTTCAAGTGGGTTTTTCATGACATCTTCTACTTCATACCCCATGTCTAGGGAATTTTGTGGTTGTTGTGATGGGGTAGAGTGACTCCTAGGGTCGAATTCTTGTCGGGTGGTATCACTTGTGGTAGATGTAGTTTTGGTTTGCTCCATTTTTTTCTTGTGTTGTGATCTTGACGTTGTTACTGTAAATTGTGGATCAACTATGGGAAAGGTGCGTTGAGATTTGTACTATTGGTACTCTCTAGTTTACTCAAATTTTGATAAAAGGGACCCTCTAAGGTGTTTTAGACCAATGATGTGAGTGGATGATGAAATGGGTGAGTGATATGGATGATGACCTTTCTAAACTTTTGGACAACACTTTAGACTAAAGACTTGATGTTTGATGTTTTGGATAAAGGTGCTAATGAACTTGTGAATCTAGAGGTAGACTTTTTTCAAAAGGATGATGATTAACTCAACTAAGTGTGTGGAAAAGGATTGATTTACACAAATACAACTAAGTTAGGGTATCGATTTGATGATAACCTAATTCTATAGTGTTGATGTGTCCAAAGTTTCAAAGTTGTTGTGAGGTGAAATGTCAAATGTGTTGAGATGGATGGGATTATTGATCCTAATGTTTTGAAAGGGACTTTGTCCACAAGATCAAGGTAGTGAAAAAAATGCTTTACCCTTAAAGTGATGAACCTAAGAACTCAATGTTTGGATGGTAAAACTTTGATTCAATATTTGGCAATACATTTCCTTGTTTTCATTTTGTTGCATTGGAAGTTTAGATGTTTTGAAAATAAGCCCAATGTGTGGTGTGTTCAACTGAGTTAAGCTTTGATTAGTGAGATTTATTTATTATCACATCAAAATATCTTGATTAAGTTCAAACTAAAATGCCTATGACAAGGGAAAATGTTTCCCACAAAAGCTTTCTATTGTGGAAATCAAAGAGCTAAGTCATAGGTCCCTAAGTTAACTTTGGAATAATGTGACTTGAGATATAAGCCCAAATATTTAGAAGCCTCTAAAGATATTGTTTTGAAAAACAAAATATCCTTAGGTACAAGCAGCAATATAGGGCTTTTTGAATATATTCACACTAAGTCCAAAGGGTTTGAAATTTGAAGAACATGTTGATGTTTGTTTGAATTGTTTTGAAACCAAGCAATGTATTTACTGACTCAATGGATGATAACAAAATCAATCACTTAACAATCCTAAAGAATAAAGGTATGTAATTTTTAATAGGCTTACCTCATCCCCTAAGGAATGATGTAATCCATGAAGATGGAGTGGGAAAATAGGCTTTATCAAGGAAATGTATCGTCTTGATATGCTAAGCAAAAGAGTCCCTTCCCTATGTGCTTTATTGCCTCAACAAAAAAATGGACTTGGTAAGTAACTTCTGGGAGTGGTGTGCCTCCCATGCACTACTTCAAAGTATGTTTTAGAAAATAAGGATACATTGCCAATACAAAGTGTTCAATGACATTGTGAACATAGGGGGTATACACCATACGTAAGCTACTTAAAGATTTAGTTGTTCTTGTCCAACTCATACATTTAGACAAGGATTAGGCACTATCATGTTACCATGCCCCCGATATAAGCTATTTTCTTTTGATTTTAAATTTTTTTATAGCCCGCTAGTAAACATGCTTTTAGATTTGCTTATATGAGTTCTCCATTACAAGATGTATCTCATTAACACACCCTTATCTAAAAAAGACAAGAAAGATGTTATTTCTCTTCACCCAAGATCACACGAAGCACAAGGGGTGAGGATATGTAGCAAGTTCTTAGGGTGACCAAAAAAATTTGTGAACTTGGAGTGTTTCTCTTCACCCAAGATTGCACGAAGTGCAAGGGGAGTGGATACGCACTAGAAGTTCACACAAGCACAACATACACTCATTATTTTTTAAAATACTCAAAGGAAATGATGACTTCATTTTAAGAGCACCAAACTAAAGTATGAATTTTCATTTGTTCAATTTTAAACCAATATTGCAATGGTGAGGATGTATGGGTTCAATTTTAACCAACTTTGAAAGATTGTAGCATTATAAATTTTAAACACATTTGAAATCTAGTTGTCCTAAAACATGAAATAAAGTAGCATATGATGGGTTATATCATCCCATAAGTGTTTAAAAAACTTCTAAAGTATAGATCAACTGATAATATGCTTCTTTACTTGAAGATTTTTCTCCTTTCCAAATATGCAACATCAATTAGCCTCACAAAAAAAACTAGAAGTCAGTAAACGATCAAAGAGTTGATTAAATTGTATATTGTAGAAAAAATCATCCCTTTTGCACACTTAATTTGGAAATGATTAATATTAAATTGGGCCTAATGTTGCCTTGATTTAGTGTTGTAATGTGTTTGACACATTCACATTAAGTTTAGGGCTCTTTTAAGCTAAATAGACCTAATTTTGCCTTAATTTAGTGTTGTAAAGTGTATTTATCTACATCTTCACACTAAGTTTTGGGCCCTCCTATATTTATGACCTTTAATCATCATTAATAGGGCCCTAATACCCTTTATTATACATCTTGAGGCTTATTTCAACCGAAATCCAACATATTCATTAAATACACTTAATATTCTAATCCCCTGACATTTCCTCACCTCGAAAAGCTAGGGTGGGACTCATACGCAACCTTGGGTGTATGAGTCCCCCTTGGTGGGACCCATACACCACCTTGGGTGTATGAGTCCCATTTAGCCCCTTTTTAGAGTTTTGAGCGGGAAATCGGGGTTTCAAATTCAAATTTTGTGAATGTTGGCATTTGGGATTTAATAAACGATAAATTAGATGGAATGCCTATATAACTAAGGTTTCAAATCATTATTTCACCTAGAAATTCTTAGTTAATCATCCTAAGATTTCACAAGAGCATTATAGAGTATTCAAGAGCAATTTCAAAGAAATTCAAGAGCAAATTATCAAGGTTTTATTGTAGCAATCAAAGGTCATTTCATCATGTCAAAGGTTTAGTGCATCATGCATGTTGTTGAGCCATCATATTGATTTAGCATTGAAGATCAATTTGCAAGAATTGTTTCACATCCATATTCAAGATCAAGATCTACATTCTTCATAGCCATTTCATGTTTGATTGTTGATTTACATTCCAAGACTTCATCCAAGGTATCATTGTTTATTATTTCATGTTTCATGTTTCATTGTTTCGTTATTTCATTATAAGGTTTAATTACCTAAACGGGGTTTGACCAAGGCAAACCCCTATTCCATAACAAAACAACATTTTTCTCTTCTTTGATGTGTCATTGTAGGTTTATAGGTTGAAGAAAAAGTGGATTTGAAGCCTTCAAAAGTACCAAGATTGCAAAGTTGCAAAAATTGTCATAAGAAGTTGTCAAGGCTCACAAAAACTTAGATCTAGAGAAAGATATCCAAGTTATTTACATGAAATCAGTGAAAAGTGTTTATTTCATCCATCTTTAGAGGCTCACAAAGTTTTAGATCAAGATTTTGCTCTTGGGACACTTTTCACCTTTTTAGGACACTTTGCAACAGTCCAGGCGTATGAGTCCCAGTATAGCCTTTTTGCCAGATTTCTGCAGATCCAAAATAGTCATCAGGAGATTCCAAACCTTGCTTGAAAACTCTGGATTGGGACTAAATAGCCCAAATTAGCGTATCACTCCCAGTGAGCTTCAAACAATAGATTTTTAGGGTTACAAACCTTGTTTTGACCTCTTCATTCTTCCAGGTGTTTCTCTGTTCATTCTCTGTTCATTGTTTTGATTTTAAGTTTCATTTCCTAGGTCATATAGCTAGATTTACACATTGCTTTCATTTCCTTCTTTCTAAGCATTTACTCAGTGGTGAACTCCTATTTAATCACACCTAAGGAAACCTCCTAGTAGTCCTTCCCTCAATTGAGTTCACTTGATTGAGGGATCTCTAGGGTTTCCTAATGAACTAAGAGTGAAATAGGTCTTAAACCCTAGTTCCATCTCCTAAAAGATGGAACCCTATTTCCTATGGTTCAAATTGAAAAATTAAAGTAGACATGAAAATATAGCTCTTAGTTTTACCTCGTAAAAGTTTTGTTGTGCCACAAAAGTGACTCTCTATTAGACAACAAAAGCATCGTTGTTCCACAAAAGTGTCATTGTAATCCAAAAGCATTGCTTTGGTGAATTTCAAAAGTGCATCTTTGTTGTACCTATGAAAAAACTAGAGAGGTTAAAAGTGTCGCAATAACAAAAGCACCTCTTTGTCAAAAAAATCAAAAGCACTATCATAAAGCAAAAGTGTCACTGTATTTCAAAAGTGCCTCTGTATTTCTCAAGTGTCACTATTAATCAAAAGTGTTGCTCTAGAAGTAATCTGCAAAAGTGTTGCCCTGCTTGTAACCTTCAAAAGATGGGAAATTCAAGGAAAATTTATCAAATTTGGTTAGTTTTGTCATCCTTCTAGTGCCAAAATGTGACTATAATCATAGCATAAGCTAAATACACCAGATCCAATAGATTCCAAGCAATAGTTAACTAGTTAAGCTATAACCCCAATGAAATACTTGAAAACCATTAAATAAGGAAACCATTAAACATAATCAATAAGAAATGAACAATGAAAACCTATTCTAATGTCTCAAACCTCATCTTGTTGGGGGATTGGTGCTGCATTTATGTGGAATGTCGGCCCTTTCCCAATCCCTTAGATTGAGACAAGCTTGATTTGATAGATTGATGAGTGATAATGGAGATTTGAACCACAATGGATGAAAATTGCTCGAATGAATACTAATGGATGAAAGTATGGATACAATTCAACAACATAACTTTTCTCAAATGATTGTGGATCCCTTTTCTCATATAAATGAGGTGTATTTATAGGAGAAAATGGTGAATCAATGAGTAGGATTGATTTGATCAATCAAGGGATGAGAAGACATGAGAGGTGAAGGCATGGATCATGGATTCTCATCAATGGATGAGAATGCAAGTTGACATGGACCAAGGAGTTAATCAATGACTCTCATTAATTCAAAGAAGCACACTTCCTAAGACTTAGGAAGTTGTTAGGAAGTTTGTTACAAAGAAATATTCCATTTTTGAGTTCAAATGGAGGAAAATTCCAAGAGAATATTCCCTTGCAAGTGGGAGGGTGAGGGAAACTAGTAAATTAGATAATTAAAACAAAGTTTGAATTGTGCAAGTTGAGTGAAATTAGGATGCTCATTAAATAGTTAATTTATTTAATGAAAGAGGGTCAAATAACATTCAATTCAATAATTGAGATTATTTAATTAAATGCGAGGACATAATCAATTTAATGAAATAATTTGCATTACCTAATTAAATAAGATGAAAATTGGTGTGAAAGGGGGTGAGTTAACCAAATAATAGTGATCACTCGATTAATAGGAGAAATTGATGAATTTAGTTAAATAATGAAGATTATTCAATTAAATGGTTGAAAAGAGGTGATTCAAGACGGAATGGTGTTAGTGATCAGATTCAAGTGTGCAATATTAGTCAGGACAATTTTAAGTGTCTACAAAGGGTATATACTTTTTAGGGATTTCACACATCCTATTATGCATTTTGTACTTACACTATGTTATAAATTGTCATAGAGAATTGTGTAGGCCTTTTTTTTTTCCATGACGCCTTTGTTAAGTGAGTGTTCCTTTCATGACAACATTAAATCATAGTGATTCTTGTCTCATGCATGTGTGCCTTGTTTACAAACCCTTTTTATTTTTAGGTACTTTGTGCATATTTATATATTATTTATTCTCCTACATGAAATTCTTGGTGACACATAGTTTTAGTAGACTTTTCTTAGTTCTCCCTTTTTACATTATGGGGGGGTTTCCACTATTGGTGCTAATTCTTCCTTGGTTTCGTTTTGGAGTGACCTGTGTATCTAGATCTTGTTTCTATGTACTAGGTGGATGCAATAGCTAGTTACCCATGCATTTGAGCGAGATGGAACATTTACCATATGGAGATTTTTAGATTCCTATTTTTAGAGGTGACCTATTTTCACTTGATCACTGTTCTTCAAACTATTGGTATATGTGCCATTAGTATCTTCGAGTTCTAGATGTTTGCCTTTGTTTTCCATCTAATTCTAGTGATGTTATTAGAGGAAGTCATGCAGATTATTTTCTTCTTGATCTTGATCATTATATGTTTTAAAGGAGGTTCTTCATTTCAGCACTATAGTAGTCATCATTTTACAATAGCCTACAAACTCTTCATGCTTCAATGATGTTCTTCATATTCTCATTATTTTGGCACATTGTTTTGGAGGATTTTTAGTTCTTCATTCACCTTTCTCTCTTTCGGAGAGGAGTTTTACCAATGAATTTTTCTCCTTTTTCTCTAGTTGTAAGAGATTAGATTGTTTGTACATGGGTACCTCATATGGCCTTGTTTGTTAGGATCCATCATTCATTCTTTGCTATTTATGCATTAGATTTTGAGGGTTTTTAGCTACTCCCTAAGTTCATATTAAGGAGGGGTGTTAGAGTAATCATGTACTAGCTAATAATTAATTATTCTTTGATTGATTAATATTCTAATTCATTTCATGCACTTAAGCTAAACTTAGGAGCATTTTTTATGTTAACTGAAGTGAGCTTTTATTAGATAATTTTGTCTCATCACATAGGATGATGACACTTGTCATGATCTAATCATTTTATCATTTAGGGTAACTCCTATAAAGCACTCACCCTCATTGTATTATGTCTTGATCTCCTTGAAGACTCTTGAGGTTCATTCTATAAGTTTTTCTTGTTGGTGATATAGCATATTATTGTTTTCATCTCTCTTGCATGAAAGATATTTTTGTTCATTATTTGATCTTGAGAGTCTCATGTTTATTCAAAATTCTAACATATAGATCCATGGCCTTATGTTTATCTACTAGGATGTGGGGCCATGTAGGAGAACCAAGCACTCAAAAGTGTTTCACTGTGGGTTTTTGACTACTCCAAGATTGAAAAGGAGTTACCCCCTTCACAACTTGGTTTGGAACTTGATTTTGGATGAACATGCACAATTAATGGAATCCACCCAATATTGAGATGCCAGTGATCTAAAGTGTATCATACAGATTTCCATCTCTTATAAGGATATGTTCTTTCATTCTATGATGTCATTCTACTAAGAATTATATTGAATTATTTGCTCTAATTCAATGCATTTAAAGCAAAAAACTATTCAAATCGATGGCTAACATATTCACCCTTATTGTCTATATGTAGAATCTTGATCCCCTTCCCTAATTTTTTCTCAACAAATGCCTTGAAGTCCTAAAAATATTCGAAGACTTCATACTTTTGTTCGATAAATTAAACCCAAGTACATTGAGAAAGATCATCAATAAGTATCAATACATATCAAGCCTTGTTGAAAGAAGGATATGGAATGGTATTTCCAAGTCACTATGCACTAACTCTAGTAGTTGTGTGACCCTCCATGCTTTACCTTTATCATATTTTTCTTCAAGATGGTTACTGAGAATGCATCCTTGGAAAACTCCATCCAAAAGTTGAATAGAAGGAAACCCTGAAACCATGTCCTATTTATTGAGATGCTACAAGTAGTGATATTTTAGGTGACTAAATATTTGCTGCCACAAACAATCATCTCAATTGAGTGAGAGTAATATTGTCAAAGGAGAGTTAAAAAATGAGAAAATTGATATAGTCTAGATATCATTTTATTTTCCCATGACTATTGTAGACCCTTTGTGCATTTTGTTGATTACCACTATATCTATTGTGGACTCAACTCACTTTCTAGAGCTAGTGTGAGTGATATGCTAAACAAATAGGAGATTTTTTGATAAGAATGGAACATAAAAAAAAATCCTAAAAATTTCTTTTTCCCATATTAACAAATCCTCTTCCATTCACTTCCATAGCAATGCCATCACCCATTAGTATGGTAGGGATATAACTATTGATGGGTGTTTTAGCACTGCTCAACACAAATAAAACAAGAATGTTCTATTTCTCTTGAAAGGTGTCTTTCTTCAAACAACTTCAGAAAATAACCCCAATGTCTCTAAGGTTAGGTCTTGGCAATGCACAAACAACTCAGTGGCAATGTGTTATGTTGGTAATTACAAAGGGAATTTATGGTAAAACAAGGCTGGAAACTTATGGGACTATAATGAGTGTTTTGTAAAATCTGAAGATAAAGATGAACCCTAATCAAACTTTCTAGATCTAAAGTCTAGAAACAAAATTATCATCAAATACAAAAATTTAGTGATGCTTTTATCTAAACTAACTGTATCAATGGAAAATTAGATTTGTTAGCTTATTAAATAATAAACATCAAAAATCCAAAGAGCCTATCAAGAAC
The DNA here is from genome assembly GCA_007258455.2 of Sequoia sempervirens. Lineage (NCBI taxonomy): Eukaryota > Viridiplantae > Streptophyta > Pinopsida > Cupressales > Cupressaceae > Sequoia > Sequoia sempervirens. The sequence continues at coordinate 13,377,804 of VDFB02353493.1, read as the reverse complement.
AATGGAAAATCAAAACAAAGAATGATTATACCTTCCTCTCCTTCCATGCTTCACCTTCATATCACCTTCTAGTTTGCAGCAAGTCAATGAGGCCCTCAGATTTTAGCTTGAGCAACCTAAAGTAATGTCTAAGCCCTATGCAAATGTTGAAGGATTTATATAATTATGCCTATGTCTATGACAATATGCTAAAAATGAAATAATGACTACTAATGCCAAATGACTATAATGCCTATATTGAAAATGAAATTGTCGGATCCCGAAATTATAAGTAAAATTGTCTTTTATAGAAAACACAATTTTGAGTGGATGGATGAGATTGAATTCTAAGAAAGACCTAGAATGAGAGGTCCAGATTAAATCTGAGAATCCCTAATTAGGGTTAGGGCAAATTCATTAATCAAACGGTCAAGATAAAACCTCAGATAATTGGATCGACAGTGGAGAATAAATGAGACAAATTAATTAGAAAATAAAGATTTTTGAAAATCAAGAAGATAAGATTGTCTGATTTGTGAGATTCGAAAAAATCAAGAAGATAAGATTTGGACTGAAGATCAGATTTGAAAAATCAAGAATCTGCCCGATTACTTGATTTTTGGAAGAATAATATCTTTTTGAATTTAATTAATTCAAAATGATGATTTTGTGTGACAAGTAAATAATCTTTTTGATTATTTACTAAAAGAGAAAAGTTAATAAAATGAAATCATTTTAAATATTTTCATTTATTTAAAATGAGAGAAAAGTGAAATTAATAATTAAATAATTAAAAATAATTATTTAATTTGGAAGATAAGATGAATAATTAAATAAATTAATAAATTTATTTAATTGTGACAATTAGTGACATATCAAATAAATAAATGAAATTCATTTATTTAATAATTAGGAAGAATTAAATGCAGAGGTAATTAAATAAATTAAGAAATTTATTTAATTAAGGGAGGACTTAGACAATTAATGACGTATTTAATAAATAAATTTATTTATTTATTTAATAATCATGAAGAATAAAAGGACATGAATTAATTAAATAATTATGAATTATTTAATCAATAGTCAAATGTGGACCAAGGACATAATTAAATGTCATAATTATGCTAGGACGAAAGTGGTAAAAATGAAGCTTGCAGGCCTAGGTCATTTTTAGGTGTCTACACTAACACATATTTCCAAGAAATAGCAAAAAGCTTCAAGGGTTAAGAGAGATTCTAATCTAAAACTTAAGTGCAGTCATGTAAATAACTAAGCATTAAAGGTGGACAAATCCCCAATAACTGATTCTTGCTTAACCAAGATAAAATCTACAGTATTACAAAAATAATGCTATCTTCAAAGGAATATAAAGATTTTCATATTATGAAACATTCAAACACACAACCAGATTTGGCATACATGAATAAACATCCACAATTGAACTATTGCTTTAAATCATGGCCCAGGTTAACTATGCAAAGTGACTTACAATTAGCAAGCCCCAAATAGTATGGGTAGTAGATTCATCTAACACCTTCAATACTTCATCACCAACATGAAAGAACTAAAACTAAATCTGAAACTAATCAATTGAAATAAATTGGAAACATAGGAACCATGCAATAGAATGAAACCACAAAGAAAAGAGCACCAAATCAATGCCTTCTTCTTATATTAGTTTCATTAAGAGTCTGCAACAATTCCAAAATCAATTTTATAAATGAGGAGAAACCTCATATTTATAGAGTTCAACATGAATCTAGGGTTTAAAATAAATGGTCCAAATTACATCAAACATGGACACCCTAATTAGGTTAACCAAAATAAGTTAAAATCATAAAACCCTAATGCCCATTTAAAATTTGAAATTAAAACATTAGAATCTCATTTTTCATTAAAATACTATTAAAATATCAAGATAAAATGCCCCTCACATTGATTCCCAGGTCGCCAGCTTTGTCCTCTAGTGTGCTGATGAAGAAAGGCATGAAATTTGAGGTAGATTTATCTTTTATTCACCTTACTTTCCCATTTGTTGTCCCTTAGAAAATTATTGGAATTTATTTAAAACCTTATTCAAGTCAGCCTGGCTAGGAGTTGGGATAAATTTAATTCTCAAAGCCATTGAATCCATTTCATATTTCATCTTCATACTTCTTTAGCATTTTATCCCAATCCAACTTAGAATCCTAATATTTATGCATTATAGTTACATACATAATCGCCTCCTCTAGGTGGTTTTCTGTTACAACCCCATCCTCAATGTGAGAAAAGGTGTCCTTCCACCATTGTTGCAATAAATCAACCTTTAGATATTCCTTGCTAAGTTTCTTACTAGTCATCACTTCCAAAAATAAGATGTAGCCAACAAAAATATCAACCAAGTCACTCTACATCTTAGGAACCTGTTCTGAGGCTTTATCCATTACTTCTCTCTTAAACTTGAATGCTTCTAGCCACTCTTTTGGTTTATTAGTATCTCCTGGAGTAAGGATATTTTCCTTAAGAAACATTGGTTTAAGGACTTCAATCACTTTAATCAGTCTAATTGTGGACTTGTCATCCAATGTTTTACACTCAACTACAATCTGTTGTATAGTATCTTGGAAAGTCATACACCTCTAGTTGGAGAATTTCCTCAATGAGCATAATTCCCTTTTCATATATGCTAGCCACCCAATCTTGAACCACCTTTACTGATGATTTCATCTTTTCCAATTCACTGATTGCATCCTTAGAGAGGATGCTAGGATATGTGTATGATCCTACCTTAGTTTGAAGAGGCCTCACCAAATGTTGGATATATTTTTGTAGTTCCTCAACTTGCTTATGAAGATTTTCCTTAGATTTTACTTATTTGTCTAATCTCTACAGAATTGCATCCATCGATCGCTTCAGATTCTCAACCTCCTGTTTCTTAGTAGATGGGCCCATATTAATGGTTTTTACATTGTATTCATCAGGAGTAATCTCTTCCTTATTCTTATTTATAGTAGGGGTAGTAATATGCAACACCTTGTTATTTGAATCATCTTTTATAATTTGAGAGATCACCCAAGCTTTCTTTTTCTCCTTAGGCTTATTTAGACCCACCAAAAAATTGTCCCAATCTGGAACTACTTCTTCAATTACAGGTTTATGTTTAAGGCTCTCTTTAAGCCAGTCTAGAGTTGTAGACACTTCCACATTTGTATCTATATTTTGATTCTTTTTTCCTTAGAGGTATTCTTCTTTATCGACCTTTGTGTTATGAGGTTTCCCCTCTTCTTTATTTTCTTCAACCTTTTATTTATGACCTTCTTCTTTTCTAGTAGATTCAACATCTATCTCTTCTACATTCTTTTCTTCTTTTCAACATCCAACAGATTCAACATCTCTTCATTGAGTTGTTCATCAAAGGTTTTGTTGAGATACCTTGGGAGTTTCTTCTTCATTTTCTGATATGTGACCCTTGGAAACATCTTCAAATTTAGTTTCTTTTCTTTCTGTGTCCTCCTCCTTCTTAGAAGATATGTCTTCTTGAGGTTGCTCAGGTGGGATATTATCTATGATCTCTTCTTCTGGTATCCATTCTCCCTTAGAGGATGTTGCTTGAGCTAATTTTTCAAGCTTAGCTTCCACCTTTTTTATGTTCTCCAAGTTTATAAATGGAATTCCTAACCTCGGGGAAGCTTTTCTCTGATAGACCACATGGGGCCTTTCTTCAAAACTTTCAACGTTAATAGCCTCTTCTTGAGTCTCTCCCTCAGTAGTATCTTAAGGCATTTCCTCACTTTCCTTTTATGTTTGCCACTTCTTAGGAGGAGAATCATCTAAAGCACATTTTCCCTTACCCCTGAACAATATCCTTCTTTTTGGAGGTGGTGTTGTTTCTTCAGTGATGATCTTAGTGGGCTTTCTTTTCTCAGGGATTGGTTGCCTCTTAGTTTCTTCTATTTTAACTTTGGTCTTTTGCTTTTCCTTTACCCTTTTTATGACCAATGGTTTCTCCTCTTTTGACTCTTCTTCTTTGGCAACCTTATCTTCTTCACCATCTGATTCTTCCCCTGAAGAGGACTGTGACTCAAGATCTCCCATCAATTCATATGTAAACTTTATTTCATCAACTTCTAGCTCCAAAAATTTATGCTTGGTCCATTGTTTAGAATATTTGAGGACTGGGGCAGTGACTTGTGTCAAATTTGTAATTTCTTCCCCAACCCAATCTATTGGAGGGAGAGGTTTTTTGGACACTTCCACGTAATCATGATATTGGATGACATCTTCATCATCTTCAATCTGATCCAAAAACTCCACGATCTTGTACAACCTCATCATTTTTAATGAAAATCAGGAGAATATTCTTTTAAACACTTCTAATTCATCCCTATAGTTAGCCCAATAATCTTCAATATCAACTTTGTGCCTATAATTCCTTATAGCTAGCTTCTAAGCTATTCCATAAGGGTCAAAATCACTCCTAAATGTATGATTTGGCAGGCTGAGGTATTCCAATTCAGTCTCTAAATGTTGGGCACTTTAAAAAGAAGGGAATTCCACCCAACCATTAATCTTTATAGGAAATTCTCCTCCAATTCCTGTCTTATGCAAATTCTTCAAAACTTTGTCAAAAGCTATCAACTTTCCGATTACTTCTAATAACACCACTTTATCATTTGGGTACCTAGGCAGCTTGTATGGCACCAAAGGGCATCCCTGAATCCTGATATATGAAAAATTTGGAAATTGTAAATACCTATATCCATACTTCTTCACGAGCTCCATTGCATCTGTTGATAATCTAACATGCAAGGATTCTTGCAAAGTCCTGGTGATATACATGGTGAATGTATCGTTTACTCTTTTTTAATGAGAAGTGCTATATAGATGCAATTATGGGTAGATTTCATACACTTTGTTCTCTCCGATGACACCCTTCAACTCAAACCTCTGTATTAGAAGTTTCTAGAAAGCATATAAATAATATAGGTCATTGTAAACTTCTTTGTATCTTACACAACCCTTAACTATCTATCTAGATTGTCACTAATTAAGGTAGCCCAATGGTAATTAGTACCTTTCTCAATCTCAACAATAATATAGAACATCCAATCTTTGAACACAAAGGCCTTTTCTACTCCCATTAATCTGTTGAGGAGGGTAATCATATCATTGTATTCAACCTTGAAATCCCTTCTATGCAATAACTTTGGCAACTTGGAAAAGTGCGATCTTGGTTTATCAATCCAAGAGACATTCATTATCTCCAGGTCCTTCTCTAAATTGTCAGTATAAAACTTCTTTACTGACTCAATCTTAAACTTCACCAATTTATGGCGGGAGGGGATTCCAAAGGCCTCAATTAGAGATTATTCAGTAATGTTGGTCAATATCCTTCCTTGGGGGTTAGTTATCATCCTCCTATTTGAATCATGATGTTTTGAACATTCCACTATTAGCTTCGGACACTAGATAGAAGGGGGAAATCCTACTGCTTGAGCCAATCCAATGTGTACTAACCTTTTGGACAAGTCAATTGGGACAAGGCAATACATCCTTTTCTTATAATCTTTCATATCAATGTGCCCAAGGTTGGTGTCTCCAACCTCTCCCCAATATGATGTGATCTTTGACTCTGGAAGCCTCCCCTTGAAATCATATTTCATCTTTCTAGCTCTTGTACGTTCCTCTTTCTCTGGCTTAGATGTTTTCTTCCCTTTCCTAACCTTAGCTTTGCTTGGTTTTACCTACATTTTTTAGCCAAAATATCATAATTACTTGAAATGCTAAAAGATTTGAAACACAAGGTCAACAAAATCAAGTTTCTCCATTTGGAAATACATAAAATATCATTATTAATAATCATACCAAAGGAACCAAATTTATCATCCTCAAATAAAATCTAAAACAAGCATTGGGTTTCTAAGTCACATAAGGAATTTGAAGATTCCACCTTTGTAGGAAATCCATAGAATCCAACACCTCAGGAAATTCATGACAAGACACCCATCAAGAATTCCATGATAACAAGGAATCCGCGATGCAAGGAAGTGTACTGAAAGTGTAATTTGACTCATGCAACTTCATCATTTGACCCCTAGAACATTTCAATGTTAAAATATTTTGACCCCTCAAAGCATAATTCGTAACCTAGATAGCACCTCAGAGAAATCCATCATTCAAGGAATTGGTGATGTAAAACATCAAGGAATCCACCTAGGAGTGAAATCCATGGAATCCAACACCTCAGGAAATCCACAATAGACATACTCATCAGACATTTTGACGAAGTATGAAATCCACGACAAAGGCTTGATCGAGTATTCCAAAGGCCTGCAAAATCCACAACGGATAATTTGTTGGAGTTTTCATGATCATGCGAAATCCACAACAAGGACAAAGTCGATTAATGCAACACTTAATGAATTGAGCGACACACACATTCATCAAAAACTTCTCAAGGTAATGGAATTTGCAACAAATGACTCAGTTTAGGATTTTCAATGTAATCGAAATTTAGTGATGGGCTCAAAATTTGACCGTTTTAGCTAAGTTTGTTTCACTATGCGAATTCGTGGACAATTTCATGGACGATTCAAAAGCATGCAAGGGAATGGTAATACATGGTCATGAATTGGTTTCACACACTAAAGATTAGGAACATCACCTAATGTGAACTCAACCAAAACCAAATTGCCATCAAACATTCGCATTTTCATTGCTTCAACCACCAAGGGTGCACTAGGTTTTCTTTAATAATTGCATCAAATGAAATCTCTAAGGCACAAAGAAAAACAAGAATTGAACCAAACCTAGAAATGAAATCACATATAGGTTTGGATAGTCGTGACAATTGAAATGAACCCTAATTTTAACCTAACTATCCATTTCCACATCCGTTAGATTGCTTAAGGGGCACTAAATTCAAGTGTTTGCCAATGCCCTAAGTCAAATTTATCAAATTTCAAACCACTAAGATGCATTCTTTCCAGTTACTAGTTACGCTAACCTTAGTTTGCTAAATACTCATGCATACCGTGATTCCCTAATTTGAACCACATTCGAATGAAATGAAAATTCAAATAAAAATAGTTTGAAATGTGAATAAAAGCATAACTGAATAAAACAATATTAAATCATTCATGAATTCAACTACAATTTAAATGAAATAGGATATGCGACCCTACCTTTGACCCCAAACGGTGAAGATATGAAATGCAAACCTGTAATCAAGCTTTACCCACCGATGAAGAATCCACACACAAATCGTCAAAACCCTAGCTTCGTAACACCCTCAAATCTCAAAATCTTGGTCTCACAAACATGAATGATAATGATAAAATGATGAAAAGATGTTAAAATAAAGTTTAAACACGCTCAAATCATCACCATTAATCTCCTCGTATGCACTGTAGAGTGCATTAAAACCTATGATTAGACATTTCTGCAGCGCCAAGTATTTCACTCCTACACGAAATTGGTGACAAGAAGATTGTCAGAGGTTTCAAGAATGTGTGGAATCTGCGATGATTAAAGCCTCTAAGTAATCCAAAGACTCTTGGAATTAGCGATGTCAAGACCTATCGTGAAATCCACATCCTCTCAAAATCTGCAATGAGATGATCCATTAGGCAATCCAAGATGACATGGAATCCACACAATAGAGTTACTCGGGGAATCTATCCAAGCATAGATTCTATGGGAGGAGACATCTTGAGGATTTCAAAAGGTCAAGGATTCCCCGGGCTTGGGCTAAACTTAGCATTAGAGGCACTTAGTGATGTTTTCAAAGACTTGAACATGGAACCCATTGTTGCAAACCTCACTCCCCTTTCAAATTTAGGTAATCTTCATAGGATAAAAAATGGGAAATCATCAAAATTCAAAGGACCCATCCCTTAAGGGGAAAAGGTAGAACCTAAAGTGAAAATCAAAGAAAAGAAAAGGGGGTCCCTACTTTCAGCGGGGTGTGTGTGCGAAATGCACAACAATAACATGGCTCTATGAGGTGATACCATCCTTTGATGAATCCATTTGGTGCAAAACACCCAAGTCAATGATCCATGTATTAGGTTGTGAACCAACAAAAAATAGGGCCCCACCCCTTCTTTTCTGTGTCCTTAGAAGACCCTTTTAATGAACCCTACTTGATTGAGTTAGGAACCTTAATATTATTCTCATCAAGAACATGTGTTAGGTGATAAACTCATTTCTTTAAACACTTATGGTCATAATGCTAGGCCTTTTACAATAGGAACAATTGACCTCATCCTTCTCAAGTTTTTCACCTTTTGTAGAAGATGTGTGACTAGCCACATTTTAGGTAGTATGTTTATGATCTTTCTTGTTCTCTCCTTAGCTCTTATTTTATATAATGTTTGTTAGATCCTTTCTGTTATTTTATGCCCCAATTTGTAGCCAAGGAATGTGGCTTTAAGGGTTTAATTGTACCCATTTGAACTAATTTATCTTGCTCCCTAGTGATTTCTATAACAAAATCACCCAGACAAGGGATTTTGTAGGTGGAACCGAGGGCATGTTTTGTGGCATAAAATATAGAAAAAAACACAAAATAGTTAGAACCAATATTAGAAAGAATACTTAAGATTAGTTGTTTATCATCCTCCTTAATTCCATACTGTTGTAATTATAATCTAATGAGTTTTATTTTTGTGAAGAAGTCTCATATAGTGCCAAAATTGGTAGGACTTAGCCTTATGATTTATCATGTAATTCATGACCCCTCAATTCATCCTACTCACCATATTATTTTTCAATGTGGTCCACACATCATTTGGTGAAGTGACATATTAAATGTGAAAAATTAATTTTGGAGACACTAACATACATAGATTACCAAACACTTCATCATATTTATTGAACCATTTTACCTTTTCTACATGTAATATTACTTCTGTCTCAAGTCCCATTGTAACCTTGTGCAACACTTGCTTCTTGAGATAGATTATCATTTTATATTTAGTTATAAGGAGTTTGGATAAGATCTATTAATTGATCCATTAGTATAGAGAAGTAGATTACTATTATGCAAAAAAATAAGTACAAAAATGAGGCACACAAGACAACACCCCATTTTTACTAGTTTCTAAAATGATCCTCCCATAAATTACAATGTTGGGTTTTTATAATTAGTCCACAATTTATAATGCAAAAATTAGATTTTAATACTCTTATAGGGCTCAAAATGTCCAAAACACTAAAAATGTAGATAAAATATAATATGATATTAGTTTGAGAGCACTAATATAGAGTTCACAAAAAATATGAACTTTAGAAAAAAGGGACCCAAAAGGAGTTTGTTTGGAGGACTTATGGCTCCCAAAAGGTCTTAAAATGAGAATTATTATAGTAAATTATAGAAGAATATTTAACATATAAAAATTGGAGAATCAAATTAGAAAATTAGATTTACAACTATATAAAGCATAAAATTCTACCCTAAATAAAAAAAGTTCCAAAAAAGAAGTTAGAACACTCAAGCTATAGCTCTTCAAAGTTTGACTACAAAAACAAAAGTTAAACAATGGTGAGGGGAAAATTTTCAAAGATTATGCTTATGTCAAAATGACATCAAGATGATGTCATCATAAGAATATGTTGAAATTCATTGAAATATTCTTTTCTTTGTTGAGTTTCCAAAATCGCCTTTTTCTAAGCACAAAACCACCTTTTCAGGTTGAAATGACCTTTCATACTTCAAAAACTATCAAACTGTATTTTTTTTTTGAAATTGTTGTTTGTAAATATAATATTATCTATAGGAGTGGTGTCACTTAGTATGTAGTGATGGAGGGGTTGCATGTTGGTGGCATTGAGAAGGTCATCGCCTTAATGGCTATGTAGTTGAGTTGCCTACAATGGTGGCGCCTAATGAGCGGTGTCATTGCTATAGGAGTAGTTCATGAGTGTTGCATAATTAAAAAAAATAGCACAAATTTTTATACGATATAGACATTATATGACTTGAGGGTAATTTTTTGCCTCAAAGGTCAACTTATTTAAAAGTAATGATCTAATAGTCAATCTTTAAGTTGTTGGGCCTTTTGAGTGCGATGGTGAGGTCCGTTTGGGATGAAAGTGCTATAAAATATTATCTACCTTCTAAAAGTACACTTAAAACCCCTATTTGCAACTAGGTCCTTCAATCTCCAATTTTGGTGAAGTAAATGCCAATATTGACTTTCTCAAGCCTTCTAAACACTATTGAATAGGTCAAAAAGTCTATATAATTACCAAAAGTTGTACTCACCCATATATTGCAAAAACATACATACTTAAAATAGAGTATATAGATTCTTGTTTTTCTTTTAAACTATTTTGATTCTCCATATCATTTGAGGATGCAAGACAAGAGCATACTAAATTTTTGAGAAAAATATTAACAACCATTAGTCTTAAATATGTCAAAAAAGGTAGGCTAAAAATAATTATGCTTGAAAAGCTACCTCTGGGACCATGTTAGATTATACAAGAAATGAGAATTTAATCCAAGTTTTAATGTTGGTCATAAATCACACACACTCTAATCTATAGATGATCAAAGATCAAAATAGAAAAATGGAGAGATAATCCTTAAAAGAGAGAAATTAAGAGACAAAATACAACTAATAGAGTAGAGAGGTTAGTATTGTATATATAATACAAAAGGGATATATACATCCAAGAGGTGTAATAAATCTAACTACTTAAAATAGGTGAGAGTTTTATCTACTTGGTAAATGTAAAATTGCATGGTTGCACCTACTCAGATGAAGACAAACTAAATTTGGTTATGAGAGGTGGCATATAAATGCAAAAGAGGGTGTGAGACTCAATTACCCAAGTGTGGGTAAGAGATAAGCATGTAAATTTTTTATTATACCATGTGCCCTCATTATAACCAATTCTAATTAACCTAAACAAGCTTAATAATATATGTCGGAAAAATATCCCCTAACATAAAGAAAATATAAAACCTACACTAAATTTTTTTAATATAACTTAACTCAACTTTGGTATATCCACATTCTTTTAATATATTAGCATTAATTTATTCATTGAGTGAATTTGAAGACTTTCCTTGACTCATTTCCAAAATCATCTTTTTCATATTCTCCTCTTCAATGTTCATATCTTCAATAGCCTCTTTAATGTTCACCTCTTCCATAATCATCAAGTTGGAGAATTTAACATTTTTCAATTTTTGAATCCCGCCTCTCCTATTTTTTATTATCAATTTTTATCCTTCTATTGATGTGCTACTATTTATTCAATTGTTAAGACCTTCCCTTTTTTGGTTGATGTCTATTTGATTCCATAATTACCAAACAATATTGATAAATTTCAACAATAGAATGAACAAGAGATCTCTAAAAAAAATCCCCTCCTTGAGCTCTCTAAACTATTGATGGCTAGGGCATGGCATATCTCTATGACTCTAGATTTGCATGTTTCCCCCTTTACAAATCATGAGCTAGGGTTATAGATCTATATATTGATGTTCCTTAGAAATTCAAAGGGTTGGTCACTCAACATGATTATAGTATAGAGGTGTAGAGATTTTTAGGGTTTTCATATTTGTTAGTAAGTCTATCATTAGGTTTTTATTCAAAACTTACAAGAGGATAGCCACAAAAAGTAAATATTTGTAATAATATGTCTCCTTAATTAGTTGTAAGAATTTTGAAAGGTCTTGAATATTAAAATCTTATGGTTTTATTTCTATTCTAAGGTTTTTGTTCACCATAGTTACTGGGAAAAATATAACAAATATTTGTAAATGTCATAAAAATTTTTATCAATGCAAATTTAGTTTTTACGGTAGGCGTTTCTATGTTGCACGGGAATGTTTATAAGTTTGAATAAGGATTATTAAGTAGATATTCATGCATAAGATACTAGTATTTTTTAGTGTTATATTTTTAATTTCTATGTTTGAATCTATAACCTAATAAGGCATGCTTGTCCTAAAAACTTACACATTCCATATCATTTTGATAAACAAAGGTCAACCAATAGTAGTATAAAAAGTAGGATTATATCCATAGGTGTTATTTCATGAGTTTGTGATCAAAACCAAGGAAAGTCTAAATGTACATTTTCTATAAATCATGTGTAATATATTCTTACTCTATAAATGCATGTAGAAGTACAAATGCGACCAACATTAAGAAATGAATTATTGTAATTATTTGGGCTCAAGTGTGTAATTTGGGTAAAATTGTGTTTTCTTATTTGGTTATCCATTTTGTTGATTTGGAATGCTTGTTAAAGTTGACGAGGGATAAATGTGTCTTTATTTTTACCCCTTTTTTTACCTTTTTACCTCTTTGTTCCTATAGAATCCCTTGTAGTTCCTATCACTATTTGTTAATGAGTAGGGATATTTAATAAAATGCAAAGAGAGGATAGAAACTTGTGGATATATCAAAACCTTTAATTATTTGCTAATTATCCTTGTGACTATGAAAAATAGGGGATGATTAGGTGAATGATGCATGCGAGCAATAGGAGCATCGGTGGAATGAGGACAAGAACCATTTCATGAGTCATGTGTCACTTGTGATTAAAGTTCGATCTAAAGTTGTTTTGTTTTTGGAACAATGTTAAATTTGTAAATCTATTGTCAAGAAGATTTTAAGCGTTGTTGGCCATAGGCCATAACAACCCAAACAATCGTATACCTTTTTGGTTAGTCTTTTGTAAACTTAGCGACATATGATCTCTATATATATGTATGCTAAGACTGAGTTTGTAATTGGTAATATATATTTGTAAGCTACTATTTTGATTAAAAGAAAATTGGAGTTTGAAATATTTTTTTGCATAAACATTTGAATATAATAAAGTAATTTTTTTTGTCTTCATTGGAGATCGGAGAAGGCAGGGCCCACTTCCTCGATCGCCTAGTGACTAGCTATAGAATTAGTGTGTTGTGTGGTAACAAGAATTTCTTAGTTTTAAGTCTTTTTTTTTGATGGATAGAAACTAATCTATATTAATTATAAATATTAAAATACATATTCACAAAAAGGTGGGTGGTAAGAAGGCACACCTTGAGAGTCACATGGGTAGTGCCCAGAAAACCATAAAAAAATCACATGGGCCTAGCCTAGAAGTCCAAGATTACAAACATCAAGCGGCCAAAGCAGTACCAATAGACTTTCTTAGTTTTAAATCTATTTTGATCTTTAATCGTTGTGTTATTTAAGGTGATGTTAATTATTATTTGAAGTATTGGTGATTGATGTATTTGTTTTAATATCATGTTACATGTACATTTGATTTAGCATCTCACTTTGCAATCAAATTTAATCAATGTGTTCACTGTTCTGTATAAATTTGATTTAGCAGATTATTCCAGACAAGTGTTAATTGGAGTGTTTATTAATACATGTGAACTTTATTTAACACTTTTAAATTCCATCATTCATCTGCTTTTGGGAGTCTAGTGTTAGTAAGAATTATTATTTCTATTTTATTAGTTAGTTTTGATATGCTTTTGTTGCAAACTGTTCAACTCGGGTTCTTGCTACACAGGTGACAGGAGGTTTGAGAACCAATTTTTTGAACAAATGCAATTTTCATGTAGTTGCATCCATCCCCACTTGGCTTTCTAGGTTCAACCCTTAGGAAAATAGCCCCAATATATTTCACAAGCCTACGCTCCCGGATTGACATTAAGGAGTAAACTGAGGAAGTTGTGAAGTTCTCGAAGATTGATCCCAATCCATTCATCAATTCAAGATATAATTACACGAATAGTTTTACCTCGAATATCAACCATACTTTAATCCAATCATTTTGGCATCGTTGTCAGGGAAAGATATTAAAGGCCTGAAATCATAGCAAGCTAAGTTAGGACCAATACGTCAAGAGGAAATCCTATACAATTGTTGACCTTGTTAATGTTAATACTCTTGATTTGTGCTGTTGTAAGTCATTTAGGTGTATGAATCATAGTAGGGATAATAGAGGAAGATTTATTAGAAAATAAAAGGGAAGTAGTTCATAACCTGAGAAATATAAAAACAAATAAAAAACAATTGTTGACAGAACACAACCTGAAGAATTGCAAAATAAGTCAAATCCATCTATTGAAGGAAGTAGTTCAACTCAAGAGAAATTGAAAAATAAATTGTAATCATTAGAGCTACCTAAACCTAATATTGAGAAGTGTGTTATAGAGTCTACTACTATCGAGACACCTATAGGTACTCATCCAAGTTCTTCCAAAATATTACGAAGAAAGGTTGAAAAGTTCTTTTGGGAATCTTACGGGCCGAAAGTTGGTCCATTCTCAAAAACCCAAGAACCTTTTAAAACCTACTTTACCCCATGGGAATTAGACGTCATAGATCCAAACAACAATAAAAACAACAACATGAACAACAATAACAACCATGATGCTAGAGTAGTAGCCCACAATAATCCGATCACCTTCGAGTTCCCTATTATACACCCTGAAGAGGATGCTCCTATGAAAAATATTCCTCACTCTGCTTTACCAATTTTTCGTGGTCTTTCTATTGAGGATCCTGACATGTTTTTATTTGAGTTTGATGTGTTGTGCTACAGTTACGATTATCAGAGTGATGCGCATAAGCTCAAATTGTTCCCAACCACATTAAAGGATGCAACCCTTCATTGGTTCATGAACCTTAAGAATATTAGAACATGGGAAGTCATGAAGTAATTATTTTTGACCAAGTACCAAGAGTACTGTAAAACAAAAGAGGTGTGGAATGAAATCTTCCGCATGACACAAAAAGAAGACGAGTCCGTGGAAGATTACCTCGAACACTTCATGTTCAATATGCAACGATCACAACAACAAGGGCTAACTCTTGATGCTATTAAAATGTTGTTTCTTAGAGGCATAAGAGATGATACTATGGAAGCATTAAATTTAATAGGTAAAGGGAACATTTCTAAAATGGACTTTGACGATATTTGTGACATTTGTAGGAATTATTCAAGGTCTCAGCGTTTAGGAAGGAACTATCCAAGTAAGCCTTATGCTCCAGGTAATGCAACAAGTATAACGAAGCATGAAATAGGAAATTTACTTGAGGATCTTAAAATTGATTTATTAAATCATATGGGTAAACAGATAGACACTCTTTATACCCATAGGAAGCAAGAAAAGGCCTTGGCTGTGTTTTGTTCGAATTGTTGCAAGAGACATGGTAGTGAGGATTTCCCTTACAATAGGACAAACATTTCATCCTTAGAAGAAGTTAGTAGAAGTTCTCCCTTAAGGCATCTTCCTATAGGTTTTCCTGATATGGAATATTTTGAGGAACTTGTCTACTACATGGCCCCTAGGTGACCTTTTCCACCTCAAGTAATGTACTCGGGCATGATGGATGATTATCTTGCTCTGGGACCTAGCCAAGCCAATTCTTTCTCCAATCAACCCGGATGGTATGGGGGTTGGCAACAACCCTCTCCATACCCTCAATGGATGCCACAATATTAGTATGCTTCACAATCATGGCAACAGGCATGGAGGCCACAAACGCCACAACCTTTACCATACCAACAACCATATCCATCACAACCACAATTTCCACTTCCTCCCATGATCAACCCATACCAACAGTCACAAAAATTTCTTCCGCCCATACCATCGTCATCTGCTTAGTCAGCCAATCCAACACAGCCACCAAAGCCTACACTAATGCCAGCCCAACTGAACCCAAATCCCAACAATAAGACAACACAACCAGTGTATAATAATGAGGTAGAAAGTTACTCCACTTATCCTATGAATACAATATAATTAGATGGAGTTCAATTAAGATCAGGAAAGGCCCTTCAGGGGCCCACCATCACAGAGATTAATGAAGAACCTGAAGCAGAGCCAATCAAAGAACCTCCCTTTGTCGACCGATTTTAGTCTAAACCAATACAAAGGGAAGTCTCTCAACCTGAATTTGATTTTGTTAATGAGTTATTCAATGTTAACATCAAGATTCCTTTGTTGCAGGCTATTAAAGACATTTTCGTCTATACAAAAATAGTTCAGGATCTATGTACTCGGAAGCAAAAGAAGAAGCAAGACCTGAAGACCGTCCAAGTTATTGGATAGTTGGTAGATCTTATGCTCAGGAATATGACCATTCTAAAGTACTCAGATCCAGGGAGTCCTGTCATCAAGGTATCTATTGGTAAAGTAAGTATTCCTAATACCCTTGTCGATTTGGGTGCTGCAATTAATGTTATGACAAATGAAACAAAGGAAATATTTTCACTAGAGGGACTTAGGCCTACTCCCACATTTCTTCAAATGGCAGACTGATCTTTGGTCAAACCAAAGGGTATGATTGAAGATGCAATCATTTCTATTGATTCATGGGAATACCCAACTAACTTTGTGATTTTGTAGCCAAAGATTAAGTTGGGGGGATACCCCTTGATTTTGGGATGACCTTGGTTAGTAGCCACGGATGCATTCATCAATTGTCAGTTAGGAAACATGGTCATTTCTAATGGTGGGCACAAGAAACAGTTGACTTTATACCCACTAGCATAACCCTTGTTGGAGACATAGGATCCAGTATGGGTTGATAGTGACTTGGATGAGTCATTTCCCATCTTGATAATTGATCAAGCCTTAAACATGAAATAACCTACCAAGGATAATATTCTTGTTAACTTTCTTCAAAATAGATATGCATCTAATGAATATTTTGAAAGCATGGTTCTCCATTTAGGTATAAATACCCCTTATCCTTTCAGAAACTTCCATTGGTAGGTAATTTGTACAACACTTTTTCACATTGCATCAGTTGCTACCTCATAATTGTTTGTATAGTTCATTTTTATCTTCTAGAAATTCAAGTGATATGGCATCCACCCCCAAGTACTAGCCATTAACTCACCTACACAATTAGAAGCTATGAAAATTTTGCTTAATATTAATCCACATTTAACCACTGAGTAGATCCAAGACCTTATTGCTATGCTTAAAATGAATAAAGATGCATTTGCTTGGGAATACCAAGATATGTGTGACATTCATCTTGACACCTATACCCACCATGTTTACATTGAAGAAGGTAGTCGTCCAATTAGGCAGCCACAACAATGACTCAACCCCGTCTTGCATGAAATAATTAAAGAGGAGTTACAAAAACTGTTAAATGTTGGGTTTATATATCCTATTTCAGATAGTCTACGGGTCTCTTCTCTAGTTGCAGTTCCCAAGAAAAATGGTAAGCAGAGAATTTGTGTTGATTATAGAGCACTGAATAAAGCTACTAACAAGTATCACTTTCCATTATCATTTATTGATCAAGTGTTGGATGCTCTTGCAGGTAAGAAGTTCTCTTTTTTGGATGGGTTTAGTGGCTACAACCAAATTTGCATAGTGCCTGAGGACCAGGACAAGACTAATTTCACTTGTCCTTGGGCACTTTTTTCTATAATGTTTTGTTGTTTGGTTTTATGTAATGCCCCTGCCACTTTTCAAAGGGTAGTTTTGAGCATTTTTGTAGATCTTGTAAATGATTGTGTTGAGGTGTATACGGATAATTTTACTGTCCATGGTAATACTTATGAAGAGGCTAAATTATTTTTAGAAAAGGTACTTAGGCATTGTATAGACACTAATTTATCATTATTAAGTCATGAAAAGTGCCATATGCTTATGACAGAGGGGATAGTACTTGGTCATTATATTTCTGCTAATGGTATTCAAGTCGATCCCAAACTGATACAAATTATTCAAGACTTGCCTACACCCACTAGCCAAAAGGATGTGCACAATTTTCTAGGCCATGCAGGGTACTATAGGAGGTTTATCCAAAATTTTAGTAAGATTGCCTCCCCCTTGTTTGCTTTGCTAGCAAAAGATGTCATTTTCTCTTGGACACCAAAGTGTTAAGAGGCTTTTGAAACTATTAAGAATACGCTTGTCACCACACCAGTACTCAGGGGTTTGAATTGGGAACTACCTTTTTATATTCATACTGATGCCTCAGATTGTTCCATGGGGGTTGTCCTTGGACAAAAAGAAGATAATCTCTTCTACTTTATTTACTACATCAACAAGAATTTTACAAGGGCTAAGGTAAATTATGCGGTAACTAAAAAGGAGTTCTTAGCTATTGTTTATGAAATTAATAAGTTTTGTCATTATATTATCAGATATAAAGTATTTGTTCATACTGATTATTATGCAATTCAATTTCTAGTGAATAAACCTGTTGTAACTGGTAGAGTTATTAGATGGTTACTATTGCTTCAAGAATTTGACATTACTATACTTGATAAGCCTGGTCATGAGAATGTGGTTGCAAAATTTTTTTCCAGGTTACAACAGCAAGATGGTGAACCAGTTCCAGTTGATGACATCTTTCCAGATGAACATCTCTTTTCCATATTAGCAAAGAGTTTGTGGTACACTTACATGGCAAACTACCTGGTCACTTGCAAGTTCCCACCTCATTTCTCTCTGAGGGAATGACAAAATTTGGTCGGACTCAACGGTGATTATACGTGGATCAATGGATTGCTTTGTTGGATGTTGTGGTTTTGTTTCTAATATGCGGTTGTCATTGATGTCAACACTATGAGCATTATTGTATTGAAGGTTGTATATGTCGAGGATATTGAGAAAATTGTTAAAGGAAGAGTTGTAGGTTGCCAGTGGAACAGTGAAGGTCATGAAGGTGTTTTGTTTTGTACATTGAAGATTAGTTGTTGTGGACTAAAGGGTTTATTGCTAAGAGTACCTAGATCATCTACTATAAGTTTCAGAGGTCTGCATGAAGATTTGATCGTATTATGAATAGTTGTGTTTTGACAGTATTTTTGTGGGTTTTGTTAGTGTTCCTAATTGAAGTTTATTTGATTTTGATAATTTTTGTTGCTGTGGATGATTCTCTATTAGTTCTTGTTGTTTGTGGATGCTTGTAGATCATTCTCTATTCTTGTTGTACATCTGCATTGATTGGTGTGCTCATGGTCAAAGATTTTTCTCGGTATGTTCGGGTTTTCATGTTTTTGGCTGACATGATGGTTGTAACGTGTTGCAGATGCTTGAAGATTAAAATTTGAATGTTTGACGCACTTGAAGATATTGTTTTGGATCTCATCATAATATTAGCTGACGGTGTTTTATTCGCATTAAAATGTAAATTTGGGCCGACATTGTAAATATGTTTTATATTTCTGGCCGACTAAGTTGTTGATGTATTTCATGTTGTGTATATATAAGAGTGATTGTTTGAGCGAAGCTAGTGTGTGTATGAAGTGAAGAAAAGCCAGATAAGAGAAAGTGTGCAAATAGTGATCTATTCATTCGATTGCAAAGCAGAGTGAGAAGAAGGTTGAGCGAAGTGTGAAGAAGGTTTTATGTGCTTAACTAAAACTGTAATCAGGCTTGTTAGAGGCTATTTTCTCAATTCATACCCTGTGGATCTAATTTGTAATGCTTTGTATTTGTTAGGTAGTGAGCCCTTTTATATTTGAGTAGTGAGCTCTAGGAAGTGTGCCTGAATGCATGTGCATTCCCATTATTTTTCATTATACTTTTAACGGGTTATAATATTGTGGACTAACATCCACCATGGTTTTTCCCCTAACAAGGTTTCCATGTAATTTTTTTTGGTGTTCTCAGTGTTTATGATGTGTTGATTGTTTATGGTTTATTTTTCATTCATCAGATCTAAGATTAAGCTAAGTCTGAAAGTTGAATATTTTGTGACAACTGATTCAACCCCCTCTCAATTGTTTGTCCTTGTTTTGCCAACAATTGGTATTAGAGTAGGTTCCTCTGAAGAAGTTTAAAAGCTTGAGGTGATTCGAGATGGCATCATACAAGAAGGAAAATCTTAGATTTGATGGAACAAACTACCCATTGTGGAAATCTAGGATGGAGTATCATTTGAGATGTATTGGTGAACCCTTCTAGAAGATTACAAAGAATCCATATGTTATTCCTCAGAATAGTCCTTCCACTACTGATGAGATTAAGAAGCTGAGAATAATGTCAGGGCTATGGAAGCTTTGCTGAGTGCTCTAATAGATTCAGAAATGACAAATGTGATAGATTTGAAGACAACTCACGAGATGTGGATAAAGCTGGAAACTTTGTATGAAGGAGATGTACATGTGAGGATGGCTAAGCTATAGAGTTTGAAAGGCAAGTATGAAAATTTGAAGATGGGTGAAGATGAAAATATTTCTTCTTTTATGCAAAGAGTAAATGAAATAGTGATGGGTATTAGATGTGTTGGTGGTACCCTAGATGAGGAAGAAATTGTGGCTAAAGTGCTCATATCATTACCTCCCTCTTACAAAGCAAAGGCTCATGCTATTGAAGAAACCAGATCATTGACGAATATGATAAGAGATACACTGATTGGTAAACTTGCTGCCTTTGAGTTGAGCAAATTTGGTGAATCTGTTCCCAAGACTAAATCTGCATTCAATTCTACTGTATCCGGAAGAAACAAGCAAAGATATGATTCAAGAGAGTGTTCCAGAAAGTCATCCAAGTATGATGAAGAATTGAAACAACTTGAAGATGAAAGAGAGGTAGAAGAATTGGAAGCACTGATTGTGAAGAAAGAAGGAAGATGACAAGGTGAGTATAAAGGAGTGTTGCCTATTAAATATTTTTCTTGTAGTAAAATAGGTCATTTTACATCAAGGTATCTTGAAAGAGTTCCTAGATCCAAGCCTTACAAATCTAGATTTCAAAAGAAATGTTACTATGCTGAAGAAGGAGTGATAGATGAAGAGTCTGATAAAGATAATGGAAATGAGGATGAATGGGTGTTTCTTGCTATCAAGGAAAATAGTCTGGTGGCTACTGAATATGCTAAAGTTGAGAAAGCTCTTGCAACCCGAATTGAAGAAAAAGATGACTGGGTTATTGACAGGGGATGCTCACATCATATGACTGGTGGCAAAAGCAAATTTTTAAGTCTTGAGAAGTATGATGGCGGGGTTGTAAGAGATAACAATGCTGGTGTGATTTGTGGCAGAGGATCTATTTGTCTTGGTGGTAAGCATAACATTTATGATGTTCTTTATGTTGAAGGCTTGAAGCACAACTTGCTGAGTGTTGGAAAAATGGTGGACAAGGGTTATGATCTTCAGTTCAAAGATGGAAGATGCAGGATACTTGGAAGATTTGGAAAAGTAATTTCTTCAGGTAAAAAGACAAAAGGTAATATTTTTCACCTCAATGTTGCTATCAAAAGTTGATTAATTTCTCAAGTAGATGAAAGTTGGTTATGGCATAGGAGGCTGTGTCATGTGAATTTTGATAACATTGTCAAAGTAAGTTCCACTCAACTAGTAAGAGATCTACCTAAGCTAGTGAAGCCTGCTAACACAATTTGCAAGGAGTGTCAGATGGGAAAATAGACTAGAATTTCTTTTCTGAGCAAACAATATCATTCAGATGGATTATTAGAGCTAGTGCATACTGATCTATGTGGTCCCTCCAGAGTCAGAAGCCTTCATGGAGAAAGGTACTTTATGTTGATTATTGATGATTACTCTAGAATGATATGGGTTGCTTTCTTAAGAGAAAAATGTGAAGCATTATAAAAGTTAAAAAGTTTCAAGGCCATGGAAAAAAATGAGAAAGGTCTAAAAATCAAATGCTTAAGGTCAGACAGAGGTGGTGAGTTCACCTCCAGGGAGTTTAATGCTTTCTGTGAAGAGCATGGAATCAAAAGGTAGTTATTTTCTCCTTGAACCCCTCAAAAGAATGGAGTTGCAGAGAGGAAGAACATAACAATTCTAGATGTTGCTAGAACAATGATGATTGAAGGAAATGTGCCTCACATCTATTGGAGTGAAGCTGTAAGCACTGCCATGTACACTTTAAACTGGGTAAATGTCAACAATAATTCTGGTAAGACTCCTTTTCAACTATGGTTTGGTTATAAGCCTACTTTAGATATTTGAAGATCTTTGGAAGCAAGTGTTATATCAAGAAAGATGAGGATATAGGAAAGTTTGATGCAAGAAGTGATGAAGGAATCTTTCTAGGTTACTCTACTAAAAGTAAGGCCTACCAGTGCTATAACAGAAGATTGAGAAAAATGGTTGAGAGTGCAAATGTCAGAGTTGATGAGGACTCTGCTAGATCATCTAGATATTGTGGATATGATTTAGATGACCGGGGAGACAACACAAACAAAGGGAAGAATGCTCAAATACATAATCAACTTCAAATTGTGCCATATGTTCCAGTAAAACAACTTCCATTTGTTCTGGTAAATCAAGGTAGTTAGGAAGCAGAGACAAGTGCAAGTGCAGAAGAAGGAACAAAAGAACTAGAAGTTCAAGAGAATCCTAAAAATCCGAGGTATGTAAAGCTAGATCATTCTGAAAATCAAATTATAGGGAACAAGAATAAAGGTGTGCAAACTAGAAGAAATATTGCAGAAGAATATTGCCTGATATCCAAGACTAAGCCTAGAGATGTCAATGAAGTTTGCAATGATGAACATTGGATGGAAGCTATGAAAGAAGAACTGATGTAGATTGAAAAGAATGATACATGGATACTTGTTCCCAGACCTAAAGACAAAAATGTGATTGATACTAAATGGGTCTTTCAGAATAAGCTGAATGAACAAGGTGAAGTGGTCTGGAATAAAGCAAGACTGGTATGTAAAGGGTATTCACAAATGGAAGGTATTGATTTTGAAGAAACCTTTGCCCCTGTTGCCAGAATTGAAGCTGTTAGATTATTTCTTGCTTATGCTGCATATAAGAACTATAAAATCTATCAAATGAATGTAAAGTCATCTTTTCTGAATGGTGAGCTAGAAGAAGAAGTATATACTGAACATCTAGATGGATTTCAACTGACTGACAAGAAGGACATGGTTTTCCAATTGAAGAAAGCTCTATATGGACACAAGCAAGCCCCTAGAGCTTGGTATGCTAGACTAGACAAATACTTATTAAAGCTTGGATTCAATAAAGGTACTACTGACAACAATTTTTATTTCAAGTTGGATCATGACAAAGAGTTGATTATTGAGGTCTTTGTTGATGAGATTATTTTTGGAGGAGATGATAATCTATGTATGAAGTTTGCTGATGAAATGAAGAATGAATTTGAGATGAGTATGATTGGAGAGATGAAGTTCTTTCTGGGATTACAAGTTACTCAGTTAGACAAGGGAATTTTCATATCTTAGTCCAAATATGTGAAAGAATTGCTGAAGAAGTTTTGCATGAAAGACTCAAACCCTGTTGGTACTCCCATGGTGACCGGATGCAAGTAAACTCAGAATGATGATTCTCCTAAGGCAAATCAAACAAGATACAGGTCAATGATTGGTGGATTGATCTATTTAACTCATACTAGACCAAACATTATGAATGCTGTATGTATGGTCACTAGATTTTAGGTTGATCCAAAAGAATCTCATGTGATTGCTGCAAAGAGAATTTTTAGATACCTGAAAGGAACAATTGATTTTGGACTTTGGTATCCTAAAGATGACAATCTTACTTTGAGTGCATAAACTTATGCGAATTGGGTAGGATATGTTGATGACAAGAAGAGTACTACTGGTGGTGACTTCTTCCTAGGGAAGATGCTGGTGTCTTGGTTGAGCAAAAAATAAAATTCCATTTCTTTATCTACTATTGAGGTAGAGTATATTGTTTCTGCAAATAACTGTACTCAGGTGATGTGGATGAAATAGATGCTAAAAGATATCAGAGTAGTATATGATGAACCTATTGCCATATATTGTGACAACTCAAGTGCAATTAACATATTAAAGAATCTGGTGCTACACTCTAAGACCAAGCATATATTAATCAAGTTTCACTTCTTGAAGGAGAAAGTGAATGAGAAAGAAGTCAAACTGGAGTATGTGTCTACCAAATAACAGGTTGCAAACATTTTCACTAAGTCGTTGCCAAAGGATAATTTTGAGTATCTCAAAGGGATGATAGGGGTGGTTACCCCTCTTGATATGAACTAGAGATGCATTTATTTGCATCAATCCATGTGCTTCATATATATTTCCTGATCTGGATTGATGTTTTCGTTGTTGGTACTCAGGGGGAGTAGTCAGATGTGTAGATATGTGGTTAAGAGCTTGTGTGTGGGAAGGTAATGCTTATCTTTTCCATTGATGTCAAAGGGGGAGAAGAGTAATGTAAAAAGCCTTTAGGGGGAGAAGAGCAATGTGAAAAATATTTTTAGGGGGAGAAGAGCATTTGAGGAGAAGAGTTAGAACCAAAGGGGGAGTAAGTGTAGCTTTGTTGATGGTATTTTTTACATCATGTGTTGCCATCAATGCCAAAGGCAGAGATTATTGGATGATGTGGTTGTGGTGTTGATATGTGATTATCATTGATGTCAACACTATTAGCATTATTGTATTGAAGGCTATATATGTTGAGGATATTGAGAAAATGATTGAAGAGTTGTAGGTTTCTAGTGGAACAGTAAAGGTCATGAAGGTGTTTTGTTCTATACATTGAAGATCAGTTGTTGTGGACTAAAGGGTTTATTGTTGAGAGTATCTAGATCATCTATCGGAAGTTTCAAAGGTCCACGTGAAAATTTGATCGTGCTATGAACAATTGTGTTCTGACAGTATTTCAGTGGGTTTTGTCAGTGTTCCTGATTGAAGTTTATGTGATTTTGATAATTTATGTTGCTGTGGATGATTTTTTGTTAGTTCTTATTGTTTGTGGATGCTTCTAGATCATTCTCTATTCTTGTTGTACGTTCACGTTGATTGGTGTGCTCGTGGTCAAATCTTTTTCTCAGTATGTTCGAGTTTTCATGTTCTCGGCCAACATGATGGTTGTAACGTGTTCAGATGCTTGAAGATTAAAATTTGAATGTTTGGTGCGCTTGAAGATATTGTTTTGGGTCTCATCATAATATTAGCCGACAGTGTTTGATTCGCATTAAAATTTATTTATAAATTTGGGCTGACATTGTCAATATGTTTTATATTTTTGATTGACTAAGTTGATGAATTTCATGTTGCAGATATATAAGAGTGATTGAGCGAAGCTAGTGTGTGTATGAAGTGAAGAAAAGCTAGAGAAGAGAAAGTGTGTGAATATTGATCTATTCATTTGATTGTAGAGCAGAGTGAGAAGAAGGTTGAGCGAAGTGTGAAGAAGGTTTTATGTGCTTAATTGGAACTGTAATCAGGCTTGTGTAGAAGCTATTTTCTCAGTTCATACCCTATGGATCTAATCTGTATTTCTTTTTATTCATTGGGCAGTGAACCCTTTTGTATTTGAGTAGTGAGCTCTAGGCAGTGTGCCTGAATGCATGAGCATTCCCATTATTTTTCATTATACTTTTAATAGGGTATAATATTATGGACTAACATCCACTATGGCTTTTTCCCTAACAGGGTTTCCACGTAAAAAATCTTGGTGTTGTTTGTGTTTCTGATGTGTTGATTATTTATGGTTTATTGTTCATTCATCAGATCTAAGATTAAGTTAAGTAAAGTCTGAAAAGTTTAATATTTTGTGACAACTGATTCACCCCCCCTCTCAGTTGTATGTCCTTGTTTTTCCAACATGCTCTTTCATTGTGGCCTTGACAATATCATGCACCGATGTTTGCCCAAGGGCGATGTCTTCGACATACTTCGCCCATGCCACACAAAACCCTGCGGAGGACTTTTTTCCACTCAGAGGACTACTCAGAAGATCTTAACTGTAGGCTACTATTGGCCTACACTCCACAAGGATTGTAAACACTATGTTCAACACTGTGATAAATTTCAGTGTATGGGCCACCCCATGTGCTCAGATGAAATGCCTCTACATCCTCAGTTGTCCATTAAGCCTTTTGAAAAATGGGGACTTTATTTTGTTGGACTTGTCAACCCATTGTATCAGAACAAGGAATATATCCTTGTGTGTATAGATTATGTAACAAAATGGGTTGAAGTTGTTGCTTTAAAGCATGCCAGGGACACCAAGGTGGCTGAATTTCTCTATTTCAATATTTTTACCTAATTTGGCATTCCCTGTGAGATTGTTATAGATCAAGGTCCATAGTTCACATTTGACCTCATTTCTGCTTTGGTTCATGAATATGAGATTCAACATCACAAGTCTTGACCTTTCCATCGCCAGGCTAATGATCAGGTTGAAGTCACCAACTGAAAACTTGAGAACATTCTTACCAAAAGAAATTTCCTTCCATAAGAAGGATTGGGCTGCATGACTTCCTAAAGCTGTGTGGGCCTACCGCACTACATGGAAAACCACCACTGGTTTTAGACCTTACGAGCTTGTCTATGGTAAGAGGGTTGTTTTCCCTATCGAGTTTGAGGTAAAAACTCCTCACACCTCACTCCAATTGGGTATGAACTTGTCTGATGCACAAAAAGAACAAATTGCACAACTCCACTCATTAGATGAACTTTGCCAACAAGAGCTCTTCCATGCAGAGATTGTTTAGAACCAACGTGCTCTCTGGCATGATCATTTCATTTGACAATGGTCATTTCAACTAGCTGATTGGGCACTCTTGTATGACTCCCATTTTTAGGATTTTAAGGGAAAGTTCCACACCTGGTGGCTTTGGCCCTATGAAATTGAGATGGTCTATGATAATGGGGCTTTCAAGCTCCACACGATGGACTCCGATTGCATGGATTTAGTTGGAAACAATCATCAGTTGAAGTTGTACAAAAGGCCTCTCTTAAGGGAAGAGTCTATCTTGAATCTGCATAAGGAACTCCATTTGCTTGACAAGGTTTTTGTGGCCTCTCCTAGTACCTCTTAGGTACCTTTCAAAATGTTTTAAAAAAATGCAATAAAAGATCCAAAAATGAAAACCCTCAAGAATTGTTGGTCAGTTAACGTTTGAAAGCTGATTTTCGACGGGCGTTAACTACTAAATAAATCTTAGAAGTGAAAACCGGGTTCCCAACGCTTCTAGGTGGTGATAGGACGAAAACCAAGTTACTGGCGGTCTATTGTCGAGATTAAAATCTAAAGAAAAAAAAACAAATAGGAAATTCCTGTCACTTCTGTGACAGGAGCTTATTTCTACATTCCAAAACCCTTGTTTTTCTTTCATCTTTGTTATGCACAGGGAAGGATTTTCATTCTTCGCTGCTTAAGGGCCTCTGTTTGGCATTTGGTTTTTCTTTTTTGCTAGGTATATCATCTTCCTGTGAGCTTCATTCTACCTAGTTGTTTTGGAGCTCGGTTCCTGTCATTTTATGGACAGGAGCTCCAGGTT
Source organism: Sequoia sempervirens (assembly GCA_007258455.2). Taxonomy (NCBI): domain Eukaryota; kingdom Viridiplantae; phylum Streptophyta; class Pinopsida; order Cupressales; family Cupressaceae; genus Sequoia; species Sequoia sempervirens. Next base: position 13,350,614 of record VDFB02353493.1, on the reverse strand, counting down.
AGCTCTTTTTACAGTGTGACACTCCTTGTGGGTTGTTTATTCTGTTTTGGCTCTTTCCCTTCCTTCCTAGTGTTGCTACCAATTTGTACATTCTGAGGGATTTTTCATGCTTCCATCCGATCACTCCATCATTTTTGGGTGTACTTCCTCTGCCGTTGATCTCATGGTTTGTCTACTTGCCCGACCTTGCTCATTTCTAGCCTTCATTTTCCATGTGGTGATACGACATTGGTGATACATTATTCTCTGTACCCATCCACTTGGGTAGCTTCTTTAGTGATGCCCTTTTTTGATGCATCATTCTCACCATCAATGTCTGTCGCCTTACTCTCAGCTCTATCACTGCTCTGCTGACATCTTCACATCTGCACCATGTGATTTGATTGGTTCCCTCTTTTGTTTTTTTAGATCCTCATGCCTCCACCTCCACGTAATCTTCCATACACATGATGGTTTGGTATTGGTATATTTCAAGTTTATATTTTTCTTTGTTGTTTTATTTTATATCTTCTATTTTCTTTAATAAATGGTGACATGTCTCGTGGCTGGGCCACATGCTAAGCTGGGTGGGGGGGAGAACTTGTCCAATAATACCTATCCTATCCCTGGGAACTATCAAATTGTAACCATACCATATGTTGTTGTATTCATTTCTCCTTTCTTTTCCACTTGTTCTATCTTCATTTTTTGAGGAGCTGTATTTATTTGACACACCAAAAATCTTTATTATTTGGCCTCGGTCATTTCATAATATTATTACCACTACCACCCCTTGTGTAGATTGTAACCCACCATTATTACCATTTAAAACTACCTTCCAAATATAGTTAACAACTCACCATTTTTATCTATTATCTGAAACTCGCTCTAAACCATTCCCAACATCTTTCCTTACTAGCGACAATTTACTCTATCTGCTAACAGATTCTATCTGCACATTGTTCCAAGTTGATGAGAGTGCCTTATTCTGGTTTGAGACAAACCTCCTAGTATCATTATGGCAAGATAACATAAGAACCATTTTGAGCCTCTGAATATGGAAGAATTAAGGACTCTGGCAATGGCAGAAGCCTATAAAATATTTAAGCAACTAGGGTGGGATGTGTACTTGAAAATATTGTGAGGGTATGACGAGAATGTAAGGAAAGCTAGATGCAGAAGCAACTCTCCTAACGTCAAAACCTTAGGGAAGAATGTAGAGACTCTTTTAAATTTTACAATTACAGTCCAATTAAGATGCAATAGAAAGAGATTACTGAAATAGAGAAATAGAAAAACACATATGAACACCAGATATATGTGGAAAAACCCTTACGGGAGAAAAAACCACCACACCAAGAGAAGTCACTTTTTATTACAGTAATAAAGATTACAAACAGAGTTCTGACTTATCTTTCTGATGTCAGTTTACATCAGTATTCACCATGAACAACCTTGTTACAAAACATTCATGTTATAGTCTTCACATAATAGAATTCATCCACTGATCATACAATCACACAACAATCCATTGATCTGAACCAAACATCATCTGCTATTCTAGACTATATTCATATCGTTCCTATTTGTCGAACTTCCTCACAGAACTACCACAACGAACTATCTCTCAATGGTTCCCATTCAGCTTCTCTGATTGGTCGACTACAAGCCACATAGGATAGTCTTCACTCGGTCAAAAAAGGCTTCAATCTATGTTGGCATGTCGGTGAGACACTAATCGTGTCTCCCCGATGCCACACAACCAACATTCAATATCACCGAGAGTTCATCCTATCTTCAAGATGTCATACCGAGTCCAAAAGACTATCGCTAAGACTTCCTTGTATCGCCAAGATTCATCGCTATCAGTGATACGTCATACCGAAGCTCCATAAGTCACATAGACATGAGTGTTCACATCGGCAAGACAAACGTCTTTCGCTGTGAGATCATACTGAACATCTAAGACTCTCTCCGAAGGCTTCAAAAGAAACACTGTCGGCGAGACTTCGTTCATCACTGAGACTTCACACCAAGACCCCTTTCATTATCCTGATGACTTTAATGCAAAACCGTTCGGTAGGACATCACACATCGGTAAGACTTCTTACTGAGCCACCACATGTTACTCTGAGTGTATATTGTAGGTGAAACAAACCAATTGTCGCCAGGAGTTCATAGCGAAAGCTCCATGTTACCCCAAAGACACCAAGTGAATGCTATCGGCGAGACATTCCTATCGGTAAGACCACATACCGAAACATCGTAAGTTACTCTGATGACCACATGTGTAACACCCTGTCGGCAAGACTTTAGCTATTGCTGGGACTTCACACCAAAGTAAGCCCTTCAGCCAAGGGTCTCCCCGATATACGATATGAATGGCCTGTCGGCCAAAGATCTCCACTCAACATAGGGTTACAATGATTGTCACAAGTCACAATGATAAGCTCCTTTGGCATGACTTAAACATTGTCTCGGTGACCTATACAAACCACATGATCCAAAGCTGCTAGTCGGACAGACCCAAAGCATGTCACACTGACTTGCCTCTCTTAGAGGTTTCAGCCTGTGAGATTGAGGCATATATTTCCAACAGAGAAGCTAGCATGCAAATTTTACATGACATGTCACAACAAATGAGCACGGGTCCATGGTTTGGAAATTTTTATTTTGGTTGAAGCTATAGCAGATGTTACTAAATTTCTACTATTAGGGGAAAATTACTTCCCTGATAAATCAACAAGGGCAAAAGATATTAAGCACCTTTACAAGAAATTCCTACGACATGGGGATTCGGTTGAAGTTGTCACTAGACAAGGCACAGAGCTAGCTTCACTTCCGCCACCCTGGAATGATGTGGTGAGGTTTTTCATCCAGTATATAACTTGTGAAGGAAGGTATGTGTATGTCTATGCTAAACAAATTTGGTTCATGATACATTTGTAGTGGGTTTGTTCAAGAACCTTCCTCTCTTTCTATATTCTTCTATAATGCAAATGAGAAAAGCAGTACAAAAGGGGAGAACAAATTTTTATCCCATTGTAGACTTATCAAATTGTTAATTGTGAGAGTTAAGGAAATTCTCTCCTCCAAGGGATTGGGATTCATTTGTTGTAGATGACACCTCAAATTTTTATTGTGGAGGAATACCTCCCTAACACCTCATAACACTCTAAGGAAGAGGGCTCCCCCAATGAGGAAAAATCCGGTGTTAATTTTGAGGAAGGGTCTGGTCATGTGAGTTTGAATGAAGGAAGTGAAAATGAAAACCCTTCCGATACACCTAATGAGGGTTTTGAATTAGGGGATTTCCCTAGTAGTTCAAAGAAAAAGGCTAAACAAACTCTAGGGTCGAGTGGTAAGTGGGTCAAGAGTTCTAGTGTTAAATAGGAAAATTTTAAGACTACTACACCTAACTCTAGGGGTAAGAAGACATTACACGGTGGGTCAACCTTAGCTGCCATCTCAAAGATTTCTCAAGATAAGAAACAATCACCAACCATTCAGATGGATAAGTTAGCAAATTTAGCCAATGTAGCTAGTATGGTTTTGATCCCTAAGGAAACTGATGAAGTTAGTGATTTAACAATTATGGCCATAGTCTTCCAAAAAATAAGAAAACAAAGGTAGTCTCTAGGGAACTAAGGAGAAGTAAAACAAGGAATATGCGGAAAGAATCTAAGGCCACTCTATTTGATCGAAAGGAGCCCAAACCATGTTGGTATGTGGTGACTGATCATGCTATACTATATAGCCCATGGTATACTGTACACCCCGGCCCCTATCCTTGCTGGGGTTCGGGGCTGGGCCGGGCCCCGAGCAGGGGTTCGGGGGTGGTAGCCCCCGAGAAAATTTTTCTTCCTACTTTTTCGCGTGATCACCGAAAAAGGGAAAAGTCAATGAAAAAAGAAAAATCCGATTTTGTAGAACCCTAAAATATGGAAGCTTCTAAGCTTGTTAAAAAGGGGTTCAGATGGGTATTACTGTATGATGAAAAATGCGATTATTCGCAATATTGTAATAGGTTTTACACTGGATAATAAAAGTATTGGATGGCTGCGGTTTGGTGGATGTAGTCTGGATTGGGCGAACCATGTTAAATTCTCTGTGTTATGATTTATTTTGTGTGTGTTTTAGTTTCTCTGTTTATTACATAGATCTGCATTTAATTGTTAGATATCTGCCATTTCTAACCCTAACAAACCATACCCTGAAATGCCTCCCCAAAACTCTCCAATTGTAGAGGAAATCCTAGTTGCCAAATAGGGTATTCGTGAGGAGAGAACCGTTTAGGTTGAAACTATGTCAACTAAGCAACCAAGTGGTGACAACCTAAAGAATTTTGTAGAACATGAAATTGGTGCATTTGAAACCCCTCATATTGACAAACAAGAAGCAAAACAAGAATCTGAAGAGGGGAGAAAGACAGGCAAATGAGTTGGTTGACCGAGAACAAGAAAATGTTGAGATTCCTCACAATGAACAAGAAGTAGAGGCAAAGAAGGAATTTGAGGAGAATCCTCTGTTAACCAATGATGAAATCCGTGACATGTATAATTTGGTGACTAAATTAACTGATGAGAATGAAGCTCTACAAAGGCAGGTTCGGGATGTAGAGGTCCTCAATTCTTCACAGGCAGCAGAAATTGATCGGCTTAAAGCAACCCTTAAGTAGGAAAAGACTTTTAAGGCTTCTCTTATGCCCATTTAGGAGCATAAAGATCAAATGCATGCATTGAAACAATTATGAGTTAAAGAGATCTCCAGTGTAAAGTAGAAGCTGTCTAGTGTGTATCCTATGTCCCTTTGCATGAGGGCATGCAAAACCCTAAGTTGGGGGGAAATGATGAGGGATAAATGTGTATTTATCCCTTTGTTTACATTTTTCCCTCTTTGTTCCTATAAAATCCCTTATAGTTTCTGTCACTATTTGTTAATGAGTAGGGATATTTAATAAAATGCAAAGAGAGGATAGAAACTTGTGGATATATCAAAACCTTTAATTATTTTCTAATTATCCTTGTGACTATGAAAAATAGGGGATGATTAGGTGGATGATGCGTGGGAGAAATAGGAGCATTGATGGAATGAGGACAAGAACTGTTTCATGAGTCATGTGTCACTTGTGATTAAAGTTTGGTCTAAAGTTGTTTTGTTTTTGGAATAATGTTAAATATGTAAATTTATTATTAAGAATATTTTAAGGGTTGTTGGACGTAGGCCATAACAACCCAAATAATCATATACCTTTTTGGTTAGTCTTTTGTAAACTTAGCAATATATGATTTCTATATATATGTATGCTAAGACTGAGTTAGCAATCGGTAATATATATCTGTAAGCTATTATTTTGATTAAAAGAAGATTAGAGTTTGAAAACTTGTTCTGCATAAACATTTGAATAGAATAAAGTAAGCTTTTGTTTCTTCACTGGATATCGGAGAAGGAAGGACCCACTTCCTTGATCGCCCAATGACTAGCTGTAGAATCAGTGTGTTGTGTGGTAAGAAGACTTTCTTAGTTTTAAATCTGTTTTGATTTTTAATCATTGTGCTATTTTAGGTGCTGTTAATTATTATTCAAGGTATTGGCGATTGATGCATTTATTTTAATATCGTGCTATAGGTACATTTGATTTAGCATCTCACTTTGCAATTAGATTTAACCAATGTGTTTACTGTTCTATATAAATTTGATTTAGAAAATTATTCTAGACAAGTGTTAATTGGAGTGCTTATTAATACGTGTGAACTTTATTTATCACTTTTACATTCCATCATTCATCTGCTTCTAGTAGTCTAGTTTTAGTAAGAATTATTATTTTTGTTTTATTAGTTAGTTTTGATATACTTTTGTTGCGAATTGTTCAGCTTGGGTTCTTGTCACATAGGTGACAAGAGGTCTGAGAACCAGATTTTTGAACAAATGTAATTTTTGTGTAGTTGCATCCATCCCCACTTAGATTTCTAGCTTCAGCCCTTAGGAAAACAACCCCAATATCTTTCACAAGCCTACACTCTTCGATTGACATTGAGGAGTAAACTGAGGAAGTTGCAAAGTTCTCAAAGATTGATCCCAATCCATTCATCAATTCAAGATAGAATTACATGGATAATTTTACCTAGAATATCAACCACAGTTTAATCCAATCAAAAATATAAATCTAGGAACACCCTCATGAGTTTAATTGATCTTAAAGAGTAGGATAGATTAACCACTCTTACAATTTTCCTTTAATCATACTAATTATGTTGACAATCCTCTTCTTCCCTTCTTAAATACAATCCCTTGGCCTTGAAGTTGGAGTTAAGATCTAGGATTTAGGAGATTTGTTTTGGGACCTACCTTTTTGGCACTGTTTCCAAGAACATGTCAATTAGAAGTTTAATTTGAATACCCTAATGATATTATTAGCGAAGGTTTAGAGCTATGTTTTATAGTTGTGTGTATTCAGATTCAAGTCTCCTTTGGCGAGAGTAGAATATTTTTGATGTTATAATTAGAAATAATAGAAGTATTAAAGAAGATAAAAATGGAAAGAGAAAAATGATCTAGAAGTTAGGGAAATCTTGATATAATTTTAGTTGAGGCAAGAAGAAGGAAAAAAAGTGGAAAGCTATAAAATCTAGGTATGTCATACTTACATAATTTCCAAAGCACCAAATTAGTTGACATGTCTAGTAGAAAGAATGCTATTTTAGATTCAAGAGATCAATATCAATGTACTTATATATGATTATACTAAAAAAATGGTTAGAATAGGTATAATTTTTTTAAAATTCATCTATTTCATGTTATATAATAAATATAACAAGGGAGGAAGAAATAAAATAATATTCAAAAAATTATACATTGAGGATGCAAACCTTAAAGTGCTTCTACTCCCATGTGTTAGGAATTCGAGGGACACCCCTTATACTTCTTATATGACTACAAATTCTAAAGATGAAACTAAAAAATATAAATATATCCATTTAAATGATGATAATGTAGCCATAAAATAAAAAATGAATGTAGAGAAAGAGGGATTGGTCATTAAGACCTAATTGATTAGATTATGTAGAGACATCGAGAAACGTACTTGAATAACTTAACATGAAACTAGATCAAAATTCCCAGCTAATGGATCAAAATTAGAAAGCTCATAATAATTGGAAAATTACTTAGGGTAATCTACATAGTGTGACTAATATTAACATTAAAACATCCCAAACTAGTAAGCTAGATTCTAGAGAAATAATAATTTGAATGTGGGATGGAATGTTAATGTGAATCCTAGGAGAATTTTTTTTTTTACCCAATGAGACCACCTCTTGACACTAATAGGTATAATAAATTGGAATTCATTGGTATACTAAGTTACCCTAACATGATTTTGAATGAAATTATGGGAAAGATCCTAAGATTTTAAGGTATTAATGCAATATCAGGTAAGGAACACCTTAGGAATTTTATTAATGTCACTAATGAGTATGAAGTTGAAGATGAGGATGTAGTGATGAATATTTTTTTCCAATCCTTGGATGAGAGTGTAAAGGAGTGGTATAGAAGCCTCCTTGATAACAATATTGACATATGTGAGGAATACATGAGAGTTTTTAGGCTACAATATAATGATAGGGTAGACCCTAAATTATAATTCATGAGCTCACAAACATTCAAAAAGGAGTGAATGAGACTGATGTTGATTTCAATAGTAGATTTATTATGTAAATAAGGAAAATTCAACCAATTTTGATAGAAAATAACTCCATATTATTTGTGTTGTATTGTGGAAATTTTGACGCCAAGATTGGATATTGTCTTAAGGAAAAGAATCCACAAACTTCCAGGTAGGTTTATGCTATTTTAATTAATCTTGAGAGTAATATAAGCACTTTAGGTAAACACTTAAAAAGGAAAGATCCCAAGTTAACTCAACTTGATAAAAATGAATTGTCTAAATGATGATGGCCACATTGCCTGAAACCCACACAAATCACAACAATAGATACCACCACTGAAGATGCAATACAAAAAAAAAACTCACTTTCAATTATTTTCATAAAATGAAATTAGAAATTCAAAACATACATGCTACAACTTCATGGGCTTGATTCATTACACCGAAATCAACTCTGAAAACAAAGTATATTATTCAGAGCCACAATCTACATTAATGGAGCCACCTTCTATAACCTCCACTTAACCCTTTTTATTTTACCACACTAACTACCCTAGAATGTTCTAGAAGTTCAACTTTCCCTTTTGTTTTGGTGCCAAAAGTCCAGCCATTTGATTTCTGGCCTAGGAAGAAATTTTAATGAAATTCACTTTTTAGAGGGGCAACTTCGCAGGGCCATAAATTTTGATTCAGGTGTCCAATTTTCTATTATTGCATATTGTTGGAAAGCTCTCAAAGAAATCTACAAAGCCGAGTCCATCAGAGATCGATTTGTTAACTTTTCGAGTTGTTTCAAGGCCCCTAAAGTCTTCATATATCAATTCTAAGCTGCATTGGAGAAATTTCTCGAGATGGAAACTTGAATATCTCCCAAACCATGCAGGGTATTGAGGTGATTCTTTCGTGGCTGGAAATGTTTTCAATTCTGCTCATTGGAGTAACTTTTCAAGTCCATACAAGCCTGTTTAGGCTGACTTACTAAAAATAGTAAGTGATAAATTTTTACTATTTTTGAATTTTGACTATCTTGCGCCCCTTAAGTGTCATCATGGGACTAAAAAAAACTAAAGAAATTAAGGAAAAACAATTTTTTTGGGTGATGCAAGATTTCTCTACATTGTTGGATGCTCTTGCATCAGACACCTAGGGTAATTTGAAAAGTGACCCTATCACTTCTCAGGAGTTAGAGGGAAACCAAGATGATTAACCTCAACATTAGATAACCACGATGAATCTTCAATAGGCCTTCCTCTCCATTTCACCAAATACTTTGCATATTTCTTGTTTCTTGTGCTTCTACCCACATGACTATCCAAAATTTCTTCTAGCTCCTTTTCTGAAGTAGGTGCTAGAATATTCCACTGTGTTTCTATTATTTCTTCATTAATTCCTCCTTCATTATATTCTGTTAAATCTAAAATGTTAAACATAGGTGAAATATGAATTTCATTTGACAAATCTACCTCATATGCATTTCCTGAATCATGCTTCTTTTGGATCTTGCATGGTCCAAACTTCATCATCTCTAACTTGTTGTATGTACCAACTGTAAACCTTTCCTTTCACAAATGAACCATGAATTCATCTCCTACCTGGAACTCCTTATACCTCCTTTTCTGATCTGCCTTAGCTTTATATTGTGAGTTCATCTTACTAATATGTTTCTTCACCTTTTTGTGCAAATTCTTCAAGTGTTTAGCAAAATATTCAGCCTTAGCACTAATCTTCTCCCCCTTATCCATATTTCTTAGTTCAAAAGTAGCTCTTGGACTACTCCCATACATAATCTGGAATGGTGATTTACCAGTACTCCTATTGACATACTCCTATTGACAAAATTGTTGTGAGAAAATTCTACCTATGGTATAATCAAATCCCATCCCTTGGGCTTATCTCCTACTAAGCATCTCAACAGGTTACCCAAACTCTTATTCACCACCTCCATTTTTTCATCAGTCTATGGATGTTGTGTAGAACTAAACTTCAAATCTGTCTTCAACTTCTTCCATAATGTCCTCCAAAATAACCAACAAATTTGGTAGCTCTGTCTAAAACTATACTCTTTGGTAGACCATGTAGTCTCACCACCTCTTTGAAAAACAACTCTACAACAAGAACAACATCACTAGTCTTATGAAATAGAATGAAATGTGTCATCTTTGAAAATCTATCCACCACCACAAATATGGAATTAGGCCCTCTCCATGTCCTTCGAAATACAAGAGAAAAATCCATACTAATATCTTCCCATGGTCTCTCAGGTATAGGTAATAGCTGATACAATCCAGTATTCTGACTTATTCCTTTCACCATTTGACATACTTTACAACTTTGTACAAACTTCTTCACATCTTGTTATGACTATGACCAATAATAATTCTCACTAACAAGAGAAATGGTCTTATCTCGACTGAAATGTCTAGTCAATCCCCCACAATTCTTCTCCTTGATTAGATTCTCTCTCATAGAACTTCTTGGAATGCATAATTGGCTTCCTTTAAACAACATCCCATCTTGGATTAAGAAATCCAACCATCTTTTCCTATCCCATGTAACAGGTTCCAAACAATCCTTCCAAACTTCTACAAAGTCTGGATCTTCAGGATACAAACTCTTGAGTTCATCGAACCCAACAACCTCTATATTCATCTCTATCAACAAAATTTTCCTTCTACCCAAGGCATCTGCAAATTTGTTTGACCTTCCACTCCTGTGCTTCAAAACAAAGGTATAACTTTGTAAAAACTTAATAAGTGCCTTTGATTTAACTTTCCTTGACTATTGAGATATTGTAAAGCCTGGTGATCAGTATATAAAATAAATTCTTTTGGAAAAAAATAGTGTCTCCATTTCTTAAAAGCCTAAACTATAGCATAAAAATCTTGATCATAGACATAATATTTCTTCTTAGCATCATTTAACTTCTCACTAAAATAAGCAACAGGCTTACCTTCTTGACTCAAAACAACTCTTATGGCAGTGCCACTAGCATCACAATCTACCTAAAAGACCTTACTGAAATTTGGAAGTGCCACAACAGGTTGCTCTGTAACTTTCTTCTTCAACATATCAAAACTTTTGGCTTCTCCTGTAGTCCACTTAAACTCTTTTCTATCCCCTCTCATTGCTTCAGTTAGAGGTGCATAAATACTACTAAAATTCTTAATAAAATTTATGTAAAAAATTGCTAGACTATGAAATGATCTTACCTCTGTAACATTCCTCAAGGTATGCCATTTAATGATAGCTCTCACCTTCTCTAGATCCATTTTAAGACCCTCTGTTGAGACAAAAAATCCTAGGTACACCAACTCTTTCTTCACAAAATTACATTTCTTCAAATTAATCAACAAATTCTCCTTCCTTAGCTTCTAAAAAACTCTTTGGATATGCATAAAGTGCTCCTCCAATGTCTTACTAAAAATCAAAATATCATCCAAATAAACAATAACAAATTTTCCTAAAAAAATTTCAATACCTCATTCATAAGCCACATAAATGTGCTCAGTGCATTGGTTAGCCCTACAGGCATGACTAACCACTTGTACAAGCCCTCGATTTTGAAGGCTATCTTCCATTCATCTCCTTCTCTAATTCAAATTTGGTGATATCCACTCTTCAAATATATCTTCATAAAGTACTCATCTCCACTCAAAAAATCCATAATGTCATCCATTCTCAGCAATGGAAATCTATACTTGATGGTGATATTGTTGATGGCTCTATAATATGTACACATCCACCATTCCCCATCCTTCTTTGGTGCTAGTACTACAGGTACTACACATGGAATCAAACTCTCTCTGATAAATACCTTCTGCAATAACTCTTGCACTTGTTCATTCAACTCTTTACTCTTTGCTAGAGTCATATGATGAGTTTCCTTATTCAAAAAACTGGCTTCAAGAATTAAGTCCATCTAATGACTAATCTTTCTTATTGGAGGAAAACCTTCAAGTACATTATCAGAAACAATATGTTGAACTCATTCAACATATCTAAAATCTCTACAGGTACCTCATTAGTATCTTCTTTATCAACTCTAGGGATCAATGCAAAAACATATGCTTGTGGCTCATACCTTCTGGGAACTTTCTTCCATCAACCAATTAGAGCCTTGAGAAGGTAGGGTGGAACACTAAAAAATGAGATAAAGAGAGGATTTGTAAGAATGAGAGACCCAAGAAGTGATAAAAAATATGAAAGCACACAAAATGCTAGTCTAGATATTGAGCAAAGTGAGGAAATTATAGGGGTTGCAAATAACCCATTGTTGAAAGCTTTAACAAAAATGGGGAAGAGACCAAAAATGGACGTGCCTACGCTTAATGGAAGTTTGAATCCATACGAATTGGTAGATTGGCTTAATGAAATGGAAGAGTATTTAGAATTTTTAGAAATAGAAGACCCTGATAAAGTGAGATTTTCTAAGAAATGATTAAAAGGACATGCCTCAATATGGTGGAGAGAGGTCCAAGTAGAAAGGGGAAGAAGAGGAAAAGATAAGATTGCCAAATAGGACAAAATGGTGGATAAATTAAAAAGACAATTTATTCCTTTAGACTATGAATTGGATTTTCTCAAGAGGATGCAAGGTTTGAATCAAGGGAGCAAGATTATTAAAGAATATACTAAATAATTTCATAGAATTCTTATAAGGACTAGACATTCAGAGGTGACCAAGGAAAAGGTTGCAAGATACATAAATGGGTTAAGATTAAGCATTCAAGAAGAGATGGCACTTGTCAGAGTTGTGACAATGGAAGATACTTATCAAATAGCATTACAAATAGAAGAAAGAGTGAACAATAGGTTTGAAAACAAACAAAAGGGAAAGAGATATGGAGGCAAGGTAGGAGGAAGAACTTACAAAAATGAAGAAAATCATAAAAAGAGCTCCAAGAATGAAGAGGTAGCAATAGAGCAACAAAATATGAAGAAGGGAAAAGCTCGAGAGACCAAAACTTTAGAGGCATAGGTAGAGCTCATGGCTATGGTGGAGGCTCATTCAAGGGCACATGTTTCAAATGTGGATAAGAAGGACACCTGGCCTATGATTGCCTGCAAACAGAGGAGAAGCGAAGAAGAAGAAAAGAACACCAAGGGAAGAAAATGTCATTGAGGAAGAGGCACCTTCTTCATAATCTAAAGATGCAAAATATGGAGAGGTTTTGATGATAAGGAGAGAAATATTGAATGAAGATAGCAAGCCTGTGCAAAGGAAGAAGTTATTCAAAACAAGGTGCAAGTGTGAAGGGAAGTTGTGTAACATTATAGTAAATAGTGGAAGCACAAACAATCTTGTTTCTGGTGAGATGGTAGAAAATTTGAAGCTTGAAAGGAGAAGACACCCAAAATCATATAGGATTTCTTAGCTGTAGGATAACAAAAAGTCATTAGTGAATGAACAATGCAATGCAGAGTTTAAGGTTGGGAATTATCATGATGAGATTCTATGTGATATCATCCATATGGATGCTTGCCACATTTTTCTTGGAATACCATGGCAATATGACCAAAAATCCATACATGATGGGTGTGCTAACACATACACAATTGTAAATATGGAGTGAAGCATAAGTTAAAGCCTTTGAAGGAGGAAAATGTTCAAGTTTGTGGTAATGCTAGAGTTTTCTTAGTTGATGCAAAGAGATTTCTTGATGGCATGAAGCTTGAGAAGGTTTGCTATGATATTATCCCTAAAGCTAGTAGTGAAGTTGTTGATGAAATTCTTGTAGAAGTTACTGGTTTGTTGTAAGTGTTCAAGATGATTTTTTTAGATAATGTGCCTGAAGGACTCCCACTGGTGAGAAAAATAAGTCATCAAATTCATTTAATACCAGGGGTGAGTTTACCCAACAAGGTAGCCTACCGAATGCCACTTATGGAGACTAAAGAGGTAAATAGACAAGTTGTCAATTTGTTGAAGAAGGGTTTGATAAGAGAGAGTTTAAGCCCATGTACAATGCTTGTTGTTTTGTCACTAAAGAAAGGAGGAAAATGGAGAATGTGCATGGATTCCATGGTTATAAACAAGATCATAATAAAGTACAGATTTCCATTTCTAGAATGTGTTAGGAATAGAAAAATTCCCCTCAATTTTCCACAAAGTTTCATTTTTACCAAAATGCCACATCACCCAACCCTTCATTTTTAAAAATTTATTATTTAGAATGTTTTTCTTACCCGTCCTCTAGTCATCACTTTAATAAATTTACATTCATCATCCTACCCATGCAAGAGATAAGTTTTGTCATCGAGACTACATCACATTGGTGGGACTCGCTTTGGGGTCTCTTCGAAGAAGCGATGAAGTGAAACAATGTAAACATTTTGGAAGAGAATGTATCATGTTGAAAGACTATTTTTGTGTCCCCCCAACAATTTGATCAAAATTTTATCGAAGGCTCCTCGATACATTGGAGGGAAATATTTTGGGTCTCTTTGACAAGCGGATACATTGATTATCAAAGAATGAAATGTTATTTGTAATTACACTGCAACATTCCCACGCAGACATGATTCAACAATGTGTCAAGATGAAAATGAAATATCTAAGGAACAACACTTGGAACTGACAATCAAATAGACTTTGACATGTTAGAATGAGTAATTTATGAGTTCCTTCAATATAACGAAAAGGGAAGAACTTATTGAGAAGAACTATGTATATTGTTGGGACATAAAAAGTTATCTCTTCGATAAAGCAATATACTTCATTATGAAAGATGATAGAAGAGAGTTAGAAGGGACATAAAGGGGTTTCAAAACATCAAAGCAACTAGTTCCTAATCTCCTTGAAAACCAAAAACAACATATCAACTAAAGACAAATATCAATGAGAGGGATCTATATTGGTAAAATTCAAGGATCGATCCCTTTGATAGCCCTAAAATCAAGAAGTGGACAACTGAACTAAAAATTCCATCAAAAGGAAGGAAGCATTTCATAGGAATAAGGATATCGGTCCTCTCGATAAAGTGATGACATTTATTTCCTTCGTGAATTTGTGAGCATAAAAGATTATTGAAGAAATCACTTTCAAAGAGGGTTTCAACAAGACATGATGATATCAGCATGAAGCCAAAAAGGGTCCCTCCAAAGTCTTGAAAAAATTGAACAGCCTAACACTTATTGGGGAAAGAAATAAATATCGATAGGGGTATGAAATTAATAATTTTGATGTAGCAAAAGAATTAAACTCACTTAACGTGACAAGACAAGTGATATCTCAAAGGAAGAAATTAATGGTGATGGAAGTAAAATCAATAGTTGAAAATCAAAATAGTTTTAGTGACATGAAAGTTGGCACCATTCATCATTTATGAACTAGAGCTGAGCAAAGCTACATATAGACAACTTTCCTTGCTCTAGTTTGAGGAATTCTCTTGCACCTAGGGAGAAAAGAGACCAAGAATCTAATGGTGACCATGGATGGGAAGAAATAGAAGAAATACAACTGGCCTAAGTAACCAAGATTGAATTGAATTCATTCCATTTAGACCAGTTAAAAGAATAAGTGTAAAGTAGGGTTTACATTTTTTCATAAATCAATGGAAAGAACATCAGAAACATCCAAAGTCAAAAGGAAAAAAATAGACACCAGCCATTTAAACCAAGATTTAATTGACCAATGTCCTAGTTCTAGACCGAGATCTAGAAGAAATGTCCAATTAAACTAGAGAGCCGAGAAGTTAGAGGATAAATAGAAGGGATTAGGAGATACGTGGATTAAAAAAAGGGGTTACGACTTGTTCATATACCATTACAACAAAATGTACAAACACAGGCCAATATCTAACCCGTGGAGGCTTAACCTGGGAAAAATAGTAGTACCTAATGTGTTTATCAATGTAGAATTGATGAATGCACTGGTGAAACTGTATAACCATCAGATTCATACGATTCACTTGGTAGATGGGTCATCTTTTATACCAATTACAAGAAATTACATCTCTATGGTTTTCCAATTGGATTTGAGTATGAATATGAAATTCAAGATCAAAGACCTTCTAGATGAATATCATAGTATGTATATTAGCTATAAAAGATGGAGATTACCCTTGCACAAACCTCGGGATGAAGGGAATAGACTTAAAATATTTTCAGAAGTTGAGCACCCCCATTTTCAGTTGAATTATTTGAAGAGTATTTTCAATACACATACTACTCTGCTGGTCAGGTCTTGGGAATAGATGTACCCACCCTAATTTCCATAGCCCCAATGGTTTTAGTAGTAGACATACAAAATCAAGATGCTAGACCTTTTGATTACGTAGAATATTTGGCAAAATCTCTCAATGATGCACTGACTTCCATTAAGAATAACAACATCTATTGCAAATAGTATTCATTGCTCATGCATCTAATCTTATATGAGGGACAATCTATTGGATTATGGAGTGATCATTTATGAATATGGGATATAGAAAATTATGGAAATGTTAGGTCGATATAGATGTGGACCTTGATATGGGATAACAGATGCACTCGATCACATTATCTTTATTTTGAATAATATTTCTTGAAGCCACACTACAAGGTTCTTGGTCACCCTTGTAATTATAATCTATCATAAAAAATACAAAGGTTTTTAAAACCTAAAGAAAAGGATCAAGGTGGAAAAGTAAACCATAATTGGGGAGATTGGTATGTCTATGAGGACTGTACCAAGATTAGGGTTTATGGTTTCGAAGGAGCACCATTCCTCTTACCAAGGATAGTTTTGGATAGAGTGGAATACCTAGAAATAGTTAGACAATTAGCTTATTCAAATTTCATACATTTGAAAAGTTATGGAAAGTAGACCCTTATGCCGAGTACTCTTTCTTTTAGTGACTTCACTGTTGTTTCTAAAAAAGGATATGAAGCTATTAATGATAAATTGGATCATTATAATCTATGAAAAGGGAATGAAAGAAAGTGGTTTGGCCGTAAGCATTTCATCAACAATGCTAAGTTGGCACAAAAAATGAAAGAGTATAAACATGAGCTCTTTGTAGATGATGATTTAATTAGTAACACTTATGAATTCCATGCATCAAGAAGAAGGGATATTTATAATAGGATAATGATGGATGGAGCATGGAAAAGGAGTCACAATCGTCTATACTATGGGGACTTTCATGAGGTTGAATACCTTGTGGAAATAATGGACATGATGCTTCAACATAAAAATGAATTGACCAAAGATATACCTTCTTCAACATTCAAGAGAAGAGAAGATGCTCCTTCAACAGGGGATGTTGTAGTAACACAAGCTAAGGATGTAACACCTTTTTGTCACATATCACCACAACCTACCTCAGACATCAACATTTATATTGATACACATATGACAAGTGAGGAATATTTTGAGGATGTAGTTGAATTTGTACAAAAAAACAAACTCATTGTTGAGAGTATGAACCTCTTCTTGAAAAGAGTGTTGTTATGTTTGAAGCATCTAGTGAACTCTTTGATGATGTCGGGCATAGTGCAAGTCAAAAATTTACTTCAAATGATACTTTTGTCAAGTCTCTTAAGTTCAACGTGTGTGTGTGAAATGTGGGAGAGTTAGTAAATCAACACAAACACCAATGAGACTTATTATAGTAAAGATTTGAATAAAATAAATTACTCTATTTGCAGCAAAACAAATATTTAAAAATGTTCCATTATTCTCTAATCTCAAGGATTTATTAAACCATTTGGATCTTAGATTTGCATATGCACTATGGTTGTTAAAATGACAACTTGAGAAACGAGATGCTATTCAACAACAAGCCAATTAAGTTCCCACGTGAAACTAATGTGATGAAAGCTATGATGCTATGATAATGGAGATTATGATGAATGGATAATGTTTCTAAACTATGTGATACAAATGTTGTGATAAGAAGTTAGAATGATTCTGCATATGCTCAAATGATTAGTGACATGATAATCTAAAATGTTAACTATAAAGCTAAACATGATTCTATATGAAACTACAAAGCAAAACATGATTCTAACTATATACTCCAAATGCTCCAATGCTCCAAATATATTCTTGCATGATAACTCTACTCGAATGTGGGATGCAAAATACTATGGAAAAGGGTTGTATTTATAGGATTTACCAAACATCTTGTGATGTGGTAGCAATTGATGGTCCAAATTCAAGCAAGAGGGATGAACGGTGGAGATGGAGAGAATCAAGAAGAATGTTCCCTTGACCAAAGACAACATGCCAAATGGATGAAAGAATCTCTTGACCAAATACAACATGCTAAATGGATTGAGGAATCAAGTGTGTGAGAAAAAGACCATGCATTTGAAGGTTTGTGAAGAAGTGTGTGAGGAATAAGCCATGTGTTTGAAAATTTGTTAAAGATAATTCTAATTAAAAATTAGAATTATTTAATTTCATGTGACCTTGGTGAGGTGGCATGAAAATTTGTAGACATGTGCTTGAATTCCAAATTTGGGATTAGTGAGAATTAATTAAATAATGATTTTAGATTTGGAGAATTAATAAATAAATTGAGAATTTATTTATACATAGATGAAATATTAATTAAATAACTAGTATTTAATTAATTAAATGTCTTGACCGATTTTAGGTGTATACATTTTGCCCTTCTTTGAAGTAATGTGTTTACATGTTGCTTCAAAGAAAAATTTGATACTGATGCCAAGGATTTTTTTTTTGGATGCCCTAGATATTGATTTTTAGGTGATGATGGATATATGCCCCCTCGGGAGATAAATCAACGAATTTTTTGAAAATTTTGATGATTTTTTGATGATTTGATGATGATCTCAAAATTTTACGCTTCACAAACGATTTGTCTCCCGAAAAATGATGTTAAAGTCACCGGGTGATGATTTGATGAATTAAAGCCCCTTTGAAAATAAAATAAAACATCCCCATAAAAATGCCACTTAATTAACCTTAAAAGGTTAAAAAGTTTGATTAGAAGTTCATTTGAGCATTTGTGATTTGAAAACTTGAGAGTGAGAGTGAGTTGTGCAAATTTGGAGTAGAATGGTGATCCCATACCACACTCATCATTTCGAGCATGTGTGATGGCACAACTACCCAACGACATACTGTCCTTCGGTATGTACCTCAAAAACCTCCCTTGTAATTTGTGCAAGTTGTTTTTCTCACTCTTTTTCTTGTTTGAATTCGAATTTTCCTAGTTTAGTGCATAGGGTGACTGTAATAGTGCATAGAACGATTGTTCTAGTGCATAAGATAGCCTAGCGCATAGGGTTGCCGATGTAGCTCATAGGATAAATGAATTAGCGCATAGGATAAAGCAGCGCATAGGTGTGCCGAAGTAGTGCATTCAATAACTGTTGTGGTGCATAGGATATTTTTGTGCTTAGGTGAACTGATTTAGTGCATAGATTAAATGAATTAGCGTATAGGGTATTTTGGTGCATTGGGACCCTATTCTAGCGCATCCATGAAATGTTTCAGTGCATAGAGTAGTTCGGCGCATTGAAGGTCTGTTTTAGTGCATTGATGAATTTCTCTAGTGCATCGAGTTTTTCAGTGCATTGGAGCATTGTTTTAGCGCATTGGGGAAATTTGATGATTTTCTTGTTGAGACTCCTTGATTTCGATGATGTTTGATCGTGTCAGCCTGTGATTTGATGATTGATGGTGTTGATAGGTTAGATGTCCATTGATCTCATGATAGGTGGGATGCAATGATAGGATAATGATAATTGATGTCATGATGGGTGAGGATCAATTATAGGTTGATTGATTAAATGATCTCATGATAGTTGAGGTGCATTGATTGATTGATAAACCTCATGATAGGTGAGGTACATTGATTGATTAATAAACCTCATGATAGGAAAGGTTAAAGTGATTGATGAACCTCATGATAGGTGAGGTTGAATGATAGATTGATGCTCATTAGATTTGATCAAAGTCTCACCAGAGTTGATTAGATTGATAGGATGATTGATTTTGATTGATTGATTGACTGATTGATGTTGATTGATTGATTAGTTGATTGAGTGATTGATTTGATTGGCTGATTTGCGATATTTTGTGATGATAGGAGTTGTTGATGAGCTTACAGATTAGAGAGTGCTTCTCGAGGACATGAGAGTTGATTCGACACCTAACGCCACTTGAGGTAGCCGTCATTGCACGATGTATTTTTTGTCCCTTATAGATATGCCCCAGATTAGGGTTAACAAGGGTTTATTGATAGCTTTAGCAGAGAGGTGGCACAATGAGCATAACACCTTCCATTTTCCCACTGGTGAGATCACAGTTACTCCTGAGGATGTATACTTGATTTTGCAGATATTTGTGGTTGGAGAGCTTGTACTATATGATTCTCAGGAGCAAGGTGTGACTGATGCACTATGCAGGGTGTTTGAGGATGATACCATATGCGGCTATGAGATTCCTTGGAAGGACATGGTTGATGCTTATGCCACATTGCCTTCTGTGTTAGCTGGATTTATTGGAGGGTTCTTTTGTTCAGATCACAGTTCAAAGGGACTATCAGTTGGATGGGGGTGAATCCTGGAGAGCATGATTGCTCATGGCACTCGATATGCTTGCACACTTGTACCATGATTTGCACTAGGTGGTCTACCTTGGAGGGGCTAGTTTATCAGCAGGAGTCACATTGCTTCAGGTTTGAGCCTGGGAACATATATCAGTTGCACGACCAGTAGGAGAGAGACAACATCCCGCAATGACGCCATATGTACATTTGTATGCCGGTCGACTTGCTCAGCCTATGCTAAGCAAACTCAAGTACTGGAGGAGGACTTTGGATGATCTTGAGTCTGTGGTATGGCGACTATATCTAGATTGTGAGCAGTGGCCAAAGGACAATGCCGAGATGTCATTTTTGTGTCAGTCCCTATATGTGATTGGCCATACATGGTTTATTATTGAGAAATTTTTGTTGCTGAGAGTACTGAGGCAATATGGCAGGGTTTAGGGCATGTCGTAGGGAGTGGCCCATTATGCATGGTGACGACAGGATGCTACAAAGTGGGGGCCTAGTTTGTATTATGATGTAGCAATTCAACATTTCCAGGGTTTACAAGCCGTTCCTTGGGATGTTCGTCCATATATCATTGATGCTGAAATATCAGAGGAGTATGCTTAGTACATGTTCCTGCATCCCTTCCCATGGATCACCATTCCAAATGAGCCAACGCCATTGCTAGAGGAGGAAAAAGTAGGTCATGGGCGGAGACAATGGAGAGAGGAGGTGGAGGATGGGGAGGAGGATAGCAGTGATGGCGGTGATGGTGATGAGAGTGATGGGGGAGGAGATGAGGGTGGCAGAGGACTAGGGTTGGATGTTGGAGAGATGAGAGTGCCTCGCAAGAGGCGATCATTAGTTGCCCCTTCTCAATAATGTGTGGAGATCTGGCTACCATCACAACAATAACATACATAGATAGCTGCTTTATAGGTGCAGGTTCAGACGGTGTAGGGTCAGCTAGAGCAAGTTCAAGCTCTACTTACGTAGGCATAGGGACAGATGCAGACACTGATGATAGAGAGAGATGTAGGAAGGTAGCAGGTACAATAGGTACATGCCTAGCTTGCATAGGTACAAGGCTAGGGAAAAGTGTAGGGATAGATGTAGGGGAAAATTACCATGCTAATTGCTGAGAGGGATGCCCTGAGATGATGGGTGGAGTAGGTTGAGGGCATCACTGAGAGGCTATAGCAGGCTACAGTGGCTGCCGATACTTTAGATTATTTTAGAGAGATTCACCGTACTACACAGGAGGCCAAGTTCTATAGAGGTTGATATCATGATGTGGTTCCTCCAGAGTGGCGGGAGAGCTTTGCACAGTCCCGGTTAGGGAGGTCTCAGTCTCGTACTGTTAGCATGGGTGTTATGCAGCCACTTCCTAGTGATCAGAGAGATCTTGGTGTGGGTTCGTCGGGTGCAGGGGGAGGTATGGTCCCGTGATGCTAGCACCGTCTGGGGGGAGCACTACATAGCTCCAGTTTATGATTTTCTGATGTACTTTGGACATGATGTATACACTAATGTATATGAGACATTGATGATGTTCCTCTTGTTTTTAGACTTTATGATACACTGCCATTTTTTATATTGATGTATGGCTTTATACCTTTAGATATCCTTGTACACTTTGACATTATGATTTTAAGGTTATATGATATGTGGTGATGATTATGATCTATGTGTTGATATGATTTCATGATGGATGCCTATGATGGATGCATTCAATTTCTATTATTTATGCTATATAATGATGATGATATGATATGCTATGGATGCAAATGATGATACAACTAATGTGTTATGGTTCTCTGATGATTTATGAATGATGCCAATATGATGTATGTGATGGATCCTATTATTCCAATGCAATGTGATGTATTTGATGTATTTGTATTTTTCTAATACAAATAGATGATGCAATGAATGGATGGATGTATGATAATGTGATGGTACCTAGTTCTTATGTGTTTATGATGTTTATATGACGATGCCTATGTGATGATGATGCTTAAGTGGTGATGATTATGTTAATGCATGCAATGATGATTATGTTTAATGTATGCAATGATGGTTATGTTTAACTGAGCTTGCAAGACTTCAAAACCTCTAGGGTCTTAAGCTTAAATGAGTGAATCTATCCAACTTCCAAGAGCTATGGGAAGGTTGCCATCAATTGATTATTTTTTAAGTTAAGCTTCACAAAACCTGACATATTTCCCAACTTTCTTGGAAATCTGAAGAGACTCACTCATTTAAGCTTAGTGGACCACTTTCTTAATGCAACTATATGAAATAATTTTTATTATGTAAATGAGATGCGATGCCCATTTTTTTGTGTTTTCTGATGCAAATATTATGATGTGATGCATGGATGGATGAATGATGCAATAATGTTTTCTAATGTATGCAAATGATGATGCAACTAATGTGTTTTCTGTTAAATAAATATTTGAGCAGCTCCCTTCAGGTTTATTTTTTTATATTGTGTGTGTGCCGGTCTATGCATCATTGAGTTTACTCGGCTTTTTATCAAAGTTTTGATTTGCCACTTTGCGCATCTCCTCTTCGTAGCTTCGGGTATCGACTTTCCTTTCAGATCCTGGGAAACTGCGCGGTGCCTCCACGTGTCGCGGTTACGGGATGTTTTGTTTCTTGTTTCCTTGAAGCCTCGTCAGGTTGCGAAAGGCTTCCACAAAGCCGTCATTCCTAAAAAGATGTCAGCGGGCCCCACATCTTGCTACGTGGCAACCATTCAAAAATATTTCAATGCGGGGATGAAATAAGCAACCACGGGTAGCGAAATGCTGCCACGTGTCTTTTACGCTCGACTGATGAAGCGTTTCCTCCACTGTGATTAAGTCCTCAACCCATTCGACACGTGTTGCATTTTCGCAAATCCTCGGCAGTGATGGGAGAAGGATTCATGCGGGATGCGAAAGACTACCACGAAACTAATGATGGATCTGTTTTGAGGGTGATAGGCTAGTTGAGCAAATAATGCTATTGGTTGCTTCTTGTCATAATCATTCGTAGCAATGGATGACACTTGTCTGATCAAGCCTAGCTGAGACCACCGCCATCATTACAGTGAATGCACCTGTGCCCGGGATGACTGGATGCTGTGTTTCGGCTCGATGCTGTTGTAATGGCCTTGGAATATTTTGATTCACACATTATTATAGAAGATTACGAGATCTTTTCTGTTGCTATTCTCCGAAGCAGTGGGAGGTTTTTCCTACTATATATACTTTCTTTGTTGATGAGAAAGAGTTTGGAATTTGGAGAAAAACACGTTGGTTTTAGCAAAAGACTTCAGGCCTCTATTACTATTTTATTTAAATTGCAAAACTTTTAGACTGTGCCAATTGTTCAGCCTTTCTGTTTTTCATGCTTTTGATTAAACTGTGAACTGTGCTTTATACTGTCTTGACACTTCATTTGAAGAACTTCAATATATGTTGGATACAAGTTTGCTTACCTAAATCATGTCTAATGACTCTTCTTAATAGTGAAAATGTATGCAACGTTATTTTATGTCAATAAATGAATTGTCTATGCTATAATCTTAAGTCTTTGATGTTTTGGAATATAACAAAACTATTCAGGCCCTTAAATCTATGATTTATCGTGCCCATCAACAAATCTTGGTGCATCACCTTAGGTTAGACTTTACTTTATTATATCCGCTTCCTTTTCCCTTTCCAAACCCCATTATAGAAGAAGCCGACTTCTCTAAAATCTGGAGGTTACTCAGTTTAGCGTAAAAGGTCCCCCTTAAACTGAGTTTCCCATAAGACTCTGTTACCTCATCAATTTTTGGCGTCAATAATTTGTTCTTTTTCTGGCATGCCCGGTAGGACCCAAACTTAATGAAATTGCATTGTAGAAGAGTGTATGAGCCATCAGCCTGTAACTAGATCCCAAATTGCAAGTAACCCAAGTTTACTAGTACCTCCGCTAGGGACAGTCCAAGTCGCTAATCAGCTAGTAACCGTTCTATTCTCACCACCCTTTCCTCTCACCATGTTGCTGGCCGCCAACAAAAACTACGTAGCATGGGATGCTGAAATTCCCCTGGTAGCATCGGTAGCACCCGCTGTCTGGGGCGCTATCTCAGTTTTGGCTATGAAAGCTATCCCCAAATTTGTCGGAGACAGCTTAAAAATGCCAATAAAACATTTGTAGGATGTGGTGGTCGTATGTTTGGTACATGGTATTATAGTGTAGAATGTAGCCCTGAGGCTCCTTGCCGTGTTTTTCAAAGGAAAGGCTCTGGATTGGTACCGAATGCTAACTCCTAATTCAATTCACACTTGGGATGAGCTTGGAGATCCATTCTATGAAAGGTTCTCTAATGAGGAAGATCGTTCTTCATTATATTATCAGCTATCCATCATAAGACGAGCCCCCCAGGAGTCTTTGATGGACTTCAATGCCCGATTTCACACAAATTGGCAGAGGATCCCTATTACTATCCACCTGACTCCCGAGTTGGCATTTATATTTTATCTGAAAGCCATCAATTCCAATATTTCTGTGATTATCAAGTCTTTGGGAGGAGCTACTCTACCAAATGCTTATGGTACTACTATCAAAGTGAAAAATCATTTGATAGATTATGAAAAATTTCCCCCTTGACCTATTATGCCAATATTTCCTGAAATATCGACCTCCATGCAAGAGGTCGCGTTGACTAGTGCACTCGCAATTGCCTAGTCAATGTACTCATATGCGTTCACACTTGAAAATGTCGCTTCTACATCAAGATCTCCTAAGGAAAAAATAAGCGACCTCAAGAAGATGTTTTGAACCATGGCAAATGACATAACAACTCTTAAGCAGAACCAAGCAATGCCTCCACAGCCCTCATATCAAAACTATCAAGGCCAGTGGTCTACTTATCAGCAAAATCAATATCAGGGTGCGCCTCGCACTAATCCATCAATGCTGACTGCAAACCAAATGGTGTTGGTGCCTTCTCCACTGACGAGCGCGTTGCCAAGCTCGAGTAGGGAATTAACCGCAGGGCAGAACAACCTTATTGATGACATCAATCCATGGTGTTTCCCCTACAGCAATGCGCATATGCCCCAGAACTGTCCGCATGGAAACCTACAACAAAAGGTGGTAGAGTAACATAGCCAAAGCACAACAACAAAAAATGGAAGTTATGTATATGCCTCACCACAAATGGAGAGTGCAATCCTTACCACACAAATACAAGGAATGTCTTTAGAACAAGAATCATATATTGCTCCTGATCATGCACTTTTCTCCTGGATGGAAGAAGAAGAAATGGTGTTTGCTAATGACGCATTCATATCTAAAACACCGCAGGTGCAGTCTGACTATAACACACGTTCAAAGAGGAGATTCACCAGTGAGCCAGTTGCTTCACATCTAGACAACCCACAACTCAGAGGCGCATCCGATCAAATTCCCAGTGCTTCAACCATCCCTTCACCTTCTCAACCACGGAAGGAGATTATTATCACAAGAACCAAGGAGCAGAAATCTCTGAGTTTGCCACCTTTTAATGTGGTAGAGCAATTGAAGAAATCATCCACTAATATGTCTTTGTGGGACATTCTAGCTATCCCAGAACAAAAGAAGTTATTATAGAAGGCACTTCAGGAAGAGATCAACTCGGCATCAATAGAGCCATCTGCTAGTGCAGAGGTTGTTTATCACATATTGTTAGCAAAGGTCCTTACAAACAATACAAAGGAATCTCCTGCTGAGGATAGAAGTAGGTCAAAACCTCAACCCTTCTTCTTGACTCTCATTGTAGGAAAGAAGCTATTACACAATGCTATGATTGATTCTGGCGCTAGTACAACGGTTATGCCTAAATAGATAGCCGAAGCTTTGGGACTTAGCTACGAACCTATGAAAAGAGGGGTGATGCAGCTTGATGGAAATAAAGTTGAGACCGTAGGTGTCATCAAAGTGCTTCCTTTAACTCTATTTTCCTACCCTAGTATCACAGTCCCGCAGGACACAGTGATCATAGAT
Source organism: Sequoia sempervirens (assembly GCA_007258455.2). Classification (NCBI taxonomy): domain Eukaryota; kingdom Viridiplantae; phylum Streptophyta; class Pinopsida; order Cupressales; family Cupressaceae; genus Sequoia; species Sequoia sempervirens. Next base: position 13,324,454 of record VDFB02353493.1, on the reverse strand, counting down.
GTTCCTCCTATGTTTGGTCTCTGTCTATCCTGAGAATTTACTTCAAAGGTGGGCAGATACCTATCCTTGGATTGGTCACACCTGATACTTAGGACCAAACATAATGCAAAAATGAAGATAAAATCGGAGGCTTTGCATTCCGAACATGTGGCGGATGAGGCCTTGATCAATTTTGAAGTAACACATACCTCTATCACTAAGCAAGAAATGTATTGCGTTGAGTTGCTAGAGGAGGAGAAGGTGAGCGGAGATCAAAATGATAAAGAAGACACTCTGTTAAGTGAACACATAAACAATGATCCTTTCAACAATTATCATGCTACAAGATTGGGCACATATGTAATTTATGATGAAGACCAGGTGCTTCCAAGGGTCGCTAAAGAATCCAAAGGTAACCAGGCAAATGAGCTATGGACACTATAATTTGATGGAGCAAGAAGCAAACTAGGTGTTGGAGCAGGGGTATATCAAATATCCCCACAAAATAAAAAATGGTTGAGGCCTTTCCGCTTTCATTTCACTTGTTCAAACAATGAGGCTGAATATGAAGGGTTAGTCCAAGGCTTAAGCCTTGTGGAACGAATGGGCATTAAGCAATTAATTGTGTTCAGAGATTCTGAACTGGTAGTTAACCAGGTCCAAGAAATTTTTGCAGCAAAGAATGTCCGCATGAGATCCTATCGGCACCGAGTCTAGGACCTGATTGAGGGCTTTGAAACTTTCAACATCTAGACCATTCCCCAAAGACAAAATAGCGATGCAGATCACATGGCTATGATAGGTGCTCAGTTTGATCCTGTCTCTGACTTGCTTCAGAACGAACATTCAATACGAGTACTAGTCCGACCAGTGATCCCCGACAATGAGCAGAGTTGGAAAGTCTTTGAAAGCGATGGACACATCACCTTGTTTATCCAACACTCAAGGGAATTCAGCGATTAGCTTCAACCAAAGATTGCCGAGGCTTATGAGGGACAAATTATGCAGCTCAAATCTAATAAACTTTTGAAAGGATTGGTTATTCTTGAAAACTTTTTCAATTGTAATGATGACCGAAATGATAAGCGAAAGTTTATGGTAGACAAAAGTGATTATGAAGACCTTCGGGTCTCCGATGGTAGGAATCTCCGAGTTAGAAAAAATGTCCCGCACCATGATAAGGAAAGACTCATCAGTTTCTGTGAAAAGTATGGAGTAGTGGCTTGGTCCTATGATGATCTAGAGGGTTACGATCCTGACATCATTCAACACACTAAAGAGCTAACAGAAGGTGAGAAACCAGTCCGACAGAAACAAAGGCCAGTTAACCCTAAAATTGAGGCCCTAATGGCACAGGAGCTAACCAAGCTCATTGAGTCCCGCATTGTCTTCCCAATTAAACATAGTATTTGGGTATCGAATTTGGTCCCAGTCCGAAGAAGAATGGGAATATCCGCTTGTGTGTGGATTTCTGAGACCTTAACAGAGCATCTCTGAAAGACCACTATTCGTTGCCTTCTATGGAGCCAATCCTACAAACTGTGGCATGATCAGAATGTTTTCTCGCTGGATGGTTTCTCTGGCTACAATCAGATCCGTGTTAAAGAAGAAGATTAACACAAGTCTACGTTCACCACAAAGTGGGGAACATTTGCATATGCTAAAATGCCTTTTGGTTTATCCAATGCAGGGGCAACATTCCAACGGGTGATGGACATCACATTCAGCGAACTAATCAATAGGTTTATTCTAATCTATTTGAATGACTTTACTATGTTCTCTAAATCTAAAGATGATCATTTTGATCATTTGGAATTAGTTTTTCAAAAGTGCCAGGAGTTTGGGGTTTCCCTAAATCCAAAGAAATGTGTATTCAGAGTGCCACAGGGTAAGCTATTGGGGCACGTTGTGTCTAGAGAAGGTGTTTCAATTGACCCCAAACGAGTAAAGGCTATCAAAGAACTTCCCCTTCTAGTAAATAAGAAGGGTGTTCAATCTTTCCTAGGCAAGGTCAATTTCATCAACAAGTTTATTTCTAATTTCGTAGGAATGATTAGGCCAATCACCCTAATGTTGAAGAAAGATCAAGCATTCAAGTGGACAACGGAAGCTCAGGAGGCTTTTGAAAGGGTCAAGGAAGCGATTTCCACAGCCTCGGTGTTGGTTAATCCAGATCAATCCAAAGATTTTATAATGTATGCTTTCAGTAGCAAGTCCAGTATTGCTACTGTTCTAACCCAAAAGGATAATGAAGAAAAGGGGGAATATCCAGTGGCGTTCTATTCCTAGACCCTAAAGGAATATGAGATGAATTATAATTTTGTCTAAAGATAAGCCTTTGCAATAGTAAAAGGATTTAAAAAGTTTCGCCATCTAATTTCCTACAATAAGGTTCTGGTATATGTCGCACATTCCAGTGTGTGTGAATACATCATGGAAGGGGAGATCACAAAAAAAGGGCTAATTGGATCACCAAGATCTTTGAATATGACATTGAAGTCAAGCCCACTAAGACTATTAAGGAAGAGGACTGTGTGAGTATATGGCACAGAATGAGGAGGTACCTGTTACAGAGGAGCAGCTAGAGCTCGTCTTGATAAATGAATCGGAATCGAAAGGCGGTTGGCTGACTGATAGAATGAGATTCATGCAAACCAAAAAGTATCTGCCAGGCCACTCATCCCAAAAAAGGAGGTATTACTGGTTGCAGAATTGCAGGTATACACAAATAGGAGTCCTTTTCAAAAGGAATTTCAATGGTGTTCTCCTGCGATGTGTAACTTTGGAGCAGGCAAAGAGGATCCTCGATGCGTTCCATAATAGCGCTGCAGGCGAAAATTTCTCTACCAAAACCACCACGATTAAAATCATGTGTGTTGGCTATTATTGGCCTACACTTTTCAGTGACTCCCACTTTCTGGTAAGGGCTTGTAAAAAATGCCAGTTCTTTGCTGATAGAAGGAAGAATTCCGCAATGCCCCTAAGACCTATAGTGGCGGATGAACCGTTTGTGCAATGGGGCCTGGACTTCATCAAAATGATCAACCTGGTTTCTAGTGCCGGACACAAGTGGATTCTAACCGCTATAGACTATTTCACAAGGTGGATGGAGGCTGTTCCCCTTAAAGGTGCAACAAAAACAGAGATTGTAGATTTCCTCAAGGAATTGGTGACAAGGTTCAACCCTCTGAAAACTATCATTTCGGACAATGCCAGAGCATTTCTAGGTGCAAAGGTATGTCACTTTGCATTAAAGAATGACATATTCCTTAAAACATCATCAAACTATTATCCACAGAGAAATGGTCTAGCAAAGTCAACGAACAAAAGCTTAGTCTGACTCCTTAAAAGGATTGGCTAAGAACTCTAGAGGGAATGGCATAAAAACCTCCAGACAGTGCTCTGGGAAAACCGTATAACTCCTAAGCAAGTCCTTAAGACTTCACCTTATGAATTGGTATATGGGAAAGAGGCACTATTACCTATCTCTATGGAGATTCCGATAATACAATTGTTGAAATCTTTTGAGATAAAACAAAATGAAGCCATGGAGGTTCGGCTCGCTAAACTATTGGAAGTACAAGAAAAAGGGAGAATTCCCTAATAGCAATGACAAGCCGTCAACAGGTGGTCAAACGATGGTTTGACAAGAAGGCTTCTGACCAGGGTCTAAAATGTGGAAACTTAGTGCTAAAGTATGATAGTAGGGCTGCAAAGTCAGGTCAATAGGGTAAATTTGATAGCCTATGGGAGGGTCCCTTTAGAATCATTCGGTGCAAGGAACACAACGCTTTTGAGCTGGAGAATATGGAACAGGAACCGTTGGAAATCCTGATCAATGGGATTCATCTTAAGCTGTTCCATTAGGCATTAAGCTCTACTTTGTACATACGTAAATAGTGCTTTTTTTTCTTTTATTTTTGTTTCTTTGGTCGGTATTTTTCTGAATCAGTTTGTACTTCTATAGAATTAACCAATTATTATTAGTGGGGGGAACACCAGGTTCCTAAAGTTAGTATATCAGTCTACATCATAGAAAGGTATCACGTTGTAGCTGCGAAACAGGAAGTGTAGGGCCTGAATAACCCTTTGCTGGTGCTGGTCATGGGTCTATAGGCGAAATCCACTGAGGAACGGCAGCCAAATGACAACAACTTCTTCCTTAATGAAGCGATGCAGGTCATTGGCTGACAGCAGACCTACCCCATAGGCAACATGCGCAACGACCTCCCCAAGACCATTCAAGTATTTTTTGGGGAAGATTTCTTTAACCAACTTCAAGATAAGTGGCCGGGGAATGCTAATGTTCAGCATGGATGCTACAAAGTGGGAGCATACGTCGATATTCACCTGATACTTATCTTCATATTCTATACAATCTTTTCCTAAAACCCACTTTATGGCTACCAAAACCAGAGAATGCTTATTCTTCATCATCCTTTTCAGTCTCTTAGTTGAAATCTCCCCTAGGAATGCCATATGTGACTTATACGAGGTCAGGCGAACTGGGGTATCCATTGCTTTGACACTATCCCTAGGCTTCTGAGCTAATGCCGAATTTGTCTACCACCTAACCTATGAAAAGGCTTGCTTAAGACTCTGCTACTGACCTATCACTTCTCAAATGCTAAGTATATTTTTCTCACCACTTACTGGCCTATTTATAGAAAATTGACAAGACATGCTAATCCACTTCGAGAAAACGTGATATTATGCTAGTTGCTATCTTGAAAGGCGAGCCTGCGTTTGCTCACATTTTGGGGCTAGTTACATCTGTGATAGCACGACTTAATGCATGCTTAATTAAATGGAACTGATTAATTAGCTTTAAAAATGTGGTGCTTGTTGGCAGTGAGACGTATGGCCGTAGGCTATTGTGTCATCTCTCTAGCGCGTCCCAGAGCCCAAGGCGATATTCATATCTTTTCAGGCCATGATCGTTTTCTTGGCGTAATCATTCTAGCTGGGATATTAATTATCAGCACATACTAATGCAGGGTTAGCAAGCCAATTGCCGGATCAAGTTCCAAGGATATCAGAGCGTATCACACGATTGCCCAAATGCAATAATGAACTCCGACTACCTCAAAATAGCAATCAGTCTATTTTGCACAATTTGCAAGATTAATGGTACATGCCGAATTAAATGCAAAAGGTTTGCTCTCGCCTACCATCTTGAGAAAGGTTGCTATTATTGCATGAAAAGGATTAATATTTCAAAGTCTTTTCACAAATGCCAAGGATAAGTGTAGAGTTGTTTTTTGTCTGTCTATCTAGAGCCGAGCATAGTTGCAGCCAATGAGGAACTTACAAAAATCTTCAGAGAAGGAAAATGTTAAAATCTTCAGCTCAACCAATGTAAGAGGAAATTAGCTAGGAGCTATTTACGGCTATTCGTTCTTTAGTAGAGGTATATGTCTATGAGGATGTGGCGTACGCTACGCCTGGTATACCCTGCAGGACAAGGAGAGCCTACACAGAAGAGCTGAAAAGACCCAAGAAATGGAGAAACCAGAAAAAAGGTTGAGGAAAAATGGGACAATATCTATGATCCAAGGCTCGCGAAAAACCCTAAGTCCCTCAGAGAGGCAGCTTGTGCTAGGTTATCGGCACCAAAGGTAGACCAATCTATGACTAGTAGAGTTTGGTACAGTGGTCTCCCTCAATACATGGTCCCACTCATGCACTATTGCCCAAAGGTGGTTGATGTTGCTATTTAGCATTATAATCCTGATACCCACTACATTGAAGGCCGCAACTTAAGGGTGCATATCACTCCAAAGGCCATCTGATACATGTTGTGTATCCCAAATCTAAGTAAGAGGAAGGAGAATATCGAGACCTTTCGCCCAAGCAAAGGAGAGAAAATATGGAGGAAGATGAAAACTAGCTCGGAGTTCTTGTTTGAGGAGACTAGTAAGAAAGACATCTCAGCCACAAAAGTTCCAAGTGTTCCGTTGTCGCCCGGTGCATTTCGCGATGATCTCCAGAATGCCATGTCCATGTTGGCCTTTGTATGAGGCTGAGACTCAGATGAGAAGATAGACGCCTTTCAACTGGGACTGACAATGCAATTTCACAAGCAACATGAACTCTTCTGGTATGATTTTGCTAAATTTATAGTTGAAGAAATGAAACAACAAATTGAGAATTATCAGGCAGAGAAAAAATTTAGGTTTATTTCCTTCTTGGTCCACATGTTTCTGCATCAGAACCCGGATTTCTTTGCCCAATATTTTTCGCTATCGATTTTTGATGAGCAAAATAATAGGGAGCCGGTATCCACATGGGCACCTTTTCTTTCCGCATCATATGATTATTATGTATTTGTGGACTATTTCATAGCCCCGGTCTTGAATGATTTGATCAGAGAGGGTGATATTATCCAACTCGATAAGGAGCAGGCTGGATTTATGTAGAGCTTCACCCCTGCTTGTGACTAGTTCTTGGGCAGGGATTTTACGATCCTCCGAATACGGGGCTTTACTGGAAAACTTTTCCTGCTCCCAGCCTGCATCATAGATAGAGTGCTCGCACTAGAAATGTTCTGATAGGTGTGTATCATTGATTTTACTTTCTATAGCAGTGAAAAAGTCAAGAAGAAGGGATTCTTCACTCATCTGAAGAATTTTAAGTTGGTAACTCTACTAAAAAAGCAATCAGACCAGTTGTTAGAGGACAAGCTGGCACATATAGGGTTGGTACTGGTAAATGATAAGTGGGAATACAACCCTTTTGATGACTTTCTAGAGCCACATATGAGAGTTACCCATGTTTCCCGACCATACTGGGAGAAGCGGCGTAACCCGCGAAGAGACAAAGATGAGGATTTTGTTGAATTGGCACAAATCCCTATGCCAGACACTAGAAACCCATGGCACAAGTTCTACTTTCCTGTGGCTGTGGCTCAGGATAATGTCCCCATGGAGCGTGACATGTACAACAGGTTAAAGAAGGATGAGGAATAGTGTGAGAAAAAAATAAAGGATTTTTGGAAATATCGCCAAAAAATAGCACAGTTGGATGCTCCTTACAATCAACTAAGGGATTACTAGGAATTTGAAAGATGGTGGAAGGAGGGCCATCCCAGCTCGAGCTCTAGTATTAATAAGAGTGAAGAGGGGGAGGAATCCGAGGAGCAGGAAGAGGAAGCAGCAACATCGGCTACATCAGCGCAAAAGGAGAAGGCCTCCAGGCAGCCCGCTTATGTGGCCATGAACGTACATTTTAATATATCAAGGGGCTCACATACACTTAGTTGGGCTGCTAAACTAGCCAGACTATCACTTCAGTAGGAGGAGATGACTGCCGAAGCTAGTGAGATTCCACATGCGAAATGACAGCATATTATCAGAGAGGGTTCACAAGAACTCGCTGGAGGAGGAGTACTCGCTGCTACTCAGGAGCCGGAGGTTGCGGCAGAGCCTCTGATATTTCTGGAGATGCCAACAACTAGTCAACAGGTACAATTTTCTCCTTCTTCTCTTGCATCTCATTCCTTAGTATCCGCCCCTGCCCCATTGCCGACCCCTGCCAAAGGTACTGACCCTCTACCCTCTATTTTTAGTCTGACATACCTGGTTGGATTCGTCCAATTTTTGTAGGGCCACCCGCTCATAATTACTCCTTTACGTATGCTTACGCCTGCCACTACCGCTTAGACCTTCCTCACCCCGCTTTCAAAAATCTTTCCCCTTGTGAGTGCCCATTCTTTTTTCGCTATGATTATAGATCCTCTTCCTTTGCAAAAGGCTAAAACCTCGTTAACAACTCCCCCCTCCCCGCCAATGAGCCTTACGGCTGATTTCCTAGTCCAATCATTACAAATGATTAGCCCTACTGTTAGTTCTCAAACTAAACTATGGAACGTGCCTCATTTCTCTCTATAAACTTTGACTCTCCAAAAGAAACAAATGCCCATGCCTATGAAGGTTACCTATCCCTATGCCCTGCCTTTCGATGCTCCTTTCGTAGGTGGATTAGTTTCATCACTAGCCAAATTCATAGCACAAATAGATTGTGAAAGTGAGGCACACACGAATAGAATGAGGAAATGCAAGGCAAAGGATGACAGTGTTTCCACCGAGCCAAGAGTACAAGATCTGTACGATGAGGCCTGACAAGAATTAAAGTTCGCAACTATGTACTCGAGGGTAAGCAAGCCTCAGGGAAAGATGCAACTAAAAGACTATGAGATATATGCGATCAGATTCGACATGAAGGTAGTCCGACCGCAGGATAATGTTGAAATCATGGAGAAAACGCAGTGGGTAGTCACTTCCGACTTCCTCAAAATTAGTCGCCAGCTAAAAAAGAAAGATGAGTAGCTCAAGGCAGCCAGGGAAAGGGTTAGTTTTCTGGAAAGGAAGGAGAAATCCTTGGAGGTAGATATTGCCCGCATGACCGAAAGGACACTGACAGTAGAGGATGAGAGAAACAGGCTTCAAAGCGAAATTGTGAAGATTTAGATTATTGACCCTAACATAATAAAAGAGATACAAAGCAAGAACCATGAAGAGCAACAAAATCTACAAATGAAAGATGAAGAGCTAGAGCACCTCCGCTTTGAGCATACTCAGGGGATGGCACAAAAAGGGTAGGAGTTGGAGCGCAAATAGGCTCAATATGAGCAAAGAATGCAAGAGAAAGAGGCCGAATTTAAAGGCCTAAAGGCTCAAATAGAGGAAGAGCTCCGAGAGACAAAGAATTCTCTAGAAGAGCACTTAGAAAATCACTCCCGAGCCGAGCAGACTTGGAATAAAGAAATGAGTAACTATGTGAAGCAGCTAGCGTCCGAAAAAAAGAAAAAGGCAGAATTGGCTGAGGCGATTATTTCAAGAGACGCGAAGATTGCTTCGCTTAAAACCTCTCTCTTACCTTCCCCTATACAACCTGATATTCTTCTGCTGGTTAGGCAATTATACATTTCTCACTGGGAGAAAATCAAAACCTTTTGCTTAACACTGTAGCCTACCCTTCGATTTATCGACAAGGCATCAACGCTTAGCTAGGAGGCCCATGATACGATTGAGCAGTTCCCATGATTCATTCTAGAGAAGGTTCCTGAGGCGAAGGACTTTCTCAACAAGCTATACCCAACGGTAGCCGGCATTGAGGCAGTCATTCATCCGCTCTCACAGCTACTATTTCATATACAAGTAGGTGCCGATTTACCCGATGTGCTACCTCACAAAGAAACTATTGATCTACGTGGAACACAGGAGAATTTACGCAACATAGTGAAGCTGTCCGAGGATGAATGGTTGCCTTTGTAGGTGGATCTTTCCAATATCTGACTCTATTAGCCCTTTTGATAAGGCTATGGTCTACAGAACCAGAGAAATTTTGGGTTCTCCGTTCCTTAGTCGAAATGCCCCTGTTAGTCGCCAAAAACTGTTAAATAAATATTTGAGCAGCTCCCTTCGGGTTTATCTTTTATATTATGTGTGCGCTGGTCTATGCATCATCGAGTTTAATCGGCTTTTTATCAAAGTTTTGATTTTCCACTTTGTGCATCTCCTCTTCACAACTTCAGGTATCGACTTTCCTTTCAGATCTTGGGAAATTGCGCGGTGCCTCCACGTGTCGCGGTTATGGGATGTTTTGTTTCTTATTTCCTTGAAGCCTCGTCGAGCTGCGAAAGGCTTCCATGAAGCCGTCATTCCTAAAAAGATGTCAGCGGGCCTCACATCTTACTACGTGGCAACCGTTCAAAAATATTTCAACGCAAGGATGAAATAAGTAACCACGGGCAATAAAATGCTGCCACGCATCTTTTATGCCCGACTGATGAAGCGTTCCCTCTAATGTGATAAAGTCCTCAGCCCATTCGACATGTGTTGCATTTTCACAAATTCTCAACAGCGATGGGAGAAGGATTCATGCGGGATGCGAAAGGCTGCCACGAAACTAATAGCGGATCTGTTTTGAGGGTGATAGGCTGGTTGAGCGAAATAATGCTATTCATTGTTGCTTGTCATAATTATTCACCGCAATGGATGATACTTGTCTGATCGAGCCTGATCGGGACCACCACCATCATTACAGTGAATGCACCTATGCCCAGGATGATTGGATGATGTATTCTGACTCGATGCTGTTGTAACGGCCTTGGGAATATTCTGATTCAGGCATTATTGCAGAATATTACAAGATCTTTTCTGTTGCTATTCTCCGAAGCGGTGGGAGGTTTTTCCTGCTATATATACTTTCTCTATTGATGAGAAAGGGTTTAGAATTTGGAGAAAAAAATGCTGGTTTTAGCAAAAGACTTCAGACCTCTATTACTATTTTATTTAAATTGCAAAACTTTGAGACTGTGCCAATTGTTCAGCCTTTCTATTTTTCATGCTTTTGATTAAACTGTGAACTGTGCTTTATACTATCTTGACACTTCATTTGAAGAACTTCTATATATGTTGGATACAAGTTTGCTTACCTAAATCATGTCTAATGACTCTTCTTAGTAGTAAAAATATATGCAACGTTATTTTATGTCAATAAATGAATTGTCTATGTTATAATCTTAAGTCTCTGATGTTTTGGAATACAACAAAACTATTCAGCCCTTAAATCTATGATTTATCGTGCCCATCAACAAATCTTGGCGCATCGCTTTAGGTTAGACTTTACTTTATTATATCCGCTTCCTTTTCCCTTTCCAAACCCCATTATAGAAGAAGCTGACTTCTCTAAAATCCGAAGGTTAGTTTAGCACAAAAGGTCCCCCTTAAACTGAGTTTCCCATAAGACTCTGTTACCTTGTCAATTTTTAGCACCAATATTTTCTATATGAGAATGATGTGTTTTTGGTAATGTCAAGTTTACTTAATCCATTAGTATCAGAGATATCATCATTGTAAAATTGTTGCAGCTTTGGAAACCCTATAGATACAGATGCAAGCTAACATGGATGTAATCTAACATGGATGCAATCTAACTTAACCATGCAGATCTAATATGTAGATGTTGTCATTCGTAATAGCTGATTTTTTGTGCTCTTTATCATCATTGAGCCTTTAAAATGTTGAAAGTGAGTACAAACATCAATGGTATATTTAGACCATGATGATCTAAGTACTACTTCTATGATTTTTTATATTGCAAGTTAACACAAGCATCTAAGTATAATTAAACTAAGATGACTTGAGTATTGCTTGCATAAACAGACAAGAGTTAATCATTTTCCTATGCAAATTCAAAATTTTATTAGTGATACTTTGTATAGCACGTCCCACGATAATCTGCACAATAATAATGATCAACTCACATACAACAAACAAAGAAAAATCATACTCCTTCCTGGCTCCTCTAGTTCAATACATCATTGAGGTGCTCCAGAGAAATGATAACAAAAATCAAAGTTCAATGGTTGAAAATTCATGCAACAGTGATAAATCCTTGATTCAGAAGAACAATTATCCATTTGAAGTGTGCTTTTGGTTTGATTGATTTGGTTGTTTGATATGGATGGTTGATGTGTTCATGTTTATGTGATTGATGTTCAATGTTGAGTTGCACTATGATCATTGTTTTAGGTTGTGTTGTTCTATTGTTGTTTGTCTGTTGGTTCAAGCTTAAATTTTATTGCCCCTAGTGAGTTCAGGATTTTGCCCCTAGTCTAGGGCGAGACACGACTGTGATGCCATGATATGTACATGAAGCTTTCCTAATTATAGGTAAATTTGGTGGCAAAAGAAAATGGTGAAAGCGAATGGTCGACATGCTCAAATAGATGGAAAAACTAACCTATCACAAATAACACCTGTTTCTAGGTTTTCACTACTTGTTTTTATTACACTTTTTTAGATTTTATGATTTTTTTTTATTTTTCACTTTTTTTTTGTATTTTTCTTATTTTAATTTTTTTTTGTTTTTTGATCTTTTTTTAATTTTTGTTGTTGTTACCAAGATGTCTTTTTGCTAGGTTTTCATCAAGGCAACCATTTTTTAGGACATTTTCTGATGTTTTTGTATTTTTTTAGGACTCTTTTCAATGCATTGGATGATTTAGGTGTAGAACCTTTTGAGATGCAAGCTATTGAGGGGTTCATCAAACAAATCCCCTTCTGGTGTAGACAACTGATATGCTCCTGATCCTAAGACTGACATAATAACAAAGGGACCTAGCCAGTTGGGTTCAAATTTTCCCTTCATTTCTTGATCATGTTGATTACGTAGATTCTCTTTTAGGACTAAATCACCCACCTGAAATGTTCTAGGCTTTACTCTATGATTGTAACTTCTGAATATTCTCTAATGATAGGATTTTAGGTGATCCACTGCATGTTGATGACGCTCATCCAATAGTTCCAATTCCTGTAACCTAGACACTATGTAATCCTCATATGAAATGATCCCCTTTAGTGACACGTGGAGTGATGGTAGCTCAACCTCAATAGGTATAATGGCTTTTGATCCATAGACTAGGGAATATGGTGTTGCTCTTGTAGAGGTGCAGATATTAGTTCTATAAGCCCATAAAGTAGGGTTCAATTAGACATGCCAATCACGTCCAACATTGTTACGGTTTTCTTCAGGATTTTTAGGATAGTCTTGTTTGAGGCCTCTACTTGGCTATTTCCTTGGGGATAGTATGGTGTAGAAAATCAATGCTGTATATGGAACCTCTCACAGAGTTCTTGGACATCTTGATTTTTGAATGGTCTGCCATTGTTTGTGATAATGGATTGAGGGATTCCATACTGACAGATGATATAATTCAGGATGAATAATGAGATTTTCTTTCCTGTGATGGTGGTTAGGGGAACCGCTTCAATCCACTTTGTGAAGTATTCCATGGCTGTGATGATAAACTTGTGTCCATTGGATGAAGATGAATGAATCTTGCCTACGAGGTTCAATCTCCATTGACAAAATGCCATGTTGATGCGAAAGGTTGCAACTCTTGTGTTGGTGCATGTATCAAGTTTCCATGGATTTGACATTTTGTGCGCCTTTTAACATATTGGAATGACTCCTTCTCCATACTCGGCCAGTAATATCCCAAACGCAAGAGTTTCTTAGCTAAAGTTAGGCCACTTGAATGTGTGCCATAGATACTATCATATACCTCACGTAAAGTAGATTCATCCTCGTTATGTTCTAAACACCGAAGGAGAGTACCATCCATACCTCATCGATAAAGCACATCAACTATTAGGGTGTGTCGAGTTTCTTGTCGAATGAAATTTCATTTGTGGTTGTGGGATAAATCGGGTGGGAGGGTATTGTCTTCAGGTAAGTATAGATTTTCCCGTAGGTGGAATCATCATCCTCAACAAGATGGTAGATTACTTGGGATTTAAGATTATCATAGGATGGGTTGAACAGTTGTTCCACCATGAACTCATAACAAACTCTTTTCTCAGGAATTTGTAAGAGAGAAGCAATGGTAGCCATAACATCAAGCTAGCCACTTCACACAAGTTTGTAGATTTCATAACAAGGGTTTGGTGAGTTGCAACATAGCACTTTGTTCATTCATCATTTCCCTTGTTCATTCTATTTCATTCCAAGGTTTAATTACCAACAAGGGGTTTGACCAAGGAAAACCCCCATTTACTAACAATCAATTTTTTTTTCCTCTCTTGCATGTTTGTGTTTGTAGATTTAGGTTGAAGACTTGAAAATCATTTGAAGTGCAAAGTTGCAAAGTTGTCATCTTCACAAAAACTCACCTACAAACCAAATCTGGAAGTTTCAGAACCTAAGATCCAAGAAGAAGGAAGTGCAGAAATTGAGCCTCAGAATCACATTTAGAGATTTAAAAAATTCAAGACGAGACTAAGTTGATAACAAGGGCATCTTAGTCCTCCCAAGGGTATTTTGCATAGATTCTTTTAGATTATGTTCTAACATACGAAGATTCTTCATCTACCCCAAAAAATAGCAGTGGGACTAAGACAACAATAAGGACGTCTTAGTCCTTCCTGGCATATTTTGACAAAATTTTTGCATTTCTAGAATCCTTATTACATTTTCAGACTCCCAGGTACATACATCCTAACTTGTTATTTAATTTTGTCATTTGCACTCATTATTTGGCTTGCATTACTAGGATTTTTGAGTTGAATGTTAAGTTGTCTTTTCCAAGCTTTTTCCTGGTGGTGAACTCTTCAAAGGATAAAGATCCCCCCTAGGTCTAGACTCCTTGGGTATGTGTAGGATCATCATGGAAAAAACAGACCCTTAAGTGGCGAAAAATTTAGAAAAATCAGAGTTAGGCAACTTGACGTAAAAAATTGAATAAGTTATCTATATTATTTAAAAAATATGTAAGAATATAATCTATAGCAAATGGAATGTAGTTTCTAAACTACTAGGTTTATTTAAAAAAAAAAATCTATTTGGTGAAAATTTGAAATTTCAATGCAGTAGTACTTAAATTTTAGGGAAAAAATAAGTAGGTGTCTATCATACCACCCTAACTACAATAAAATGATAATTATTTTTTATAAGATTTTAGATAAAGTAGAGGACTCATGTCTCGATGTGATGCATATTTTTTTGTTATTTTTTTCCAAGTAAATAATTAATTATTATTTTTTTATTACAAATTTTAAAAAATATAAAAAATCGCATGTCTGACCACCTAAACTTGGTAAAACTTCATGAAATTCAAATTTTTTTAATCCTATAGTATGCAAAGCATAGAATGTGATGCATGTTTCAGATTCAAAAAATGTGATACCGTTTGAAAGCTATAAATGTTTTTCAATCAACCTATCAATCATGACTTTAGTTGTAATTCAAATAGAAAATGAATAATAATTATTTATTAAATTATAAGTAAAGCATAATTTATATTGGTGGAAAGTTGAGAATCTCCTTTAAAAAACCTTTTTGTTTCATCAATTTTTGGTAAAAAATAGTCGTCAGCCACATAACCTACACATACCCATCATATCATGACTTTTTGGCCCATCATGATCCTGCACATACCCCCTTGTTGAGAATTGACTCTTCTTTGTGTGGATAGTCAATCCAATTTGGGATCCTAGGACATCCTTGAATTATAATTGGAGAATAGTGGTGTTCTATGACCTAGGTTATAAAGCATCCACATTCCTGTATTGTTCAATATCGTGACTTGATCAAGATCTAGAAAGCATGCCATGTGGGAATATTATGTTTGTGTGTATGCCACCAACAAGTGAAATTACATACCAAGGTGTCCTGAAGGGCAGCAATCCTTGTTGATTAATTTTGGAATGTTCTCTCTTGTTCACTATATATTCATTTAGATCTCCTACTCCAAAAAACATATGTAGGTAGTTTGATATTTTATATTCCCCTTTGGATTTATTGATATGTTTTGGATTTTTTATTTTATTGATTGATTTGTTCTGGATGTAGTGGTTAATCTTCTTTGTATCATATATAATCTTATGAATGGAGGTATTTTATGGTGTGGTAATGTAGTAGTGGAGTTTTTGGAAATAGAATAGACCGGGCATACTCTCTTGTCTATATGAGTGTGGTCTTACCTTCCTCCTAGTGGAATGTGGATTATATTATTGGAATCCACTTGAAATGAAGGAAATGGGAGGAGTATTCTCTATCTTTTGGGAGATGGAACACAAGGGGGGTCCTATTTCACTCTCAATTCATTCAAGGAAACCCTAGAGATCTTAATCTAAGGGATGGAATTAGGAAAAGAGATATGCTATAGGGTATCCTAGGGTGTGATTAAAGAAAAAAGGGGGTTCACCACCAAGCCAAGGATTGGAAAGAAGGAAATGAAAATGGTATGCAAATCTACTTATGTAGTTACCTAAGATATGAAACTAAAAATCAAAATAATGAACTAAGAAAGGATAGAGGGGCACCTGGAAAAATGAAGATGCTTGAAAAAAGGTTTGCACTCCTAAAAATATGACTTTCAATGCACACTGGGAATCATACACCACTAGCGAAAATTTAGTCCCAGTTTAGGGCTTTAGGCTGAAACCAGAATCTACAACTGGTAAACTAGGATCTACAAAAAATGCTTGAAATCTAGTATATTGAGACTCATACACCACAAGTGATGATTTAGTCCAAATATCAAGGTTGATATGAAAATTTTATATCCTCTAATGACTTCTTTTAGCTTCTCTCCCTTCCGATCTCTGAGTTTCAAACACTGAATTAAGGCTTGTAGATGACTTTCCGTGATCTTGCAATGTAGATGACAACTTTAACAACTTTCTCCAAACTTGATATTCAACCTAACTTTTTAAATTACACATCCAATAGAGGGAAAAATGTTATTTTTTTAGTGGATAAGGGTTTTCCTTGGCCAAACCTCGTTTTGGTAATCAAACCTTGAAATGAAATCAAACAAAAATAAGGAATGGTGAATGAACAAATATGCAATGTTGTAACTCACCAAACCCTTGGAAAAAAATGATACAATCTTGTATGTAACGACTAGGATGAATATGGATCTTGACTCTTGCTTCTATGTTATGGATCTTGAATTGAATGCTTGCTTGAATTATAAGAACCTAAATCACAAATTTATCTAAAAAAAAACATAATGCATGATGACTTTGACATGATGCTAGATTCTTGAGTGTATCTCCAAAATACTTGATAATCACTCTTGAATTCTCTTGAATGATCTTGACCACAAATTTTCTATAATTCTTGAATACTTGAATTGCTAGATGACTTGTAAACTTGCTAGGATAAAATATTTGATATAACCTTGTATTTATTGAAATGAGAGAGGAAAAAATGAGATTGATCTTGAATTAAAAATTATTCATTCATATTGCACTCCATTATTACATTTGATGGATTTATATAGCCATTTAACCTACTAACTATCCAAAACCACCCAACAACTAATCTCTACTAACTAAAGTGATTATTGCATAATCACTTACATTATTTATATTAAATATTAATGTATGTTATGCACTATTTTCCAACACCCCCCTTTAGTGCTAGTATAAGAATTTGTATTCCATCATTTCATCCATGAAATTTCAGTAAGCAACATCATTGATGCTTAAAGTTATCAACCGGTTCATTTTGTGAAGAGATACCCCCCTTGCAACTGATTCCTTGGACAAACCATTTTGAGAATCTCCAAACTGAACCTCAACAAAAGACATTTATCTGGTAATAGATTGTGTATGATTTTCTACATAAACTAGCATCTTTTTAGTCTTTTGAGCATTTTTTTATCAAAGCGTCTACAATCGTATGCATATTCCATTCATGATTTGGAACATTCTGAAGGAACCATAGCCAAATTTATAGTATGGAAGTATTGAAAATAAATCAAAACCTAATAATCCCTTATATTCAATGTTGCAGATGCCACCCTCCTATTTTCAAGAGTAATTTTGAATTTTAACTATATAGAAATTCACACGAGTGATTGGTGTATCCTACATCACAAGAACACCTCTTGATGTTTTAAATGTTTCTTAGCCTCTTTTCTCTATGAATTTTGCAACATATATGAGTATTGACTATAGTGAAATCAACAGAGTAAAGACGCATCCACATAAATGACTACCAGAATAACAATTGATGCACAGTTAAGTGTCCCGACATCGGGTTAGCACAATAGAGCATAGAATGGAGTTCAATGCTTTAATAGAGAATTTCAATGAAGTCTTGTTCTACATAAGAGAAGAGTCATCCGATATGAAACATATAAAAGTGATGCTAGCAATATGAACCACATTCATTTCAAGGAACTTCTAAAATTTTCAAAACCCTATTGGTTTCTAATATAAACACACTTTAGCAAGTGATTGGGGATAAATTTTTATTTTTTATTTTTTAGATTTTGAAAATGAACATAAATAGAATGGAGGAAAAAAATGGAAGGAGTGACCAAGATGGAAAGAAAGAAAAAATGAAAATGAGTGATGAATTTCATAGATTTGCATATGGTCTGTACTACTCCTCTGTTGACAAAATGCAGGAATGGTGGATTAACACCAATGGTTGTTACACGTGATTTACACTGCTTGGCCCTTGAATGAACTAGTTAGATGAAAGACAAACAAATGGAAGGAAAACAAAGAGGTCAAGCAAAATTGCTCTTATACCATAATATATTGAAATGAGACAGGAAAAAATGAGATTTCTCTTGAATTAAAAATCAGTCATTCACATTGCACTCCATTACTACATTCAATAGCTTTATATAGCCATTTAACCTATTAACTACCCAAAAACTACCCAACAACTAATCTCTACTAACTAAAGTGATTATTGTATAATCACTTACATTATTTATAGTAAATATTAATCTATGTTATGCATTATTTTCCAACAATATTTATACTTGTTTATGCCAAATTTCTTGAAAGTACAACACTACAAGCTGACATCATATCTAAGAGAATAAAATCTAGCAAAGAATTTGAATTTAAAATAGGTCCAAGCTAAGGAGGACTCATACACTAGTTGGGGTGTATGAGTCCCAATACGCCAAGCTTGAGATACAAATTTCAATAAATGTTAAGTTCTATGCCAAATTCAGGTTTATGCCCCGAACTTGGTGGGACCCATATGCCCAAGGTGGTGTACGGGTCCTAGATCACTAAATTTGGGTCATACAAACCAAAAGCATTAAATTATTAATGGTTATTTGATATGCTTTAGGATTATCCTCAGAAAGATGCATTAAATAAGGCTTGTGGATGCAAAATAGGACAAAATAAGGCATAAAGAAGCCCAATTTTAGCAGTGAGGGCCCAAACAATGTGAAAATGTAAAGGGATACATTTTTCTACACCAAATTTAGCCCCCAGTTTAGTGAGAGGAAGAAATTGCTTTAAAATCATATTAAAGTAGACAAAAATCACATCAAGAGGGGTCCAAATGTACCAATGCTAGTAAGATAGGATGAAAATGATCAAGAGGGATGATCAAGCCCCCAATATTTAGATCCTACGACAAACCAAAATAGGCACAAGAGAACACACACGTAACTAAGTAGCAACAACAAGGCACAAGCATAAACTACCATAGACATAAAGAAGAAAGAAAAATGAAAACAAAAATGGGGTGGATCAAGCTTCAACCATTTGTCCCATACACTATGGATCAGATCTAAGCTATTTGTCCAAAAAATTTACAAGTGGAACATGATGTCCAGCATGCAAACCAATCATATTCTCACAAGGGCTAGTGGAACCTTAGGCCGTCCACTAGGTGAGCCCCCAATGAGACACATACACATGCGACCAATATGTGCTCACATAGACAAGCAAGTGGCTATGGGAAAGTCATGCCTAAGGTTGGCTTCCATATGTACAACCATACCAAAGCTATGCCTCCTGATAACTTTGATAAGAAACTACACATGACAGTAGAGTTCATGAGGAAAGAAAAGATTTGTATGCTTAACAATCATGAATAAACAAGATGGTACCATAGGCAAACAAAGTGTGTTATTCAAGGTGGCCATATAAAAAATATTGTAAATGCGAAAGTAGTGTAAGGTATGTTCAAATAATTTTTTCTTAGTTCATGTAAGGTCTTAACTTAGGGAACATTGTGCCTAATGTCTCCAAGAGATGACCAAGTGAAGAATATAATATTCACAACTTAGGGGATGTAGTGTGTCACATCAAGCCACTGAGAGGAATATAATATGCTAGGAGTTCAATCACGCTCTTGAGGGACATCACACCCAATGCCACCACAAAGAGAAAGATGCATCACATGAAGTAAGAAGACTACACAATGAAACATGATTTGTAGAAGAATAATGCAAATTTATGCCCCCACTTTAAAGAAATTGCTAAACACCATGCTATGAGAAATCACTTTAAAGTAGAAAATGATAAATATACTTGTCTATGCAAGTGATACAAGAATCGTTTCTTGTGATGATAAAGAGTCAATGGGGAATAAGCATTTAGAAATTCCTCTAGTACTTCATTTGAAGAGAAGACATCTAGAGGGACCTTCTTGGCCTACCCCTTTTCCTCTATCAACTTAGGATGAACCAAGATCAACGGATTGGTTGAGATCATATTAACACTCCACCAAGGCTTTTTATTGGACTATTCTATAGAGCATCCCAAACCCAGATAATGTTGTCTCAGCTCAAACTCAACATGGACATGAATTCCTTAATTGATACACCCTATGCCTTTCTTCCCATAGCCATATCGAGAGGCGAGTTCATATATTCAAACCTATAATGAGTCTGCAAAACCTCAGGAGGTGGCGGCTCCACGTAGAGCATTTCATTCCACCAATGGATGTCAAACGTCTCTATGAAAGTATTCCCGCCTTCCTTATAAGGCTCACAAATGTTAACATCCTTTGCAGGAGTGAGATTACTTTCCTCAGCAAAGGAAGGGGTGACCTTCTAAATAGGATCACACTTCTCCTCCTCAACGGGAGTATAATCCACCTTTGTGTCAGGGGTACTTGGAAGGTTTATGCAAGAGGGGTTTGCCTTGTATTTTGCGATGAAGAATTTGGAGAAATTCAATGAGCCCCAATCATCACCAAAAAAAGCGCTCATTTGAGAGGAAGAAGGGGAAGACTAGGGAGACTCAGGGTTCTTTGCTTTAGGTGGTTCCTTTTTTTTACACTCTCTCTAGGAACAACTTCCACAGAGGGTATCAATGAAGAACATTCCATGGCATCAAAGGTTAAAGATGGAATACAATTTTTGAGAGTAGATACAACTGAAGCATGACCGACAACTGCCATCTCACAGAGGTGAACAACTTCTAAATCTACTTTAACTATAACTACTCGATTATTTGCAACAAACTTCAAAGAATGGTGTAAAATAGAAGTCACAACACCCATAGAATGAATCTAAGGTCTCCCCAAGAGGAGGTTGTATGGTAAAGGGCTAGGCATCACATAAACCAATGTGGGTAAGGTAACGAGACCTAGCTACAGAGGTAGTATTATTGTACCTAGAGCTTGGTGGCTAGTGTTATAAAATCCACATATATACAAGGAGGAAGCCACTAAAGAAGATGGATCAATTTTAATCTTAGGAAATAGGTCCATACCACAAACATTGAGAGCCGAACCAGTGTCAATGAGAGTATGCCTAATACTGATATTATTAACATTAGTTATAATCATCAAGGGATCTGCTTGCTTTTGCACATCCAAAAGTAGGAGTTCTTGTGGGTGGAACATGATATTTAGTGAATCCACATGAATATGCACCAACAATGCATTAACATTCGTAGGCCTAGCGGACACAGGAAATAGAATATTCTTTAAAGCTTCCTAAATCATCTCCCGATAAACCAAAGTGGTCTGAACCATGTCCCAAAGCTAGATCTTAGTCAGAGTAACATGAAGTTGTTCAACAAGATCATAATTTCCTAGTGCTTTGATCATAGGTTTAGGTGCTAAAGGAAGGCTTGGTTAAGAAGGTGGTAAATAATTATGAACAAATGGTTGTGATGTAGGAATGGAAGGTTTTTGATCTAGGTTTTGTTTATTTCCCCTTATAGGATATGTGTGTCCAAAAACATTATAAGAAATAGAATCCGTAGCTTTCACAAACCTTGAATATAAGTTTGATGAATCACTACGACATGAAATCCCATAGACAGAAGAGTCAGTCAAGGTCACATAAATGATGGGTTTATTAGGGCTTGGAGGAACCACAAAGACCACCACCACATTCACAGACTCCTCATCCTCCCGAGAGGAAATTTGTTCAGGAGATTTGTGGATAGGGGAGAGCGCTTCTAAGAAGTCATCTAGAGAATCTTCCAACATATCAAAATATTCCTATGAAAAATCATTATCACAAACATGCAACATCATGAAGATAGATTCGATGTTCATTTCGGGTTCACCAAAATGTGATATAAGAGGGATTCATTGCACATGGGTCTCTCCTTTCTCAAGAGATCACTAGGGAACAAACTACCCTTATACACCTTAGAATAAATGGACTAGCAGAATGATAAAGAACTAACTCTTAGTTATGCTTTGGGGACAAAATTCCACAAACCCTAAGAGAACAAAGTCAAGTGGTTTCTATCTCAGAAGAGGGAGCTCTTAGCTAAAATATGTTAGCACAGTTTCAGGATGCCGACATGATGCACTATCATCTAAAAGATGCATTGGCATCCTAATCAAGAGAGGGCTTATGAACTCGAATGAACAGAAACAAGCTTCACTTATAGGATTAGGTTTAAAGTGTATTAAGAAAAATAACTAGTCAGGAAATCAAAAACTAAAATGAATACAAGGAGGCTTGAAGATAGCTCACCTTTCTCTAGACATTCAAACCTTCACTCCAATCTCCTTTTCATAACCTACACACAAAAGAATGAGGGGAAAAGGTTAGGGCTGTAGAGGGACCTGCCTCAGTTAGACCCCCATTTTGGTGTTCCCACCTCTACAAAAAACCAAGTTGGAAAGGAGTACAAATGAAGTAAACAAAGCGTGTGTGGTGAAAGAAAAACCCACTCAGGAGTAGAACCCACACCACAAGAAGCGTGTGGTGAAAGAAAAAATTTCTCAGGAGTAGAACCCACACCACTAGATAATAGATAAACAAGTAGGAAAGGAAAGTGAGAGAGAGAAAGAGAGAGAGAGAATTACCCACTGGCCTAGAACCTCTCCGGAGCACACAGACGCTCCGTTGAGTGCTTGATTAAGAGCTGCTGCTGTTGGGAGGACCTCAATCTAACATGGATTCAGCTATGAAAGCATTACTATCAAAGATGAAGAGAACTCAAAATTGGAGCAAGTAGCAATAAATCTCAGATGAATGTCTTCAAACCCCCAAATGAGAGCCATGAAGGGGTTTTTAATGCTTGAAAGGGAAACAAAGAGTCATTACCTCTGGAATGTAACTGCTAGGACTTGTGTCTCAAGGGTTAATATTCTATATTCCCCGTTTCAAACTAAAAAAAATTCTAGGACACTAGTGCGCCATGTAGATGTCTACATGCGACATGTGCATCTAGAGCCTATATTCTTGAGAAATGTGTCATCAGGATTCTATTGCTTTGTCACAAGTCCTCATGGAGTCAAAATCATGAAATTTTGACTCATGGGATTTTTTCATTAATGTTCTAAGGTGTCATAAATGGTAGGAAAAAATGCAAAAATGTGGAATTGCCCCTAAGTGCAATTTTGTGACATTACACCTAGTAACAACATGCTGAAGTTTGCAGCCATTTTGCACTTTGGACTCTTAAGGATTTTGTCAATTGAATGCAGATTGGAGTGATTTCTCATGTTTGGGTGTGAAAGAGGACCATGCCTAGTGTAAACCCACCCATCCAAATGTGCTGAAATAATATGTTTGGTCACACGAGTTGCAGAAGGAAAGTTGCTCCACTTTGCAACTTTGTATTGCTTGCACTTGACACTTTTTCCATCAAGTGAAAATTGGACACCATAGGAAAACCACTCTGAGCTAACAAAAAATGAGAGAGGTTATTGTAGAGGGTCCCAAAATAATCCCGTAGGCTCAAACAGAGATTTTGTAAGCACTACTTTTTTTGAGTAATAGCCTATCAAAGATTGTTGCCCTTTTGCACTTTGGACCCTTGAAGGATTGAGTCAGTTGAATGTAGCTCAGAGTGATTCCCCATGTTTGGGTGAAAAATAGGAACACACCTAGCATAAATGTATCCATTCAAATGTGTTGGATTAGTTCATTTGGTCACACAAATTGTAGAACAAAATTTGCACCACTTTGCAACTTTACACTGCTTGCATTTGACACTTTTTCTATCAAGTGAAAATTGGACACCACGGTAAAATAATTCTGAGATAAAAAAACCAAGAGATTATTGTAGAGGGGCCCAACATGATCCTGTAGGCTCAAATTAAGTGTTCTTAAGCATCATGGTTTTTGAATAATAGCCCATCAAATATTGCTGCCCTTTTGCACTTTGGACTCTTAAGGGATTGATCTGGTTGAACGTAGCTTGAAGCAATTATGTGTGTTTGGGTGCAAAATAGGACCATGCCTAGTGTAAACATACCCATTGGGATGTGTTGGAATAGTCTATTTGATCACACGAGTTGTAGAATAAAATTTTCACCACTTTACAACTTTACATTGCTTGCAATTGACACTTTTTCCATCAATTCAAATTTGGAAACCACAGAAAAACAACTTTAAGATAACAAAAACTAAGACAGGTTATTGTAGAAGTTCTCTATGTGATCTCGATGCTTCAGATAGAATTCCCATAACTAGCATGGTTTTCAGGTAATAGGCCATCAAGGATTGTTTCCCTTTTACAATTTGGACTGTTAAGGGATTACGTTGCTTGAATTACAAAGGGCATCAATAAATTTCAATATTTGAGTAAATCTCATTACAAGTGTTTATTTAAATAGATTGTATGCTATATTGATATTGATATATAATCATTAGGTTGATTTGTTTTAATAAATGAAGTTTTTATAATAAGTTAGACTATATGCTATTTATATTGATTTAGAGCAGGCTATCAAAACACTATAACTCACTCAAATCTTGATGAAATAAAATGAGACAAGATACAAATGAAAGGTAGTTCAATCCTCCATCAATTACAATGTACAAATGAGCACTTCTAGGCTGTACCAAAATGTACAAGTTGCTGTAGTAGCAAAATTCAATGTAGGAAAATGTAGAAAACAATGAATCTTTGTTATTTAATCCTCCAAATGTACAATTTTTGCAACTTTACCAAATTGACTCAAAATGTCTCCTCCTAACCAAAACTGACCCAAAACATTGCAACATGGTCTTAAAGACCTTATTTCAAAAAAAAAATGACCTTAAACATAAAGACACTACATACTAAAGCCTTTTTACAAAATGAAGGCTCAGGTGCCCTACACCATAGACACAATTCCTTAGGTACTCCGTTCTCACAGATCTTTTACAATGTCACTCATTCATTCAAGATTATCTTATAATGTCTACATCATAGGTTCTCATGATGAGGTTAAATTCAAATGAGTAACTTGATATTCCCTCACTAAGCTTACATGCTCTTTTATAATGGGTTCAAATCAGAATTGAGATTTGTCAAGATTATCAAAATAAGGATGTTGCATTTCTTTTTTGGTTGAGATTCTCTTCGATGGCTCAGAAATAAGCATTTTATGCAAGGAGAGACTAATCAATTTTTAGTAGTTTACTTACAAATACACAAAGTAAAATAAGAAAAAGAATCCAAAATGGAAATGAAATGAAAATAGAGGGAAGGAACTTACAGAAAACAAATCCACACCATTTGGTTCCAACTCAAGAACAACAAGGCATAAATCTTGATGCTTCCATTGAGGATAGGCATGCTAGTCTCTCAACTTAGTCACTGACAGTCATACATCTTCACTGGGAGTTCCAAGATACCTATTGCACACAACACCTCTCATGAATAGAATACCTTGAAATTCAAGATGCTCTTTTAATGTCTACATCATAGGTGCTCATGATAAGGTTAACATCAAATAAATAACTTGAAATTCCCTTACCAAGCTTTGTACACACTTTTATAATGGTTTAAAATCATAATTGATATTTTTCAAGATCATGAAAATAAGGATGTTGCATTTCTTTTTTGGTTGAGATTCTCTTGGATGGCTCATAAATCTGCATTTTTTGCAGGGGGTACCAATCAATTTTTAGCAAGTTACCTACAAATAGGAAAAGTAAAAGAAGATGATAGCATTGGAATCAAAAAAATTAATGTGCATACAAGTATAAATTAATACGAACTAATGTACATACTTACAAATTAATCCAATGAACCATCTAGGTCTACTCTACTCTTTATTGTGTCAAGTATTGCCTCATGGTTAGACTCACTAACCTTCCACAAGGTCTTGTTCAAAGGTATACCCCCATATCCAATCAAAAAAACATTGGATGCCACAACAAGATTTGAGTAATGAAGAATCTTACGATGTGTGTCAAAGTCCTAAAACAACCAATGTTTAACACTCTTAAATGTGGGTACCTTCTAAGCCACGTTCCAGTAACAACAACTGAGCCTATAAGGTATTCAATGTTTTCTCCATCTATAACTGGAGCCTCCAATTTATTTTTGGCCTCAACACAATGACACAAGTAATAGAATGTTCCCTCTTTGTTGTCTTCATCTGCAATAACTGCATAAACATTCCCTACATTGATATGTGCAACAAATGTCTTGAAATTAGTCAAGATTATGAATACACTACAAAGTAAGATAACAATAGGAATTTCAAAAACTAGACAAGTAGATATATTACCTGGTTGAACTAGATTTGATACCTGGTCAAAGTCGATTGATGATTCCATCTATGTTAGTTCCAATTTCATTGGAGGAAAATACATGTGAAGTGGGCTAAGATAAATTTTCAACCATTTTTCAACCCACTCCCCTAACTCACAATCATTCCAGGCTTGCATTGTGCATGAACAAAATCATGCCATTTTTCCATGTATTGATACTCCATGAAATTGCATTTGAGCTAAGGAAAGAGTGTAGCTCACTCGATCCTGTTAGTGTACAACACTCCTCATATGGTGCAATGTTAGTATCATCCATCAACCAAAAAAAATATGAACTAAAGATGTACCTTAATTACCTGGACCCATCGAAATATTACACCACTCGATGATTGATTTTGCATTTGTCAACTTTGCACTACCTTTATATTTTAACTGTTCTCATGCTAATGCTCTTTTCACACATGCTCCTACACCATCATGCTCCCCCTTTCCAAGCCCAACCTCAAAAAATTTTCACATATTTTGAACACCTGTAATGACATGCATCCTGCTCAACCAATAGAACATGCATGAGTTCTTGAACTGTGTTACACAATTATCTGACCATATTATATGCTGACCATATGCTATGCCCCTTTGAGCCAAATCATTGTAGAACATCTATAAGCAACCTTGCACAAACTTTGGAGAATGTGTGCAATCATCACTAATATAAAAGTGATACTCCCTCAATACCTTCCTTTAGTCCTTTGTACTATTAGCTGCATGAATGAATGTTATGTGCACAAATATCGAAACCTGTGTGGAGTTGTAATACTATGACTTCACCTCACGCTATGGCTATATAGTGTATTTATCTACAAAGTCAACCATTGATACTATGCTACCAATTGAAAAGGTGTCCTTGCATAGCTTGAATTGCGTGTCCAACCATTGGGCTCTATGGGTATGCCTTGTATACTCATACACTATATTGTCATGAAACATGGACATAAACTGATATACTGGAATCTTCTAAATAACCAAATCACACTTTTTTCTTGAGACCCATCTTTTGTAACATATGCCACTAGTTTATATTTCCTGAACTCTACTAGTTTCTATCCCACCTCATCTGTGCTTTTCATATGTTGACATACTGGCATATGCTGCAAGTCATTGCAACACTCACATGAACCATCCAAGCTGTTGTCTTGTAGAATATTTGGCCATCCTCTATTTCACATATTTTTTTCTATAAAAAATCTCTTGAATATGTTTGTGGGGCTTCTATACCACAATCCTAAACAACATCATTAGTATGAAAATCTAAACATATAGAACGATAAACATCATAATGGTTAGAGAATTCAATATGTAGTCTGCAACAACAAATAGTATGTGTGATTTATCTTGACATAAAATGATTTAAGCATTTCAAAATATCTTTGAAAAATACTAATTTGAGGATAATCCTATTGAAATTTATGAAAAGATTGGGTCTAAGTTGTATCCAAAAAATTCTTTGGATGTGGCTCATGGTTCTGACTACCGATTCTCCTTCTTACCGGCTCCCTTTGATTCAGAGATGGCCTTGTGTTATTCTTCCAGTACTCTTCAATTAGTGTTATCAATGCTTCAACAATTTTTTTATCTTTTCGTGGTAGTCTCCCTAAGAACTCCCATAATTCATTTGAATCGGTGCCCTCAATTCTTTACCACCTTTGAATGAATTTTGGTAAAGTTTTTTCTAGTAATTCTTATTTTTTCACTCGTCTTTCTAATGAGACAATCTCTCTTTGTTTGAATACTTACCAAAGTTGATGTAATGACACTGTTGGCCTCCTATAATGATTTAACAACTAAGCCCTTAAAGCTGTGATTCAAGATCAGACATCTAATCTGAATAACTATCTTAATCATTATGAAGGTGCATTTAACTTGTCAACCCAAGGACGTAGGTTTGAAATGGGTTAGCACAATATGTGCACTAGGAATCTAAAGTAGCCATATTAATTCTACAACTAGGAAAGACAATGTTGAAAGTAAATTGCTTAGAAAGAAATAGCATAAGTACTAAACATCAACCAATAACTATACTAAGTTGAAGTACATGACAAAAATGAAAATTTGAGCAAATGACAAGAAACTACTTTGTCTGCTTTGGCTGCAGGAACAGTCACAAAATGGAATTCTAGTGGTTGCAGGAACAAACAGTTGCCAGATTCATAACTATTTGCACAAAAAAGTAACAACTAAACTAAAGGATGGAATGCTCACCAAGTGGGCCCCCTTCGATGAGTATCCCTTAAGACATTTATGTAAAATGAAATGCAACGAGATTATAACTTCATTTTATTCATTGAAAAGCATGAGTACAATAGAGCAGCATAACTATATTACTCAAAAACTAAGAATGCGAGTACAACATTAGATTAATCAACCTCCTAAGAAGGAGCATTCAAGTCTTATTTATAGGAGGAAAAACTACCAACTAACTATCTAGCAAGGTGGTCAACTCCAACAGATTAAGAATACACCATTTTATTTAAAATCATAGAAAGTGGAAAGGAGGTTATGCATGCATGGAATCTGGTCAAGGTGGTTTTCCTTAACGTAGATCTAGCATAACAATAGCTCCTATATTCACTCAACAAACTATTAAGACCATTTACAAGGTAGTTACAATTTTTGATTTAAACTAGGAATGTCCCTCCATTGACCTTTGAATGATCACCTTGTTGACCTTTATGGCAAACGACCAACTAGCAGAATCTTCCTTAATTTTGTAGGCTCTAATTATATTTGCATAACAATATTAGTAGACACAACAATTGCATATCTATAACTATCTTAAAG
This sequence comes from Sequoia sempervirens, assembly GCA_007258455.2. Lineage (NCBI taxonomy): Eukaryota > Viridiplantae > Streptophyta > Pinopsida > Cupressales > Cupressaceae > Sequoia > Sequoia sempervirens. The sequence goes on along the minus strand of VDFB02353493.1, from coordinate 13,295,449 downwards.
TAACATTCATTAATCCACATGTAAAATTAACATAGATAGTTCATATAGCATGTCAATGTCATTTAAAAGTTACAAAAATAAGCTTATGCCCAATATCTATGGTTTTGAGGAAATATCATGAAAATGTTAGCATCTAATCATCAAAGTCTATGAAAAATACAACAAATGGATAATAAAATCTATCAAAATTGAGCCATAAAATGGACTCTTCATACATGTTGGGTGACATTACTATACTTTGAGCATGAGGTCTTACCGATACTCTCATAAGCATCCATTAGATTATTCAAAATAGTAGGCATTTCTCTAGTTAAAATTTGTTGATTCAATGTATTTGGGATCTGTTTGAGGTCTGAGAATGAGGTTTTTTGATTGGGGTGGAGGTTACATAGTAGTTTTGCAAAAGTGGCCTAATTTGGCCTTAGGGTAGCATAGAAGCAGTGATTTGGGGTTGATGGTCCAAAGTGACCCTAGGAGATTTTAAGATATGATAAAATATGCCTTAATGGGTATCTGAAATGCCCATTCTTTTGTGGGTTTGGAATTTATTTTGGAAGTTGTGAAGAAAATTCTCTGTTTGCAATGTTACAAGAGAAACTTGAAGGTATGATGAAATAAGATCAAGTTGGGGTTTTATGAATTAAAGAATTGTTGGATTTGGTTTGAATTATGCTTTTTTGAGGCTTTCCTCCCTACTCTACATCACAACCCTACTGCATTAGCAAGCTAGTGGAGCATTAGCAAGCTAGCTCACTCACTAGCCTACCAATGCGGTAGGGTTGAGAGGGTAGGCGTAGCATATGCCTCATAGAAATGGGGTATCACTGTGATATACATCACCGTGAGACCCTATTTCTATGTAGGGGAAGCATATGCCTCATAGAAATGGGGTCTCATAGTGATATATATCACCATGAGACCCCATTTCTATGAGGCATATGCTACCCCTACCTTCTCAACCCTACCGCATTGGCAAGTTAGTAGAGCATTGGAAAGCTATCTCACTCACTAGCTTTCCAATGCAATAGGGTTGAGAAGGTAGGGACAATGTATGCCTCATAGATATGGGGTCTCATGGTGATCAATCACCGTGAGACCCCATTTCTATGAGGCATACACTGCCCCTACCTTCTCAACCTATTGCATTGGGGTCTCACTCACTACCTTGCCAATGAGGTAGGTTGAGATGGTAGTCGTAGCATATGCCTCATAGAAATGGGGTCTCATAGTGATATGCATCACCGTGAGACCCCATCTCAACCCCACTGTATTAGGGTCTCACTCACTAGTTTTCCAATGCGGTAGGGTTAAGATAGTAGAGGCAGCATATGCCTCATAGAAATGGGGTCTCACGGTGATATACATCACCATGAGACCCCATTTCTATGAGGCATACCCTGCTCCTACCTTCTCAACCCTACTGCATTGGGGTCTCACTCACTAGCCTGCCAATGTGGTAGGGTTGAGAAGGTAGGGGGAGTGTATGCCTCATATAAATAGGGTCTCATGGTGAGTGTGAAATTGGCCACTACATTTCCAATTTTAGAAAATTGGCAAGCTAGTGGGTGAAATTGGGCACTACATTGCCAATTTCACCAAAATGGCAAGCTAGTGGGTGAAATTGGCCACTACATTGCCAATTTCATTGAATTGGCAAGCTAGTGGGTGAAATTAGCAACCCAACTTGGCTTGTTTGAAAAAATGGGTCCAATAAATGAGGTCTTTTAGTGATGTAAATCATTGGGAGACCCCATTTTTTCAAATAGGCCAATACATTGCCAATTTCAACGAATTGGCAAGCTAGTGGGTGAAATTAACATCTTAACTTGGCCTGTTTGAAAAAATGGGTCCAAGAAATGGGGTCTCCCAGTGATGTGAAAAAATGGGTCCAAGAAATGGGGTCTCCCAGTGATTTGCAATCACTGCGAGACCCCATTTCTTGGACCCATTTTTTCGAATAAGCCATTACATTGCTAATTTCACCGAATTGGAAAGCTTGTGGGTGAAACTAGAATCCTACCTTGGCCTATTTGAAAAAATGGGTCCAAGAAATGGAATCTTCCGGTGATGTAAATCATTGGGAGACCCCATTCTTGGACCCATTTTTTCAAACAAGCCACTACATTGCCAATTTCATTGAATTGGTAAGCTAGTGGGTGAAATTGGCATCCTAACTTGGCCTATTTGGAAAAATGGGTCCAAGAAATGGGGTCTCCCATTTTTTCAAACAGGCCACTAGATTGCCAATTTCACCGAATTGGCAAGGCAATGGGTGAAATTAGCATCCTAACTTGCCTTGATTGAAAAAATGGGTCCAAGAAATGGGGTCTTTTGATGATGTGAATTACCGGGATCACCGGGAGACCCCATTTCTTGGACTCATTTTTTCAAACAGGCCACTACATTGCCAATTTCACCGAATTGGCATGCTAGTGGGTGAAATTGACAACCTAACATGGCCTATTTGAGAAAATGGGTCCAAGAAATGGGGTCTCCTGGTGATTTGCATCAATAGGAGACCCCATTTCTTGGACCCAAAATCACTAGGAGATCCCATTTCTTGGACCCATTTTCTCAAATAGGCCAAGTTAGGTTTCCAATTTCACCCTCAACCCTACACCTCAACCCTTAACCCTTAAACCCTCAACCCTCAACCCTCAACCCTTCAACCCTAAACCCTTAAAACCTCTACCCTCTACACTATACATTAAACCCTCAACCCTTAATTCTCAACCCTCAACACTTAATCCTTCAACCTTCAACCCCTATACCCTCTACCCTATACATTGGACCCTCAACCCTAAACTTTTAACCACGTACCCTCAAACCATCACCCTAAGCCCTAAACCCTCCACCCTCAACCTTAAACCATCAAACCTAAACCATTAAACCCTCTACCCTCTACCATTAACCCAATACCCTAAACCATCAACCCTATAGGTCCTCAACCCTATACCCTCAATTCTCTCTCTCTCTCACTCACTCACCCTATACATAGGACTCTCAACCCCAATCCTTCAACCACATGTACTCTCAACCCTAATCCCTCAACCCTATACCCTCAACCCAATACCCTAATCCCTCAACCCTATAGGTCATCAACCTTGGACCCTCAATTATCAACCCTCTACCTTATACATTGGATCCTCAACCCTCATTTATCTCTTTCCTTCCATCTTCTTCTCCCCTTCTCTCTATCTTAGTTCTCCCTCCATCTCTCTATCCATCCACCCCCCCTCTCTACCCTAATCCCTCAAACCTAAACCCTCAACCCTTAAAACCTTTAAAAATAAACCCTAAATCCTAAATCCTCTACCCTCAACCCTAAACCCTTACACCCTAAACCCTTAAACCCTTTACCCTCAACCCAATACACTAAACCATCAACCCTATAGGTCCTCAACCATATCCTCTCAATTCTCCCTCTCTCTTTCTCTCACTCACTCACTCCCTCAATCCTCAACCCTCAAATGCTAAATCCTCAACCTTGATACCCTCTACCCTATACATTGGACTCTCAACACCAAACCTTCAACCATATGTACCCTCATCCCTATACCCTCAACCCAATACTCTAATCCCTGAACCCTATAGGTCATCAACCCTATACCTTCTATTCTCAACCCCCCACTGTATACATTGGATCCTCAACCTTCATATATATATGTCCCTCCCTCATCTTCTCTCCTTCTCTCTATCTCCCTTCTCCCTAAATCTCTCTATCCATACATCCCTCCCTCTCTACCCTAATCCCTCCACCCTAAACCCTCAACCCTAAACCCTCAACCCTCAACCCTGAAACCCTAAACCCTGAAACCCTTTTCCCTCTACCCTCTACCCTTAACCCAATACCCTCTACCCTAAACCCTAATCCCTCAACCCTTAATCCCTCAACCCTCTCCTCACCTCAAACCCTAAACCCTAATCCCTCAACCCTATACTTCTACCCTATACATTGGACCCTCAACCACAATCCTTGACCCTATACTCTATACCCTCAATCCTCTACCCTCAACCTTAAACCCTTAACCCTCAACCTCAACCTCAACCCTAAACCCTCTACCCTACCCTCTTCCCTATACATTAAACCCTCAATTCTCAACCCTCAATCCTTAATACCTCAATCCTCAATCCTTAAACCCTAAACCCTAAACCATCAACCCCTATACCCTCTACCCTTTACATTGGACCCTCAACCTAATCCTTCAACCATATACCCTCAAACCTATACCCTAAAACCTCTATCCTCAACCCTAAACCCTTAAACCTTCTACCATATACCCTCAACCCAATACCCTCTACCATCAACCCTAATCCCTCAACCCTCAACCCTTAAACCCTAATACCCTAGAAACCATCAACCCTATAGGTCCTCCACCCTAATCCCTCAACCCTATACCCTCAAACCATATCACTTTCTCTCTATCTATACATCTCACCTCTCCCTCCCTCCCTCTATCCTACCCTCTCTAATTGTTTATCTACCCTCTCCCTCAATCAATCCCTACCACCCTCTCTCACTCCCTCTATCTATCTCTCTCTATCTCCCTCCCACTCTCTCCCACTCCCTATCTCTCTCACAGGTCTCTCCCTCCCACCTCCCCTCTCTCTTAGTTCTCTCTATGGAAACCTACCTGGGTAACTCTCTCTCTCTCTCTCCCCTCTATCTATCCCTCCCACCCTACCTAGATAAGTCCCTCTCACTCCACCCCCTCTTTCTCTCCATCTCTCAGGTCACTCCCTCCCACACCCTCTCCCTCTCTCAGGTATATCATTCACACACTTTCTCTCTCCTACTTCCTCTCTCTCACACTCCCTCTTACTACGTATCTCTCAAGTCTCTCCTTCTCACCCCCCTCAGACTCTCAATTATCTCCCTTTGGAACCCTACCTACATAACTCTCTCTTTCTCTCTATCTCTCTCTCCCCCCTCTCTCCCCCTCTCTCAATTATCTCTCACACCTCCCTCTCTCTCTCCATCCCTATATCCCTCCCACCCTACCTAGCTAAGTCCCTCTCTCTTAAACTCTCACTTCCACCCCTTCTCCCTCTCTCTAGACTCTTTCTCTCTCTCCCCCTCCCACCCTACCTAGACAACTCTCTCTCTCTTAAAATTCTGCCTCCCTCTAAAGAAATACATAAATACATACATACATACATGCAAGCATAATACATATGTACATACAATCCTACATACATACAAGCATACATGTACATGTGTAGATACAATCTTACATACATATTGGCATACACACAATATAGATGCATTGATACATACAAACATGCATACATACATACATACATACAAGCATACATACATGCATACATGACATACAAGCATACATGTACATACAAACATACACATATATAAACATACATTCAATATAGTAGCATTTAACATAAAGAAAGACTTAACACGAGTGTGTTATACCATCCTCATTTATGTCTTGCTAGACATGTTCCCCACAAACACAAAAAACCATGTCAAAACTAAGATATAATGTGAGTGCTTTATAACGCGCTCGCATTATAATGCAAACACGTTATATCTTGCTTTGGGAATCCCCAAGCCTTGGGATTGGTATTTTCTTTGGAATACCAACCCATAGGCTTGGAGGGCATTCCAAACGACTAGAGACATGTTTTTGCAAATTCTACAATATTTCACATAATCGGGTTCGTGCTCACTATCGGGATTGCAAGTGGTTCAATATCAAACAAATCGAACACTTGGGTAATGTTAGGTTCTCTCTTAGCTATCCAACGATGTAATTTTTTTCACTTTCTAACAATGTTAAGCCTTTCATCCATAATTTTTTTTTTTTGTGTGCCTCTTTTTTGGAAAAAAGAAGTGTTTGGTGTTTTTTCGTTATAAATTAACTGTTCATCAAAATTTCAAATGAATTACATTGTTAGAAACTAGATTTCATTCTATAAATTAAAAAAATAAATCAATTAGTTTCCAAAATTTGTAGGGGTAGCACGACCAAAATTCTATTTTTTAGGAAGTGTCCACTTAGAAAATTAGTAAAAAATCAAGTATTCATTAAAAAATTATTAGAAAAATCATGCATCAACTACATACTATTAACTAACTTCTCACCATAGCGATTTTAAAAATACTAAAAAAAAGTTCACTGTGCTAGGAACGTACAAGAGTTGCTATGTTATGTTTTTCTGACAAAACAACAACAATTTGTGTACGTCCCTCTTTTGAACCCCTTAATCTCAACCATTTTAAAAATGAATTAGTAGTTTAGAAAGTAGACTTGAAGAATTTCGATCCTTGTTTTTGTTCCATCTCAAAATTTTGAGTGTAACTATCCTTAATTTCACAAAAAAAAGTGGCCACTTAAGCCCCCTTTTTGGGAACCATATTTTTGTACTTATTATTAATCAGCTCATAGATGACATTGGTTTTAGATTATCATGAGATGCTATGGAATTCATCCAAGAGTGGGGTATTGGTTTATTCAATAGCCCAAGTCTACTTATTTCAGATTGTTTGGTTATGATGGTCATCCTTTCAAACTGCCAAGATGTAGAGGTGACAGATGGGTCTTGATGGAGTTTGCTCGTTAGCTCATGGACGTAAATGTTAAGTTTTCTACACAACATAAGACTTGTTTCCATTATTTCCCAATGTAATTGGGGTTTTATTATTTTTCTTCTTCAATAGTAGCTAAAACAACAATAGAAGAATTTTAGTCCCTGAATTTTTGACAACATACTTATAGGAAATTTTTTGATCGAAGGAGAAAAAAGTATGGGTTGTATGCTTCACAATTTGCTCATGATCAGCTACTTCTCGAAGAATTTTGGGCCAAAATTCAAGATCAATTTGAAGTGAGAAAAAGGGGGTATGAGAGACTAACAATTCCCCAGATGAAAATTCTTGAAGTTAAAATGGATATTCTGGAAGGCACTACTGTGGACACAGAAAAAGTAACCCTTCTACTTTTTCTCCTGTTTAGCCCCTCCTTGTGATTTTGTCTTGAATTTTCTTTGATTTAATGTTGTAATGTGGATAACACATTCACATTAGGTCTTGGGCCCTTGCAAAATGAATAAAATGCATGTCTTGTAAAGGTGTTGTAAAGAATTGTAAATGACTTTCACACTTTTCTAGACTTTTATTAAGCATTTAGATCTAATGGTCCTTTCCTCCCTACTTTTGAATTAAATATTATTTTAATTCAAAAGTTAGCTTTTCCCTCTTCTTCTATAATTAAATAATTATTTCAATTATCTAATTATTCATTAGCCTTTTCTCTCTATAATTAGATAAATGTTATATTTATTTAATTATTTATCCTTTCTTTATCTCCCTAATTAAATAATTATTTTAATTATTTAATTATCCCTTCCCTCTCCACTAAATAATTATTTTTGATTATTTAATGTTTAACACTCCACCTTTCCTCTATAGTTAAATATTTTTTTTTAATTATTTAATTATCTAATTATTTATTCTCACCTTTCTTTTTAAATAAATAAAATTTAGTATTTTATTTAATTCTCCTATGTTGGTCACCTAAATAAAATAATCTTTATTATTTAATTTCTCCTATCACCTCTTTGTCTATGCCAATCTTATCTTCCATCTCAAGTCCTTATCTATCCAAGTCTCAATCCACTTGGACACCCTTGATTAAATTATTTTCTAATTTAATCTTGGCCCTTGATCATGATCCTTATTCTACCAAGGGTGAAGCTACAATAGTGTTTTATAATTGAAGTGAAGAAGGAAAACTCACAAAAAATGAATGCATGGAAAAAAACTTGATTTTAGGGGTTCGTACGAACCTATTGGTTTGACTCAACCATTTAGGGGTTCGGTAGAACCTAGGTTCGGCCGAAACCTCTTAATACTTTCTTGCCAAAAAGCCATCAAAACCACTTATAGAAGGGGGGTTTGAATGAACTAGGGTTTGAATGAACCCTGGTTCGAACGAACCATTAGGGGTTCGTTCGAACCCCCTTTATTCCTCATCCCTCCTGAGACAAAAAAACTTGAATTTTGGCACTTCGGAGCTCAGTTTGAGGATGAAAATGGAGGAATATTCACAAACCCAACTGGAATCAGGTAGTCCTCAAAACGAGCTATCCAACGAATATAATTTTAATATGTTTTTCTTTTATTATGTATTTGATATTTTAGTTTTATTAAAAATAGGTTTTTCATCGAAAATGAAGGTCTCTGTTCTGCACATGTGGAAAAATAGTAGATTATAAAAAAAAATTAAAAAATATGAGTGCACCAGATATTGAAGTCCCTGATCCAATAGAAAAAAAATTTGAATTTCGATATATACAAAAAAATTTATGCATTATACGGTCGTGCTATGTATGAATTGTAATTGGTTTGACTTTGAAACTTGATTAAAGAAAAAATATTCAATAAAAAACTATCTAACCAAGTGGAAGCACTAGATATTGGAGTTACAAATCTAAATTTGAAAGAATTATAATTTTATCCTTCATGCAAAAAAATATGTGTTATACAGTGTGCGTCACTTTTTAAAAATGTTATTTTTTGAAAAAAACCAGTTTTCATAGGAGATGGAAAAAGAAGTGGAATCTGATTCCAAAATTTTTGAAAAAATTATTTTTAGAATCTGTAGACAAAATGTGATGAGACTCTAGTTTGCATCATCTTCAAATTCTTCACGGTTTAGCTGCTATAGGTGCCCGAATGTGAATATTTAGTTTAAAAAAATAATTTCAGTGTCCAGTTTGGCCAAAAATTATAAACCATTATTGTGGGATCACCCCCAATTCACTTAACTCTCCTCTATAAAAGGAGACCTTTAAACCCTAATTCAATAATTCATTCATGATTCATTCATCACTCATTCATATTGCCAAGTCAAGCAAGAAAGAATCAAGCATTCAAGCTCAATTCTAACACATTCAAGAGCAAGATTCTTCATTAATCATTGTAACAATTCAAGATCTAGCATCATGGAAAGTTTCTAATTGCATTGTTTCATATTTCATGCTTAATTATCTTATTTCTTCATTTTGGTTTAATTACTTAAAAAGGGGTTTGACCAAGGAAAACTCCCATGCCCTAACAAACAATATTTCTCTTTCTCTCCTTGTGTGTTTGTAGATCTAGGTAATTTGAAGAGTTGGAAATCATTGAAGATTAGGTTGAAAACTTGTTGGAGTCATCTCCCTATTGGAAAGGTCAAAATCTACACAAAAAGTCACCAACAATGCTAAAAATTAGGGTTTTAGATCCGAGCACCTAGAGGTGCAGATTGAGTAGACTAGGAGCTTCATATTCCATTTTTGGGTTTTCAGAAAAGCCAAAGTGGACTAATTCACCATTAGTGGAGAATGACTCCCACTGTACCTATTTTTCAGATATTTTTGTAGATTTGGATACCCATTTGGCTAAAACAGGCCTCGGTGAAGTTTTCTTGAATCAAGACTAATTTGCCTAGAATAGTGAATGAGTCATGTTGTACAGTTTTCGCACACACGCCCCATTGAAAGTAGGGACCCTCTTTTGTTTTCGCTTATTTGTTTTTGGCTCTTTGATTTTGAGGATTTTTATTTTCCTAGGCATGAGCTTAAAATGTTTATCTTGCTTTCCCAGGTGTTTTTCCTAGGTTACACGTTGAAGATCTTAAGTTTTGGGCCAAGTCCAGGTTTTGGCACTGTTTTGGGATAATCCGGTCTAGTCGGATTTTCCTGATTTCCTTCAAACTCTAGTTTTGATGCTACTGTTTGAGATTTTTGGCCTTTGTGGAATTCCACTTGGACTGAATTTTTCTAGAATTCTGTCTTACCATCGAGTTTTCAGATTCCTTCAACTTGTTTGGTTAGCTGCATTTATGATTGCTTCTTGTATGAATTGTATTTAGTCAATCTTTGGGAGATTACCATTATGCTTTCTCATTGGTGTTTTGTTGAGCTGAGATATTTGATCTAGTTGTACTTTGGCATTATTGGCTTGCTCTGTGCATTCATGGTTGAAATTTAGGGTTTCATGCCTAGGGCGTTGCCATTTCTTTTCGATTTGCTTTCAATTGAGCCTATAATTTAAGGAAGATCTGTTGAAGGTTTAGAGTTAGCTAGTTTTGTGCCTAGGATCCTCAAATTTGTGATATTCGATCAATTTGAGTGAGATCATGTTAGATTTTTGATATTCGCGTTCTCTTCCAGCTTCAGGATTTTCCCGGTTTCTCCTTTTTCCCCTTGTTTTCCCAAAATTCATGCAGTGATTATCGTTTTCGCAGAAATCCAGTCCAGCCGAATTTTTCTAGATTTTCTGGGAAACTTGGTGAAACTTGAAAATTTGGTGAAATAGATGATTCTAATGATAAATTCTTATGGTTCCATGTTCTAAATTGATGGATTGCACTGTTATTTGAATCTTTTATGCATTGTTGATGATCTATGGTCGATTTTATGCCTTCTCTGTGAAAATCTGCCTGGCTCGGATTCCCTGCCTTTCTAGGGATTCCGCGGTTGGCTTGAAATCTTGGACTGTGAAGGTTGCGATTTAGCGATGTTTCTGAGTTGATTTTGATCTGTATTTGAATTTTTTTGGATGATGGATATATTATTAATTTTGGGCTAATTCTTCATGCTATATTGGATATTATTAATGGTGGTTTTTGCTAAGTGCAGGTTGAATTTGACTGGGTCTTCAAGGAGGTTCTGGAGATGAAATTAGTTCAATTGAGTGCTTAGGAGATGAAGTTTAATTCATAAAGAAATTCAAGATACTCCCCCCTTGGCCGACTTGGTGAGGTGCGCTCAGGATAGGAATGGAAGGAAGCAGTTAATTTTGGGCTGCATTGAAACTTGTGCCTTGGTTCGAATTGCATTAAGGATCCCAGGCCGACTTGGATTGAGTTCATGTATTTAATGCGTATTTTATCTAATTTTGAATTCTCCTTGGGCCGACCTGTTTTATGGCCATTTTTATTGTAAACATTGGCTGGGTCGACTTTTTTTGGCTATTTTATTATTGTATAACCCAGTTGGGCCGACATGCTTTTGAGGTTCCTATAAATTGGGTACTTTTCCTCATTTGTAAGATATAGAATATAGATACATAGATAGCTAGTTTGATGCAAGAGCGAATTGGGTAGTAAAGCAGAGGTAGAAGTTAGTCAATTTATGAGCAAGTGCTATAATAGAACATTGGAATTGTTGCTGAAATTTGGTGATTCAATACAATTGAAGACATTGTGATTTTCTGGTGATCTCTTTTGTGTTGACTTATCTTGCTCAAGGGGTATGTGCAGGATCATGATGGGCCAAAAAGTGGCAATATGATGGGTATGTGGTTGATGACTATATTTTTACCCAAAATTGATGAAATGAAAAGGGTTTTTAAAGGATATTCTTAGCTTTCCATTGATATAAATTATGCTTTACTTTGAATTTAATAAGTAATTATTATTCATTTTCTATTCAAATTATGACTAACATCCTGATTGATAGGTTGATTGAAAAATATCTATAGCTTTCAAACGGTATCACATTTTTTGAATCCAAAACATGTATCACATTCTATGCTTCACATACTATAGGATTAAAAAAATAAAAATTGGAATTCATGAAGTTTTGACCAAGTTAAGGTGGTCAACATACGAGTTTTATATTTTTAAAAGTTGTGATAAAAAATCATAATTAATTATTTACTTGGAAAAAAATTACAAAAAAATATGCATCACATCAAGGCACGAGTCCTCTACTTATATCTAAAATCTTATAAAAAAAATTATCATTTTATTGTGGTTAGGGTGATCGACAAACAACTACTTATTTTTTTTTTTCCCTGAAATTTAAGTACCATTGCATTGAAATTTCAAATTTTCACCAAATTGATTTTTTATTTTTTAAACAAGACTAGTAGTTTATAAACTACATTCAATTTCTACAGATTCTATTCTTACATATTTTTGAAATAATATAGATAACTTATTTAAATTTTTATGTCAAGTTGCCTAACTCTAATTTTTTTGAATTTTTTGCCACTTAAGGGCCTATTTTTTCCATGATGATCCTACACATACCCCAAGGTTATTTGATGTATATTAGATCTGATTCAATGGTGTTCATGATTTAATGCTTGAAGTGTTTGTAGTAGTCCCTGGTCCATACTTTTTGCAGCTAGCTGATTGTTAGTTGCTTTGCAAAGTTAGCCTGAACCTTTATATTCATTGTGCTTAGTTCAATTGTGAGGTTTTATTCATTTCAATTGCAATTGGGTTGTCTTGGATGAATGCTCATGATCTGAAAATATTTAATGCCTTAGAAGATTGCACTACTTCTGTGAGATTGCAGGTTCATCTGGGTTAAGTAGGAATTAGTTTATGAGGGATTGGTCCATTTCAAGTATTTCATTATTTGCATTGTTAATATTAGGAGTAGTTTTAATCTTAAATGTATTTCTGAAACCCTAATCTTTTGTTATTTCTTTTTCATTTGAGTTATATTTAGGATTGAAGTATCATTATATTGCTAGATCTGATAAGTTAAAGATTCAATATTTGCTTGTAGTAAGGTCCCTTTGTGATTACTAACATTTTCACATATTATCTAAGCTATTTATGCATTTTCAAGACCTGAAATTAGAGACCTTGGGGTTGTCTCTTGAGGCTTGCTGATAGAGATTTACCTTTCAAGAGAGATAGGATATTATATTCTATCTGAGTTGTGTAGAAAACATCATCAACAAGTCCCACCAGGTCTAAAATTAACATTTTTTAGGATTTCAAAATCCCATTTCATCCTCAACAAGTTTACAAGTGCACACATTCAGTTTTACAACTTTCTGTTTTGTTTCATGATCATTTCTAGGCCATTCTCTAGGTCTTTTTGCATTTCACAATGTGTTTTCAAACATCTTGCATTTCTTTAGTTTTCAATCAATAATCAATTTATTTTATTAGTTTTCTACATTTAGGACATTACATTTAGACATATTTGATTCATATTTACATTAATCTTGAGTGTAGACATTGCAATTTTGGCCTACCTCTCTCCTTTTAGGTGAAAAACCCTAGAAGTGGTAGGGAGCCTTGTAGTAACCAAAATATTTGTATGCATTTTGGTGAACCTTCTTTTCAAATACCTTCTTGTTTGATTTGGAATCCATCATCATCCTAGAATTATCTTGCATTGCATTTTGCATTAGTTAAGTTGCATTCTAGGGTTTCAAATTTTTGCATTAGTGAAAGTTCATATAGGTTGCATTTTTGCATCTTAAATCATTAATTTTTTTTGAAATTCTATATATGCATCTTACTTCTGTGTCATACAACACAACAAACATAAAATCAATAAAAAAATTTAAAAATTCTAAAAAAATCCCTACTAGGACTCATTCACCACATTGGAAAAATTAGTCCCTTTTCACCCGTGAAACTGCCTTTTACAATGCTAAAAACCCTGTTTCTGCACTTTTGTTTTCTACCAATAATTATCTGTATCACTTGGTTAGGTTCTTGTTACAAGCATTTCATTAAATTAGCTTAATTTGGCTCATTTCATGCATTGCTTAATTTTAAAATTTGCATTCCCACATTATTGCATACCATAATTAGTCAATTATCATCTGAAAATTGCATTTCATTTTAGGTTTTATATTGCATTTTGCATGTGCATTAATTTTTATTTAAACATGTTAATATCTATCCTTTCCAAGTTTGCAAAGAAAAAGTTAGTTAATAAGCATGTTAGTCATTCATTCAATGCATTCCCTAGTTATGAGAGCCTCTTAGTGCATGCGAATGAAAATGTTAATGCTTTCCTTAAACATACACCCCATACTATCCTATTTTTGAGGATGATGTGATATAAGAGACTACAAGTGTAGACAATCATGATGATCATAATTGTTCTTCTCCCAATACCTCTCCTTTTAGTGACGAAGGTACAATTATTGAGAATCAAGAAGATCTTGCTTGTTCTTCTCCTCATCCCTCTTGGGAAGATATTACAACACAAGAGAATGAGATTGTAAATGATAGATTGATCTTAGATAATCAAATATTGAAGGTCTATAACAACCCTCTTTATGACCTTTCCCCTACTTATCCTATTTTGGAAGGCATTAGGGAACAAAGGACTAAACTCATAAATGACCATGATAATCATACTTGTACATCTCCTAGTATCTCTCATAGCTATGAAGATGATACTTTGATGTTGGAAAACACAATGGATGAAAGTCGTGAGAATCTTATTTGTCCCCTTCACCTAGGGAAACCCTTATTGAGAAAGAAAATTCAACCATTGATCCTTATCCTACTTGTGATGAAGTCATTGTGGAAGAACCCATCTTAGAACATTCGATTTATGGTTCTTAAAACTATCCTCCTAGGTAGAATATCATAGCGCAAGAAAACATCAACACTATCATGTGCAAACCAAAAATCAACCTCACTTTGAAGCATCCTGAATTGATTGATATGGATCACACCTTGAAGCCAATGTTAGGATTTTATGAAAAATCAACTTTTACTCCTCAAAACAAAAAGGTTACATGTGCTATGATCAGTACCAAGGAAAATGATATAGAAAGATAATTTTTTTTAAGAAGCCACAAAGTTATTGGAAGAGGCTTCAAAAAACTTTGATTTCATACCTATATCCATGGGAGAATACAAGATCATAACAAAAGAGCCTAAAAAGAGCAAAGAGAAACTGGTAACAATAATATAAAATTCAATAGCATCATCTTCAACCACCTTACAACCCAAGACAACATCCAAGACAAAATTTGAGGAAATTGAACAACTACCAAATTCAACAAAGGAAACAAAAAAACTTCGAAAAGGATGTGATGCTATAAAACAATGTATCCATGTCCCTATAACGCCTTAAACACAAGAAATGACTAATGATCTTGGTTATTTTCCCTTAAAACAAAAACCTTCAATCAATGTCTACACCGTCACAAACAATTCTTCCAAGATAACTTTAACCTTGGTACATCTAAAACTGATAGATATTTCATTAAATATGTATCAAGCTGAAACTTTGTTTACTTATCAACATAAATAACATTAGTTGCCGCTCCTTGCAATGTAATAGTTGTAGGATCATAACATACTCACTAATACAAGGAGCAACATATCATTATCCCTTCCCAACTCACCCTTGTCCTGCATTAAGTGGGGGCAAGGGGTTAGGTAGCCATGTCCTCATATGTCACTTGTTGTTGTCCCTTTTGGCTAGTCGTTAACCTTTCATGAACATATTAGAACAAGCTTGGGATGTGGACGACATGTCTTTAGTTGACTCACATGTGACGTACTTATTCATGAAGTAACCCAATTTGGAAACATATGACCTAGCATAGGGGTTTCCAAGTTGGCTTTCATGTCTTCTTGAATTTTTTATTAGCTACTTTAAAGAAATTGATGATAGTGATGGTGTAGCAACCGCTTTAAAGTGGGGGCATACATAGATGACATATTTTGGAAAAAAATCATGGAATGTTTTTTCTTTTTTCTCGTGATGTGTCTTCTTCTTGGTGGTGTCATTGGGTTTGATGCCTTCCAAGAGTGTACAATCAACTGGCATGGCATGATGCAAACAAGGCATCCCATGGGAAATGATCTGACACCTTGACTTTTCCTCTCTTGGAGACATTAGGCACAATGCTACCTTAGAAGAAGACCTTACATGCACAAAGAAAAATCCCCTTTAACAAAATTTTTACATAACATTCAAAAGAATTTACAAAAATTATTTTCATTGTGGTGCCTTATCAAAGTTATCAAGATGATAACTTTGGTATGGTTAGTATGACGGGAAGCCAACACACTAGCATGACTTTCTCACTATACAGTGGGAAGCCGACACACTAGCATGTTCATTTCTCACTAAACCACTTCATTAGGACAACTCACCCAGTGGATGACCCAATGTTCTGTGGCCCCAAAGTGAGCGCATATTTTCCACCTCATTCTTATTTCTATTTAGTTCTTTCCATTGCATGTTCGTTTATCTTGTTCTATTGCATATTATACACCTTATGTGTGTCCTTTTGTGTCTATGTCAGTTTGACTTAAGATCTTGGATCCTAGGGGCTTGACCACTTCCTTTATCTTTATTATCCTAGACCATCCGCATTGGTACAATTGGACCCCTCTTGAATGTATACTTTAGTGTGAGTTTTAAGTAGGTTCATCCTCTCACTAAAGTGGGGGCTAAATGTGGACACGAAAAAAGTAACCCTTCTACTTTTCCTCCTGTTTAGACCCTCCTTTTGATTTTGGCTTGATTTTATATTGTAATGTGGATAACACATTCACATTAGGTCTTGGGCCCTTGCAAAATGAATAAAATGCATGTCTTGTAAAGGTGTTGTAAAGAATTGTAAATGACTTTCACACTTTTCTAGACTTTTATTAAGCATTTAGATCTAATGGTCCTTTCCTCCCTACTTTTGAATTAAATATTATTTTAATTCAAAAGTTAGCTTTTCCCTCTTCTTCTATAATTAAATAATTATTTCAATTATCTAATTATTCATTAGCCTTTTCTCTCTATAATTAAATAAATGTTATATTTATTTAATTATTTATCCTTTCTTTATCTCCCTAATTAAATAATTATTTTAATTACTTAATTATCCCTTCCCTCTCCATTAAATAATTATTTTTCATTATTTAATGTTTAACACTCCACCTTTCCTCTATAATTAAATAATTATTTTTAATTGTTTAATTATCTAATTATTTATTCTCATCTTTCTTTTTAATTAAATAAAATTAATATTTTATTTATTTCTCCTATGTTGGTCACCTAAATAAAATAATCTTTATTATTTAATTTCTCCTATCACCTCTTTGTTTGTGCCAATCTTATCTTCCATCTTAAGTCCTTATCTATCCATGTCTCAATCAACCCGCACCCTTGATTAAATTATTTTCTAATTTAATCTTGGCCCTTGATCATGATCCTCATTCTAGCCATTCACTTAACTTTCCTCTAGAAAATGATACATTTTAACCCTAATTCAATAATTCATTCATGATTCATTCATCACTCATTCATATTTCCAAGTCAATCAAGCAAGAATCAAGCATTCAAGATAGCATTCAAATTCAATTCTAAGGCATTCGAGAGCAAGATTCTTCATCAATCATTACAACAATTCAAGATCCATCATCATGGAAAGTTTCTAATTGAATTGTTTCATATTTAATACTTTATTATATTATTTCTTCATTTTAGTTTAATTACCTAAAAAGGAGTTTGACCAAGGAAAACCCCCATGACCTAACAATTAATGTTTTCTCTTTCTCTCCTTGTGTGTTTGAAGATCTAGGTACTTTGAAGACTTGGATATCATTGAAGAATATGTTACAATTTTTTTGGAGTCATCTCCCTATTGGAAAGGTCAAAATCTACACAAAAAGTCACCAACAATGCTAAAAATTAGGGTTTCAAATCTGGGCACCTGGAGGTGTAGATTGAGTAGACTGGGAGCTTCAGATTCCATTTTTGAGTTTTCATAAAATCCAAAGTGGACTAATTTTCCATTAGTGGTGAATGAGTCCCACTATAATTTTTTTCCATAGATTTTTGTAGATTTGGATACCCATTTAGCTAGAATAGGTCCTGGTGCAATTTTTTAGAATCAAGATTGATTCGCCCAAAATGGAAAATGAGTCCCACTAGGTCAAAAATCAAAATTTTCAAGATTTTAGAATCCCATTTCATCCTCAACAAGTTTATAGGTGCACACATTATGTTTTATAGCTTTCTATTTTGTTTCATGATCATTTCTAGTCATTCTCTAGGTCTTTTTGCATTTCATAATGTGTTTTCAAACATCTTGCATTTCTTTAGTTTTCATTCAATAATCAATCTATTTTACTAGTTTTTTTCATTTAGGATATAACATTTAGACATATTTCATTCATATTTACATTAATATTGAGTGTAGACATTGCAATTTTGGCCTACCTCTCTCCTTTTAGGTGAAAAACCCTAGAAGTGTTAGGGAGCCTTGTAGTAAACAAAATATTTGTATAAAACTACCGATGATGGGATCACACTTGATCCCCAATATTCAATGGATAAAGTGGCCACTAAGGATTTGGAGCCCATCAATTGGATGGAAAAGGAAGAAACTAGTATCCATAAAATATCATGGGTAGTGGTGGACAGAAGTGTGAAATGGATTGAGCTTCGATTAAAACAACCACGAGTTAAGGATTCAAAGAAAAGAGGTTCTAGTAGTGAACCTACTTCCTCCATAGAGACAAAAAAATACAAGAGATTGAAGAAAGGTGTTGCAACAATACAGATAGCCACATAAGAGCCTACCCAAACAAAAGAAGAAGTTTCATTGAAATAGATTGATGAAGCTTTGAAGAAAGCTAAAGTCACTTATGAAGCGACTGTTGCTAGGGTTATTTTAGGATTGGGTGCCACACCTTTAGTTGTTGTACATCCTAGGGAAGAAGTTACTAAAGAAGGTTCTTTTTCTACCCCTCCATGAACTGAGGATGCCACTTCTACTGTGCCATCAACTTCATGAACAACAATTGTTTAAGAGGAGATCCCTCTTGTAATTAATGTAACAAATTCACCTCCTTCCTCAGACTCTAAGAGAGATTTGTCTTAGGAAGGAAAAAGAGAAAAATGGGAGGAATATCTAGAGAGGGTTGAAGAAGAAACTGGGTTTTAGCCTAAAGCCTATATGAGGAGGAATTGGAAATGAATGAATTTTCAACTAAAAAAGAGAAAAAGGAGATAATGGAAATTTCCCAAAGACTAGCAACTGAACAAATAGATCAAGAAGAAGAAGAATAGAAAAATAAAGTTGAAGAGCTAGCCGAAGAAAAGGAAGAGTTGTTGAGGCACAAAGGATGGCCAAAGAAGATGCTCTTGCATTAGAATTGGAACTAAAAAAAAAGGTTGAACAAGATAAAGCTGTAGAGGAAGAACTCCATGCAAAAGAGTTGGAATGAAGGTTGAAAGATGAGGAGGATGTTGCATAGAGAGAGGAAGAAGTGAAGAAGATAGAATAGATTAGAGCCCAAAATGAGAGAAAGGAGTAGGAATGGTTACAAAAAGAACAAGAGGATCAACAAAAGGCTTCTTCCTAGCAAACCA
This sequence comes from Sequoia sempervirens, assembly GCA_007258455.2. Taxonomy (NCBI): domain Eukaryota; kingdom Viridiplantae; phylum Streptophyta; class Pinopsida; order Cupressales; family Cupressaceae; genus Sequoia; species Sequoia sempervirens. Next base: position 13,276,342 of record VDFB02353493.1, on the reverse strand, counting down.
TTGACGTAATTTATTCTACACCTCCATAATTAACACCTCCCAGTGTTCAAAAAGTGATTACTCAATCAACTGCTCCCAATTGGCTCATGCTAAATCTAGAAAAGAGACAACAAGTGCAAGCTCAGCTAGTGACATGGGATGAGATGGTAGTGGAGATTGACAAGGTGAAACCAAGTAAGAAACGTCATGTTGTGCATTCGACAAAGTTGACTGATGAGGGAGATTTGATAGTAGAAATTGCTACACTTTTTGCTGATAAATATGATAGGGAATTACAAGCAAAATATTATAAAATAAGCACTATCAATCTTGGAAAACAGATAAGAAATCAACAAATAAATCTGATTGATATTGTTTCCACCACCACCAAATCATGGTTAATCAAGGATAAACAAGCTTAAGATGAGCTTAAGGCTCAAGTTGGAAAAATGAAAGATTTTTTGAAGGAGTTGATTACATCCACTCCTGAGTAGCCAAAACCATCAAAGATCCTTATTTTTATGAGCCGTACGGAGGTGGATGGGTTAAATGAAATGAAAAAGAAGGCCACCTAGTTTGACAATTGGTTCAATGTTTTCGGATCTAACATGGATAAACATCTGGATGAAGGTTTTAAACACTATCCTGTAGGCCTTACTTTGGTTAAAACGATAGAAGAATCTATAAGGAAATGGTGGGAAGAGGAAGAAAAGCTTAGGAAATAGTTGGGAAAGCTGAAAATGATAGATAAGGGTTCCAGTGAAGAGTTGATCCAGTCATAGATTTTGGGTGATGAGAGCCTTGAATAAATTTCAAAGAATATTTTAATGTGTCTATTTAAAAAACCGAAAATCTCATTGAACAAAGAATAACTATGCTCAAGGGAATTCATGAAATATGGGAACATACAGACATCTTTGAGGATATTATTGTGAAACTCATTGACAAAAATTTACCTCCAGATCATAGACTTGAATCATTAGGAGAAATAAAAGATGCATGGGAGGTAAGACTTGATAAAATAATGAAAGAAGGAGATACTACTGAGTTAACACTCATGGATAGGCTGTTGGACATCAGATGTGATATGCGGTGGGCAATCACAGACATCGATCAGCTGAGGGAAATTGTTGTTACAGTGGAGAAGAAATTTGAAGACTCAATTTTTAAAGCTGACTCGGTCAATGGACTTGATGATGAAGCATTGAAATAGATTTTCTGGAATTATGATGAGTATCATGGGATTTCTCATGAGGATGAAAAGTATATTTTAGGTTTTTTGGAGTAGCACTTCATGACAATTTTTGAGCAGATGGATGACTCATTGTAGTCAGAGATAAATCATGTGATTAACAGAGGACAGAGTTGGAACTCATAGTTAGATTTTGATTGAAGAAGCATGTGGCATATCTTTTTCAGCTCCTATAGTTTTAGTAGAGAGAACACTTGGAGTTAACTGGGCGTCCCTATAATTGTGGATCTGGGCCCCAAATTTATGGATCTTGATTTTTGATAGGAGAGATTGATGCTAATTCTATATATAATTTAGAATTCTCTCCTCATTGTAAAGGTCAGCTAATTGAAGTTAGATTGGCTGCCTAGAGAGACTAGATAGTTTTTTCATTTTATTTTTTATGCAAGATACTCAAACACTTTTATAGTTTTAATATAGGTAGCTTTATTTCAAAAGTTGTTAAGTTTAACGATGATGTTGATAAACAATGGTTATTCGTATGTTAGTGCATCTTGATATGCATAAATGTTTCTTATTTGATGGAAATCAATATAAGACTCTGAATTTGAAACCATTTTATTGCATTATCTATGAATGAGGTTTCTTGATGTTTGTTGATTTGTTAATTCTGGTACAATAAGCATATGGTGTTTTATTATTGAAAAGTAGAAAAAGGTGACGATGAATGGTTTTATGCTTTAAATATGTATTGTGAAGGATGCTATGGTATGGATTGTTTCATAAATTGTGTTGTTCTATGGTTTTAGTTGATTAGGAAAAGTGCTAATTATAAGGATTACATGTCTAAATTAAAAGAAATATGTGTTCATATTTGTTTTCCCAAACCTTGATCAATATTTGGTTGTTTATTTAAACCCCCCAATGTTAAATTACTTTGTATTATCTAGTTTGTACTCATTTACTAGCAGGAACCTAGAATATTATAGTTGCATGGACCATTGAATAAAAATAACATAGTTTAGAACCAACTACAGAGACCTTGGAAGATAGGTGATTTTAGATCATTTATCTTTTTTAGAAGAAATAGAGTAGAAATATTTTGTTTTAACATTGTTGTTTTACTTTTGACCATCAACACTACCCTCAACCCATAACCCTCAACCCTAAACCCTTTAATCCTAAACCCTTAAACCTTCTACCCTCTACCCTCAACCCAATACCCTCTACCCTCTACCCTCAAACCCAATCCCTCAAAATTATTCCCTCAACCCAATACCCTAAACCATCAACCCTATAGGTCCTCCACCCTAATCCCTCAACCCTATACCCTCAACCCCTATCCATTTCTCTTTATCTATACATTTCACATATCTCTCCCTCCCTCTCTCCTATCCTCTCTAATTGGCTCCCTCTATCTATCTCTCTCTATCTCCCTCCCATTGCCTCTCCATGGTCTCTCCATCCCACTCCCTCTCTCGGTCTCTCCCTCTTGCACCCTACCTCTGATGACTGGTCTCTCAATCTCGTCTCTGGTCTCTCCCTGTCTCTCCCACTGGCACGCTAAGATTCTCTCACTCCAACCCCTTCTCTCCCACTCCCTCTCTCTTAGTCTCCCCCTTCTATCATCAAGACTCTCTCTCACTACCTCTCTCTCTCTCAGGTCTCTCCCTCCCTCTCTCTCTCTCTTAAACTTATCCCTCCCTCTAAAGACATACATAAATACATACATACTTACATACATACAAGCATAATACATATGCACATGCAATCCTACATACATACAAGCATACATGTAAATATGTACATACAATCTTAAATAAATACATATATATAGGCATACATACATACATGCATTGATACATGCATACATACATATAGGTATATTGTACCATAGAAAAATAGATCATTGGAATTTTCATGGTTATTTAGGTCTTTTTCCTGTGATGCTTGGTTTATTTTTCTTTGATTTAATGTTGCAATGTAACTTCAAAATTCACATTAGGTCCTAAATATTCAAATTATGGTGTCTTGTGAAGGTATTGTAACACATTTCTACACTTTTCTAGTCTCTTCTTATTATAATTTATCTAATTATCACCTTTTTATTCCTTATCAAGTCCTATTTTAAAGTGTTGTGAAGTCTTGTAACAAGACTTCACACTTTTCTAGGCTTGTCATCACTATTTTACACCTTTCTTATGTCTTATTTGACCCCTTTATGCACTTATAGGTCTTAATTAAGTGTATTAAATTTGAATATAAACCTGAGAAACAACATTAAATGTATCTTAATTCCCAACACCCACTTTCAAGCCTAGAGTGGGACCCATTCACCATGGGTGGTGAATAAGTCCCTCATGGCTCAAAATTCAAAATAATTCAAATTTCCTTTCGGGTTTTTTATTCTTAAATGTCTTATGTCAGCATGTGATGTATTATTTGGTAATTAGGGCATAAGTGTGTATAAATAAGTGTTTTTCCATCCATTTTAACCCCATTCATCAAGTTCACCAATTCACTCATTCATTCAAGCACTTTGCATCATTCAATCAAGCAAATATCAAGTATCTTGGAGCAACCATTGATATATCTTCATATTTCATCAATAAGGGTTTGGTAAGTTCATAGAATTTGCATGTTATAGTTTTATCATTCTCTTCATATTTCATTTTATTATCTAGGGTTTGATTAACAAAGTGGGGTTTGACTAAGGAAAACCCCTATTCTCTAACTCTCAACCATTTTTTCCCTCTTTGCATGTGTTTTTGCAAGTATTGTAGGAAGATTTGACAAAGAAATAGGTGTTGGAAAGTGGTCAAGAAGTCATCAAAGTGTTTCAAGTCAACATCAACCTAATTCAAGCTTGGAGAAGAATTTTTTTCCGTTTTCTGTAGATTTGACTCTATCAACCTAACAAGAAGACTGGTACATATTTGGGCCCACAAACTTGATTCCTAATTTTTTAGATTTTTGGAGGAGGACTAATTCACCATTAGTGGTGAATGAGTCCCACCTATAGGCTAGAAAATTTGATTTTGTCATAATTTAGTTCTCGACAGTTAAAAACTAGTTTTAGGACAACTTACCAGTAGGAGGACTGATTCACCTTTAGTGGCGAATGAGTCCCATTGGTCATCAATAGTGATTTTTTCCAGTTTCTAGAACCTTCTAGGATCAGTATCCAACTTACAGGTGCACTTTTTTAAATATTAGTCAATTTTGTTAGCATTTGTTTATATTTTTAGTTCATTTTTGTAGACATCATTGTGTTTTCAAAAATTGCATATTTCATTAGTTTTGCATTCATAATCAGTCAATTTTATCAATTAGCTACATTTAGATCATTTCATTTAGTCATAATTACATCATACATTCCTTAATTTGAATGAACCACCACAATTTTATAGGTTCTATCTCTCTCCTTTTAGGTGAAAAGCTTTAAGAGTGTAAGAGAAGTACATAGAATACACCTCCATAAAATTGTTGGTTCATTTTGGTGAACTTGCATATTGAACATTATCTTTCTGATTTGCATTTGCATTTACATTCTAGGACTCATAGCATTATCCTTTTGCAATGTGGTTGCATCCTAGGGTTTCTTAAATTTGCATTAGTGAAAGACTCATTTAGATTTCATTTTTGCATATCAAATCATTAAAAAACTAAAATTCTGCATTTGCATCTTTATTTTGCATAAGAAAAGTATTAAAATCATTTAATTTTTTTTGAAAAACATAAAAAATCTTATCCCTGGACTCATTTGTCACCCTGGGCGAATTAGTCTAGTTACATTTTCTGCATTCAAATTTTTGGCATTTTCATAGTATTTCCTGCGTTTCTGTTTTCTATTACTGTCTTCTTGTTTTAATTTATAAAATTTTTGTTATTCACATTTTCTTGTTCTTAGTTGGAATTTGCGTTCACCCCATCTTTTGTGGTACTTGTATGAGTGTTTGGTGCCCTATTGATAATACTTTATTGAGAAGAAGTTCTAGACTCATGGCTTCCCATGATAACACTTTCATTATGGACCTTAGGATCTCAAGAGATCCTACTCCTTGTATTGAAAATGGTGCATTAGGAATGGATACTACCACTAGTACCCATTTTCCTTCACATAAAATTCATGTTGACACACAAACTAATTCCATTTCGCAAGAAAAATTAGTGAACATTCATGAGGATTTAGCACACCTTCAACATAACTTGTGTCTTGAAAACATTTCAACCACTGCTATTCTTGATATAGAAAACATCTGTCGATTGCTTGAAAGTGATGACGGCTTAGATGTTGTGAAACACATTTTTAAGATATACCAAAAACATGCCCCTGGCACTTCTCAACTATTAAACATTGTGGTTATCCAAGGAGGATCCCATATTCCTCCTCCTTCAATTGTTGCATCCATACCCACCTATACCACTCCTCAAGTTACAACAACCATGCAACAGGTTATTCATTTGACTCCTTCCTTAACTATTCCAACTAGCATCCCTAGTTATTTTGTGGCATTGATCATTCCATCCTCCACCACCTTTACCCCTCTTACTATTCCTTTCACTTGTCCTAGCACTACATTCACTCCATCACCCTTCTCTCTTCCACCTCATACTACTTACACCAACCCCCTTATAACACAACTCTTTCACACTATTTCCTCCATGCAACAATAAATTTCTACCATCAACCAAAGCCAAAATGTACCACCCACCTACTACATCCATGGTAGTCCATTATCTTTAGAAATCCTAAGAACCTCAATGCCACAAGGAATTGAGTTTCCTAGGTTTGAGAATTACGGAGGTAAAGGAGACCCTACTAATCATGTCAATGCCTATACAACCCTATGCAGTGACTTTGTCCTAGATGATAAAATTTTAGCCAAACTATTTCCTAGGACCTTAAAGGATACTGCCTTGGAGTGGTTCTTGTCTTTACCCAATCCTTCCATCCATTCATTTAATGAACTTGTGGATCTCTTTATAAGTCATTTTCAAGTCCATATGACTCCTAAAAAGACAATGGATAATTTAATGAGATGTAAACAAAATGTGGATGAAAAAGTTACTGATTTCATTTCACGCTATCCGTCATTATATGCTCAAGTCAATGCCGAGGTTCCTAATTTGCATCTCCAAAAGATGTTTATCAAAAACTTTACATTCAGAATAAATTGACTATGATGAAATTTCCTTCTATTATACATTTATACGCAACCCTTTGTGACTATCACAACTCGGTTACTAGTCATGATGCAAAATCCACTTCTAACCAAGCTGAGAAGTCTGAACAAAACAACTAAAACAACTTGCAATTTAAAAAAAATAGAGGCTTTTTACAGTTTAATCTTCCTCCACAACCAACTCAACCCGTGCCTAATCAAGTGGTTGTTGTTAAGGCAGCCATTCCCTTTATCTATGGGAACCTGAAGAGACAGTTCACCCCTTTTCCTGATAACTTGCATAATATAATGAATCAATTGCTACAACAAATGATCACTTTTCCTATAGTCAAACCACTTGATCCTACCAAGCCTTTACCTCCCACCTTTAAACCTAATGCTTATTGCCATTTTCATTGCTAAAATGGACATGATACTGAACAATGTAAGCATCTCAAACACTTAGTACAATACCTCATTGATTCTGGCCGCTTGTCCATTGTGGGTGTTAGTGATCAGGGAAATAAATCTATTACCCCTCCTAATTAGAATTTGCAAATATTTACCAATACCATGCCCAAACATAATGTTTCATTTGTCAAAGCTAGTGAACCTTCAAACACTGATGTGATGAATGTTGGTGAACATCATGATACTACTCCAATTGTTACCCATGTTATTCCTATGGATGAAATGGTGGGAATGATAGATGTTATCCCTCGTAAGGTCCCAAATCCTAAATCTCTTGATATTACTTTTTATCCTCAAGATATACTAAAAAAACTTTTTGATGGTCCTCTCTACATAGCTGGCCGAATCTATGATAAGCCCACCAATGGGATATTAATATATCCCACCTGTGGCAAGAATGTGATCACAAAAGAGTTTTTTAGTATTACATGATCTCTATCAAGATGCTTATGACAAACCAACTGCATGGATTAAAACACATAATGGTTTTACGTGCCCTATGATCAGATCGATTATACTCCCATTACAAATAGGACCGAAGACATTGGACATGACATTCTCTATTATTCCACAATCTGATCAACTTCGTCTGTGGCTGGGTCATCCTTGGCTCTGCTCAATGAAAGTTGTTCCCTTAGTCATTCACAAATTTTTGAAGTTTTCGCTTGATAATGAGATATATATCGTGCACCACAATGGCTTTAATCCATTGTCCTCTAAAGGTAACTTTTTCTTGGAAGCCTTCTGGCCTGAACCTATGGAACCCATCACCCCTTTTAAGGATTTTTTTTTCATTGCATATCAAAAGTTCAAAGCCAAAAAGAGAGCCGAATGGTCTCTTCATAATATGTCCCCATCCACTCCTAACATTCCTATCCTAGATGAGATGATGATTCAACCTAATTTTGAAACTGAACAAACATTAAACCTCCACCGCAACCAACAAACAACACTTCACCCTCTTTGTCCAAATGACCAAGAGATACTGAAACCAACCCTATCATGCCTTCACACATTAAACAAGTGTATAAAGCTAAAGAGAAAGTGATTGATCCATCTAATTCTATTTCTATTCCTAGGGAAGAAAAGGAGCTTACAATAGACCAATCCACTCTTACACCTAAATAAACTCAAAACAAGATTAAAAAAAACCATGGTGCTAGGGAGCATAGGTGTCGTCATCGTCTCCTTGCTCATCAAATGCAAAATGAAAACAACAAAGAAAAATAACCTCCACCTTTGACATAAATAATACTTGATCAACCTCTTGACCCGCCATAAGAAAATCTGTTACAACCATCACAACAAAATGATCAAATACAACATCCTCAACTATTGATACCCTTCATTGGAAATTACCCTTCGCTCCCCCATTGTGATTAATCTGGATGATGATGATGATTAGGAGATCTATAAAATAGATGAAGAGGTGAATAATGATCTAAATTATTTATTCTCCTATTCCATGAGCTTAACTGATAAATCTCTCATACCAAGTGCAAACCTTGGTACTTCCCCTAGTTTGGCACTTGCAATTCCTCCATTGAATAGTCAACCGCCCTTGCAATACACTGAACATGATTGGGGGGCAGATGACCTATTAGATGGTTGATTTTCATATTCCTCACTAGCCTTTTACACTTTTCCTTTTCTTTTTTCTTTTTATGTGTGTATCATGTACCCCCATAATGTGTATTTGATGTTCTCTCTCTTTGTGCACTTCTTCTATTTATACCTTCATTCTTCTATATGTCATACATCTCTTTTCGCCTTTTTCACTTTTTCACTTTTGTTTTGTGTTTTCCTTTTGGGGATGACACAAAACATTGAGATGCCCTATGTCTCTTCCATGTTGACTCAAAAGGCCCCTTTTTTTCCTTTTTCTTTTCCTTTCTTGTGTTTTCCTTTTGGGGATGACGCAAGGCATTGAGACCGAAATGTCTCCTTCATGTTGACCCAAAAGTATTTCTATTCATTCAACCTTTCGCTTTTGCTTTTTCACTTTTATTTTAAATTTTCCTTTTGGGGATGATGCAAAGTGTTGAGACCGCAATGTCTCTTCCATGTTGACCCAAAACAAACTTTATTTGTCTTTTTTTTTTCACTTTCTATGTGTCCTTCTTCTTGTTCTATGTATTCGGGGAATGATGACAATTTCAATCTCTTTAATAACACATTGCAACAACAAACATACTGACCCAAAATCCATAGATCCCTTATGTGTTTGGTGTTTTCCTTTGGGGCCAACCCCTCTTTCTTTTGTTTCTTTTTCCTTTACATGATGCAGCCTATTCAGAAACATATGACTTGGCATAGGGGCTTTTTGAGTTGGCTCTCATGTCTTCTTTCTTTTTGCATTTTTCCTTTGCTACTTTAAAGTAATTGCTCATAGAATGGTGTGTAGCAATTCCTTTAAAGTGGGGGCATACATTGGAATTATTCATTTTTGCATTTTTTCTTGGTTCTTAGTGCAACCTTGTTACTTTGTGGATGACATTGGGTGTGATGTCCTTCATAAGCCTGATCTATGTTAGTATACTACATTCCTCTTAGTGGCATGATACGGCGCACTGCATCCCCTAAGATGAAAATCTATTATTCTTTGATTGGTCCTCTCTTGGAGACATTAGGCACAATGTTCCCTAAGTCATAGACCTTGCATGAACCAAACAAGACTCCTTTGAAAATTTTTCCTTTTTCCTTTTTTTTTGCATTTTTACATTTTTTCTTTTTTGCCATCTTGCATAATGCAGCTTGCATGCCTATGGTCCTATCCTATTTGTTCATGAGTTCTAAGCATAAAAATATTTGCTTGTCTCATGGAGCTCAAATCACCATCCTTGTCCTTTGTGGTGCCTTACTAAAGTTATCAGGAGGAATAACTTTGACATGGTTGAGTAGGAAACCCATTTCGAGGCCGCATGACTTTCCTCATAGCCACATGTGTGTTTGTGAGTACATACCAACTAGTGTACGTTTCTCACCTTTTGGGCCTTCTCACTTGGTGGACAGCCATGAGTTTTGTCACCCCAATGTGAGTATGCATTTCTCTTTTTCGAACAAAAAACTAGATCTAATGAATGGGGGTTAAAATGAGAATAAAAACACTTATTTATACACACTTATGCCCTAATAACCCAATAATACCTTATCACAGGCCGACATAAGGTAATTTGAATAAAAAGTTGAAAGAAAATTTGAATATTTTTGAATTTGGAGCCACGAGGGACTTATTCACCACCCATGGTGAATGGGGCCCACCTTGGGCTTTTAAGTGGGTGTTGGGAATTAAGTCACATTTAATATTGTTTATCGGGTTTACATTAAAAAATACACTTAATTAAGTCTTATGAGTGCATAAAGGGGTCATATAAAGCATAAGAAAGGTGTAAATAGTGAAAACAAGCCTAGAAAAGTGTGAAATCTTGTTACAAGACTTTACAACACTTTAGAATAGGACTTGATAAGTGATGAAAAGGTAATTTTTAGATGAATTGTAAGAAGAAGAGTCTAGAAAAGTGTAGAAATGTGTTACAACACTTCACAACACCTTCACAAGATGTCATAATTTGAATTTTTAGGACCTAATGTGAATGTAGAAGTTACATTACAACATTAAATCAAAGAAAAATAAGTCAAACATCATAGGAAAAAGACCTAAAAAACCATGAAAATGTCAATGATCCTTTTTTCTATGGTACAATTTGAATGAACCACCACAATTTTATAGGTTCTATCTCTCTCCTTTTAGGTGAAAAACCCTAAGAGTGTAAAAGTACATAGAATTCTCCTCTATAAAATAGTTGGTTCACATACATACATACATACAAGCATGCATACATACATACATACATGACATATAAGCATACATGTACATACAAACAAACAAATATATAAACATACATTCAATTAAGTAGCATTTTATATTAAGCAAGACATAATGTAAGTGTGTTATATAATGCGCTCACGTTATATCTTGATTTGGAAATCCCCAAGCCTTGGGCTTGGTATTTTCCATGGAATACCAACCTAAAGGATTGGAGGGCCTTCCCAATGACCATAGACATGTTTTTTCAAATTTTGCAATATTTCACATAATTAAGTTCATGCTCACCGTCAAGATTGCACGTGTTTCAATGTTGAACAAATCAAATACCTAGGTAATGTTAGGCTCTCTCTTAGCTATCCAACGATGTATTTTTTTTCACTTTTTGACAATGTTAAGCCTTTGATCTATAATTTCCTTTGTTTGTGTGTCTCTTTTTTGGAAAAAATAGTGTTTGGTGTTTTTTTCATTACAAATTAATTGTTCATCAAAATTTTAAGAAACTAGACTCCATTCTAGAATGTTTAAAAAAAAAATCAATTAGTTTCTAAAATTTGTAGAGGTACCATGGCCAAAATTATGTTTTTTAAGAAGTTTTCACTTTGAAAAAAGTAAAAAATCATTGTTGTGTGGGAAGGCATGGAGTGGGCCAGATGTTTGGATTAGAAAGCTATTTTTCTCAAAATAGACTTTGCTAAAGCTTATGACCACATTGAATGGTTTTTTGTTTTGACTATGTTAAAAGCCTTGGGGTTTGGGCCTAATTTCATTCAGGATATCCAAATGCTCTTCTTAGATGCCTCTGCTTGTATCACCATTAATGGCCGCCAATCTCTTGCCTTTGGGATTTTCTGCTCCATTCAAAAAGGACGTCCACTTGCTCCTCTTTATGTGCTTGTTGCTGAAGGATTTTGCTATCTCTTGGCCAATGCGGTTTCTCAACAATGTGTAAAAGGAATTACTCTACCTAATTCCTAGGGTCAACTTGTTAATGGTCATTTTGCTGATGACTCTTTCCTCACTCTTCTGGAGGAAGAGAATAATATTAAGGTGGCTCTTGAATGTCTTACCATTTTTTTCCTGGCGTCCGGTTCAACCATTTAGTGGCATAAAAATTTGTGTTATTGACAATCTATATTGCCCAATCCTCACTGGCTTCATAAGTACGATTGGAAGTGGATTGGACCAAGGGAAATCTTTCAGTTTTTGGGGATTTCCTTTTCCTTCCAAGATTTTTTGACTAAGTTGTGGCAAGCTGTCCTCTCTAGGATTGAGAAAATGTAAAACACTAAAGTACATGCGTAAAATCAAATATCATTACCCATGTCTCCAGTCGGCTGAGGGATATTAACCTTATCCTCTCTGGGGGGTATGGACGATGTTCTAGCCTCTCTTTGACTGTGGGTCTCAATGTTTTTTCTATCTACTACATGTGATCTAGTCATATAAGTGTGTGAGGAATCTCCACGCTCGTGTCGATCCTTAGCCGCTATCTCATTACCCTCAATAAAGAGAAGCTCCTCCTCGTAATAATAATCCTCATAATCCTCCTCCTCCTCCTCATCCTCCTCTCCTCCATCTGGGTCCTCATAGTCAAGATCAACCTCTGAATCATAATCATCATCAATAACATCAGTAAATATATCTGTTGGCCTGTATCGCACATCCTTGGCCCTATCCTATGGCTCATCTCCCTCATCTGGTGCTAGCCCAACATCACCTATACATACATCCATGTGAAATATAGGAGCTGGTTGTGTCACTGAACACCACTCCTCGTGCTCATCTGTGTTGTCGACATCATTAGCGTCGGAGCTTGGTGGCTAGTCATGATCTAAATCATCAGAATCACTCTCACAAACATGATCTATAGTAAGCTAAATAGTATTACCTGGCCTCCGAGTGCTCTGCACTGATAGCATAATAAAGGGGAATGCCCTTGGTGGTGTCTGCACCTGCCCAAACTGTCACATGACTTTCCCATAATAGAAAGTTTGTACAACATAGTCATGTCATCCAGCTAAAAACCTATCCACCTACATCCTCCTCAACTATCCTATGGGATCTAGCCATTGTAGAGTTAGTAGATAAGGTCTCCATAGGATCTTGTCCTCCTCCAGCCGATCAAACCTCACCCTCTAAAAATGTAGATCTTCATACTTCCACAAGCGTCATAGAGGATAGTCGAATGCTCGTTGATATCCTGTAGCTATAACACAAGGGAACCCGACAAGCCTGGTGCATGAAATATGATCAAGGCACCAAACTTGTAGAAGTGTACAGTGCACCATACTGTCAATCTCTTGAAACAAAAATTGACCAAGATCATAATAAAGGTGTGCTATGATTTAGCGTCCCCAAGCATAGACTGTCCTATGCTCATACATCCCTCAAATCAAGTGTAGCAATCCTCCATCCAAGTGTGTTGCTCGTCCATCAAGATTGAGAACAAGATCCATTGTATGCATCCTAATCCATTGCACAATTGAGGCTCATGAATATAGAAGCATTGGAAGCTCGATTTGTGCTCTCACACACTCATCATGAACCAGTCCATCCAAGCAATACTGCATGTCCACCTTCTTCTCACAGAATGACCAATCCACAAGAGTGATGGTCATCTCCCCAGTAGGAAGGTGAAATGTACATGTATCAGCATCCCAATCCTCACATAGGGCCATAAGCATGGCATCATGGTATCTCATAGGTGGCATCAGATATGCCCAATAGATACCTATTGCCTGTAAATGCTTTGTCTTTACTGTTGATAGTACTAGGGTTAAATATCTAAGAAAGCTAATCTATCTCCCTCCTAGCCACTATCATGACAGGAATGGAACCTATCAAAATCATAACAATATGCTCTAAAAATTCATCTAATCTCTTCAATTTTCACATTATTCATCATGCAAGTGTGCTAAAGTTCATCTAGTGTTCTTTTCTAAAGGCCCTAGACACTTTAGAACCCTTTTAGGACACTTCACAAAGAAACAAGACACTTTGCGAAGAAATGGGACACTTTGAAAGGAAACGAGAAACTTTGCAAATAAAAGGGACACTTTGCGAACAAATGGGACACTTTGTGAAAAAAGGGGACACTTTGCAAATTTTTTTTCCAAGATCCTAAATTAACCTATCCATGCATTAAAAACAATTAAATTATTACAAAATCATGAAGAAAAAGTTGTAGAATTGACTCACCTCATAGTACAGTTCGCCATGCACCACCTTCTCTCGAAGCTCATCTAGCCGCGAAGGTGTGTAATCCTATAGATCTACTCGACATCTTCTCATCTCACTCATCACTCTCAAGCTAAAAGAAGGTAAAATGCAATAGTAAGTGAAAAATTACTCTCTTCTACCTATTTTAATCTATTTTCATCACTTTTACTCTTATGCATTAAATTAGGGTTATTTTATCTTAAGAGTTAAACCATCTTTTCTTCAAAACAACATAACAGGAGTTAGGGAACTCCGTTTTCAACGTTGTTTGATGCATTGGAATTGTGATTCCACACCTGACATCATCAATCATCTATCATTACATGGCATGGTACTTGGAAATTCCCTACGGTATGATCTTTATTCGACATGACTAGATTGCTACCTTGATTCCACCTCCGTAAAGCAAGAAAAATCAAGGGGGGCATACATATACCCTCAAATTGGATTCCTAGGAGTTAGATAAAAGGATTTTTAGACAATTAATGAATTTGTGTTGTAGGATGCAATTCCTAATTATGTTGTGGTTTTACAGATAGCTATACTGGGGGCTTCATGCTTCTGTCTTCTGAATGAGTATCCTTTTATGCAATAAAGTGCATTGTTTAAAGTCCTTTAGCTTACATATGCACATAGAGTCATATGGGCGCTAAAGTGGGGGATAAATGTGGTGTAGAAAATTGGACACTCTTGAGAAAAGAGACAATTTCCAACTTAATTGGACCTACTTTTGATTACCCCTACATTATTTATTCTTCAAAATAGCATTTACAAGCCCCTAAGACCCATTATTTTTTATCCAAAGGATCGTTTCACTTGAGAAATCACTTAAATCTTGACAAAAAACACTTAATTCACTAATATCCCAAAAACCCACCTTCAAAAACCACTAGTGGGACCCATTCGCCACCTTGGGTGAATAATTCCCCTCTAGTGGGACCCATTCACCACCTTGGGTGAATGAGTCCCCTCTAGTGGGACCTATTCACCAAGGGTGGCGAATGAATCCCTTTTGAGGGAAATCTTAGTTTTGAGCGGGAATTTAATCAATTCAACTTAATTTTTTCGTGAATGTCATCCTCTTAGGTCTAAATAATGGGAAAATTAGGTGTTGATGCCTAAAAATACTCATTTTAAGTCATTTTTCACATGTCTTAGTCATTTTTACAAAGAAAATTCTAAAGTCAAGTCTTCCACATTAAGTTTCATTAGCAAAGTTGAAGTTTTAGGGCATCAAACTACGGTTTTTGGAGGTCTTGAAGCTCACTCTTCATTCAAGGTTCAACATTGCAAAGAGTTGATGATGGATAAATATGGTGAATCATGGAGAAATCTAGGTTGAGGAGATGCAACTAGCCATCAAATCACACCTAAAGACTTGTTTTCAAAGTGATTCCATCTTCCATTCTCTCTCTATCTTTAGATTAAGGTTTACATTTCATTTACATTCCATTTGCATGTATTTTATCCCCATTTTTGATGTGTTTTAGGATTTATAGGGTTGAAGTCTTGCATCATTTAAATCACTTTTGCACATCTTATTCTAGTAGAATAGAATAGGGTTTTGACATACTTTAGATTTTCCTAGTCTTTAACACACTTAAGACTAGGGTTTTACGTAGATTTTTGTCCATTTTAGGTTTGATTACCCAACTAGGGAAAACCCCCCATTAGAAAACCAATTTTAAGTTGTTTTGCAAGAATTTTTTGAGATCTTGATTTGGGTTTCTGTCAAAAAATGTTATACAGGTGTCAAGGTGTAGAACGGAGACCTGAATTTGCAAAAACTTGAAAATTGATTGATTCGCCATGGATGGCGAATGAGTACCTCATGAGGTGAATTTTAGAGTTAGATGTAGATCCAGATATCTAGTTTTCAGAAATTAGTTTTTGTGTAGAAAACCCTATCTTGGGACTGATTCACCCAGGGCAGCGAATGAGTCCCAATCTATATAGCAGTCAGATTTACCAGGTTTCCAAAGTGCTTTCTAGTCATCTTCAGCTTTATAGGTGCACACATTCTGAAATACAACTTTCTATAAATAGTTTCATTGGCATTTTTGTTCATATTTTTAAGCTTTTTGCAAACCTCACTATGTTTTTAAACATTGCATATTTCATAAGTTTTGCATCAATAATCAAGTATGTGCAAGATCATCATGGAAAAAATAAGCCCTTAAGTGGCAAAAAATTTAGAAAAATTAGTGTTAGGAAACTTGACATAAAATTTTGAATAACTTATCTATATTATTTCAAAAATATGTAAGAATAGAATTTGTAGAAAATTGAATGTAGTTTCTAAACTACTAGGTTTATTTTTAAAAAAAAAATCTATTTGGTGAAAATTTGAAATTTCAATGAAGTAGTACTTAAATTTTGGAAAAAATAAGAAGTAGGTGTTTGTTTGACCACCCTAACCATGATAAAATGATAATATTTTTTATAAGATTTTATATATAAGTAGAGGCCTCATATTCAAATGTGATGCATATTTTTTGTAATTTTTCTGAAGTAAATAATTAATTATGAATTTTTATTACAAATTTTAAAAAATATAAAAACTCGTATGTCTGACCACCTTAACTTGGTCAAAACTTCATGAAATTTATTTTTTATTTTTTAATCCTATAGTATGTGAAACATAGAATGTGACGCTTGTTTTGGATTCAAAAAATGCGATACCATTTGAAAGTTATAGATGTTTTTCAATCAGCCTATCAATCAGGACTTTAGTTGTAATTCTAATAGAAAATGAATAATAATTATTTATTAAATTCAAATTAAAGAATAATTTATATTGGTGGAAAGCTGAGAATCTCCTCTTAAAACCCTTTTCGTTTCATCAATTTTGGGTAAAAAAAAGGTCGTTAGCCACATACCCTACAAATACCCATAATATTGCCACTTTTTGGCCCATCATGATCCTGCACATACCCAATCAATCAATTTCAGTACCTAGTTGCATTTAGATCATTGTATTTAGTCTTAATAACATCATACAATCCTTTATTTGAGTGAACCACCATAATTTGTGTGTTCTATTTCTCTCCTTTTAGGTGAAAGATCCTAAGAGTGTAAGAGAAGCCCATAGGACACTTCAAAATTGTTGGTTCAATTACCAAGCCTCTTTCTCTGGTAGGGAAATTCCAAGTGTGCTCCAAGATTTTAGTGGCCACACATGTCTAATATTTCTCTTGTTGGGCCCCTTCGAAAGCCGCCTATGCCAAGCTTGAAAAGTTACTTCGAGACTTTCTTTGGGCCTCTGCAAAGTCCCATAAAGGGTTTCATCATGTTTCTTGGGAGTTTTTCTGCCTTCCCAAAGAATTTGGAGGAATTGGGTTGCTCTCCACTCAATGGCAAGGGACTGCCTTATGTATGAAATGGATAATTTGTGCTCTTACTAGAGATGAGCCTAGAAGATTCTCCTCAGGCATTGCATTTAGTCTGATTTTCCTATTCAAAGACCTGTTTGGAAGGGGATTAGATTTCAAACCATTCTAGTCATGATGGAACTAGTTTAGATTGTGGGAAATTTCATGGCCAAGAGCATTTGGAGAGCCTGGGAAGTAGTTAAGCCCTAACTCCCCTGCACTGGCTTTGGTTTTTGTGATGGGCTTTCGCTCAATCAATAGAATGTTTGGCGGTCACCTCTCTTTGCTAGTAATGTTCAGCCGTTGGCTAAGTGAACCATAGATTTTTGGGAATGAGGTTTATAGGCTACTCTTGCACTCTTAGGATGTTTCACCTAAAAAGAGAGAGATAAATTGCACTAAAAAATAATGTGGTTCGCTCAATATAATGTATGTATGATATGATTAAGACTAAATAAGATGATCCAAATGTAACTAAGTAATGTAATTGACTGATTATGAGTGCAAAACCTAAGAAATATGTAATGTTTGAAAACACAATGTGATATGCAAACATGAACTAAAACATGAACAAATGCAAAACAAAAATGAAAGAGGGAAGAAAAAAGTGCACCAAGGAAAATAATGTTGAATTTGGAGTGTCCTGAATGCTGACAGAAATCAATGAAAATCACCACTGGGACTCATTCGCCACTGATGGCGAATCAGTCTAGCTACTAGAAAAAACTCATGGAAACTGGTTTCTAAGTGTTGGGATCTGAAATCTAACAGAATATAGTTTTCCAACCTTAATGTGGGAATCATTCACCACTGATGGAAAATTAGTCCTCTCCCAAAATTCTGTGAAATTAGTGGCCAATTCTGTAGCACGAGATCTACACTTGTCTTCTTGTCGGGTTGATAAAGTCAAATATGTAGAAAATGGACTGTAGGTTGTCCCCAAGCTTGAAATAGGGTTTATTTGAATTGAAACACTTTGTTGAATTCTTGAACACCTTTTAACACCTAATTTCTTGACAAATCTGCATATAAAAGTATGCAAACACACTTGAAAAAGGGAAAAAAATGGTTAAGGGTTAGGTTATAGGGATTTTCCCTAGTCAAATCTCACTTTGGTAATCAAACCCTTAATGAATAAATGAAATGAAATGAACAAGGGAAGACAAATAAACAACATGCAAGTGTCCTAAACTCACCACAACCTTGTTGGAGAAATCTAAAGTTATGTCAATGGCTGCTCCAAGATACTTGATTGAATGATGCAAAGTGCTCAAATGTGAATGAATGCTTGGATGAATTAGTGAATGAATTAGGTGTAAAATGAGGAGAAAAACACTTATTTATACATACTTTTGGCTTAGTAACCTGATGATACCTCATCACATGCCAACATAAGGTAATTTTCAATAAAAACCCGAAAGAAAATTTGAAATATTTTGAACTTTGAGCCAAGAGGGACTCATTCGCCACCCATGGCGAATGGGTCCCACCTTCGATTTGAAAGTGGGTGTCAAGAATTATCTTGCATTTAATCTTATTTGTTGGGTTTACATTAAAAAACACATGTAATTAAGCCTTATGAGTGTATAAAGGGGTCAAATAAAGCATAAGAAAGGTGTACATAGTGAAATTAAGCCTAGAAAAGCATGAAATCTTGTTACAAGACTTTACAATACTTTAAAATAGGGCTTGATAAGTGTTGAAAGGTGATTTTTAGGTGAATTGTAAGGACCTTCAAAACACCTTCACAAGACATCACAATTTGAATTTTAAGGACCTAATGTGAATGTTTAAGCCACATGGCAACATTAAATAAAAAAAAAATGGAGCAAGCATCATGAGAGAAATACCTAAAAGACCATGAAAATGTCAAAGAGCCATTTTTCTATGGTACACTAAGTTTCCTTGGCTTAAGATGGTAAGATTCCACAAGAAAGGCATTCAAACTTTGCAGCAAGTGTTTCACATACCCACAATGTGCATCATGCCATGTGAAGATTTTCATGCCCTATATAGGCTTCAAAACCAGGACCGTGATACTTATGATGGTTTTGTGTATGCTATTCCTATAGAAAAGCTTCATAAGGTGGGAATTCATAGGTCCAAGCCCTTGTGGAAGGACTAGAAGTGGTACCCAAACGCCCCTTTTAGGAATTACAATCGTAGGCTTGGTTATAGATGGCTTTCACCACACTTTCCTATGATTGAAAGTATGAACTAGAGGTGAATTCTTCAATCCCCCACTCATGTCTAGAAAAAAAATTCTCTACCACTTAGTCTACAAGTGTTGAGCTGAAACTTGCCCACTTTGCTTGGTGTATTCTTTTCCAAGGCTTGCCTATGGGTTCTCAGCTTGTTCACTTGGGGGTCCAAGACCCTCGTTGCCCTTTTTGTGGGAAAGCTAAGAATTTTAAGCATCTCTTCTATTTTTCACTAGAGCTCAACAATTTTGGAATTGGATTCATGACTTCTTTCAGCCTTTTAAACTAGAGCCCTTCTCTTGGCATATGATTTTGCTGAGAGACTCGCCTGAACTTCCTACTAAATATAACTAGCTTTGGCACACTTTCAAGGTGGAAATCCTCTTCAATATTTGGAAAGATAGAAATTCCTACATATTTTCTAATACACAAATGGATAAAAATGTTTCTTTTTATTCTAAAGCTATTGTTTTCTCTAATGTGCTCTTGTAGATTCAAGTTCAAGCTAACAAGGTTGCACTTGAGGTGGCTCACCTTTAGGTGCTTTTGGATCATTGGAGCAATGTCTGGTGTATTGTTGCTCGAGTGTTCACTTTTCCCACTTCCTCTCGCATCTGGTCGCCCTCTCGAGGCTAGTAGTGGAGTGGCTCTGCTTGCCCTTGATTCAGCCTCCTCTTCAGCATGATTACCACCCTCCTTGGTGGAATAGTTCTCCTCCTCTATAGGCTGGCCAGGTGTGGCCCTCTAGAGGAGCAACAAGGTGCAGCAGTGGTGGTTCCAGGTGGCCCTCTGATGATACTCCTGCTACTCACTTTGGTCAGCCAAACTCTGGTAAATGCTTTCCAAGTCTGGTGCTTGCAATCTTGCCCCAACACGAGGATAAAGGTAAAGATAAAGAGAAAGATGTTGATGATGGATGGGGTCCTCCTCTTGATATCAATCTAGACCCTACTAATGTATGGGGGAAATAAATGGATGACAAAGACCCTCCTGGCTCTACTAGCACTGCTCTAGCTCCTTGATGGCCATTTTTTATAAGTTTGTAATGTTTATGGACTTCTGGGCTAGGCCCAAGTGACTTTGATTTTTGTTTTTTGGGCTCTACCCATGTGACTCTCGGGGTGTGCCTTCTGACTACCCACCTTTTTTTGTGAATATGTAACTTTATCTTTATTATTAATATAGATCGTAGCTACCTATTTGTCAAAAAATTAGTAAAAAACAAAATATTCATTAAAAAATTATCAGAAAAATCATGCATCAACTAAATATTGTTAGTTAATTTCTCACCGAAGTGATTTTAAACATACTAAAAAAGAGTTCATCGTGCTACATTCCCACAAAAGTTGCTATGTTATGTTTTTCTGATAAAAACAACACTACTTTCTATGGGCCCCTCTTTTGAACCCCTTAATCTCAACCATTTTCAAAATAAATTAGTAGTTTAGAAAGTAGACTTAGAGCACTATGATCCTTATTTCTATTGCATCTCAAAATTTTGAGTGTAAGTATCCTCAATTTCACGTCCAAGGTCAGTATTTCTTGATTTTAGAAAAAAAAAGTGGCCACTTAAGCCCCCTTTTTGGCCCCCCATATTTTTGCACTTACCCCATTATTTATTTTTCATTTTATTTTCAGTGATTGCATGTGTGTAATGTGATCCCCCATATTGTGTTTGATTTATCTCTCTCTCTCTATGACTTTCCTCTATTTGTACCTTCATTCTTCTCTATGTCATAAATATTTTACTTTTTTCCTTTTATCTTTTCTTTTTCTTGTGTTTTTCCTTTTGTGGATGACGCAAGGTGTCGAGACATTGATGTCTCTTCCATGTTGACCCAAAATATTTTCCTTTACTTTTCTTTATCTTTTCTTTGTCTTGTGTTTTCCTTTTGGGGATGAAATAAGGCGTCAAGACATTCATGTCTCTTCCATGTTGACCTGAAATGTTTTTCTTTGTTTTCGCTCTCTTTGTATCATTCTTCTATTTCTATGAGTATTTGGGGAATGATGACAGTTCTGAGCTCTCCAAAAAACATTGTAGCAAGAACATACTAACCCCAAATTCATAGATCCCTTATATGTTTGGTGTTTTCATTTTGGGGGAAACCCCTCTCTTTTCTTTTTATGATGTAGCCTCATTTGGAAACATATGACTTGGAATAGGGCTTTCCAAGTTATCTCTCATGTCTTCTTTATTGTTTGTATTTATTATTTGCTACTTTAAGGTAATTGCTCATAGTACGATATCTAGCAATTTCTTTAAAGTGGGGGTGAAACATCAAAAAATGGGTTCACCAAAATGTTTAGTAAACATGATGATGAACCACTATTTTTCTAAGGGATGTTTTGCTCAATTATGTGTAAAATAAAATGTAAATAACAATAAGAAATGATACCTAACTGTTATAGCAACTATGAGGGAATTTTTTAGAGCATAAAAAGTTGTGTACCTAGTTAAAAATTTGTTTTTGAGCTATAGAGGACTCATTCGCCTTCAGTGGTTAATGGGTGCTTTTACAGGTTTGGAAAACTGATTTCAGGGTCCTCTTCCTTAATGTCTATAGTCTCAAATTCCATGTTATCAACTTATGAATGTTTGTATGAAATTTTGTAGCTTTGATTCCTTGATTTTGCACTTTGAATGACAATTTTAGCAACTTTGCAACTTTGAAAATTTTCTTCCAAACTTGCTCCACTTAATCTTCAACCTATTAATCTGCAATCACACACTCAAGGGAAAAAAAAATTGTTTTTTTTAGTGAATGGGACTTTTCCTTAGTCAAACCTCTTGTGGGTAATCAAACCAAATGATGAAATGAAGCATGAAACATGAAATATGTAATTGATGGCACCTTGGATGATGTCTTGTGAAATAAATCTACAAACTAACATGTAGTGGCCACGAAGAATGTAGATCTTAGATCCTTGAATGTGATTTGAAACAATGCTTGTAATAGATCTTCAATGCTACACTCACAATCTTAGCTCAACAACATGAATGCATGCATCAAGCCCTTGACATGATGATATGATCTTGAATTTTTGTGATAAACTATTGAAATCTACCTTGAAATTCCTTATGAATGCTCTTATAATGCTCTATATAGCTCCCTTGAAATTGCTAGGATTCTTCATGAACTTGATAGGTTGTGTTAGGAGGAAAAATGTGAATTAACCCCTTATTTATACTAAATTAGGAGATTAACCCCAAAATTCAAATAATTAAGGCTGGTCACACCAGATCTGTTGGAATCAACCAACACTGAGAGGGGGGGTGAATCAGTGTTGTGAAAATTTTAGCTTTATTAATCTGATCATTAAAGTGCTAATAACATTCAACCAACATAAAGATGCATGCACATAAGACAAATAACTACAACACCATAACACAAGGATTTTTATGTGGAAACCCTATTAGGGGAAAAACCATGGTGGAGGTCAATCCACAATATTGAACATTTTGAGTATAATCAAAAGAAAATATTACAAATGGGAATGCACTTGCATTCAGGCACACTGCCTAGAGTAGCATCTATAAATTCCTAATTACAGTTTTGGTTAGGCTCAACAATCAAATTCAAGACCTTCTATCTGATTCTTCACTTTGCTCTGCTTTGCCTTAATTCACTTCACAAAAATACTTAATGCACAAGTGAAACTGTGCATAATCACTCTATTGATCTTCTGAATTTCACAACATACATCAAATCACATTGAATACACACCAAAATTATGTAATCAATCTCATATATATATCTGCTACCAAGAATTTAATCACTTCAAGTTGGCCTCAACAAAATAAGAAATATTCACAAACTGTCAGCTCAAATCATTCATAATAATTAATGTGCATCCACAAGAGTCAGCCATAACATAGTACAAAATGTACGAAAAAAAAAAAACTTAAACAATAACTCCTTAAATATTTGTGACACACTATATTCATTGAGTCAGCCTTCATACACTGATACACATAAAATTTGTTCACCGGACCTTCTAACTTCCACCCAAATTGATATGAGGCACCAAGATTTACAAATAACATAGATTAAGCATCAAACAATACTCCCTAAGATCCACAACACAAAATATTAATAGAAAATCTGCATATGAATTGAGAACATGAAACTACTAGATTCTCTATTCTACCCAAATAGATAACCAATGATCTCCAATCTGACTGCCAATATGAGTAAATGATGGTGTGCAGATCCACTAGCTGACAAGGGTTGCCATCAATGAAAACACTTGAAAATGTGTGTAGTGTCTCTTGCCAACAAGATCTAGAAAGAAACATTATTAAATTACCACCAGAATGAAATTCAAAAAGGGGGGTCTCATTAAGGGAGGAACCATTCGCCACCTAGGGTGAATGGGTCTTGGCTTTGTTTACCAGGACCTAACCCCAAGGGATTGAAATAGGGCTAAAAACCCATTCTAGATCAATTGAAAAAGGGGGGTCATGTTCAACGAGGACCCATTCACCACCTAGGGTGAATGGGTCCTAACACCATTTCCCAAGACTAAAATTTTCCCAATGAAATATTTTATTAATTAAATCATGAACTTGTTGAGATAGATCTTCAGGAGGTGTCAAAATTAAGGCTTAAATTTGAATTAAAAGGGAGTTAATTACTCTAATTACCCACAATTAATTAATGAAAACGTAGATAAGTGTGAAAGTTCCTTATAACACTTTATAACACTTAAAAAAGGTACACATTTAAATACTTTTTATTAAAAAGGGGCCCATAAGGCTTAATTAAGCAACTACATCCTAGAAAAGTGTTAAAGTGTGTTACAACACTTTACAACACCTTTGCAAAGGATCAATTAAGGAATGTTTTAGTCAAATAAAAGTCCTAGAATAGTGTGAATGTGTACAAAACATTACAACACCAATCCAAGACATCATTAGTTCAGTTTTAATGTCAATTATCAAACAAAGTAAGGAAAAAGGCTACTTTTTCCATTACTACAGGGGGCATACATTGGCATTATTCTTTTACATTTTTTTTCTTTTTTTTTGTAGTTCATGGTGCAGTCTTCTTATTTCATATGATACATTTTTTCCCTTTGTGGTGACATTGGGGGTGATGTCCTTCAAGATCGTGATCTCTCTTAGCATATTACATTCCTCTTGGTGGCTTGATGTGACACACTACATCCCCTAAGTTGTAAATCTTCTATTCTTTGATTGGTGCTCTTTTGGAGACATTAGTCACAATGTTCCCTAAATTAATACCTTTTATGGATTAAGCAAGTCCTTTGAATGTTCCTTATTGTTGCATTTTCATTTTCAGTTATATGGCCACCTTACATAACATAGCTTGCATCTTGTAGAGCTATCTTGTTTCTTCATGATTTCCAAGCATACTCCTAGGTGCATGAATTTTATATAAGTCAAGAAGCCTCACCAATTTGTATCTTTTGTTAATTTATCAATATTCTCCATTGCTTGATCATTAAAAGATTTGAAGATGAAACCTTGTGATTTCTAATGAAAATATCACTCAACAATTGTATTTGCACTTAAAGTATTTGTTTGGATTTTTAGCATATATTTTTAATAGTTTATATTTTTAGGATTGCATAGAAGGGAGCTCCAACATAAAAAGAAAATTATTTTAGATTTACTCATTATTTGTATTGCTATTGTATCTAATATATTTCAATATTTTTTGCATATTTGATTACTAAGAATCATCTCTAGCATGTGTTTTTACATTTATGTGTGAATTTTCATACTAAGCTATGAAATACTATTCATTATAATTGAGCCTATGGGATAATTTGGTGAGGATGTTTACAGTGGAAGATAACACATCCAAGGTTTTGTTTAAATTTTTTCAAATAAAATACATAAAGAATGATATAATTTATAAACAAAGCAATAGGTACACCCAAATAATATAAATGTAAAAGAAAGTAAATTATCTAAAGGATAAGCATGTAAAACATGAGTTTACCAAAATTTAAAATAATATATATTTTAATATATATTTTTTTAAAATTGAAAATATTATGAGATATTTTATAACCTATATCAAATTCTAAGCTAAAAAACTTGAGAAAGGGACTTCATAAACAATTAAATAGAGATAAAGGAAAAGGGATAAAAAAACATGGCTTGTTAGGAATTCGATGTAACATTTCTTTTATTTTCTTGATTAGTTTTTGTTAGTGTAGGTTTATATTTTCCTTAGGTTAGGAAATATTTATTTTTCCTAACACATTATTAATCTTGCTTAGGTTATATCAAGACGGTTAGGATGAGGACTGTTATCACCTGAAGTTGCACCCTTGTTGAACCTGATGTTCAATGCCTTAGTGTAACATGGGAAGACCTCCAAAGATGTGGGTTTCTTGTAAGAAAAGGTCAACCTCTGGAGAAGGCCGACTTCCTTTGGTGTCACCTAAACTAATGATTCTTTGAAGGGAAAGGGAGAAGGAATGCATAAGAATAAAACTAAACTATGGTGATGCACTGAAAAGATAGGAACAATGAGATACTCGATTTACACTTGAATACCGACGATGATCATAAGATTACACATCAAATTCTGCAAGCCTTGCACTAACGTTTCACAAACAGGTTCGATACACACACTTTTTCTGGAGAGGAAAGAAAGATTTTCACAGACTAGAATCCCTGTGTGACTAAGTGAACACAATTTGTGATTTGCATAATGACACTTTTGCAAAGGAAGGCATGAAACACAAGATAAAGTTATGAAGGAATGAAAGAAATTCACAAAATAACTCGATCATGAACCTGAAATGCACAACAATCTGCAAGAACAAGATGGAAATCTGAACATCAATGGTAATCAAGGTAAGCTTTATATAACATGCTCCAAAATGAGTTACAAAATTCTGCTAATCCGAGAGAGGACTGTAAAAGTCACAGACTTTAGAAAAGAATCCAATAGAACTCTTTTACAAGAAGGAAAAAATGCCTTATATACAAAACTGTGTTAGCCCATCTGGGCTTACAAATATCTACTTCTGAAAAGATCTACCCTTAGATCTTTTGATTGAATTTAATGCTGCGTTCAATTACATCCTTGTTGTCCATGTCGGTGTGAAAGATTTCCTTTAGGGGAAACTTTCTTGATCTTTCTGCAACCACCGCATTCACTTCTGCTCCTCGTGTCGATCTTTGAATTCCCCCTAGCTGAGCTGCTTTGAATGCTCTTGAGCTCACGTTGCTTTTCCTTCTATTAATCACCTTCTCCCTGGTCAGATTGCCACGACTTGCCCCTAGCCCACTCTGATTGGCTGGGCACATTTCATGTAGATTCTTTGGGCGGTTAAAACTCGTTCAGTTAGAATTGCATCTCAACGAGACACTAAAAGTGTCTCACCGATGCGATTATGCCCATTGAAGCTATCGGTACAACATGTGGTAGTCGGTGAGACATCTTAGTGAGCTTTAGAAGACATATTGATATCACCAAAAGCATCAACAAGACAATCGACATCGGTCTGAAGTCAAAGCGAGCACCACTGAGTTACACCGATACCACTTTTATTTGGCGATTCCATCACTATCGGCAAGAGATCGTGTGTTCGAGAAGACCTTATATTGAGCCCCTCCTCTCTCGATGAGCACATCCATGTCGGCAAGACCCTACCGAGTCGATGAGACCTCATAGCGATGTCAGCTCTTTCTCCTTCAAGCTCATTTTGCATCGACTAGACCCTACTAGGTCAGTGAGACCTCACAGTGAGCTTATTTTATTTACCCCGAGCTCACCTTTGTTGTCAGCGAGACATTGGCCTATCGGCCAGACTTCTTGTCGGGCTCCTTATCTTTGGGCGAGCATGAAACATCTTAGGGAGACAAGCTTCATTCGCTGAGACCTTATGGTGATTTTGATTCCTCTTGGCGAGGCTTTGACAGTCGCTAAGACCTCTTGGTGACTTACCCTTCCCATCGGGGTGACTCTCATGTGTTGGTGGGACCTCCTGCTGAGCTCCCATTTCTTCAACGAAACCACTGGCTTTCAGCGAGACCTCTTGCCGAAGGAAAAATACTTTGGTGAGCTTGTTTCATTTCGGGGAAACTCCTCTATTTCGGCAAGACCTCTCGCCAAGCTTTAAATCTTTGGGTGAGCCCATCTTATTATCGGCAAGACCCCATCTTTTCGGGAAGACATCTCGCCGAAGAAGAGCCTTATGCCGAGAACTCCCCGGTGAAACACTGTTGGTGTAACCCTTGCCGATCACCGAGACATCATGCCGACACCAACCTTTGAACAATCTTTGATGTGACCTTTTCCTGTCGGCAGGACCTCATGATGACTTGACTTCCTTGGGCGAGACCCCCGGCCTTCGGCGAGACATCTTTGATCACCATAACATCATGGAGAAAGCTTCAACTCTTGGCGAGCTCCCATTTCTTCGTCATCCGTATCGGCAAGACCCTTTGGCGTCAGTGAGACATCTCACCGGTCTTCATTCCTTATGCTGATATGAGTCCCTCTCAGTGAGACCTTTCATTGTCGGCGAGACTTCTTGCTGAAGTTTCTTCCTTTGCCGACACCACCTGACTTCGGCGAGACTTCTCCCAATAGGTAAGACCTCATGCCAAAGACATCCTAATTTGCTTTGTTGGTGAGACCCGATGCATTTTTCGAGACTTCATGGCGAAGAGAAAACCATCTCCCTGAGATCAACTTTGTGAGCTACTGTCGGTGAGATATCCCAAGCGGAGAGATACACAAGACTTATGGCACCCCAAATGTCTTGGCGACTAGAATTTTAGACAAATGGAACGCATTACTAGTTGGTAAAACACCAGAGGGGTCTTGCCTACTTTCTTCTCTGATGGATTCTATGCCAAATATGACTGAGGCATACTTTCAAATGATCTCCTTAAAACTAGCAGGGTGGGGTCAAGATGAAACTAGAACCGGAACCAGAACCAAAATCGGACTTGAAACTTCCCCGAAGTTTCAAGTTTGGATTCCGTTCTGATCTTGCTCTCGAAAAAACATGAGGGATGAAGGAAGAAAAAGGAAAACATAAGGGGAAACTAAGGAGGAGACATCCCTCGAGCACAGGCCACGAAGAAAAGAAAGAAGAACGAGCGGACCGGGGTCAGAACTAGAATGGAAATAGGAACCGGAACATTGGAAAAGTTCCAAGTTCGGGTTCCGACTCAGTCCCAGGCCTGCCAGAAAAGGAAAGAAAATGAACATGGTAGGAGACAGGGCAGGATCAGAACTAAAACTGATCCCCGACAAAACATAGCGGAGGCGGGGGTGGAAACAAACCTGAAACTGAAACCTTCATCAAGTTTCAAGTTTGGATTTTGTTCCGAACCCACCTCTGACAAAGGAAAAAAGGACAAGGAAGAAAAGAATGAGATGCACACGAGTGCGGAACTGGAACCAGAACCAGAAAGAAAATGGAAACTAGAACTATGGAAAAGTTCCAAGTTTGGTTTCGGTCCGACTCCACCTCCAATGGAAACAAAGAAAAAGGGGCTCGACAAAGAAAGAAACAACGGAAGCAGGGTCGGAACCGGATCAGAAATAAGAACCAGAACTTTGTAAAAGTTCCAAGTTCGGATCCCGACCTAGTTTCGCCCCTGACAGAACAAGAAAAAAGGCAAGAAGAAAGAAAAAAGGAAAGAGGGAAAGACAAGGAAAAATAAAATAAAAAAAGAAAACCCACCCCCAAACTGAAGACCTGCATGCTGGGCTCAACCCTCTTGGGAGCCACATTTAATCCACGTGCTGAATTGAAACATCATTTTCCCTTGCATCTGCACAAGAAGAAAACAAGTTAGAAAATGTGATCTTGATGCAAGTGTTCCTCCATTTGGTCCACAAGAACCTCTGTCACATGATTTATCCTGCCTGATTGAGCCCGTGGTTGAAAAATGGGTAACAAGGACATGTGGCAAAAATCCATCATTCACATGTGTCACTCACACCCACCTTTGGGTAGTTGAGTCTCACACCCTCTTTTGGACTTATTTGCCACCTCTCACAACCATTTTTTTGTCCTTACCTAAGTAGGCATAGCCATGTAATTCTACTTTTACCAAGTAGGTAAAAGTCCCACTTATTATGGGAAATGAGAGTTATTACCTCTCTTGGCTTTATTTTCCCTTATTTTTTGCTATATATAAAACACTTTCATCTCCTTTGGCTAGTCAATCAGATTGATTCAGTCAAGGGAGTGTTGATTCTATTCATCTTTGGGTTTCTTACTTGCTTTCCTTTAGTCACTTTGATCTTGGGTGGTTTAACAACCAAATCTAACATGGTATCAAAGTAGGTTGTGAGTTGTGTGTTATTAGATATCTCAATCCATTCTTGAAAGAAAAGTACGATCTCCTCTTGCATCTGATGATGACCTAGAGAATAAAAAACACTTGATAGAGATCTCAGTTTCTAGGGGGTGTTCCTTTTTATTGCATCTTGTTTTAGGTATTTCGAAGCTTCTTGGAGACATTTTGAGCTCACCATTGAGTCCAGAGTAGTCAGAAAAGTTTGAATTAGCTTTTATTTCATTGAAATTGGACATCAAGTGCGAGATCTATGAAGGGTTGAAGCAGAGGTTTTTAGAGATGTTCCAGAAGGTAGTCATGAATTTGGTGCATTTTCAGCCCAAACAGACCTCACCATTGCACTTAGAAGGCGTCAAAACCTTAAAAATGACTATCAATTCATCAATTTTGAAGAAAGTCATTTTCGAGGCAAAAATTTTTTAGCAGGGGAGTCGTATAGTCCACCCGCGTATGGTATGACACACATTACGAAAAAAAATTCAAAAAAAAAATTCTTATTTTTTTTTCTGTGTTATCAAAAAAATATCAATCATAGTTTTTATATATTGTAATTTTTTTTTTAAATTAAAAAAAAAAACTGTTAAAGGGGATTTACCCTTGCACAAGAATGTATCTACAAATGGTACCCCATTCATTAGTGGTACAATAGGTACTTTATGTTGCAAGTATGAGTTAGTTTGGTGGTGTTGTCATTGATGACCAACATAGTTCAATATGTTGCAGATTGTTCATGTATGGATGAGATGTTGTGAGTACGTGGAGCTATCTTTATGGCATTTTAGATGAGTTGTATTGATGAGTTTCCAAGTGCTTTTGAGAAAATTAATAAAGAAGTGGAAGAAAAATAATAGAAGTATTTAGAATGTGCTCCAGTATGTGCTCTGCATTTCTCCTGCATTGATCCTATGCCTATGCGGTTGTGAAATTTTAATTACAGTGATTTGATGGTGATATATGTTGAGTTTCAATAATGAAGCATGTTGTGGCATCCACGTGTCATCTTCTTGTTGGGAAGTGTGTGCATCATTGTTCAATCATGTTTTCATTAGGTTTGGCTGACCTAGTGTTTACACTTCATTCGAAGAATAAAATTTAATTGAGGAAGAGTGTAGAAGATTCATGAAAATAATTTTATTGGTCCACTTTTATTCCTTTCCACCATGGGAATTTTGAGTTGTCAACCTAATTTGAATTTATGAAACGATGTTTTGTGGCTGACCTTGGTAAGTGTCTCTAAGGTTAAGAATAATATAAAAGCAAGTTGAATTGTGAAGAGTTTATGTGAGTGTGATGCAAAGTGATGAAAGTGTGCCAAAAATCATAAGAGCAGTAGTGTGTGTGAGTGAGTTGTGATAGCAATTTTTTAGTGTGTTGAAGGCAGTGAATTGAAGGTTTTTGTAATCCTACAAATGTGCTTTAATTGCAATGGTGGATCTATTGTTCTCTTTTGTATCTATAGGTAGTGAGCCTCTTTGTTGGACAATGAGTCCTTTGTAGGTAGTGAGCCTTTGTACTTGGACAGTGAGTCCTCTTTTGGGTAGTGATCCCTTGGCAGTGAGCCTTTGTATTCAATTTATAATCTTTATATTGTGATTTATCCCTCATCATGGTTTTCCCTTATTGGGTTTTCCATATAAAAATTTGGTGTTCATTGTGTTGATTTACTTTCTGTTATTTATGTTTCATGCTCATATTTAATAACAAAATAGTTTGATTGAAGATTTGATAAGTGATAAATTTTTAAGTTTGAATTTGTGTGACAATTGATTCACCCCCCTCTCAGTTGTCCTACACCTATTTAACAATTGGTATCAAAGAATTGGTTCCTTGCTATAGAGCTTAACCGCTTAAAGAAGATTTGATGGCACACAAGTTGGTGATCCCTATGTTTGATGGAACTAACTAAAAATATTGGAAGGGACAGATGAGAGGATATATTATCTCTATTGGTTTCAAGACTTGGAAGGCTATTGAGAATAAGTATACACTCTCATCCAGTGGTGTTAATTTTGTAGATAAGATCTCTTATGAAGAAAATGAGAACACAAAGTATGTGATTTGCAGTGGTTTATCTAAAAATGAGTGAATTAAGGTTAATTCTTTGGATACTGCATATGATGTCTGGAATAAGTTGGAAGACATGTATGAAGGAAATGAAAAGGTGAAATTGACAAAGAGACTAGCGACAAAGCATAGATTCATGAACCTCAAGATGGAAGACGGTGAAGAATTTACAAGTTTCTTTCACAGGGTTGAACAAACTGCAAATGAAGTTAGAAATAAAAGAGGAGTGCTATTAGATGAAGACATAACTAAGAAGATATTGATCACCCTACCGAAATTCTATAATGATAAAATATCCATGATTGAAGAAATGTATGATCCTAAGAAGTACACCTTGGAACACTTATTCGACACCTTGCAAGCATTTGAATTAAGAAAGTTCTGAAAAGATGACAAGATAGAAGAAAAGATAGAAATGACATTTAAGGAGATGAAGATTGAGGAGGAACTAGATAGTGATGGTGTTGATGATTTGGAAGCTAACTTCACTAGGAAGTTGAAGAAAGGTACTGAAAAGTATAAAGGTGTGTTGCCCTTTAAATGCTTTAGTTGTTGTAATATTGGTCACTATGCTTCAAGATGTTTGAATAGGGCTACACATAAAAAAAAAAGGATTATGAGGATAAGGATAGGAGAGATAAGAATTATAAGAAGCTATACTATGTTAAGGAAGAGGCACGTATTTTTGATGATGAATCTGATAATGAAGTTGATGATAGTGAATGCTTATTCTTAGCTTTGGAAAGTAAATATGTGTCCACTAACTCTAGAAAATGTGTAAGTAAGAAGGCTCTGGAGGTTAAGGAGAATAGGATGGAAAGTACTTTGGTTACTGAATTTAATGCAAGACATGATGAAGACTACTGGGTAATTGATAGTGGATGTTCAAATCACATGACCAGAGATAAGATTAAGTTCACAAAACTCGAGAGGTATGATGGTGGTTTAGTTATGTTCGGTGATGATTTAGGAGCTAAGATATATGGTAAAGGTTCAATTAGTTTTGATGGAGTGCATATTACTGATGATGTGTATTATGTGAAGGGTTTGAGGCATAACCTTCTAAGTGTTGGTCAAATGTGTAGCAATGGATTAAAACTTGTGTTTCAGAACAATACCTGTGAAATCAGAAAAGGATCCAAAAATGGAGATATGATTGATGTTGGAAGAAGAACTCATGGAAACATATATTAGTTGAAGGGAGTTGATGGACATCACCTTGTATCTCAAATCAGTGAAAGTTGGTTATGGAACCAAAGAATGGGACATGTGAACTTTGATAACCTAGTCAAGATCACTGCAAAGGAGATTGTTCAAGGACTACCTAGAAAAGACCTGCTAATACTATATGCAGAAGTTGTCAATTGGGGAAGCAGAAAAGATGTAGGTTTAAAGGAAAAGAACATTCTACTACTAGAATGATGGAGTTAGTACATAATAATCTTTGTGGTCTGACTAAGACTGGAAGCATGAATGGTGATAGATATTCCATGTTGCTTATTGATGATTACACTCGAATGACATGGGTTGCTTTTCTCAGAGAAAAGAATCATGAACTGGATAGGTTTAAGGTATTCAAAACAAGAGTAGAGAATGAATTAAATCTAAAAATAAAGTGTTTAAGATCTGATAGAGGTGTTGAATCCACTTATGGTGAATTTAATGCATTTTGTGAGAAGCATGGCATAAAAAGACAATTTTCTACTTCAAGAACCCCACAACAGAATGGAGTAGTTCAAAGGAAAAATAGGACAATTCGAGAAGCTGCTAGAACTATGATGAAAGAATCTAATGTACTAGATGTATATTTAGATAAGTGATACATACTATTGTTTAGGTTCTTAATAGGGTTCAAATAAGACACAACAACACAAAGCCACCTTTTGAGTTATGGACTAGTAAGACTCCTACTATGAAATATTTCAAGGTATTTGGAAGCAAATGCTATATTAAAAGAGATGATGAAAATATTGGAAAGTTTGATGCTAGATGTGATGAAGGAATATTTCTTGGATACTCAACTACTAGCAAGGCATACAAATTTTTTAACAAAAGTTTAAGGAAGATTATTGAAAGTGCTAATGTGAAAGTTGATGAAGACATACACATACCTCTTGAGATAAGTGAAGTTGAACCTAATGATCCTAGCTGTGGACATATACCTGAAGAAAATAAGGAGAAGGAAGAAGAAGAAGAGAAAGAAGAAGAAGAACAAGTGAAAGAAGAAGAATAAGAGAATGAACTAAAACATGCTGCTAGGACTCCTAAATATGTACAGAAGAATCATTTGGAAGATCAGATAATTGGAGACAAGAGTGAAGGTGTGAATACAAGAAGTAAAGTTGTAGCTGAGGTAAATTTGTGTTTACTCTCTAAAATAGAACATAGAAGCATTCAAAGATGAAATTTGGATGAGAGCTATGAAAGAGGAATTGTAGCAGATAGAAAAGAATCAGACATGGGAAATAGTCCCTAGAACTATGAACAAAAATGTGATTGGCTCAAAATGGGTGTTCCGAAACAAACTAAATGAAAATGAAGAAGTAGTAAGGGAATAAGGTAAGACTGGTATGCAAAGGATATTCACAAGTTGAAGGTATGGATTTTGAAGAAACATTTACCCCTGTGGCTAGAATGGAAGCTATCAGATTTTTTTTGGCATTTTATGCACGCAAGGAATTCAAGGTATATTAGATGGATGTTAAGCCAACTTTTCTAAATGGTGAGTTGGAGGAAGAAGTGTACATGAAGCAACCTAAAGGGTTTCAGTTGTTTGACAAGCCAGACATGGTTTGTAAGTTGAATAAAGAATACAAGTATGGATTAAAGCAAGCTCCTAGAGCTTGGTATGCAAGACTAGATAGATATCTGACAAAGCAAGGATTCAACAAGTTGTTTATGTTGATGATATAATATATGGTGGAAATGAAGCCATGTGTAAAAATTTTGCTGAAGAAATTTAGAAAGAATTTGAGTTGTCTATGATTAGTGAATTGAATTTCTTCCTTGTTCTACAAGTGAATCAAACTAATAAAGGGATATTCATTTCACAATCTAAGTATGTAAAGGAGTTGTTGAAATTTTTTGGGATTGAGGATTCTAAACCAGTTTGTACTCCTATGGTAATTAGATGTAAACTGAGCAAGGATGATGAATCTGATAAGACTGATTAGAGAAAATACAAATCAATGATTGGTAGATTGTTGTACCTCACTGCTACTAGACCAGATATTATGCATGTTGTGTGTTTAGTTGCTAGATTTCAAGTAGATCCTAGAGAATCACATCTTATGGCTATAAAAATGATATTTATATATCTTAAAGGCACATCGGATTATGGACTATGGTACCCTAAGAGTAATGATTTCACCCTGAGTGCCTATATAGATTTTTATTGGGATGGATGTGTAGATGAACGAAAGAGTACCAGTGGTGGCGATTTATTTCCTAGCAAAAGTGGTGCAAGAGCACCTAGGAAGTATTAGGTAACATTAGGCAAATTTGTGAGCCTAGGATGAAATTTTGTGGTTTTAATGCTTTAAGGTCATGTTGACCATTTAGATTTGAGTTAGAGGTGTTAGAATATGTTAGAAGGAAGGTTGATCAGTAGCTCATGGTAGAATGGATGAGTTTAACAACTTGTTTCCATTGGGATTCACTAGAATTGGAAATAAAGCCCAAAATGTTGCATTTATGCAATTTTGGCCTAATGTGGTGGTTATATTCGACCAAGGGGAGAAGTAACCATTTTTATGAACCTTTAAAAGGAGGACCTCGACTTGGGATTGAGGTTGGAAGAAGATTTGTATCTTTTGGAGTTTCTGTTTATAAGAAAAAGAAATGAAATTCTTGAAATTTTCTGGTTTTTAGTTCTTATTAGTGTGTTAATGGAGGGTTCTAGGCATTGAGTAGTGTGTGGCACATGAATTAATTATCTTTCAAGCTTTGTGTGGTTAGTAGTTAAGTTGTATCATCATTTACTAGCTTTGTTCTTAATTAGTTTTGTTCCTTTCCATTGCTGATCAGTCCGGTAAACTGTCAACCATGGAGTCTTAGACCTCTGTCTTCCACTATACCTGGTGTGTAGTCTGAGGGGATTGAGGCTAAGCTCCATGCCTGTAAATAGATTAGGTCTAGGAGTCTTCAGAGGTCGAGTGGTCATGAGGAAACTCTCTTCCTAGGCGAGCTTAGCAATGCCCAGCTAGGAAAGATAGTGAAAAACAAGCACTAAAGTTGCAGGGGTGTCAATTCCTTGGCAACCCAAGCCGTGTGGTGGATGTAGGAAGCCTTGCAGAGGATTGGAAAGAAGGATGGAGCCCTGACAGACCGCATGGAGAAAGAATAAGTTGACTATTCAAACAAAAGTTCAGAATTTGGCTTAAAACAAGCCTAAAAGTGCTAAGATCAAGGCTAGGGCAGTGTACGAACAATACAGGCTCCAAACCTCAAAAATATTCAAGGTGTGGCCATAGGAAACACAAAACCCAAGAAAAGAACCTAGGTCATTTGGAGGGTTTTGGAGTGATTTCCATTTTTCTCGGGTTAGGAGGCCTAATTAGGGCTCAAGGGCTAGTAGCCTTTTAAACCCTAGAATAGGGTTTGGTGAGAGCGATGGAGAATTGGAGATTGGTGGATGATCAAGAACCCTAAGGGGAAGGTTTTGAAGCCATGGAAGACATCACACACCCCTACATCGAATTAGTGAAGGTTGGAGATTTAGCTAGCCTTTAGGAAGATTAAGGGCTAAGGAGAGAATGGTAGAGAGAGCACCAAGATTGGCTTGGTTAGGGAAATGGAGATGATAGTAGGGTTGGCTAGGAGAACCAGGGGTGCCTAACAAGCATTAGGGCCTATAGGTTAAGGTGGTGGAGAAAGACACCAAAGGGGTTTTCCAAGGTGAGACCCAGAGCATGGAACAATGAGTGTTCCATCCAACCCTATCCTATCAGATTGGTATCAGAGCAAGCAAAAGATTTGGGAAGAATCTTGTATGTCAGACCTTGAATCTAGTGGTTCTACCATCATGGTGACAAATGCATAATTGGCAAAGATGGTTGAAGAGCAAGAGGAAGACAATAAGTTGTTAAAAGAAAGAATAGAGCAACTTGAGAAAGCATTGAATAATATGAAATTGGAAGGAAGGGTAACAAAGAAAGAAGAGGTTGCAGAGGAAGAAAAGGTCCCTAAACTTGACCCTATTTTGGAAGAAGATCCTTTCTTGAAAGAATTGAAGGCTTTGAGTGGAAAAGGACTTGAAGGCATACCACTATTTAGTGGAAAAATGGAAGCTAAATTAGTCATGGATTGGATAGAGGGAATGGAAAACCATTTTGAGTGTGATAGGGTCACTGAAGCACATAAGGTAAAGGTGGCCAAATCAAGATTAAGAGGAATTTCCTTGACATGGTGGAAGTTCATTCAGACAGAGAGGGAAAAAGAAGGCAAGCAACCTATCTCTACTTGGAAGGGAATGGTTGCCAAAGTGAGAGAAGCATACATGCCAGATGACTATGAGATTCAGTTACACAAGAAGAGACAAAGCCTAAGGCAGAAAGACCAAGATGTGAACACTTACACTGAGGAGTTTCAAAAACTTTGCATGAGGTCTAATGTGACAGAAGATGAAAGTCTCAAGGTGGCTAGGTACCTTAACGGTTTTAAATGGAACATTCAAGAGGAGATGACTCTCTTAAGTCCTAAGACAGTGCACCAATTTTACCAATTAGCCATAAATATTGAGGAAAGAAGCAGGAGGAAACAAGAATAGACTTCTAAGAGTAGAGGCAAATGCAGAGATCAAAGAGATCAAAGAGGACAACGAGGTGGCTACCAAGGTAGAGGCAATGACCAAAGAAACCAAGGAGAGTTTAAATCCACAGACCATGGAAATGAAACACCTTCTAGAGGAGGGTATAACAGAGGTAGAGGACCTCAAGGAGGTTCAAACAGAGGAAGAGGAGCAGGTAGGAGCAATTCATACTTTGCAAACATGAAATGCTACCATTGTGGTCAAGTTGGACATCCAACTTATAGGTGCTCAGAGAAAGCATCTTCATCAAGCAATGAGAAAAGAGTGGCTTATGCACAAGAGGACACCATGAGTGTCAAGTCACCAGAGGTTAGTCACATTGAATCAAAAGTGGGGGAGAATCTGATGTTTAGTAGAGTTTTGGTCAGACAACTGGTCAAGGAAGAACCAAAACAAAGGAGAGCTCTATTTAGAGTAAGGTGCAAGATTCTTGGTAAAGTATGCAAGGTAATAGTAGATTTAGGTTCAACAGACAATATTATCTCAGAGGAGGTAGTAATGAAACTGAAATTGGAGAAGGTACCCCACACTAACCCCTACAAGGTCACATGGCTAAACAAAGGGCAAAGTGTTTTAGTGAATGAGCAAGTAACGGTGGAGTTTTCCATTGGAGGATACAAGGACAAGTTAGTTTGTGATGTGTTACCCATGGATGCATGCCATCTACTATTGGGTAGACCATGGCAGTATGACAAGAGTGTCATGTATGATGGAAAAGAGAACACCATTTCTTTCAAGAAGGATGGGAAGACATTTAAGTTGCAGTCATTGTCAGATGAGGAAGGACAATCAAAGACACCTAGTGTCTTGTTGAGCAGTGGTAAAGAGTTCCTTAACAACCTACAACAAGGGGGAGAAGGATATGTGGTTATGTTGCAACCAAAAGAAGAGGACAAGACTGAGAAAATAGTCATACCCGAAGCAGTCCAAAAGTTGCTTGATAAGTATAAGGACATAGCGAGTGATGGAACACCAACAACCTTACCTCCATAAAGAGCCATTAGTCATTAGATTGAATTCATACCAGGGGCATCATTACCAAACAAAGTAGCTTATAAGCTTACACCAAATCAGAATCTAGAGGTAGCTAGACAAGTGCAGGAGTTGTTAGACCAAGGCTTGATTAGGAAGAGCATCAGCCCATGTGCAGTACCAGTGGTCTTAGCAACCAAGAAAGGTGGTAAGTGGAGATTATGCACTGATTCTAGAGAAATAAATAGAATCACAATCAGGTATAGGTTTCCTATTCCTAGAATTGAAGATTTAATGGATTGTCTTGGAGGAGCTTAGTACTTCACCAAGTTGGATCTCAAGAGTGGATACCATCAGATCAAAATCAAGGATGGAGATGAGTGGAAAACAGCTTTTAAGACAAATGATGTGCTGTATGTGTGGAGAGTGATGCCATTTGACCTCTCTAATGCCCCTAGCACATTCATGAGACTCATGAATGAGGTGCTCAAGGACTTTACAAGGATATTTGTGGTAGTGTATCTTGATGATATACTCATTTTTAGCAAGACCACAGAAGAACATCTAAAGCATGTGGAGATGGTTCTTAGAAGCTTGCAAGAGGAGAAGTTGGCAATCAATCTAGAGAAGTGTGAGTTCTTTAAGCAAGAGCTTGTATATTTGGGTTTTGTAGTGTCCAAAGGATCATTGAAGATGGATTCAAGCAAGGTGGAAGCTATACTAAATTGGTCTACACCAACCATAGGGACTGAGGTAAGAAGTTTTCATGGATTGGCTCAATTTTAAAGAAAATGTATAAGAAACTTTAGTGGCATATGTGCACCAGTCCTAGATACAATAAAAGGTGGTTTAAAAACTAAGTTTAAATGGACTCAAGAAGCTGAGAAAGGTTTTGAGAAACTGAAACAAGAAGTGGAAACTCAACCTATTCTCTTATTACCTAGTTTTGACAAGTTGTTCACTGTGGAATGTGATGCTAGTGGAGTTGCAGTAGGAGTGTTAAGTCAAGAGGGTAGGCCTATAGCCTTCTTTAGTGAGAAGCTCAATGAAGCAAAGAAGAAATTCAACCTATGACTTAGAACTTTATGCTTTGGTTCAGTCACTTAGGAAATGGAGGCATTATCTTCTACCCAAGGAGTTTATAGTCTTTACTGACAATCAGGCACTTAGCTATATCAACACTCAAGAGAAGTTGAGTAATAGGCATTTGAAATGGATGGAATACATCCAAGCTTTTACCTTCACCATCAAGCACAAGAAGGAATAGCTAAACAAAGTAGCAGATGCATTGAGCAGGAGGTTGTTGACAGTGCAGGAGATACACGTGAAGAGCATAGGGATTGACAGTTTTAAAGATCTCTATGGGGAAGATGAAGACTTTTCAGAGGTCTATAAGGTATGTTCTAACTTTGAGAACCATTTCCATAGCCAATACTCAGAGTATACATTGAAAAGTGGGTTATTGTTTAAAGGAAATCAATTATGTGTTCCAAGAGGGTCAATGAGGGAAAATCTCATTCAGGAAAAGCACAATGGAAGTCTTAGTGGATATTTTGGCATCAACAAGACTTTAGAACTAGTGCAAAGATTCTATTATTGGCCTAAGTTGGCAAGATATGTTAGAAAGTATGTGGAACAATGTGTTGTGTGTATGAAAGCTAAGGGAGGAGCTAGTAATGTTGGTTTATATCAACCCCTACCCATTCCTAACAGACCATGGGAGTGTGTAAGCATGGATTTTGTGGTAGGCCTTCCTAAGACCAAGACTGGTTTTGACAGTGTCTATGTAGTAGTGGAAAAATTTAGCAAAATGAGTCATTTTATCCCTTACAAAACTACTCATGATGCTAGCTACATAGCTCATGTTTTCTTCAAGGAAGTGGTAAGGATCCATGGACTACCTTTAAGTATTGTTTCTGACAGAGATGTGAAGTTCATGAGTCATTTTTGGAAGACTCTATGGAGCAAATTAGGTACCAACCTGTCTTTTGGATTAGCTTACCAT
This sequence comes from Sequoia sempervirens, assembly GCA_007258455.2. Lineage (NCBI taxonomy): Eukaryota > Viridiplantae > Streptophyta > Pinopsida > Cupressales > Cupressaceae > Sequoia > Sequoia sempervirens. Next base: position 13,235,756 of record VDFB02353493.1, on the reverse strand, counting down.
CCTCAAATCAATAGTCAAATAGAGGTGGTTAATAGGGTGCTAGGTAACCTTCTAAGGTGCATAACTAAGGAGTATGGATAGACATGGGATATGGTTATCTCACAAGCTGAGAATGCTTACAATGATAGTGTGAACCGAACCATAGGGAAGAGTCCTTTTGAGATTGTGTATGGAATGCATCCAAGAGGCATATGTGAGCTCAGAGATCTTGGATCTATGGACCATAGAAGTGGACATGCAGAAGACTTTAGTCAAACCATGAAAGAGATTCAGGAGCAGGTGAAGAAGACAGTCACCGAGGCTACACAAAAGTTGAAGGAGAAGGCAGATTGGTCAAGGAAAGATGTGCAATTTGTAGTAGGAGACTATGTCATGGTCCACCTCAACAAATCAAGGTTACAGAAGGGTACATAAACCAAGTTATAGATGAAGAGAGTGGGTCCATGCAAGGTATTGGCCAAGTATGGGAAGAATGCATACAAGGTGGAGTTACCTGCAGATCTAGGGATTTCCACAGTATTTAATGTAGCTGATTTGATCAAGTACAAGGGATCAGTCAAGGATTTGGATCAGAACAACATGGAAATCTTCAAGGATGTAACCAACATACCCCTACCTACTCCAGACAAGCAACAAGTAGAATGAATCTTGGAGTCAAGAGTGCAAAAGACTACAAGGCATAAGGTGTACATGGAGAACCTTATCAAGTGGAAAAACAAGCATGAATCAGAAGCCACATGGGTACAAGAAGATCAGTTCAAGAAGTTTGGTATTGACCTATCATTTATCTCTCCTTACATTCCTTAGTGTTTGGGTAGAGAGGGGGAGAATGGCGCAGGAGCACCTAGGAAGTATTAGGTAGCACTAGGCAAATTTGTGAGCCTAGGATGAAATTTTGTGGTTTTAATGCTTTAAGGTCATGTTGACCATTTAGATTTGAGTTAGAGGTGTTAGAATATGTTAGAAGGAAGGTTGATCAGTAGCTCATGGTAGAATGGATGAGTTTAACAACTTGTTTCCATTGGGATTCACTAGATTGGAAATAAAGCCCAAAATGTTGCATTTATGCAATTTTGGCCTAATGTGGTGGTTGTATCCGACCAAGGGGAGAAGTAACCATTTTTATGAACCTTTAAAAGGAGGACCTCGACTTGGGATTGAGGTTGGAAAAAATTGTATCTTTTGGAGTTTCTGTTTATATAAAAAAATGAAATTCTTTCTTGATTTTGGTTTTTAGTTCTTATTAGTGTGTTAATGGAGGGTTCTAGGCACTGAGTAGTGTGTGGCACATGAATTAATTGTCTTTCAAGCTTTGTGTGGTCAGTAGTTAAGTTGTATCATCATTTACTAGCTTTGTTCTTAATTAGTTTTGTTCCTTTCCATTGCTGATCAGTCCGGTAAACTGTCAACCATGGAGTCTTAGACCTCTGTCTTCCACTATACCTGGTGTGTAGTCTAGGGGATTGAGGCTAAGCTCCATGCCTATAAATAGATTAGGTCTAGGAGTCTTCAGAGGTCGAGTGGTCATGAGGAAACTCTCTTCCTAGGCGAGCTTAGCAATGCCCAGCTAGGAAAGATAGTGAAAAACAAGCACTAAAGTTGCAGGGGTGTCAATTCCTTGGCAACCCAAGCTGTGTGGTGGATGTAGGAAGCCTTGCAGAGGCTTGGAAAGAAGGATGGAGCCCTGACAGACTGCATGGAGAAAGAATAAACTGATTATTCAAACAAAAGGTCAAAATTTGGCTTAAAACAAGCCTAAAAGTGCTAAGATCAAGGCTAGGGCAGTGTACGAACAATGCAGGCTCCAAACCTCAAAAATATTCAAGGTGTGGCCATAGGAAACACAAACCCTAAGAAAAGAACCTAGGTCATTTGGAGGGTTTTGGAGTGATTTCCATTTTTCTCGGGTTAGGAGGCCTAATTGGGGCTCAAGGGCTAGTAGCCTTTTAAACCCTAGAATAGGGTTTGGTGAGAGCGATGGAGAATTGGAGATTGGTGGATGATCAAGAACCCTAAGGGGAAGGTTTTGAAGCCATGGAAGACATCACACACCCCTGCATCGAATTAGTGAAGGTTGGAGATTTAGCTAGCCTTTAGGAAGATTAAGGGCTAAGGAGAGAATGGTAGAGAGAGCACCAAGATTGGCTTGGTTAGGGAAATGGAGATGATAGTAGGGTTGGCCAGGAGAACTAGGGGTGCCTAACAAGCATTAGGGCCTATAGGTTAAAGTGGTGGAGAAAGACACCAAAGGGGTTTGCCAAGGTGAGACCCAAAGCATGGAACAGTGAGTGTTCCATCCAACCCTATCCTATCAAAAATATTAGTTTCATCGTTGAGTAAAAAGAAAGACTCGATTTCTTTATCCACTGTAGAGGGAGAATATATTGCTCCAACATCCTGCTACACACAAGTTCTATGGATGAAGCAAACTTTGAAGGGCATTGGAGTAGTATGTGATGAGCCTACTTCTATTTTCTATGATAATACAAGTGAAATAAACATTTTTAAGAACCCGGTTATGCATTCAAGAATGAAGCGCATATCTATCAAGTATCATTTTCTGATAGAGAAAGTGCTAGAGAATGAGGTTAGAATGGAGTATTTTACAAAAAAGGAACAAATTGCAAACATATTTACTAAGGCTCTTCCAAAGGATACTTTTGAGCATCTTAGGGAGAGGTTGTTGGATGCTATGGTTGTGTCAACGATATGTGGTTGTCATTGATGTCAACACTATTAGCATTAATTCATTTGAAGCTGTATATGTTGAGGATATTGAGAAAATTGTAAAGGAATGAGTTGCAGGTTATCAGTGGTGAAGTGATGTTCAATCTATCAATATGTTCTATATGTTGATGATCAAATATTTTGGACTAAAGTGTTTGTTTCTGAGTGTATATAGTTTATCCACATCGAGTTTTAGAGATCTGCATGAAGATTTGATCGAGTTATGAAGATTTTCATTTTGATAGTTTTTTTGTTTCTTTAGTTGGTGTTCCTGATTGAGGATGATGTTATTTAAGTTATTTCAATTGCTATAGACACTTCTCTATTGGTTTGTGATACTTGTGGATGTTTCTAGTCCATTCTCTATCTTTTTTGTAAGTCCGCATTGATCGTTGTGCTCGTGGTTGGAAATTTCCTCTTGCGTGTTCATGTTTTTCTTGTTCTTGGCCGACAAGGTGTTGAAGTGTGTTGTGGATCTTCAAGGAAAAATTAATTGAAGTTTTTTTGTGTTGGTGATGTTGTTTTGGGTCCTTACTAAGCTATGGCTGACTTGAAGTGATGAAATTTCATGTTGCAGATATATATGAGCGATTGTTTATTCAAAGTGAAGTGTGTAAGAGAAAGTGAGTGGGTACCAAATGAGTGTATGTGCGAATATATTTCAAAGGCAGAGAAGAGTGTGAAGAAGTGTGTAGAAGAGTGAAGAATTGTGCTTAACTGGAACTATAATTAGGCATTAGTAGATGCTATTTTCTCAATTCAAAATTTGGATGGCTATAATCGGAATCTCTTTGTAAGACAGTGTGTCTTCCTTTGTAATTGAGCAGTGAGCTCTAGGAAGTGTGCCTAAATGCACGTGCATTCCCCATATTTCATTTTCATTATACTTTTAACAAGGTATAATCTTGTGGACTGACCTCCACCATAGTTTTTCCCCTAACAAGGTTTCCACGTAAAACATCTTGGTGTTATGTGTGTTTTTGATTTGTTGATGATTTGTGTTTTCATGGCTAATAATCAAATCTGAGAATAAAGTTGATAAGTTAAATAAGTTTTGAATTTCTATGACAACTGATTCACTCCCCCCTCTTAGTTGTCTGCCCTTGTATTTCCAACAATTGGTATTAGAGCTTAGTTCCTTGGAAGAAGTTTAACAACTTAAGGTGATATGGGATGGCAAGTTATAAGAAGGATAGTCCAAGATTTGATGGAACAAATTACTCTTTGTGGATGAATCGAATGGAGTGTCATTTGAGATGCATTGGTGAACCCTACTTGAGCATTACAAGTAATATGCATATTATTCCACAGAATGGTCCTACTACTTTTCCTGACATTAGATATGTTGAGTATAATATCTGAGCTAAGGAAGCTTTGTTGAGTGCTTTGAATGATTCTAAGATGACAAATGTTATGGATCTGAAGACTTCTCATGAGATTTGGAAAAAGTTGGAAAGCTTGTCTAAAGGTGACGCTAATGTGAAGATTGCTAAGTTGCAGAGTTTGAAAGGGAAATATGAAAGGTTGAGAATAGGTGATGATGAGAACATTGATACTTTCATGAAAAGAGTGAATGAACTTGTGTGTGGTATTAGATGCGCTGGTGGAAAGATAGATGAATATGAGATTGTTGCTAAAGTGCTTAGATCCCCACCTGATTCTTACAAAGTCAAAGCTAGTGCTATTGAAGAGCTCCAGACTGTAAAAAACATAACCAGAGATACGTTGGTTGGAAATTTGATTTTGGTGATGCCCTTCCTAAGGTTGAATCTACATTTAAGGCTACTACTTCTGGGAGAGATAGGAAGAGATATGATCCGGGGGAGAGTTCATCTAGAAAGACATTCAATTATGAAGATGAAATCAAAAAGATTGGAGAAGAGAAAAGAAATATGGAAGAGATGGAAGCACTTATTGTCAAAAGAGTACCGAAAGGAAAAGGTAAGTATGAAGGAAAATTGCCTCTTAAATTATTTTCTTGTAGTAAGATAGGTCATTTTGCATCAAGGTGTCTAGAAAGAGCTCCTAAACCAAGACATAACAAGCCTAATTTCAGAAGAATTGTTACTATGTTGTTGATGAAGGTGTAATAGATGATAAATCTGATAGAAGTGATGATGAATGGGTATTTATTGCTATCAAGTAAAATAGTCTTGTATCTATTGAATCTGCTAGTTGTACAAATGTGGAGAAAGCCCTAGTTACTTGAGTTGAAGAGAAAGATGAATGGGTGATTGATAGTGGATGTTCACATCATATGACAGGAGAAAAAAGTAAGTTTGTAAGTTTGGAAAAGTATGATGGTGGTGTTGTGAGATTTGGTGATAATACAACTAGTCTAATCCATGGAAGAGGATGCATTTCTGTTGATTGTATGCATAATACTGATGACGTTTTGTATGTGGAAGGCTTAAAGCATAATATTTTGAGTGTTGGTTAAATTTTTGATAAGGATTACAATCTTTAGTTCAAGGATGGAAAGTGCAAAATATTGAGTTTTGAAAATGAAATTACATCAAGTACAAAAACAAAAGGTAATATCTTTCACTTGAGTGCTGCTAGTAAAATTTATTTGATTGCTCAAGTTGATGAAATTTGGTTACGACATAGAAGTTTGGGTCATGTTAACTTTGATAATATTGTCAAGATAAGTTCCACTAAAGCTGGGAGAGATCTACCTAAGTTGGTGAAACCTACTAATGCAATATGAAAGGAATGCCAATTGGGAAAGCAAACTAGGATTTCATTTTGAAGTAAAAAGCATTGTTCAAATGAATTGTTAGAGCTTGTGCATACTGATCTATGTGGTCCCTCTAAGGTTAGAAGTTTACAAGGTTATAGGTATTTCATGTTACTCATTGATGATTATTCTAGAATGGTATGGGTTACCTTCTTAAGAGAGAAATCTGAAGCACTAGAAAAGTTCAAGAACTTTAAAGCTATGGTTGAGACAGAGACAAATTTGAAGATTAAATGTTTGAGATCAAATAGAGGTGGTGAATTCACTTCTGATGAGTTTAATTCTTTTTGTGAAGAACATGGAATAAAGAGACAATTATCTACACCATGGACCCCTCAACAAAATGGAGTTGTGGAAAGGAAGAATAGAACAATTGAAGATGCTACTAGAGAAATGATGCTGGAAGGAAATGTCCCTCATATCTATTGGAGAGAAGTTGTGAGTACTACTCTGTACACACTCAATAGGGTACAAATCAAAGGTGATACTGGTAAGACCCCCTTTGAGCTATGGACTAGTCAAAATCCTACTGTTAAATACTTCAAGATATTTGGAAGAAGATGTTATATTAAGAGAGATGAATACATAGGAAATTTTGATGCTAGGAGTGATGAAGGTATCTTTCTGGGTTATTCTACTAAGAGAAAGGCCTACCAGTGTTACAATAAAAGATTGAAGAAAATGGTTGAAAGTGCAAATGTTAAGGTTGATGAAGATGTAGGTACACCATCCAAAACCTGTGGATATGACTGATGATCAGGATGACAGTACAAACAAAGGAAATAAATTTTAGACTACAAATCAAGTGTAAATCAATCTGGTAAATTGGGAAAATGAAGAAGAAGGAGAAACCAAAGGAAGCACAAAAGAGAGATCAGAAGAGCCTGAAGTTGAAGAACATACTAAGAAGACTCTGAGGTATGTAAGATTGAATCATTCAGAAGATCAAATTATTGGTGATAAGAATAAAGGTGTCCAGACTAGAAGAAGATTGTAGAAGAGTATTGCTTGATTTCAAAGGCTGAGCGTACTAATGTGAATGAAGCATGTAAAGATGAGAATTGGTTTGAAGCAATGAAAGAAGAGTTGAAACAGATTGAAAAGAATGATACATGGATTCTTGTTTCTAGACCTAAGGATAAGAATGTCATTGGAACCAAATGTGTCTTTAGAAACAAACTGAATGAGCAAGGTGAAGTGGTTAGAAACAAAGAAAGAATGGTATGTAAACGATATTCACAGATGGAAGGAATTGATTTTGAAGAGAGCTTTTCCCCTATTGCTAGAATTGAAGCTGTAAGATTATTTCTTGCCTATACTGCTCACAAGAACTACAAAGTTTATCAAATGGATGTCAAATTGACTTTTCTAAATGGAGAATTGGAAGAAGAAGTGTATGTTGCAAGTTTTCTAAATGGGGAATTAGAAGAAGTTTATGTTGAGCAACTTGATGGATTCTAGTTGACTGATAAGGAAGATATGGTGTGTCAGTTGAAGAAAGCATTGTATGGACTCAATCAAGCCCCTAGAGCATGGTATGCAAGATTTGACAATTATTTTTTGAAGCCTAGATTTAACAAAGGTACTGCTAATAGTAATTTGTACAATAATGATGATAAAGATCTGATTTTTGAAGTATTTGTTGATGACATTATTTTTGGAGGAGATGATGGTTTGTGCATGAAGTTTACTAATGCGTTGCATAATGAATTTGAGATGTCTATGATTGGTGAGATGAAATTCATTTTGGGATTGTAAATCACTTAGTTAGATAAAGGAATTTTTATATCTCAATCCAAGTATGTGAAGGAAGTGCTGAAGAAGTTCGGTATGGAAGATTCAAAGCCAGTTGGTACACCCATGGTGACCGGATGCAAGTTGACAATAGAAGATGATTCTCCAAAATAAAATTAGACAAGATACAAATCAATGGTTAGTGGATTGTTGTAATTAACTCAAACTAGGCCTAATATCATGAATGTTATATGTATTGTTGCAAGATTTCAAGTTGATCCGAAGGAATCTCATGTGACTGCTGTGAAGAGAATTTTTAGGTACTTGAAGGGAACAGTTGAGCTTGGTCTATGGTATCCTAAAGATGATGATATTACTTTGAGTGCCTATATTAATGATGATTGGGTTGGAGATGTGAATGGCAAGAAAAGTAATAGTGGTGGAGCATTTTTATAGGGTAAGAAGCTAATTTCATGGTTAAGAAAGAAGTAGAACACCATCTCCTTGTCTACTGCAGAGGCCGAATACATTGTTGCTGCTAACAATTGTACTCAAGTTTTGTGGATGAAGTAGATGCTGAAGGATATCAAATTTGTGTATGATGATCCTATTGCTATATTCTATGATAACTCAAGTGCTATTAACATTTCCAAGAATATGACGTTTCATTAGAAAACAAAGCATATATCTATCAAATTTCACTTTTTGAGGGAGAAGGTAAGTGAAAAAGAAGTTAGATTGGAGTATCTACCTACTAAGGAGCAGATTGCAGACATTTTTACCAAGCCTTTCCTTAAGGATACTTTTGAGTCTCTTAGAGGGAAGTTAGGGGTGATTATCCCTCCTAATTAGAACTAAGGATGCAATGCAATTGCATCAGTCTGTGCATTTCACAATCACATCTTGTTTCAGATTGATGTTGTGGTGGTTGCTACTTAGGGGGAGTAGTCAAATGGTTCAAAAATTTAGATATGTGGTTTAGATTTTGTGTGGAGCTTAGAGATCTTTTTCATTGATTTCAAAGGGGGATAAGATTCATGTGAAAAACTTGTGATTGTATGAGGAGAAGAGCCTTGTGGGGAGAATATTATGTGGAAGTGTTGAGAAAATGAGTCAAAACCTAAGGGGGAGTAAGTATCAAGAGTTGGTTGTGTTGATGGTGTTTTTCACATCATGTGTTGCCATCAATGCCAAAGGGTGAGATTGTTGGATGTTGTGGTTGTGTTGCTGATATGTGGTTGTCATTGATGTCAACACTATTACCATTAATTCATTTGAAGTTGTATATCTTGAGGATATTGAGAAAATTGTAAAGGAATGAGTTGCAGGTTGTTAGTGGTGAAGTGATGTTCAGTCTTCCAGTATGTTCTATATGTTGATGATCAAAGGTTGTGGAATAAAGGGTTTTTTTTGAGTGTATCTAGTATATCCATGTTGAGTTTTAGAGATCTGTGTGAAGATTTGATCGAGTTATGAAGATTTTCATTTTGATAGTTTTTCTGTTTCTTTAGTTGGTGTTCCTAATTGAGGATGATTCTATTTCAGTTGTTGCAGGAACTTCTTATTGGTTTGTGATGCTTGTGGATGTTTCTAGATCATGCTCTATCTTTGTTGCACATTCACATTGATCGTTGTGCTCGTGGTTGAAAATTTCCTCTTGTGTGTTCATGTTTTTCTTTTTCTTGGCCAACAAAGTGTTGAAGTGTGTTGTGGATCTTTGAGGAGAAATTAATTGAAATGTTTTCATGTTGGTGATGTTTTTTTGGATCCTCACTAAGCTATGGCTGAATTTGGTTGATTTGTATTGAAGATTATCTATTATTTTTGGGCCGATAGTTATATTCATTTTATTATTTCTTTGTGACTGACTTGAAGTGATGAAATTTCATGTTGTGCATATATACAAGTGATTTTTTATTCGAATTGAAGTGTGCAAGAGAAAGTGAGTGGATGTAGAATGTGTGTATGTGAGAATATCTTTCAAAGGTATAGTAGAGTGTGAAGAAGTTTGTAGAAGAGTGAAGAATTGTGCTTAACTAGAACTATAATCAGGCATTAGCAGATGCTATTTTCTCAATTCAAAATCTGGATGGCTATAATTTAAATGTCTTTGTAAGACAAAGTGTCTTCCTTTGTAATTGAGCAGTGAGCTCTAGGCAGTGTGCCTGAATGCATGTGCATTCCCCATATTTTATTTTCATTATACTTTTAACAGGGTATAATCTTGTGGATTGACCTCCACCGTGGTTTTTCCCCTAATAGGGTGTCCACGTAAAAAATCTTGGTGTTATGTGTGTTTCTGATGTGTTGATTATTTGTGTTGTCATGGTTAATCATCAAATCTGAGAATAAAGTTGATAAGTTAAATAAGTTTTGAATTTTTGTGACAGCCGATTAACCCCCCCCTCTCTCAATTGTCTGCCCTTGTATTGCCAATAAAGGTTGGGGGTCAGTGGCCCTCCTAACTAGGTGCAAATGAAGGTGCATCAGTCTAGTGAATTTGTTGGTATAATTAATTATTTAATTACACTTTAGCATAAGTTTACTTAGGAATTGTTTAATTCCTAGGTTATAGGTTGTTATCCTTATCTTGTTGAGCTATCTTTTTGCTCAAGATAAGATTAAGGTTATGCATACTTTCTTTTATAAAGAAAATGATCTCTTGTAATTATTGTACTTTGAATATATCAATTTGCACATCTTCATGCAAACTCTCTTCTTTTTTGTTTTTCTCTTTGTGGAAGGTTATTTTCTAGTTTGCATTTCAGATCTTGGTTTCTAACATGGTATAAGAGCCTCGATTTGCAACCCCTTCTCAAATTTTTTGGAGGAATACATTACAGAGCTCATTCAGGGTCCCTCAAGGGTTTAATTTCTTGAGTATATTCATGAAGCATCTTCGATCAGATTGGGTTTTTCCATTGGATTTAGAGCACTGCAAAAGGTTAGAGATAACTTTTATTTCACTCATTTTGGTCACCATTTGCCAGATCTGTGAAGGTTTCAAGCTCGGTGATTTTTCTAATAGATCTTGGGGTTGCCTATTTTTCTAGGCACTTTGGGCCAAAACAGACCTCGCCGTTGGATTCGCAGTGCCCAAAAACCCCTATTTCATATAAAGTTTGTCCATTTTGGACACAGTCGACTGGGGAGGAATTTTTTTTTTCCCAAGGACCATACGTCCCCAGGGCATGCATTCTGAAGTTCAAATTTTTTTTAAAAAAATATATCAAAAATCTGGGTTATTTTTTGTGCGGCCCATTCAGAATAGACCACGCCACCCTCGTACCATCACAGTGCCACTCCCATTGGCTGCACCGCCCTCTCCTCCACTGGTTCATCACTCCATAGCCTTCAACCCTTGAAAGCATAGGTCAGGGTCATATTGCGACTGAGAGCCAACGTGTCGACTCCTGCCAGGTCCTAAGCCCTTGGCGGCCTGCCTAGCCCTCCAACGGTTATATTGATGACCAGGGGCTTCGGTCCAGCCTTTGCGCACTAGCCCCTGGTCTTGCATGTGGCCAAGGGCCAGAATTTCTTAGCCCCTGAGGGCTGTAGAAGGCCATATTGGACATTTTTAGAGTAGTTTCACATAAATGGGCATAACTCGGGCCTACGACATTGTTTTTTTGCAAACAAGATATCGTCAGAAAGATGGTTCAATGCTCTATGCAATGGCATAGGTTTGGTTTTTTGGTTTTTCTTTTTTGATGCCTTTTTCAGCCTCAGAAGTTGCATGTTTTTGTTTTCACTCCAAGAGACATATCTTTTGACTCGCTTATCATTTTTTCGCCTATCTTGCGGCATTAGAAAGCTGGTTTCAACCTCTACACAAATTTGAGGTCTATTTGTATTTTTTGTTTATGCATTTTTATCATTATATCCTTTTACAATCATCGGGTTATTGTAATAATGAGATGAGATAAAGTTCCATCAGCGGGGCTTCTTGCATAATAATCTAATTAGAGTGTGGTTTTTCACTTTGATCTCCATATTCATCTTGTTTTGATGGAAAATCGCATGGGTTATCTGGTTTCTTAGTTTCTTTTATCCTCTTTCTTGCTTAGCTAGACACATATTTTGTTTGCATCAGTTCACACTTCACATTGGGAGTTTATGGTTATTGATCCACATTGGTTCAGATCCTTCTTAGTTTGAGGGCCATGTTTTTATGGTTAATGTTCCAAAATATTGATGGTACTCATCTTATGGGGCAGTTTTAGTTTTAGTTTGGCATTGGCTTCAAGGACACAAGTTCTAGATTTTTTTATCATTATGGGTGGCTTCATCCTTTCATCTAATGTTGCTTACAGATTCCAAGGTTGATCTAGTATGTGAGTTTCCAGTGTTCCTTGGCATCAGTTTTTCTATTACATTTGTGATTCCGTTATGGTTTCTTGCAAATAGAAGTATCTTTCCTTGCTTTCTGGATTTGGGGTTCTAGTGTTGCTTCATCAGAGTTCTTCCAGTGATTCTTTGTAGCAGTTCATCTCATTGAGGGGGGGTTTTTCCCACTGGGTTTTCTCTCTCTCTTTGCATTTGTAAATGGGTACCTGATTAGGCCTTTGTTTTCAGGACCCATCTCACATCATTTGCATAATAATTTGCTTCTCCCTAAGTTGCACTTATGGGGGGCATTGGTGTAATTAATTATTTAATTACACTTTAGCATAAGTTTACTTAAGCATTATTTAATTCCTAGGTTATAGGTTGTTATCCTTATCTTGCTGAGCTATCTTTTTGCTCAAGATAAGATTAGGGTTATGCATACTTGCTTTTATAAAGCAAATTATCTCTTGTAATTATTGTACTTCGAATATATCAATTTGCACATCTTCATGCAAACTCTCTGCTTTTTTGTTTTTCTCTTTGTGGAAGGTTATTTTCTGGTTTGCATTTCAGATCTTGGTTTCTAACAGAATTCACCAATTCCTCATTTACCTAGACCGATAGATGGGTCTACTCCACAGGGGGAGTAGAATTTTTTTTCATTGTTGCAGTATGAATGTACTGCTAAGGGGGAGTAATCAGAGGAATTTTTCTTTTCCATTGATGTTAAAGGGGGAGAAAAAGTCATGAAAAATAGTTGCAGAGGAAGACAAGGTGTTCTCCCGAGACATTGTGAAGGATGCTATCTTTGATGGTTTTTCACATCATGTGTTGCCATTAATGACAAAGGGGGATATTGTTGCAAGTATGAGATAGTTTTTTGGTGTTTTCATTAATGTTGTCATTGATATCAACATAGTTCAGTATGTTGTAGATTGTACATGTATGGTTGAGATGCTATTGAGATGCTATTGAGATGTTGTGAGTACGCAGAGCTATCTTTATGGAATTTCAGATGAGTTGTCTTGATGAGTTTCCAAGTGGTTTTGAGAAAATTAATAAAGAAGTGAAAGCAAAATAATAGAAGTATTCAGAATGTGCTCCACATTTCTCTTGTGTTGATCCTATGCCTGTGCGGTTGTGAATTTTTAATTATGACAATTTGATGGTGATATATTCCGAGTTTCAGCTTTTGGTGAGATGGTATGTGAAAGTTGCATCCACTGGTATGTGTGTTCTATAGGCAGAGCTAGTGTTCTATGGACTGGGAGAAATATGTTTTCTCCACAATCCTCCGCTATTTCGTTTCAGATCTTGCGGATCTGAGATATGCTTTGTGAAGGTCTTTTTTACGCTCAAGCGAAGAGATTTATTTATTGCAAAGGTAAGAATCAAAACAAGGCTCCCAAGTCTAATGAGAAAGGTAAAGATCCTCCTTCACATAGCACTCCTGAGTTCACACCCTCTTCAAAAGAGGAATGATCTAAAAAGAAGTTCAAATGTGCATATTGCAAAAGGTTAAGACATGATGAGCATAGATGTTATGATAATAAGATTGATGAACTCACACACCTTCTTCAAAAGAATAACATTCAGCTGCCCTCATCAATGTCTTCTACTTCTTCTTCAACATCTCAATCGACAGCCCCCTCATCATCATCTCAGTCAGAGAACACAAGATCTACATCTGGGCTACATAAAATGAAAGGACAAGCACTCTTGGCATCTGCAAGTCCTGAATCTCATAGATGGCTTCTTGAGTCAGAGGCATCTCATCATATGGCATCTTCTATGGATATTTTCTCTTCTTTTGAGCCTTGTAATTCACCTCATATATTGATGGGTAACAATACATAAATGAAGGTAAGTGGGAAGGGTTCTATTGATATGGGGGAAGGGACTTTCAATGATGTACTTTGTGTTCCTTCCTTGTCCACTAATCTCCTTTCTATTTATCAAATTACTCATGGGGGTCAAGGTAAGAAAATTGAGTTCACTCTAGATAGAGTGTACATAAGGGATTTGGAGACTAGGGATATTGTAGCTATTGGGATGGCTGATCATTCATCTCGTGTATATTCCATTTCACATTTTTCTTCAGAAGATGATAATGTTCCTTTGAATACATCACACACTCCATTGAGTGTGAACCATGTTAGTGAGGAGAAGTTTAGTCATCTACACCTTGGTATTCTAGAGACCAGTGTTGAGCTTCCTATTCCTCCACCTCTTGCTTCTTCAGCCATTGATGCTTCTATTCAGCAGGATGATCATAGATTTTCAGATCTTTCTTTGTGGGATGAGTATTTGACAGGGATTTTTAACTTGTTCATGGAGTCTCATAATATAGATTTGGAGGACACGCTTGAGGGAATTTCTCTCCTATTTGATGACAGTTTCGGCACAACTATTATACCATCTACTTTGTCTTTGGAGATTGATATTCATGAGTCTCCTCCTTCACTTGATTTTTCATGTTTCTTGGTTGATTTTGACCATGATTATGTTGTGGCTCATTCAAGCTTGGAGACTCCTCATTAGTTTTCAGAGGCATACATGTTGATCATTCATTCTTCTTCCTTGGACATGGAGTGGCTTCTTCATCAGCTTATGAACTTGTTTCTTCCTAAGGGAAGATGTGTTGCTTGTAGACATTGGGTCATCTTTTGTTTTCAGGCATTCTTCATCAGCATTAGAGCTTCTTCATTGTGGGGGGGACATCTTCTCTCTACTTCCCTCTTATGGGGGGTAATTTATTGTATATACATGATGCATGTTGTCCTTGGGGGGTATCATTGATTCCTCCATACATCATGTTTGTTTGTTTTGTTTTGTTTTCTCTCTTTTGGAGATGAGTTTTTTCCCACTGGGTTTTCTCCTTTTCTCCACTTGTGAGAGATTTCATATTTTCATTTGCATTGTAAATGGGTACCTAACATGGCCTAGTAGCCGGGACCCATATTCATAGTCTTTGCATAGTGTGCATAATAATCTTCTCCCTAATTTTCACTTAAGGGGGGATGTTCGTGTGAATAAATGTCTTGTACCTAGATAATTCATTCACTAGGTAATTAGGGTACATATTCACATGGTTAAGTTTACTTAGGAAAAATATTATTTCTAGAAGTCTTAGTTGGATTTTCTAGAACTTATCTTATCTAGCTAGTAATGCATCATTTCCTAGGTGATTAGGTTGTTGGTTGTCTCATGTCATTGGATTATGACATTTGTCAACATCATGTTCATTACTACATCTCAACCTTGCCTTTATAAGGAAGGCATCTCATGTACATTTGCATATCAATTCAAGCTTATTGAAGAATATTCAACCATTAATCAATCTTGCATTGTGAAGCAAGCTTTCTTGCCATTCTCTCTCTTGTGGAAGTGGTTTTGGTCACAACTGTTCTTGGGGGTGTTGGGAAGTCACCATTTAATCCCATAGTTTGAAGTCTAGAAATTTGGAAATCATGTTTCAATATTTCTGTGTGTGCATAGTTTGGATAGATTGGTGAAAGAAATTTAGTGATTGAAGCCTATTTTTTTGTTGCAAATGTATCTAGAATATTCTAAGATGTATTCTCATGCATAATGAAGTGTGTTATAGCATTCACGTGTCATCTTCTTGTTGGGAAGCATGTGCATCATTGTTCGATTGTGTTTTCGTTAGGTTTGGTCAACCTGGTGTTTACGCTTCATTCGAAGAATAAAATTTAATTGAGGAAGTGTGTAGAAGATTCAAGAAAATAATTTTATTGGTCGACTCTTATTCCTTTCCACCACTAGAATTTTGAGTTGCCGACCTAATTTGAATTTATGAAACGATGTTTTGTGGCCAACCTTGGTAAGTGTCTCTAAGGTTGAGAATATTATAAAAGCAAGTTGAATTGTGAAGAGTTGATGTGAGTGTGATGCAAAGTGATGAAAGTGTGCCACAAATCATAAGAGTAGAAGTGTGTATGAGTGAGTTGTGATAGCATTTTTTTAGTGTGTTGAAGGTAGTGAACTGAAGGTTTTTGTGATCATGCGAATGTGCTTTAATTGTAGTGGTGGATCTTTTGTTCTCTTTTATATTTGTAGGTAGTAAGCCTCTCTGTTGGACAGTAAGTCCTTTGTAGGTAGTAAGCCTTTGTACTTGGATAGTGAATCCTCTTTTGGGTAGTAAGCCTTTGTATTCAATTTATAATCTTTATATTGTGAGTTAACCCTCACCGTGGTTTTTGCCTTATTGGGTTTTCCACGCAAAAATCTGGTGTTCATTGTGTTGATTTGCTTTCTGTTATTTATGTTTAATGCTCATATTTAATAACAAAATAGTGTGATTGAAGATTTGATAAGTGATAAAAATTTAAGTTTGAATTTGTGTGACAACTGATTCACCCCCCCTCTCAGTTGTCCTATGCCTGTTTAACACTTTATGCTACTGCATACAACCCACTTTAATATTTTTATTATTTAAAATTCTAATATTAGAAAATATTAATATAAAATTCTTGTTGTACCTGCAACATTGGCCTTTGTGCCTCCTCAATTTTAGAAAACTTTTTGGCAATTCAACTAATATTGGTAGGTCTCCAAATTTAGCAACAACTCAGCTAAAATTGGCGAACATGATTTTTTGAAAATTTGGACCCCTCTCCGTTGGAATTTTCATTTTTACACCTGAACTTTGGAGCACAATATCTCAGGCATACAAAGTCCTTTTTCAGTGATTTTTTAATTTATTTGGGGTAGTATTTCATGCTCTTCACATTGGTGTGATTAGTTTTTGCTCAAGTGATCCCAATTTTTCAAAAAAATAGTTTCCTAAGCATATTTGAAGGACAATTCTCATTTTTTGAACTTCAAACGGATGTAAATTTCATATACAACCTCGTATTGAGGATATTCTCTTTTTTAAAAGTGAATATTTTTTTGAGCACTACACATTGGTGCTATTTTGAGGTTCTCATTATGAGATTTCATTGTACTTTCAATATTTGGGTCCATTTTTGGACATTGTAAAACTCTTGAAAACAACTCCAACATTGTAAACACACTGATTTATAAATTTCCAAATCATTTTTTGTTGGGGGATTCTTGATTGAGTGGAAAAGGGGGGGTATTTCTCTTGTGTGTGTGTTTTTGATCTATTCACTTGTGCTCTTCTTTTCCTTCACACATGGATCATTCTAAGGTTCCTTTGCTAACACCTTATCAACATGGAATCAACATGCATGGAATTCCTTAATGCAACTTGGGTATACTCCATATGTTTTAGAACAAAAGGTAGTTGAACCTATAGATGATAAGGAAAAGATAAAATGGATGCTTGAACATACAAAATCTCTTAGATGTCTTCATCTTTTTGTCTCCCTAGATCTTATGTTTCAGATTGAATCTTGTATAAATTCACATGATACTTGGGAAAAGTTAAAATATTTGTATGGTACAACAAATGGAGTCAAAGGCTATCAGATTAACAATGAATTGATGAACCTTGATCCAAATAATTTTGGAAACATCCAAGATTATATTACTAAGGTTAATGATCTGAGAGAAAAATGTAAAGGCTATGGTATTGACAAAAAGGACATTCAGTTAATCTATAATGTATTGAATAAAAATGGTCTTAAATTTGAAATGTTTGTTTCTAGCTTTCATACTCACAGATTGACTATGGGATCTACATATACTATGTCTTCATTTGCATCTTTTTCTGAGATGTTAATGCATGAACAACAAAAGCTTCTTTCTATGGGTCTCATAAATCCATCATAGACTTAGGCTTTATTGGTTGGTCAGCCTAAGGGATAGAAAGAGTCAAGACAATCTGATAAGAAATAAAAGAAATGTAAGAAAAATCTACACATAGATCAAGCACAACACAAAACCTCTTCAAGGGAGGGTTCATCTAAGAAAGAGAATCCTACTTGTTCATATTGCAAGAGGACTAGACATAAAGAACATTCTTGTTATAAGAAGGACATTGTTGAACTAAAACATCTTCTTAAGAAGAATAACATTGATCTACCTTCTAGAATGTCTGAGTCAACTTCTTCTTTTCACATTCTAAATAATCAGGATCTAGTAAGGATAAAGGTCATGAAGGATTTGCTTCTGATTTGAAGAAAAATAAAGGTAAAGCTCTTTGTTCTTTTACAAGTCATGAATTAGAGAAATGACTCCTAGATTCTAGAGCTGAACTCATCATATGGATTCTACATAGTCTATGTTCTTGAACCTTGTTTTATGCCACCTATTTTGATGGGAAACAACATTTACATGAGTGTAATTGGGAAGGGTTCATTGATATTGGGGATGGCACCTTCAATGATTTTTTTGTGTACCTCACTTGAAAAATAATCTTCTTTCCATCTATTAGATCACTCATCATGGTGGAGCAGGGAAGACTATGGAATTCACACCTGATTTAGCTATCATCAGAGACTTGGAGATTAGAGAGATAATCTCTACTAGGATGGTTGATCATGCATCCCAGTTGTATAGCTTTTCAAACTTTGTACCTGATGATGATTCTGATCCTTTGGTTATTGATTACACTTCTAGTGTGAGTTTTGATTTTGAGGAGAAGTTTGGCCTCTTGAATCTTGGTATTCTCACAAGTGATTTAGTTCTTGAGCCTTGCATTGCTTCTCCACCTACTATTTCTACAAAATATACTGGTGTTGCTACATTCATGGCTACTTATGATTCAGTGCAACAAGATCTACATCATCTTCCAAATATAGTTGCTTGGGATGACTACTTTTCAAACATTGTAAGTTTGTTTATATAGTCTCATACTTCATACTTGGGAGAAAATCTTCATGACATTCATGTTTTCTTTGCTCAATTTTATTCTTCTTCAATTGTTATGGAGGAACCTTTGGATCCTCCTTTTCATTCTCCACATGATCATTCCTCATAGTTTGACATGACTGTGGATAATTTTCAGCAACATTTGGGGGAGGCATCTTTGTTTTCAGGGGAGATAGTTGATTCTTTGGATCTTGTTCTACATACATCTCTACTTGGTTCTAGATTGTCATCTTCATTAGTGTGGCCTAGAATGCTTGATTTGATGGTGACAAATTTCAGCATTGACATGGAGATAAATGAGTAGTTTTAAGAGATTTCATACATTTTTCACTTTCTTCCCAGCTTATATTCCTTTCAGGAATGGGAAAAAATTATTCATGCACCTTTGGTTTTGTTTCTTCCCAAGGGGATGAACATTGTTCAACAATTATGGACCATATTCTACATCCAATTTCGAGCATCAACCATTGGCACAATTGAATACTTGAGGGAAGGTTACATTGTCTTTCTTGTCCTTTCTATTTTGGAGGGGACTTCTTCCTTGCATGGGATTCTTCTTGTGTTGGGAAACTTGTATTTTTTCTCTCTTTTGGGGAGGAGTTTTTTCCCATTGGGTTTACTCCTTTTCTCCAGTTGTGAGAGAGTATTTTGTACATGGGCACGTAACATGGCGTAGTAGTCGAGACCCATCTTTGTGTCTTTTCACTCACCTAAGCTACGCTTAAGTGGGGTGTTCTAGTGTAGGTTTTTATTTTCCTTAGGTTAAGGAATAATTATTTTTCCTACACACATTATTAAGCTTGTTTAGGTTATATCAAAATGGTTAGGATGAGAACAAGTGGCATAAATCCATCATTCACATGTGTCACTCACACCCACCTTTGGGTAGTTGAGTCTCACACCCTCTTTTGGAATTATTTTCCACCTCTCATAACCATCTATTTTTCCTTATCTGAGTAGGCATAACCATGCAATTCAACTTTTACCAAGTAGGTAAAACTCCCACCTATTATGGGTAATGGGAGTTATTACCTCTCTTGGATTTATTTTCCCTTATTTTTTGCTATATATACAACACTCTCTTCTCCTTTGGCTAGTCAATTAGATTGAGTCATTCAAGGGAGTGTTGATTCTATTCATCTCTAGGTTTCTTACTTGCTTTCCTTCAATCACTTTGATCTTGGGTGGTTTCACAACCAAATCAAACAATTTTGACTATGAGTTTGGAAGTTCCATCATAGTCTTTCATTTTCTTAGAGAAATGTTTGTTTCTTAGAATGTTGTTGAGTGTGGTCCCACCCACTCTTGTGTGGTTTCATCTATATGTTCATAATTTTATCATTTTTCGTATGGAAGTTTCTTGTATGGATATAGTCCTATCCTTTATAACCTTACAAATTATACCTATAATGAAAAATGGTCTATTTAGAATTTAGGTGGTGTTGTATGCAGCTCTGTAGGATTATTTCAAGGAGGTTGAATACTAAAACTTCATCAATAATAATCAAACCTTGCAAGATATTTTTATGATTGGACACTGAAGCTTAAAGGAATGCATGATATTTAGGAGATTAAGTTGTATCTTTGTTAGTGTTTCAGAATAGGTATTGGATTTTTACTCAACCTATGGATTTTACTATGTTCTTGGTTGTGTGTGTAGGCTTATTTATTTTATGTTATTTTAATTTTTTTTGTACATTAATCCAATTAATTTCTTATTTAAACTAAGAATAGTATGATCATTTTTTTCCATTTGGGTGTAAGAGAGGATATTCATGTGAAGTGAAATAGAAAATTTATGAAAAGGGAAAAATTATTATTTAAATTTTATAGAAATGGACATGCATGGTCTCATTCAAGAGGTGGGACCACATGTGTAGTAGAATTGAAGATACAAAAATAATATATAAAAAATAAACTAAGGTTTTTAAGTTTTAAAGTAGTTAATTATGACATGAGATGGAATTTCAAAAATATTTAGTGCACAAAATAGTTATAAATTGTGCGAACTTGATGTTCCAAAACAATAAAAACCATTTGGTTTTGGATTTGATAATTTTAGGTGAATCTTACATATATTGCAATTGATAGTGATCGATTTACAAGATAGAAAGATGTAGAGACTACTTCTACTTATAAATCTTGTTTCAAATTGGAATTAATGAGAATATTCCTTGATCTCTCTAGAAGAGTCTTTTTCATGTGTTCAACAACACCATTTTGTTGAGGAGTGTAAATTGTGGTTTTATGCCTTTCGATCTCAACTCTCTTACAATAATTTAAAAATTCTAAATATGCAAACTCACCTCCATTATTTTTTCTTAAAAACTTGATTGATCTTCCAGTACTCTTTTCAACCAAAACTCTAAACTGCTTAAATATTCTAAACACATCATCTTTACTTTTAAGATATAGACCCAAACCTTTCTAGAGTAGTCATCTATAAGTGCAATAAAATATGATGATCCTCCAAAAGAAACTGTAAGGGATGCACCTCAAACATCTGAATGAATATAATCTAGAATAATCTTACTTGTATGACTACCTTTTTAAATTTTTTGTCTAGACTACTTCCCAAAATCATAATTCTTGCAAAAATTTAAATTTAGATATTTATATTTGAAATTAACTTATAGTTTAACAATACCTTTAGCCCTTTCTCACTCATACGACCCATTCATTGATGCCATAAAATAGTATAGATTCATTTGTTTCCTTAGATACCACTTTTTCTCATGTAAAAGGTTCCTAATATTTGTAGCCTTCATGACCACCAAAAAATCCCTTGGACACTTTTAGCTTGATCCACCTTGACATGTAAATTAATAGCCTCCAAAATCCAAAACTTCCAAGGAAATTAAATTATTTTTGAGTTCTGGTACATGTCTTACTTCTGTTAATTTCCTTACAATACCATCAAAAAAATTAATCTTAATGATCCCAATCCCAACAATCATATAAAAAATATTATTTCCCATAAGAACAACACTGCCATCAATAGCTTGGTAAGAAGAAAATCAATTTCTATGTGGACACATGTAATTACAAGTACCAAAATCTAATGATTGTTCCTCATGATATTGTAAGGTATGGAAAATAGATAATACTTCATCAAGCATACCTAAAATTGTTAATTGGATTTTCTTCTTTTTTGGAGTCATCAGTTTCTTCTTTCCTCTTATGATATTTTTTCTCGAGATGCCTTGATTTATTGCACTATCAAAAAATTTCCTTACCTTTTTTTATCTTTGACTTAGATTTGGATGTACCTCTTGAATCTTCCCCTTTTTTAAGGATCTTTCCCTAGCCACCATTTTTTTTTGTGTGGAGATTTATATGTTAGATTTTCTCCACACCTTTTCAAATAAAACAACTCCCAAAACAAAATTAAATTCAAGGGTATCAATTGTGCTAAAGCTAATGGAAGTGACTAAGTGATTCTAGGATTTGGGAAATGAACACAATAACATAATTTTATTGTCTTCATCTTCAATTTTTACACCCATACTAGCTAATTGACATATAAGAGTATTGAAAATGTTTAAATGGTCAATAATTTTTATACCTTATTTCATTCACAAGCTATATAATTAGCTTTTCAAGTAGATCTGATTCGTCAAGGATTTTGTCATGTAAAGACTCTCTATTCTACTCCATAAGCTTGTTGTTGTTTCCTCTCCAAAAGTATTTAAAATAAAATCATTTTCTAAACACAACCAAATTGTGCTAAGAGCTCTTGTATATACGTCCTCCTAGTCCTTATTGGTCATATTTGTAGGTTTCTTTAACTTTCCTACCAACACTTTATGTAATCCTTGATGCACTAATAAATGACACATCTTGAACTTCCACAACTCAAATTTGTTCTTCCCATTGAATTTATCCACCTTGCACCTTGCATTCAAAAATTTCACCTTTTGATGCAACTACAAAGAAAACACCAAATCCTAAAACAAAGATTACAAAACAAGTACTTGAATACCACTTGTTGTGGAAGTAAAAATGTAAACCCATAAAATTAAAAGAATATTGTAGCACAAGTTAATCATATATAAATAATAAGAGAGATTAAATAAAATAATAGAATAACAAACAAGACAAATATTTACATGATAAAACCTTAACACTATATCAAGGAAACATCCATGGGGTAAGATATCGATATTCTTATTGCTTAGAGAATTTGACTACAATTTTCACATAGCTATTGCTATTCAATTATAATTTTTCATTAAAGGATGCAAAGATATATACAATATCTTCAAGATAACAACAACCATCAAACCTAGATAAATCTAGATTTTTCCCTTAAGGAAATTATGAATTATCTCTTAAGGAAAAAAACAATTTTCTATCAAATAAGATTTTTGTTTTATTATTTTAATTCTTTTCATTATCCAACACATATATCATGTGGGGTTCCCACATTTGCAATAACTTGTGTGTGACATGAAACAATTAAAATATAAGCACATTGCTTGATAAACAACCTTAATGTATTTGCAAGGAAACTAAATAAAGTAATCTAGATATCTAAGAAAATGAGTTTTAAACTAAGAAGTAGTAATAGAGTGTTACAATCCTTAAGCAAGAGTATGTGATATAATTATTAAAAAATTAAAACTTGAATGAAGGAATTGTGTTTTTGAAATAAATGAACTTAGAAGAATCTTTCAAGCTTCTTATGTAGTCATTATAAATGTCCCCTTAGAGAATCCAACTTTTAGCCATAGTATCTTCTTCTCTTTTAGCCTTAGGGTACTCTATTTGATGGAAAGCGAAGATTAGGATTAGTGAGGAAGATAGTATTAACTTCTTACACAATGTAGGTAAGGTAAGAGCCTAGCTATGAGGATTTGATATTAGGCCTTATGTAAGATATAGGAAATTATCATTACTAGGGTTTAGGACCTAGAACAAGAATCTTCCATACTCCAAATTCAAGGAAACCCTAGAGATTTCAATCAAAGGAAGAAAGGGGAAAGAGATCTTGCAATAGGGTTGTCCTAGTGTTTGATTATACACTAATGAGGGGTTCACCACCAAGCTAGGGCTTGGAAAGACTAATGAAATGCAATATCTAATGATTGAACTCAATGATGCATAAAACTTCACTAAATGACCTATAAATGCAAGTAAACTAGAACAACAAACTGAAAAAGTATAGAGCACCTAGAAATATGTAGAGGCTTGAATGAGGGCCTAAAATGCTAAAAAAAATAATTTTGTTGACTGGGACTCATACGCTATTCTGGGCGTATCAGTCCCATACTAGGGTTTTTGGACCAAAATAGGAATCTAGCAATGTTTGATCTAAAGCCCCTAAAATCTAGAATTTTTTTGTAATGGGACTCATATGCCACAAGTGGCGTATCAGTCCCAGTAGGCATTTTTAGAGGGTTAAGATCCAAATCGAGTCTCCAATCTCTTTTCTTTCTACCACACCTTATTTTCGGATCTAAAACTTTGATTACAGGCCTATAGAAGTCTTTTTTGTGACCTTGCAAGTGAGGAGACAACTCCAAAAAATTCCTTCAAGCTTGTAACCTAATCTTCAAAGATCCTTCATGCTCCAGGACATCTAGATCTACAATCACACATGTAAAGAGGGGAAAAAATTGTTGATTGTTAGTGAATAGGGGTTTTCCTTAGTCAAACCCATTTTAGGTAATTAAACCAAATGATGAGATAATGAAATTAGGACATGAAACATGAAACATGAGTAATGATACCTTGAATGATGTCTTGTAAATTTGCAATTTAACATGAAGTGACCATGAAGAATGAAGATCTTGATCTTGAATTGGATATGAAACAATGCTTGACTTTGATCTTGGATGCTACATCACAACACTAGTTCAAAAACATGCTTGATGCTTGATAATCTTGAAATGATGATGTATCTTGAATTGCTGCAATAATTGATAAAAAATTCTGCCCTTGAATGCCTTAAAAATGATCTTGAATGTTCTCTTGATGATCTTGTAAAGTATTGGAATGCTTAAATCTTGAGTGCTTGACTTGATATCATGAAGGCTTAATGAAATAATGATTTGAAACCTCATTTATATAGGCAATCCATCCAACTTATTGTTTATTAGATCCCACAGGCTGAAATTCATGAAATTTGAACTTAAAATCCAAATTTCTCACTCAAAACCCTAAAAAGGGGCCAAATGGGACTCATACTCCACACCTGGTGTATGGGTCCCACGGGACCTTTTTAGGTGGCAAAAGTGTTGAGGTGTTAAGAAATTATGTTTATTTGATGTCTATGTCAGGATTTTGGTTAAAATATGCCTTGGGATGCACAATATAGGGTCTTAGGGGCCTATAAATGATGATATAGAGGTCATAAATGCAAGAGGGCCCAAAATTCAATGTGAAAGTGTAAATGAATATACTTTACAACATTAAATTAAAGAAAAAATAGGTCTATTTAACTTAAAAGGGGCCCATAAATCTAATGTGAATGTGTACAACACATTACAACACTAGATCAAGGCGACCTTAAATTTATTTTAACATTAATCATTCCAAAATTAAGTGTGAAAATGTAAACGACGATATTTTTCAACACTACACCTTGTAGTGAGGCATACAATTTTCTAAAGGTGATCCAATTTTGACACCTATATGGATACATTTTTTTTGCAAAGAGTTGTAAAGGTGGCTTAATAATCTTTTATCTTATCTAGGAGAAAAATCTTCTTCAAAATTGCTCAAAGCTTGTGTATGTAAAAAAAAATCCTCTCCTATGAATAAGAGAGGAAGGTTTGGATATGCTAAAAAACATGTGATCAACCTTCCAAGGGGGCTAGTTGCTATTTAATTTTAAAATTATAGACAAATTGTATAGAAAGGAAAAGGGTTATAGATAAACAAAATAAAGGAAAGTGATGAAAAAAAAGGGATCAATTGGAGCTCCTTTATAACATTGAACCATGCATTTATCTTAAAAGTAATGATTGTGATCAAAGTTGGTTCTATTGACTTTTTCTTAAGAACCATTAGCAAGTAATCACAAATAGTAAAATAACAAGACAAAGAACATTGTCTAAGATGAGTTGTTAAGAATAAAATCAAAGGTAGTATATTAATTAACAAACCCAAAGTTTTTTATGAATAGGGAAAAATCTATATTTATAGATTATCAAAAAGAGAAAACAATCTTTAACTATTTATCCAATAAAACAATTCAACAAATGAGATTAAATAACATATAAATATAAAAATAAATTTCATTCTTAAATTATGAAAGGAAAATTATTGCGTTAAATATAAAAGAGATCACTACAAATAATAATCCTAACATATCATATACTTTTAAAAAATTATTATAATTTGAATGTAATACAAAAGCAATATATCACTATCACACTTATTAAAAATGGTGTTACAAAAGTATTAAATAAGAACAAACAAAAATAAAAATTAACCATTAATTCATTAAGACAATCTAACACGTAAAAGAAAATAATATGCTAATTTAAAAATAAGATTCTTTATTGAATTACTTGCTCGACACTCCTCATATAAACATAAAAAAGGTCCCTACAAATAATTTTAGCATAATAGAAAAAAAAAATTGATTCATTAACACATGAAAAGAAATAACATGCTAATTTAAAGTAAGAGTCTTTATTGAATTATTTTCCCCATTAGAAAGAAAGCTATAAAAAACAAAACTATCATTCTTATGGCAATTTCTAGGAGGCTTCTCTACCTCGGTATCATCGCGAAATTCAAATTTATTAGAAACCTTATCTTCACCCAGTTTCCCTCTAAACTTCTGGTGTCCATAGTTAATCCTTGGCCGTAATGAGTGCGCTTCTATTATTTGTCCTCTTTCAGTTGATGAACTTCACAGCAAAAGCGAGAAAAAGATGCTGCAAGAAAAGAGGATGAATGAATTTTTATTTTATTACTAATATCGCCATTTTTATTCGTCTCGTTTTCTTATATTTTAAATTTTAACAATTTCTTCTTTTACTTGTAGAACTTCTTATTTCCTCTGAAACTCTGTTCCCTCCAGTGCTGTCAGAGGAACTTATATTGAATTAAGTCTGCAAATCCATCATCATTTTCCATCCCGATCCTCATGGTAGATCGTTTCTTATGATCAAACGTTGCCCAGAAGCATTTCGCCATGGATGCCTTTGTCAGAGGCTATAAAATCCCCTCCCAGAAGAAATACGGTGCTTTCATCAGCTTCAGGGGAATTGACGTTCGGAGAACTTTAGGTGATCACTTATATCAATCTTTAACTGTTGCAGGGATAAATGTTTATTGGGACGAGGAAAGCATGGAAAAGGGGGAGTCTATCGACGGCGCCTTGAAGCAGGCAATTGAGAATAGCGATATCAGCATCCCCATCTTTAGTAGAAACTATGCTTCCTCACCGCATTGCCTGCAGGAGCTCGCCCACATGTGCAAATCCAAAGCGGTCATCAAACCCCTCTTTTACGACGTCCAGCCGCACCAGGTTAGACACGCAGACAGCCAATCAAGACCATCCGGTGAAGGTAGTGCAGAAGGGGAAATTGAGGAAAGAGCAGAGGAGCAAAGGGCTGCAAGAGCAAAGGGCAAAGCTGTAGCAAGAGCAGAGGGAGAAAGTGAGACAAACCCATATAGTGAGGCATTGAAAGCGCACCGCCGTAAAGGCCGATATCCACTTTCAGTCATCGACGCGTGGGGACAGTCGTTGAATGAAGTTTCCAATATCAACGGGTGGACTCGTGAGAGCACATGTGGATATGAAGGCAGGCTGGTAAAACAGGTCGTCTCCGACGTTATCAAGGAATTGAAGAAATTCCCGTATCAAACGCTACCAAACCATACTGTGCAACTCGGCAAGAGGATACAAGACGTGATACGTCTGCTCAACATTGACAACAAAGAAGATGTGGTTAAGATAGGTATATGGGGGCTTAATGGAATTGGCAAAACCACAATTGCCAAGGCTGTTTTCAACTGTATCTTACAGAATTTTGATGCCCATTATTTTATATCGGACTGCAGATCTACTGCTCCCGATGAAGGCCGTTCAGTGATGGCACAGGTTGTTACGACAATCTCTTATCAAATTAGAAAGCATTTATCAGTTGGGTATAACTGAAGAAAATAGAATTTTGCTTTAGGTTCTTTCTTCAATTAAATGCGCGATTTGTATTTATGGTTACTTTTTATTGTGATTGTTAAAAACAGGTTTCATTTCTGAAGCGTACCCTCATAGTTTTAGACGACATTGTTGATAGCGAGCAGCTGGAGATTCTAACAGGGGAAAATTGGGCAGGCCCTGGCAGCAGAATAATTGTTACAACCTCTGATAAGCATGTATTGAACATGGCACAGATAAACGTAATTTACAAGATGGAGGGACTAGAATATGATGAGGCTCTGCGTTTGTTCAGTTTGCATGCATTTTTGAGTCCTGAACCGGAGGCACAGTATGCCCACCAATGTGAAAGGATTGTAGAAGCTTGCGATGGATTGCCGCTGGCTCTCGAAGTAGTTGGAGATCTCTTGCACGACAAAACGAATAATCTTGGATGTTGGAATGAAGCCTTGAGAACACCGCAGAGCATCTGTCATCAACAAATTTACAGAGAGCTCAGGCCTTCTTACGACAAACTAACCGTTCAAGAGAGAAAAATCTTCTTGCATATTGCTTGTTCCTACATAGGAAAAGAGACGGAGCATGGTATCCGGCACTGGAAAAAGTTGAACTGGGATCCGCACACAGCTATCAAAAATCTTGAGCTCAAATCGCTCATAAGCATAAATGATGATGATAAATTCATGATGCACAGCCTTCTCAAAGATATGGGAGAATCAATTAGCCAGGAAGAGGAGACCAGACATTGCTGTTTCCAAATACGTGCTTACATCTTTAATTTCCAAATTGTCACTTCCAACTCTAATTTCCACATCAAATATCCTCCATGTAAGAGATCAGAGAAAAAACGTTGTAGGACTCAAAGCGAAAACAGGCAGAGTTTCTCTCCAGGTGATATACAAGATGTGATTTTTTTTGATGGAGCAGAGAAGTTTGAGTTGCGGGATTTTTGTAGTACTTCTCATGTGCCGTTGGGACCTAGTGCCAGTACTTTTAGATATTCATATAAAGTCCCTTTTGTTGGGATGAATTTCTCCCACACGAACAAAATCTGATTTGGAGATCCGGTGAATATAAATTTGCCAGGCAATGTGTACATCACCGCCTCATTGCATCTTTACTGCCAATAGAAGACCGACTCTATTCACCGTCTGTCTACTGCAGCCGACGTACACCACCGCCTACTTCACCGCAAGATGTTTGATCTCATCCTTATATTAACTTCACCATTTTCACTACACCGCCTTGTCCACCGACTATAGTGATGAACCGCTATCCTCCAGCTATAAATGAAGTGAGAAACATCATAATAATGATCTATGATAGCAAATATTCGAAGAACTCTGTAGAGTTCTGAATCTGCATTTATATATGTATTGAGATCAATAAAGTTATCATTGCAATAGTAATATGATGTTAAAGATAAATTTTGTGATCATTTCTATTATGTCCATCTTCTATGTTGTAATGATTCTATCTGTTTTATTTGTTATTGTTATCTCCCTCTAATTTTATAATTGATATTAAAACATAAAGAGTTTGGAGAGCAAGAAAAATCTAAGCCAGTGTGGATGTTTGAAAGCATTGAAGGTGTAGTGTAGAAAAATGTATCTCTTTACATTTTCACACTTGTTTGGGTCCTCTCTGTTAGAATTGGGCTTCTATATGTCTTATTTGGTCCTATTTTGCATCCACAAGCTTTATTTAATGCATCTTTTCAAAGACAATCCCGACACATATGAAATGACTGGTCAAAATTTAATAATTTTGATTTGAAAGGCCTAGATTTAGTGATTTGGGACTCATATGGCACCTTGGGCGTATGGGTCCCACCTAAGTTTCTTGGCCTAAACTTTAATTGACATTAAACTAAACATTTTTTAAAATTTGTGTTCCAAGCCTAGCTTATTGGGATTCATAAGTTAGAACTCAATGATCTACTGAGAGAGGGGTGAATCAGTAGAAATTAAAAATTTTAAACCTAGAGTGATTTTTAGCAGGATTAAACTTAACAACCCAAACAAGGAATTTAGAGCATAAGTAACTAAAGTAGTCACAATCAAGAGAGAGACAAACACATAACACAATATGTATGTGGAAAACCCAAGGCGGGAAAAACCACGGTGAGAAATGCTGTTAGGAACTACTGTCCTAATCCAGCCTCACAAGCATCAAAGTTCAGTTACAATATTTAGGGCTACAACCCAAGGAAGCAACAACTTCAAGGATGCTACTAGACCCTATTCTAAGTTACAACTCAATGAATATGGAGGCCACAACCTCTTAGAAGGATTTTCAATCAATTATGCATAACCTGGTTCTACTCAACCTATGATGCATCGATTCAACACTTCATTCTTCTCTTTGTATTCACTCTCACACTACTGTAATCAGATTCTTGTATTTTTATGATTCTTCTACTCTATTACAATTCTCTCTTTCTTGTTCATTCCAACATACCAACTCATTCCACACCATCTTTTTCTAACTCATGCCTTCATATATTTCATACGAGCCAAAACCCCCTGTTAGGGTTTTTCCACTTGCAACCCACATCAGCAAATGTCAGATCATCGAGCCACTCACATACTGCTCTGTCCATTAATGATGACATCCAATCATATTTTCCATATCTCATATCAATCTGCACACCAATCAACCTCATTATCAAGAATTTTCCAAATTTAGTTCTCGTTTTGTCTCCAAAATTTGATATGCATTTAATTTCTTCTTCTATCCATTCGATTATAATTTTTATCTTGATTGATCATCTCTCCCTTTTAGCACCATCTTCATTAAATGATCACATGTTAGTAGGTTAAGCAATTAGATTCTATTAACATGTCGATCACCGACTTAAAAACCCCTTGTTCACATAGACCAAACTGTTTGAAAACCTTCAACTGAGAACAATGGCCATCGATCATCTTGCAGACCAATCAAAAGGTAGGAACATGATTAAGAGACATCCACAAGCTCGTTGTAGTCACTAACAATCTCAACACAGGCTCTGAAGCATTATCTATGAAATTTATCAAATCGATGCACCTTAAACTACACTGTCACAAAGAAGAGATCACTTCCAGATCACCAAACTAAGAAACATTTGAGATGGGAGACAAATAACAATATTACAAATCTAATTCCATAACCACAGACCAAAATGCTTAATCGCTGAGGAATGCAAAACTGAATACCTTCTCCCAGTCATCACCAAATGTCTAGAGGAGCAATTTTCACTCAGGTGAACATAACTTGCTCAAATCTTCATACCAAAGGCTCAAACTTGGAACATAAAATCCTCAAATATGCCTATAAATAACTTCCAATCCATAGACAAAGATATTCAATATATAAGAAATATGGAGCAAGCTACTGAACCAATCTTACCGAAGGAAGATTCAAATCCTCATACCAGAGCATCAAACCATGTACACTCTTGAAGGGAAACGTATAGCATCATCATAAGCCTTCTTCTAGATCCAAAAGACCTAAAAAAAACCAGAGGAAGATCGTTGAACAAATGCACTTCTCCCAGTCCATGGATAACCAACTTTGTTGGATCAGTTCACAAACTGGTGAACTCAACTTTCACTCTCCATCAAAATAGTAGCTGTAATCTAGGATATATTACCCATGGATATCCTTGAACAATACTTCAGATCCGCATATGCATAGAATCTCACAGTAGAAATGCAAAGCACATACCAGAGCATAGTTGACACTAACAACAACATAGATGTGTTGACATCAATGACAACACTGATTAGACACATATTTGCAACATCATATGTCACAATTGGTGTATGAGTCTCACTTAGCTTGGACCTAATTTTGAATTCAATTCTTGGTAATATTTTATTCTCCTAGATCTGATGTCGGCTTGTAGTGTTGTAATTTTGAAAAAATTGACATAAACAAGTATAAATACAAGGTTATTTCACATGTTTTCTCCTAGAAATTTTAATGAGCAAGTGTGATCTAAGCATTCAAACATCTAGCATTCAAGAGCATTCAAAAGTGATTATCAAGCATTTTGGAGCTATATTCAATAATCAAGCATCATGTCAAAGTCATCATGCATCATGTTTGTTTTTGAGCTAACATTTGTGATGTAGGTTCTTATGATTCAAGCAAGCATTCAAGTCAGGATCCATAGCATACAATCAATTGTCAAGATCTGCATTCATGCTAGCCATTACATATGAGATTGCAACATAGCTTATTTTTTCATTCATCATTCCTTCTTTTTATTTGATTTCATTTCAAGGTTTGATTACCAAAATGGGGTTTGACTAAGATAAAATCCTATCCACTAAAAAAACAACATTTTTCCCTTTCTATGATGTGTGATTTACAGATCTAGGTTGAAGATCCATTGAAGAGAAAGATTGGAGAAAAGTTGTTAGGTTGTCAAAGTTTCACCTACATTGTGAGATCACAGAAAGTCATCTACAAAGCATAATTTAGAGTTCCAGAATTAGAGATTTGACAGGAGAGAAGCTACAAGAGAACACATGATAGCAAAGTTTCAGGTCAACCCTAATACTAGGACTAAATTGTTAGGGTTAGAAGTAGATATCTAACAATTAAATGCAAATTTGATCAATAAAATAGAGAAATAAAACACACAGAAAATTATAGAAGAAACAAGACAACACAAAGAATTTAATGTGGTTCACCCAATCTGGGCTACATCCACAAAATTGCAATCATCCAATGATTTTATTATCTAGTGCAAAACTTATTACAATCTCGCGAATAATCACTTTTTTCTACATACTGTAACACCCAACCCAATCCCTTATATCAAGCTTTTTGGAAGCTTCCAAAATTAGGGTTTTTACAAAGTCAATTTTTTTCTTTTTTGGTGATTTTTCCATTTTCACCAACGATGCGAAAGAATGGAAAAACTTTTTTTCTCAGGGGCTATTGCCCTCGAAGCCCCACTTTTTGGGGGCTACTGCCCTCGAACCCCTGCCCAAGGC
This sequence comes from Sequoia sempervirens, assembly GCA_007258455.2. Taxonomy (NCBI): domain Eukaryota; kingdom Viridiplantae; phylum Streptophyta; class Pinopsida; order Cupressales; family Cupressaceae; genus Sequoia; species Sequoia sempervirens. The sequence continues at coordinate 13,203,319 of VDFB02353493.1, read as the reverse complement.
CTGGCCCAGCCCCGAACCTCGACGAGGATACATGTCGGGGTGTATAGTATAGCATGATCAATCGCCACATACCAATAATCTCCCACTTGGAGACTAATCAGGCTCCACACCAACACAATCTCCCTCTTGGAGATTGATCCTGGATGACATTGTTGCACTTACAGCTCCCACTGGAAATAAGTACCTTGGACTTGCACTACTTTGTTATACCCAAATTCAACCTTGAAGGCCAATCGAAGCTAAAGAGGAGCTCAACTTCTCCCTTGCCTTCGTAAACATATCCGCTGGATTGGCATCTGTATGTATCTTTTCCAACTTGACCTATCCATCCTCCAACATTGACCAAATGAAATGATATATCAATTGTATTTGTTTTGTTTTAGAGTGCAAGGACAAATTATTTGCAAGATGTATAGCACTATGGCTGTCTATAAACAAATAATTTTCAACCTATTTTTTTTTCATCTCTTCCATGAAAAGTTGTAGCCATATCATCTGGGTATGTGCAGGATCATGATGGGCCAAAAAGTGGCAATATTATGGGTATTTGTAGGGTATGTGGCTGATGACTTATTTTTACCCAAAATTGATGAAACAAAAAGAGTTTTAAGAGGATATTCTCAAATTTCCACCAATATAAATTATGTTTTAATTTGAATTTAATAAATAATTATTAGTCATTTTCAATTAGAATTACGACTAAAGTCATGATCAATAGCTGATTGAAAAACATCTATAACTTTCAAATGGTATCACATTTTTTGAATCTGAAACATGCATCACATTCTACGCTTCACATAATATAGGATTAAAAAAAGAAAAATTAAATTTCATGAAATTTTGACCAAGTTAAGATGGTCGACATACAAGTTTTATAATTTTAAAAGTTGTAATAAAAAATTCATAATTAATTATTTACTTGGAAACAAATTACAAAAAAATATGCATCACATCCGGACATGAGTCCTCTACTTATATATAAAATCTTATAAAAAAATATTATCATTTTATTATGGTCAGGGTGGTCAGACAGACACCTACTTATTTTTTCCCTGAAATTTAAGTACTACTGTATTGAAATTTCAAATTTTCACTAAATAGATTTTATTTATTTTTGAATAAACCTAGTAGTTTAAAAACTATGTTCAATTATCTACATCTTCTATTCTTACATATTTTTGAAATAATATAGATAACTTATTCAAATTTTTATGTCAAGTTGCCTAACACTAATTTTTCTGATTTTTTTGCCACTTAAGGGCCTGTTTTTTCTATGATGATCCTGCACATACCCATCTCATTTTTTGCTTCTATTGTAGCAACATACTCTACCTCTGTGGTGGATAAAGCAACCACTTTTTGAAACTGAGAAATCCAACTCACTGTTGTACCACCAACTGTAAATACATAACCTGTGGTACTTCACCTGGTATCTATATCCCATGCTAAATCTAAGTCAACATAGACCTTTAAATCAGTATTAGAGCCCCCAAAACATAAACATTTATTGGATTTACCTCTCAAGTACTCGATAATCCATTTTTCTGCATTCTAATGCTCAACACCAGGATGAATCATATACCTGCTAACAACTCCTACATCATGTGCAATATTTGGTTTTTTGCATACCATGATGTACATTAAACTACCTACAGCTAAAACATATGATACCTTGGAAATTTTGTCTTTCTCCTCTTGTGTCTTTAGACACATCTCCTTAGTCAATTTTAAATGACTAGGAAAAGGTGTGCTAATAGCTTTTACATTCTCCATGTGGAATCTCTGCAACACCTTTTCAACATAACTAGCCTAAGATAGAGTCAATTTTTTTTCCCTATTTCTACAAATTCTCATACCAAGGATTTGTTTTGTTGCCCCAAAATCCTTCATAGCAAATGATTTTTCTTTAATTGTTGTTTTAACTCATGTATGTGATCCATGTTGGACTTTGCTACAAGCATGTCATCAACATATAAACATAAAATAATGTAGCTGTCATTATCCAACCTCTTAAAATAAACACAATGGTCAGAATTACACCTATTGTAGCCTTGCTCAGCCATAAAACTATCAAATTTCAAGTACCATTACCGAGGTGCTTGTTTCAAGCCATATAAACTCTTCTTCAATTTGCACACCAATTTCTCCTTACTTGTGACCTCAAACCCTTGGGGTTGTTCAATATATATCTCTTCCACCAAATCACCATGAAGAAAGGCAGTTTTCACATCTAGCTATTCCAAATGCAAATCTTCAATAGCCATAATACTTAAAACATTACGAATATAAGTCATCTTAACAACTGGAGAAAAAATCTCAGCAAAATCAATGTCTTTTTTCTGTGCAAATTCTCTTACAACTAACCTAGTTTTAAGTATGTTCTTACCTCCATCTTCCTCTTTCAGTCTGTAAACCCATTTGTTTGGTAAAGTCTTCTTACCTGCAGGAAACTTGCATAAATTTCTCAAGTCTAATTTTTCAGCAAGGAATCCATTTCTTCTTCCATTGCATGCTCCCAATGAACCTTTGTAGCCACATGCATAGCTTCATCATACCCTTTTGGTTCGCCAACATCTGTTAACAAAATAGAATACAAAGAGGGAGAAAATATTTTAGGACATCTACTTATCCTTGAAGATTGTCTAACATTCACTGAAGTTTGTGGTATTTGTTGTTGTTGTTGTTACGGAATATCAAGAACCACTGGAATATTGTTGTTTTGTGTATCATCCAACACTACATAATATTTTTCTTTCTTCTCATCTTCTGCAACTGATCTTTGTACAACAATTTCTCATTGAATATGACATCCCCATTTCTCACATTTTTTTGATTTTCAGAATTTCAAAGCCTATAACCAAATTCATCAATGCTATATCCAACAAATATACATTTCTTTGATTTTGCATCAAGCTTGGTTCTATTTTCAGAATCTACATGTGCAAATGCTTCACAACCAAAGGTATTGAGAAAAAAATAACTCACCTTATTTCCTATCCATGCTTCCTCTAGAATACCAAAACCCAAAGGATTAGAGGGACCTCTATTGATTAAATAAACAACAGTGTTTACAACCTATACCCACATGTTTAAAGGCAACCCAACATGCAATCTCATAGTTCGTGCACACTCCATTATTGTTCTATTCATGCGCTTAGCCACTCCATTTTCCTGTAGAGTCCTTGGAACCATTTTCTTCCTATGAATACTATTGGAGGAACAATAATCTTCAAACTCTTTGCTGCAATACTCACCACCATTATCAGATTTAAGACATTTTAACTTTTTACTTGTCTCATTCTCAACCAAGCTTCTCCATTTCTTAAAAGTTTTAAATACATCAGATTTCTACCTAAGGAAATGAATCCATACCTTCTATGTTTCATCATCAATAAAAGTGACATAGTATCAAGAGCCACCAAGAGAAGATACTTGAGCTAGTCCCCATACATCCGTATGCACAAGCTCTAGTTTCTCATTTTTCTTTTGCTTCACATCCTTGAGAAAAATGACTCTTTTGTTTTCCATACACACAACTTTCACAGAAATCCATATTAACACATTTTAGACTTGGTAAAACATTCTTTGAATGAAGTGATTTCATACCTTTTGCATTCATATGCCCAAGTCTATTATACCACAATGCCAATTTAGAATCCATAGCAACTGTCTATTTTTCTGCCTATTAAACTACAACAACTATTCTTGAACATTGATTTTTATCTGCAATAGCTAAAGTAGAAGGAACAATATGACCTATACAAAGATATAAGTTGCCTAATTTCACACTTTTTACTACCACTAAGGCACCTTTTGTAACCTTCCAATTTTTATCACTAAATGTAACAACACAACCTTCATCATCTAGTTGCCCTACTAAAATTAAATTTCTTTTCAACTTTGGAATGTGTCTTACCTCATGTAGTATCCAATGATTCCCATTCTACAACTTAATCTTGATTCTTCCCTTTCCAACAATCTGACAGGGTTCATTATCTCCCAAATAAACCAACCCAAAAGTCCCTTGGACATAATCAAGAAAATAACTTATGTGGGGTGTCGCATGAAATGAAGCCCTTGAATCTAAAACCCAAGAATTAGATCAACATTATCAAGGGAAAGAATCAAAGCATCCTCATCAGATTTAATACTTACCACATTTGCCTCTTTATTGCCTTCCTTTTTGTCTCCTTTATTTTTTCGAGACCAACAATCTTTCTTCAAATGACCCGGCTTACCACAGTACCAACAATCCCTCTTGTCTCTAGATTGGGACCTTTTGACCTTTGATTTTCCTTGTGACTTCCCATGATTTCTAGAATTTTTTCCTCTCTCCTTTGTTCTACCCCTGCTTTCTGCATTCAAAACACTGCCTGATGTGGATGTTCTGCCTGAGCTTTTCCTACAAATTTTCTCACCCAAAATAACACCAACAACATCATCAAATTTCAATGTATTCAAACCAAAAATAGAATTACTAACAACCATGACCAAGCTATTCCAGCTTTCAGGAAAAGAATACAAAATCAAAAGAGTCCTAACTTCTTCATCAAATTTTACATTTACAAAAGTTAATTGGTTGATAATTGTATTAAACTCATTTAAATGATCAACGACTGACCCACCTTCTTCCATTTTCATATTAAATAAACGCTTCATAAGAAATACATTATTCGAAGTGAAAGGTTTTTCATACAACTCTGCCAGGGTTTCCAACAACTCTTGAGTTGTCTTTTTTATTGTAATATTAAATGCCACCGACTGTGCTAGGAAAAAATGAATGGCTCCCAGTGCCTTTTTGTCCAAAAGATTACATTCCTAATCACTCATTCCTACTAGTTTCTTGGTTGTTCCTCCCAACAGCCTCCATAAATCCTTTTGATAGAGATAATCTTCCATCTACATCTTCCATAATTGATAGTTCTGCCCATTGAATTTATCTACCTTCAATTTACCCTCGTTCGCCATTGCTCCCACTTAACTGTGAGACTCCCACTCAATCGTGAGATGTTCTTGTAGACGATAATCAAACAAAACCTTTCTCTGATACCACTTGTTAGGGTTAGAATCAAATATCTAATAATTACATATAGATTTGATCAATAAAATAGAGAAATAAAACACACAAAAAATTATAGTAGAAACAAGACAACACAAAGAATTTAACACGGTTCACCCAATCCGGGCTACATCCACAAAACCACAACCATCCAATGATTTTATTATCCAGTGCAGAAATTATTAAAATCTTGTGAATAATTATTTTTTTCTACATACTGTAACACCCAACCCAACCCCTTATAACAAGCTTTTTGGAAGATTCCTGAATTGGGGGTTTTACAAAGTCAATTTTTTTCCTTTTTGGTGATTTTTCCTTTTTTGTTGACAACACAAAAAAATGGCATTTTTTTTGGGGGCTACTGCCCCCAAACCCCTGCCTGGGGCCTAGCCCAACCCCGAACCCAAGCGAGGAAACATGTTGGGGTGTATAGTATAGCATGATCAATCGCCACATACCAACATAAATCACCACTTGTGGTGTATGAGTCCCAATATACTAGATTTTAAACATTTTATGTAGATCTTGGTTTAGCTGTTCCAAATTTCAGTTTTGACCCAAAACTGTAAATTGGGACTAAATTGCCCAGCTTGGCGTATGAGTCCCAGTGTGCTTCAAAATTTAGATTTCTAGGATTGGAAACCTTGTTTCAAGCCTCTTTAGCTTTCTAGGTGCATCTTTATTTATCTCCAGTGTGAGAGCAACACACCCATGATGACCATCTATAGAAATAACCTTCACAAGCATGAGAAAAGATAATTCACCAAAGAGAAAATGCATTGAGATGAGATGATCAATCTACATATGGTACATGCTTTTTAAAGTCATGAAAATTAGGTGATAGGTATGAAACTTCCTGATACGAGAAATACAACTACCCTAATTAATAAAATTATTATGCCTAAGTTAACCTAAGCCTAAGGTAAAATCTATTAATCCTAACACCCACCCTTAAGAGCAACTTAGGGAGAATTATTATGCAAATATGAAGATGTAGTATGGTTCTTGGCTACACAACCATGTTAGGTACCCATTTACAATGCAAAAAAAGAAATCTCTCACAACTGAAGAAAAGGAGAAAAAACCTGTGGGAAAAAACCCCTCTCCAAAAGAGAAAAGAAAACAAAAAATGATGTGTGGATGGTGGACTCAATCACACCCCCAAGGACTACATACATCATGCATATATACATCAACAACCCCCCCATAAGAGGGAAGGAGAGAGACTATATAGCCCCCCCACAATGTGTAATCACCTACAAAAATGGTAAGTGCCTTAAGACAAAACATGATCCAGTGTTGACAAATAACTTGTCTCCCTTTCGAAAGAAACAAAACCAAATACAAATGCAGGTATGCTTCCCATTCTAGATAGGAATTGAAGGAAAGAAGCATGAAAATGTATGATGGATGAGATAATCAATCTACATATCGTATAGGCTTCTTAAAGATGTGAAAAATAGGTGACAAGTATGAAACTTCTTGATATGGGAAACACAACTACCCTAATTAATAAAATTATTATGCCTAAGTTAACTTAAACTTAAGGTAAAATCTATTTACCCTAATATCCAGTTTATTATTTTGATTTGAGTTCATTTTCTAGGTCATATCATTAGGTTTTGCATGTCACTTTCATTACTTGTCTTTCCAATCCTCGCTTGGTGGTGAACCCCTTTTATTATCTTTAATTATACCCTAGGACATCTTATTCCAATCCCTTTCCCTAATTCCATCCCTAGATTGAGATCTCTAAGGTTTACTTGAATGAACTAAAGTGAAATAGGTCCCCATTCCTTGTTCCATCTCCTAAAAGGTAGAACCCTATTTTCTAGTTTTCATTTTGGTGAACCTACCCTTTAGAAAACCTTATTTTTGATTTGGAGTGCATCATAGTCCTAGATCTATCTTAAATTAACTTTGCATTAGATCTTGCATTAGTTAATTTGCATCTAGGGTTTCTAAATCTTGGATTAGTGAAAGTGCATATCTAGGTTGCATTTTTGCATCTTGCATCATTGAATTTCACTTAAAATCTATAATTGCACTTAGTATAGACATCATTCAAACCAGAAAACCTAACATTCACTCAAAATTTGATGAAATTAGTGCAAAACCCTCATCTGGGACTCGTATGCCCGTCTGGGCAATTTAGTCCCAGTACAGGTGGTTTTACTTAATTTTTGGGCATTATGTGTGGTGTGCTTTGTAGCATTTGAATTCCTAAAAAACCTTAACTGGGACTCATATGCCCCTCTAGGTGATTTAGTCTTGTGTTAGATTTGAATTTGCATTTTCCAACATTTAAAACTCTGTTTCTGTGTTTCAATTTGTTGTTATAACGTTTTTGTTCTAGTTTGCAGAGTTTTTGTTTTCATTCATTTCATTGCATATAGCTTAATTCATTGCTTAATTTCAAAATTGCTATTACACATTTCATCTTGGGATATTGCATTGCATTTTATCATGGATGAAACAAAAGAAAATGGGTTTGTTTGGAATGCTTTTGTACGGTTTAGGACATAAAGCACATCCACTTTCCAATTATTTCATTTAAGGATAACCCTAGAGATCTCAATGCAAAAGAGAAAGAGATCTTGTAATAGGGCTCTCCTAGGGGCTGATAGTAAATTAATGAGGGGTTCACCACCAAGCTAGAGCTTGGAAAGACAAATGCAATGCAAGATGTAACACTTGTTACCCTAATATGATGTAATGCTTCACTAAATGACCTAGAAAAGTAAGTAAAACAAAACAAAAAGTTGCAAGATGAAATGTCTGCACCTAGAAACTTGAAGGAGATTGAATGAGGCTCTAAAATGCTAAAAATCATGACTTTAATGCTGACTAGGACTCATACACTAGGTTGTGAGAATCAATCCCAGATCTAGGTTTTTGTACAAAAACAAGAATCTGGAAAATGGGTATTTGAATCTGTAAAAAAATGATTTTTGACCTAAATTGGGACTCATATGCCAAAACTGGTGTATCAATCTAGTTAGGGTTTTCTGAAGCTTCAAGGTCTGAATCTAGTCAAGTCAATATTTTCTCTATGCTTCCTAATTGATTTCCAGATACAAAACCTCGATTTTCAACCTATGGAAGTCCTCCAAGTATCTCCAATGCAAGGTGACAATTTTGACAACTTTCAACACTTTGACAATTTTTTCCAAACTTTCTCTTCAATGTTTCTTCAACCTAAATCTACAAAACACACAATAAAGAGGGGATTTTTTTTTTTTTGTTAGTGGATAAGGGTTTGCTATGGTCAAACCCCATTTGGGTAATCAAACCTTGAAATGAAATGAAATAGGAATGGAGAATGATGAATAAAAAAAATGTAATGTTACAACTCACCAAACCCTAGTAATGAACTGTTGCAAACATGTATGAGATGGCTTCAATGGATGTAGAACTTGACTCTTGCTTGAATAGGATATAGATCTTGAATGAAATGTTAGCTTGAATCATGAAACCCTACATCAAAATTGTTAGCACAAAGACAAACATGATGCATGAAGACTTTGACATGATGCTTGATGCTTGAATAATGCTCTAAAATGTTTTATAATCTACCCTTGAATGCTCTTATAAACACTTGAATGCTCTTGTGAACTCAAACTTTCTATCATGAATTCTCTCTTGTCTTAGGTGAAAATGAGTGAAAGAACCTTGTATTTATACTTAATTATGCAAGAATTCTCAAAATTACAACACTACAAGCCTACATCAGATCTAGGAGGATAAAATCCTGCCAAAAATTTAATTAATTTTAATTTTGGGCCACACAAGACTCATACGCCCAAGGCAGTGTATGAATTCCATTAGGATTAATTTATGGGTCTAAATTCAAAAATGCTTATCTAATGGTGTAAAATTAGGTTTGGGACCCAAAAAATTAGGTGGGACTCATATGTCCAAGGTGGCATATGAGTCCCAAATCACTAAATTTGGGCCAAACAACTTGAAAATACCTAAATTATAATAGGATGTTGATTTGTGTTGGGATTATCCTCGAAACGATGCATTAAATGAGACTTGTGGATGCAAAATAGGGAAAATTAAAGCATAAAGAAGTTCAATTATTTATGAAAACCATAGAAAAGTGTGAAAGTGTGTTACAAAACTTTACAACACCTTAGATAAGGAATGATTAAGGTTAAAAAGAGGTTTATTAGATTCAGTTAATTAATAAAACCTTAGAAAAGTGTGAAAGTGTGTTACAACACTTCACAACACTTTAGTAAGGTACCATTTAAGTTCATTAGTTCACAAGGGCCCAAGACCTAATGTGATCAAGTTAAACACATTACAACACTAAGTCAAGGCACCATTAAGCTTAGTTAACAAGGAGGGCCCAAAGAAACAATAAAAAGTAAAAGGGGCACTTTTTTGTTGCCACATTTAGCTCCCACTTTAGTGAGAGAATGAACTTGCTTCAAACTCACACTAAAGTAGACAAACTAGCTTCAAGTAGGGTACAAGTGTACCCATGCTAGTAAGATAGGATGACATCGATCAAGAGGGATGATCAAGCCCCCAAGATCAAGATCCCATGACAAACCAACATAGACACAAAAGAACACACATGAAAATGATATAGAGAGCAATCAACAAGGCACAAGAATTCACTTCCAAAGAAAAAATAGAAAAGAATAATAAAGGAAAAATAAGGGGTGGATCAAGATTTGACTGTTTGTCCATTGTGATGTGGATTAGATCTAGGTTGTTTATCCAAAAAAATGCATGCTCTCTCTAAGGTAACAAAACTTCAGACTATCCGCTGGGTGATTAATCTAAGAAGGTGAGAGACATACACAGATGGTCAGTATCTACTCACACACACATGTGAGTGGCTAAGGGAATTTCATGTTGTCATTTAGCTTCCCATCAATCCATACCAACATTATACCTCTTAATAAATTTGATAAGGTACCATGCAAAAGAAAATGACCTTTGAGCTTCATGAGACAAGTAAAACTTTGTATGCTTGGAGCTCATGAACAATGAAATTTGAGCTTCATGAGGCAAGTAAAACTTCATATGTTTGGAAAGTTCATGAACAAACAATGGCTCCTCAGGTATGCAAGGTGTATTATACAAAGTGGCCATATAAGTGAAAATGCAAATGCAACAATAAGGAATGTTCTTGAAGGAGTCTTGCTTAGTTCATGTGAGGTATTCAACTTAGGGAACATTTCACCTAATGTCTCAAAGAGTAGACCAATCAAAGAATATAAAATTCACAACTTAGGGGATCTAGTGTATCGCATCAAGCCACTAAGAGGAATGCAATATGGTAAGAGAGATCACACTCTTGAACCTAACATCACACCCAATCTCACCACAAAGTGAAAGATGCATCACATGAAGTAAGAAAAATACACTATGAAACATGAAAATGCAAAAGAATAATGCCAATGTATGCCCCCACTTTAAATAAATTTCTAAACACTATTATGTGAGAAGTTACTTTAAAGTATCAAATGATAAATGATAACAATAAACAAGGCATGAGAGCCAACTTGGAAATCCCTATGCCAATTCATATGTTTCCAAGTAAAGCTACATCATGCAAAGGAAAAGACAGGGGTTGCCCCCAAAAATCAAAATCTAAACACATGAGGGATCTATGGATTTGGGGTTAGTATATTTTTGCTAAAATATTTTTTACAGAGCTTGGAACTATTATCATTCCCCAAATACTCATAGAATTGGAAGAATGACACAAAGAGAGTGAAAAATAAAAATAAAAATTGGGTCAACATGGAAGAGACATGAATGTATCGACACCTTGCATCATCCCCAAAAGGAAAAAAAAAGACAAAGAAAAAAATAAGAAAGGTAAAGGAAAAGATTTTGGGTCAACATGGAAGAGACATAAATGTCTCGATGCCTTGCATCATCCCCAAAAGAAAAATGCAAGACACAAAAAATAAATAAGAAAAGTAAAGGAAAAGCTTGTGGGTCAACATGGAAGAGACATAAATGTCTTGATGCCTTGTGTCATCCCCAAAAGGAAAAAAACAAGACAAATAAAAGAAAAAGGAAAAAGCTAAAAGATTTATGACATCTAGAAGAATGACGGTACAAATAAAGGAATGTCACAAAGGGAGAGAGAGATATACATCAAATAGAACATGGGGATCACAATATGCACATGCAATCACAAAAAAAAAAAGGCAAAAAAAACTAGTAAGGCACGTGCAAGTCAACCTAGAGCAGGTTGTCTACATCCCAATCATGTTCATTGTATACTAAAGGCAACCAACTATTTAGAGGGACAATAGAAAGTGCTGAATTAGGGTCATCACTAGGTTCAACACTCTTAGGAGAATTGTCGTTTAAGCTCACAAAAGAGGAAATCAATGTATTCAATTCATTATGCACTTCCTCATCAATTTTAGTAATCTCCTCCTCATCATCTAAATTAATCACAACAGAAGGTCGAATGATAATTTCTAAAGAAGGGTTCATCTCTTGTTGTGATTTCATTATAGGATCATTTTGTTTTGGGGCGGGGGTAGAGTCATCATGCATTGCTTTAGTCAAGTTTGGATCTTCGTTTTCTTTGTTTATTTCTTCATTTAACCTGCAATCAAAGGCAAAAAGTCTAGCCTCCGCTCTCTAGCACCTCTATTTCTTTTAGTTCTATTTTCAAGTTACATTTGTGTAGGAGCGAGTTAATCAACTATAGGTTTCTTTTCTTCCCCAAGAGGAGGAATATAAGGAACCATGGGAGGTTGTTCAACCAGTCTCTCTTTGAATTTGTAAACTTGTTTTATTCTAGGAGGTGTGATGAGATTGCTTTCATTATATCTCTTGGTCTTTTGTAGGAAGTAGGTGAAGTTTCTGGGTTAGGTTGGTCTTGGTTATTTGAAATTTCTTTAGGTTCAATCATGGTTTCATCAATGATGGTAGGCTTAGTTGTAGGTTGAGGCATGTTTCAGAGGGATAATTCTACTATTTTCTTTTCCTTGAACTTTTGATAGGACATGAAAAAGAAGTCTTCTCATGGTTTTATGGGTTCTATAGGCTCGGGCCAAAAGAAATCTAAGGAAACGTTTCCACGGGAAGACAACAGGTTGAAGTGACTATGATGGATGGTGAAAATCTCATTGTCAAAGGGAAACTTTAAGCATTTATGTACAACTGAAGGGATTGCATTCATGGAGCGAAACCAAGGATAGCCTAGCTTCACACAAAATTGTTTTGACTATGGGATGATGGAGAATGAGATATCTATTATTTTCAGTCCTATTTGTAAAGGTAGAGTGATCGATTCCATCATAGGGAAAGCAAAACCATTATGCATCTTGATCCATTCTTTCTATTTATCATCTATGTATTAATGTCCAGAGTTCATGTAGAAGTAAGAATTCATCGGTTATCACATTCTCTCCATAGACAGGATCTATTGATATTCCATTAGTGGGCTTATCATAGATTCAGTTGGTTATGTAAAGAGGACCATCAGGTGCATGTTTAAGTATATCTTTAGAGGGGAAAGCAATCTTGAGAGTCTTTTTAGTTCAGCCATTATGAGGAATGACATCTATCACTCCTACCATATCATCCATAGGATCATTATCTATAGGATCATGTTGAAAAATATCATTGTTATCATCATTAGTATCAACATTCATCACATCATTCTTTGTAGTTTTGCTAGCTTTGACAAATGAAATGTTATGATTAGGCATAGGGTTGGTAAATATTTACAAGTTTTGGTTAGGAGGGGCAACCGACTTATTTTCTTAGTCATTAACACCTCCAATGGAAAGATGACCAGAATCAATGAGGTCTTGCACAAGATGCTTAAGGCGCTTACAATGTTCTATATCATGTCCATTTTTTCGGTAATAATGGCAATAAGAATTTGGTCTATATTTTGTGGGCAATGGTTTATTAGGATCAAGTGTTTTAATGGGAGACAAGGTAATCATCTTCTGTTTTAAGAGTTGTGTCATTGTGTTGTGAAGGGTATCAGGTAACATAGTGAATTGTCTTTTTGGGTCCCCATAGCTAAAAGGTATCATGACTTTAATAGTAGCTACTTGGTTATTTGAATAGAAAAATCTTGTGCACTCTTTCACCTCTAGGGTTTTGCAACTTAAAAGGAAAGGGGACAAAATTGGTTCACTATTCACTCAAGAACAAACCCTTGAGATTTCAATGCAAAGGAGATTGAAATTTGGCAAAGGGAAGGTTCTAGGGAAAAGATACCAACAAATGAGGTTTCACCACCAAGTGTAAACTTAGAAAAGACAATATGTTTGAAAACACAATGTGATATACAAAATGACGTACAAATGCAAGTAAATTATAACAGAGAACTATGAAATTTGAAGTGTGCACCTGGGAAACTGAAGAAGGCAGAATGGAGCTCTAGAATCCTGAAAAATCTAATATCGAAGCTAATTGGGGCTCATACACTAGTCTAGGCGAATTAGTCCAGTTTTTTAGAAAATGTGTAGGAGTAGGTTTCAGACAAATAGATACTCAGATCTACAAAAATATTGTTTAGGCTTGTACAGTGGGACTCATTTGACAATGTCGCAAATCAATCCACTTCTAATTTTCTAAAACTTCTAAAGTGGATTCTATGCCTCTCGGTCTGCTCTTTTGTTCCTGATTCAGATCCAGGTTTGAAACTGTAGAATTCAGCCTGTAGACTTTCTCCAAGCTTTTCCTAGGACTTTGACAACTTTGAATTTCTTTGACAACTTAATGACAAATTTTCCAATCTTGCTCCTTGATAAATATGTAACCTAAATCTACAAATCACATGCAAAGATATGGAAAAATGTTGTGGGGGTTAGTGAATAGGGGTTTTCCTTGGTCAAACCCCTTGTTGGTAATTAGATCTTGAAACAAAATGAAATATGGAAAGATAATGATGAATGAACAAAAGGACAATGTTGCAACTCACACAACCCTTGCAATAAGATGTTGCAAACATGTAAGTAGTGGCTCGAATGGATGTAGACTTGAACTCAAGCTTGATGTTGATTGATCTTGAATGCAATGCTTACTTGAAACACAAATCCTACACCACAATTGTTAGCTCTACAACAACATGATGCAAGCAATCTTTGACATGATGATTGAAAATTAAAGAATGCTATTGAATGCTTGATAATATACCCTTGAAATGCATTAAATGATCTTATGAACAAAATTCTTGAATTCTTAGATTGCCTGATAGATGGATGGGGATGAAAATGAGAGAAAGAACCTTGTATTTATACTTAATTATGCAAGAATTCTCAAAATTACAACACTACAATTTGGCATCAGATCTAGGAGAATAAAATACCACTAGAAATTTGATTTAAATTTAAATTTTGGTCACATGGGACTCATTCTCCCAAGGTGGTGAATGAGTCCCACCACACATAATGTATGGGATAAAAAATGAAATGTGTCTAGAAATGTGTGAAACCTGCATCAGGGCCAAAAAGACCTAGGTGGGACTCATTCGCCCAAGATGGATAATGATTCACAAACACTAAATATGGGCCACACAAGCTAGGAATACTTGAACTTTGATTGGTTATTGGTTGGTGTCTGGATTATCCTCAAAAATATGCAATAAATGAGGCTTGTGGATGCAAAATAGGGCCAATTAAAGCATAAGAAAGCCAAATGATTAATGAAAAGGCTAGAGGAATGTGAAAGTGTGTTACAACACTTTTCAACACTCCAAATAAGGCAAGGATAAGATTAATTATGATTAAAATTATATTTATTACGCTCAATTAATTGATAAAACCCTAGAAAAGTGTGAAAGTGTGTCACAACACTTCACACCACTTTTGCAAGGAATCATTAAATTCCATTAAAAGTCACAAGGGCCCAAGAGCTAATGTGAATGTGTTATCCACATTACAATATTAAATCAAGGAAGCATTAAGCCAAAATCCATAAGAAAGACCCAAACGAGTGCAAAGAATGTCAAAGGACCCCTTTTTCAACACTACACTATTGCCATTTTGAGTTGTTTGTTTAGGGGGGTTGAATTGAAGGAACCCTTTATTTTGTTTTCTAAAAGGTTGAGAATTGTTTTATTTGCAAACTCAAACTCCTCAGTTCAGATAGAAATGGATTTTGTGTCTTGAATACTAACCAAATTTTGATAATCACGAAGGGAAATACACAAATGCATGAAGGACCAGAATTTCATCATGGTAATTTTATCTTGTATCTTACTTTTCAAATTTTCTATGAAAATATTTTAAAAGTGAGGATTGGAAACCTTGACATCGATTTGGGAATAAAGCAATTGATATCATGAGATAAAATTTGTAATATTTTCATCTTCTTTTTGCTTGCATCTCATCAAATCAGCCAAGTTCATTTTAGGAGTCATATGCAATTGGAAATGGTTGAAAATTTCCTCAGCAAGTTCATTAAATGAATGAATTGAGTTGTTCGATAAAGAAGAAAACCATTCAAAGGCAATATCCTTCAAGGATTGAGAGAAAAGCTTAGCCAAGAGTTTATCATCATGGACAAAGTCACTACATAAGGCTGTATAAGCATTAACATGGTTAGAAGGATCTCCCTTTCCCCCATATTTCTCGAATCTAGAAACCTCTACACCTTATGGCATCGGTGTTCACAATATCTCCAAGGACAAGGGATTGCTTTTGACATAACATGTAGGTGGGCCATTTTGATTTTGGTTGATGTTGGAAATTTTTTTTCGAAGGGATGAAATAGTTTGGAAGAGTTGATTTATGAGAGGGTCATTGCTTGTGTTATGAGATGGAGGTGAAAAATGTGGAGGGGTGTATGTGTTTGAGGGGCACATTAATGGAATGCTTATAGGTGGTAAGGTGTTAGGAGATATATGACATGTGATTCCACGAAGGTACTAGGGATGCTAGTGGAAATACCCAAGGAAGGAATTGTTGGAAAAACAAGGACATACAACTGAGAGGGGGGTGAATCAGTTGTCACAAAATAATAAAATTTTCAAATTTTACTTAACTTAATCTCAGATCTAATGAATAAGAAATTAACCATAAAAAATTAACACATCAGAGAGACAAAGAACACCAATATTTTTTACGTGGAAACCTTGTTAGGGGAAAAACCATGGTGGATGTTAGCCCACAATATTATACCCTATTAAAAGTATAATGAAAACAATAAAGGGGAATGCACATGCATTCAGGAACACTGCCTAGAGCTCACTACTCAATTACAGAAGGGGCTCATTTCCCAACAATATAGAATTGGATTAAAATCTAGAGGGTACGAACTAAGAAAATAGATTCTGCACAAGCTTGATTACTATTCCAATTAAGCATAGAAAACTCCTTCACTTTTCACTCAAACTACTTCATACTTCACTCAGTCTTCTTCACACCCTACTCTAAAATCAAATGATATTCAAACATACACACATAGGAGCACACCCAACACACGAAGCATACTTTGCACCGATGAAACAGTCCCTCTTATATATCCACTACATGAGATTTCATCAACAACTTAGTCGGCCAAAAAAATAAAGAATATTTGCAATGTCGACCCAAATTTACAACTAAATTTTCAATGTGGATCAAAACACTACCAGTCAAAACAATGATGCAACCCAAAACAATATTCACAAGCAAGCCAAATATTCAAATTTTACTTTTCAAGGATCCACAGAATGTTACCACCATCATGTTGGCCAAGAACATGAAAACCCAAACGTGCACAAGAAAAATTTTCAACCAAGAGCACACCGCTCAATGTGGACGTACCACAAAGATAGAGCATGATCTAGAGAAATCAAAGAGCACCAAGAAATAAAAGAGAAACATCCACAACAACTATAATTACTAGAATTACACAATCTTCACTTAGGAACGGTAATAGAGACCACACAAATATTGTTAGACCACAACATGATCAAATCTATATGTGGACCTCTTAAAATTTTGGTGGATGATCTAGATACACTCAAGAATAAACCCTTTAGTCTACAATAGCTGATCTTCAATGTATAGAACAAGACACATTCATACCTACACAGTTCCATTGGGAACATGGAACACTTTCTTTTACAATTTTCTCAATATCCTCGACATATACATTCTTTAATACACCAAAATCTAATAGTGTTTAAATCAATCACAACCACATATTAGCAAAACATCCACAACATCCAACAATCTCCCCCTTTGGCATTGATGGCAACACATGATGTGAAAAATTCCATCAACCCAACATACTTGCTTTCCCTTTGGTTCTGAATCTTCTCCTCAATTGCTCTTCTCCCCTTAAAAGGATTTTTCACTTTGCACTTCTCCCCCTTTGACATCAATGGCAAAGGTAACCATGAAATTTCTATAGACACACTCTGAACCACATATCTGCACATCTGACTACTCCCCCTAAGTAGGAGCCATGGAAACATCAATCTAGATCAAAATATAGCAATGTAGCTCATGAATTGATGAAAGTAAATGCATCTCTTAGTTCTTATCAAGAGGAGTAATTACCTCTAGCATTCCTCTGAGATACTCAAAAGTATCCTTTGGCAACGGTTTAGTAAAGATATCCGCAATCTGTTCTTTGGTAGGCATATACTCCAATCTAACTTCTTTCTCATTCACTTTCTCCCTCAAGAAGTGAAACTTTATTGATATTGTTTTTTCTTTATTGCACTTGAAATATTTATTGCACTTGAATTGTCACAGTATATGGTAATAGGTTCTTCGTATACCACCCTGATATCTTTCAGCATCTATTTCATCCATATCACTTGAGTACAATTATTTGTAGCAACAATATATTTTTCTTTAGTAGTAGATAGAGAAATGGAATTCTACTTTTTGCTTAACTAGGACACCAGCTTCTTCCCTAGGAAGAAAGCACCATCACTAGTACTTTTCCTGTCATCTACATCTTCAGGCCAATCAACATCAGTATATTCACTCAAAGTGAGATCATCATCCTTTGGATACCAAAGTCCAAGGTCAACAGTTCCTTTAAGATATTTGAAGATTCTCTTAACAACAGTCACATGTGATTATTTTGGATCAACCTGAAATCTAGCAACCATACCTACAAAATTTATAATATTTGGTCGAGTCTAGGTTAAAGAAAGAAATCCATTGATCATTGACTTGTATCTAGTTTGATTTTCCTTAGGAGAATCATCATTCTATTTTAACTTGCATCTGGTCACCATGGGAGTACCAACATGCTTTGATTCTTCCATCCCAAATTTCTTCAATAGCTCTCGCACATATTTAGACTAAGATATGAAAATTCCCTTGTCTAACTAGGTAACTTGCAATCCTAGAAAGAGCTTAATCTCTCCAATCATACTCATCTCAAATTCACCCTTCATCTCATTAAAAAAATTCATGCATAGATTGTCATCACCTCCAATAATGATGTCATCAACAAAAACTTCTATAATTAACTCTTTATCATGATCCAATTTGAAATATAAGTTGCCATCAACAATACCTTTAGTGAATCCAAGCTTCATTAAGTATTTGTCCAATCTACCATACCAAGATTTGGAGGCTTGCTTAAGTCCATAAAGAGCTTTCTTCAAGTGGAAAACCATATCTTCCTTGTTAGTTAGTTGAAATCCATCTGATTATTCAATGTATACTTCTTCTTCTAGTTCTCCATTCAGAAATGTCGTGATCCCATAATAGTGGTTTACAATTTTTGGCCAAACTGGACACTGGGATAATTTTTTTAAACTAAATCTTCACTTTCAGGCAACTATAGTGGCTAAATCGTGAGGAATTTGAAGATGATGTAAACTAGAGTTTTGTGAAATTTTGTTTGTAGATTCTAAATATATTTTTTTCAAAAATTTTTGAATCAGATTGCACTTCTTTTTCCATCTCCCTCGAAAACTAATTTTTTTCAGAAAATGACATTTTTAAAAAGTGACGCTCACCGTATAACGCATAACTTTTTTTCCATGAAGGGTAGAATTCTAATTCTTTTGAATTTAGAATTTTAACTATAATATCTAGTGCTTTCACTTGGTTAGATAGTTTCTTATTGAATATTTTTTATTTAATCAAGTTTCAAAGTCAAACCAATTATAATTCAAACATAGTGTGACTGTATAACACGTAACTTTTTTTGTATGTATCAAAATTCAATTTTATTTTATTTGTTAGATCAAATACATCAATATCTAGTGCACACATATTTAAATTTTTTTTTTTTGATAATCTTCTATTTTTCCACATGTGCAAAACAAAGAGCTTGATTTTGGGTGAAAAATGTACATTCAAAAGAAATAAAAAATAAATATAATAATAAAATTAAATTTATTTAAAATTATACTTTTTGGAAAGCTTATAATAAGGACTACACGCTTACAAATTATTTTTTTTAAACAAATTCATTTGATCCTCCAAAAGGAAAATCAAAAATGGTTTTTTATCAGTTTTCATGGGTGTCAATGAGACTCTGTTATAGGTATGGTTTAAAACTAGCAGGGTTCTATATCCAAGGGGGTTTGATCTAAGGTAGTTTGATCAAACCCTCTTCAATTGGAATGCTTTAAATAGAATTTTTTAAGGCTTAAATCATTATATTTTCTAAAAATATGTGATTTCAGCAAAAAACAGTTCCTCCCAGAAATTGTAAACCACTATTGTGACAACATTACACATCCATTTGATAGACTTTATAGTCTTGTATGTAGCATAAGAAAGAAATAATCTAACGGCTTCGATTCTGGAAACAAGTGGCATAAGTTTCTTCAAAATCAATACCTT
This sequence comes from Sequoia sempervirens, assembly GCA_007258455.2. Classification (NCBI taxonomy): domain Eukaryota; kingdom Viridiplantae; phylum Streptophyta; class Pinopsida; order Cupressales; family Cupressaceae; genus Sequoia; species Sequoia sempervirens. Next base: position 13,183,501 of record VDFB02353493.1, on the reverse strand, counting down.
CCATCTGAGAATATCCTTTACATAACAGTCTTTCTTTATTCTAGACCACTTCACCTTGTTCATTCAACTTGTTCCGAAACACCCATTTAGTAGTTATCACATTTTTGTCTTTAGTTCTGGGAACTAGTATCTACATGTCATTATTTTCAATTTGTGTCAGCTCTTCCTTCATAGCTTCCATCCAGTGTTCATCTTGGTAGGCTTTAGTGACATTTTTAGGTTCAATCTTGGAAATCAAGGAGTACTCTTCTGCAATCTTTCTTCTAGTTTGCACTCCTTTATTCTTATCTCCTATATTTTGGCTTTTAGAATGATTTAGCTTTACATATCTTGGATTTTTGGTACTTTCATGAATTTTTGGTTCTTTTGATCTTCCTTCTACACTTGTACTTGTTTGTGCTTCCTAACTTACTTGTTTTATTAGAACGAATTGGGGTTGCTTTACCAGAACATATGGAATAATCTAAAGTTGTTTTTGTGTTTAAACATTCATCCCTTTGTTTTTATTTTCTTCATCTGAATCATATTGTCACGAACCCTATTTTTATTGTTCGTATTTTACAATATTTAATTAAAATAATTTGTGGCAAAATAAAAGTGCAATGAAATAAAAGGAATTTATTATAATATAATTATAGATTTTATTTTTGCAAATAAATGATAATGTTTTGTTATTTAGAATTATTATTATTTTTATTATTTTGCAATTGAATGATATTCTTTAATAATTATTTGGAATGAATATTTAAAATTCCAATTGAAAGGAATTTCTTTATTATTTACCAAGGATAAATATTAAGTATGAAAAAGAAGTATTTTTTTTATTTTCAAGATCTCGTTACCAAGAACAATAACAAAAAAAAGGGGTGTTGGGTAGAGTTTTCTAGAGCATTGAAAATAAAACAGTGGCAAGAAGGGAAGGGGAGAATATAGGGAAAACCAGACGAAGAAGAGGATTAACCTTTAGAAAATGATTTGGGATGATCTAGAACAAAAAAGAGGAGGCAAGAAGTGGATATTCAACATGAGAGTGAATCCCAGGGTTTTTTAAAAATCCCTTCCAATGTGTTTCAATTGAAAATGGTGTGAAAATTTACTTGTATTAAAAAAAAGATTGTATTTCTTTAAAATCCATTTTGAGGGTAATCATTGTATTTGAGTGCTAGTTGTGAAATTTATGGGCATAGTTGTACAATCTGAAAATTCTTTCTTATCTTTATATATATATATATATATATATATATGTATGTATATATATTTGGCCTTATATATATATATATATATACCATAAATCCTGCAACTCCTTGTATTGTATGTTTATACACAAGATGAAGATTTTGTTTGATCTTTTAATTCAAAATATTGATTCAGATTATGGAACATTAAACTTTTAAGCAACTATTTTTATATATATATACCTATACCATAACGGATATATATATATATATATATATATTCAAAATATAGACGAAATACACTAGAATCAATGTTTGTATGTTGTGAATGAAACTTGGTAGTATGGGCCTTTTCAGCCGCTCCCCCCCCCATTGGGAGAGGGCTGCACTATGGAGGCAGCGCCCTCCACAGGCTACGGCCTGTGTAGAGGGCGCTGACCTCCATAGGCAGCACCTCCCCAATGGAGGGGCGTTGGCCAGTATAATATCATTTCTTTTTTTAAAAAATAAAATCCCTAAACTCATTTAAAATCTGTCGTCTCCCTCTATAATAGTAGAACCTCGATCATACCCTGATGCTATCTGGATTTTGTGTTATCTTTCCTGAATCATTATTAAATCGCTCGACTTGTATATATATTTATATGTGTATCCGTGTGTAAACTGATTTTCTACCGAAGAAACATTTCTATGTACCAAAACTACTCCTGTTATAAACACGGTTATATCCGATTAGATGTCAAATAATATTTTAACATTTGTCTATAAATACGTATATGCACTTATATATACATTTATATATATATACATATCTGTATTAGGGTGAGACCTATTTTTTTCTTCTAGAATGAATAGATATCAAAATCTAATAAATGCTCTGTTTTGAATTGTTACATTCTGCATTAGATTGACTTAATTCTGAATATTTATATTTTGGGATATGTAAATGTATATATATACATATATGCATATGTTTACATGTGATTGAGCCAGTTTATTCTATGGAATCTGTATATTACAAGTTAGAAGTATTTCCTTCAAATTTACTCAAATCTGTGATTGTTAATTAAATCATTTAAATTGGAAATGGAATATTGGATGCTCGGTTTGAAATGAGTAAACACGCATATAATAGCTTTCATTCATTGGGTGTAGCAGAATGATTATATTGAGTGCTTGGTGAAATATAAAATCAGTTATGAGATGTATTTTATAAGTAATTTTCTTATGTCAATCAAATAGTGAACTTGGGAATATAAGATGTTTTTCCTAAAAGAGTGTTTGAATGTGTAAATGATTGAACTTGTGCAACTTGTGTGAACTATGCCTTGTCTATCCTTTTATCTACTCTTGTCGCTCATTGAACTTAATGGTATGTTAAGTTGTATTCCTTGTGTCATTTTGGAAATCCCAAAATATAGTATGATTTAAGGCTTTTTCCTGATATAAACTAGTTCTCTTCTAAATATTATAATCATTGCCTAATATTTAACTCTAATTTTATATTTGGGATAATAATTACCCACTTCTCCTTATGTTTTATTAATAATGTTCCACTCGTCATTTGAAGATATTGAAAGCTTCTCTAGGTCAATGCTACCAACAATATTAGATAATAAGGGTATCCAACAATATTTGCATTTTTAAATAAAAATTGATGTATTAAATGGACATATGTTGGTATTTATATGTATATTGATGTGAAGTGAATACATACTTTTTCTTTATAGAGAAATCCCAACTCATCTTTTATAAGAGGAAAGGCATTATCACACGTGAGATCAATGGTTTCTTTTCTTTCTTTTCTTTTGCTCAATGTAGCCATTTGATAAATTTCATAGCTATAGTCTGCAACAAGACAATGGTAACATTTCGGTAATCTATGATAGTATCTTGTTATTACCTATTTGCAGTACATGTCATTTTTGTGTAATTATAAGAGCGAATGCTCATATATTATCTATCTTATATATGTATTCTCATACATACAGGGGCCATACCTTCTTAATTCTCTTATAATAATACTTTCCTATTGATAAAACCTCTGTGAATCATTGAGGTAAACCTTTTGGTTATAATTGAATAGGTATGTGTGAAATCTAGTAGGACTAGGAATACCTTCATGAAACTTTATGTGTTTGGTTATGTTTGTCAGTATACTTGTGTGATATTTAAGAGGCCATTGGAAGTAGAATTTTCTTATTTACAAATACTTGGGGGCGATTCATGATAGTGTTGGTTTTACCTTAAATTATTGTGCAAGGAAGATGGATTGGTGGAACTTGAGAATATTACTTGTAGATTTATGTGACTTGTGAAGGAATTTCAATATGTTCCTTGTGATATAGGAATATGTAATGAATGATCATGTCAATGAGACAGTATGATCATTTCCCATGAGGCATCTTGTAACCATTGAAACTTTGTAGCCAACAAGGCTGTACTAGAGAGGCATTTCATTAAGCCACTGTGACACTTTTATGAGTGGTTCCCTACGATGGTTTTCCACTTGTGAAAATCTCTGTGTTGTGGTTTATTTGTGGGTGCACTTATGATCTTGTTATTTCCTTGATTTGCATTACAGTATTTGAATGTACATGTATTGCAGTGATGATAAATTATGTGTAAGCCTACATGGCTAAATCTAACAAAGGCACCACTTTTTTTTATATATACTTTGATTCACTGATGTAAGTTATTCCATTTGATTATAGTGATGAAATTAATTAATTATTCTTCTTTTCTCGTATTGTTTTATAATAAATTTTTCCTATTAAATTAATTTGGAGATTATGGGTTATAATTGGTAAGTGAGATTTTCTGAGCGTTACACATATCCACAATATCTAGATGATTTGGCAGAATCCTCATCAACTCTAACATTTGCACTCTTAACCATCTTTCTCAGTCTTCTATTATAGAATTGGTAGGCCTTGCTTTTAGTAGAGTAACATAAAAAGATTCCTTCATCATTTCTTGCATCAAACTTTCCTATATCATCATCTCTCGTGATATAACATTTTCTTCCAAAGATCTTGAAATATTTAACAATAGGCTTATAACCAAACCATAGCTCAAAAGGGGTCTTACCAGAATTACCATTAACATTTACCTGGTTTAAAGTGTACACAATAGTGCTTACAACTTCACTCCAATAGATATGGGGCACATTTCCTTCTATCATCATTGTTCTAGCAACATCTAAAATTGTTCTATTCTTTCTTTCTGCAACTCCATTCTGTTGAGGGGTTTGGGGAGTAGATATCTATCTTCTGATTCCATGTTCTTCACAAAAAGAGTTGAACTCCCTGGAGGTGAACTCACCATCTCTGTCAAATCTCATACACTTTATTTTTAGACCTTTCTCATTCTCTGCCATAGCCTTGAAACTTCTGAACTTTTCCAATGCTTCACATTTTTCTCTTAAGAATGAAACCCATATCATTTTAGAATAATCATCAATAATCAACATAAAGTACCTTTCTCCATGAATACTTTTGACTCTAGAGGGACCATAGAGGTCAGTATCTAGCAGCTTCAAGAAATCATTTGAATGAAACTATTTGCTCTGGAAGGAGACTTTAGTTTGTCTACCCATCTGACACTCCTTAAAAATTATGTTAGCAAGCTTCACTAACTTAGGTAGATCTCTTACTACTCGGTGAGTGGAACTTACCTTGACAATGTTATCAATACATGACACAGCCTCATATGCCACAACTAGCTTTCATCTACTTGAGTAATTAAACTACTCCCACTAGCAGTATTTAGGTGAAAAATATTACCTTTGTCTTTCTACTAGTAGCAATCATATTGCCAAAACTTCCGTGTATCTTGCATCTTCCATATTTGAATTGTAGATCATAACCTTTGTCCACCATATGTCCAACACTCAAAAGATTGTGCTTCAGGCCTTCAACATAAAGAACATCATCAATGTTATCTTTACCACCATGACAAATAGAACCTCTGCCATGAATCACACTAGCATTGTTGTCTCCAAATCTTACAACACCACCATCATACTTCTCTAGGCTTACAAATTTGTTTTTATCACTAGTCATATGATGTGAGCATCCATTGTCAATGACCCACTCATCCTTTTTTCAACTCGGGCTGCAAGAGCTTTCTCATCTTTAGCAGATTATGTAGCCATATGACTATTTTCAATGGTAGCAATGAAAACCCATTCATCTTCATTTCCATTATCTTTATTAGACTCATCATCAGTCACTCCTTTAGCAAAGTAACATTTCTTTTGAAATCTAGACTTGTTAGGCTTAGATCTAGGAACTCTTTTAGGACATCTTGATGCAAAATGACCTATTTTACTGCATGAAAAATATTTAATAGGCAACACTCCTTCATACTTTCCTTTTTTCTTCCTTCTTTCTTTACAATCAGTGCTTCCAATTCTTCTACTTCTATTTCTTTATCTTCAAGCTGTTTTAGTTCTTCATCATACTTGGATATCTTTTTGGAACATTCTCCTAAACCATATCTTTGCTTGTTACTTCCAGATATAGTAGCCTTGAATGTTGATTCGGTCTTAAGAACAAATTCACCAAATCCACTTAATTCAAAAGCAACAAGCTTATCAACCAGCGTGTCTCTTGACATCTTTGTTACTGATCTGAGCTATTCAATAGCATGAGCCTTCACTTTGTAGGAGGGAGGCAAGGATTTGAGTATCTTAGCCACAATTTCATCTTCATCCAGAGAACCACCGACACATGCAATACCCATCACTATTTCATTTAATTTTTGCATAAAAGAAGTGATATTTTCATCTTCACCCATCTTCAAATTCTCATACTTTCCTTTCAAACTTTGTAGCAAGCTTAGCCATCATCACCTATGCATCTCCTTCATACAATGTTTCCAGCTTCATCCAAATCTCATGAGTTGTCTACAGTCCTACCACATTTTCCATCTCTGAATTTTTTAGAGCACTCACCAAAGCTTTTAGACTTCTTCGGAGGAACCTGCTTTGATACCAATTGTTGGAAAAACAAGGACATACAACTAAGAGGGGGGGTGAATCAATTGTCACAAAATAATAAAATTTTCAAACTTAACTTAATCTCAGATCTAATGAATAAGAAATTAACCATAAAAAATTAACACATCAAAGAGACAAAGAACACCAAGATTTTTTATGTGGAAACCCTCTTAGGGGAAAAACCACGGTGGATGTTAGTCCACAATATTATACCCTGTTAAAAGTATAATGAAAACAATAAAGGGGAATGCACATGCATTCGGGAACACTTCCAAGAGCTCACTGTTCAATTACAAAAGGGGCTTACTGCCCAACAATACATAATAGGATTAAAATCTGGAGGGTATGAACTAAGAAAATAGCTTCTGCACAAGCCTGATTACAGTTCCAATTAAGCACAAAAAACTCCATTTTCACTCAAACTACTTCACACTTTGCTTTGCAATCAAATGATATTCACACATACACACATAAGAGCACCCACAACATGTGAAGCACATTTTGCATGATGAAATAGTCGCTCTTATATATCTGCTACATGAGATTTCATCAACTTAGTTGACTAGAAAAATGAAGCATATTTGCAATGTCAGCCCAAATTTACAATTAAATTTTTAATGTGGATCAATACATTGTCGGTCAAAAAAAATATGCGACCCAAAACAATATTCATGAGTGCACCAAATATTCAAATTTTACTTTTCAAGGATCCACAACACGTTACCACCATCATGTCGGCCAAGAACATGAAAACCCAAACGTGCGCAAGAAATTTTTTTGACCATGAGCACACCAATCAATTTGGATGTACCACAAAGATGGAGCATGATCTAGAGACATCTAAGAGCACCAAGAAAAAATAGAGAAACATCTGTAGCAACTAGAATTACTAGAATTACACAATCTTCACTCAGGAATGCTGATAGAGACCATAGAAATATTGTTAGACCACAACATGATCAAATCTATACGCGGATGTCTAAAAATTTTGGTGGATGATCTAGATACACTCAAGAATAAACCCTTTAGTCTACAACAACTGATCTTCAACATATAGAACAAGACACCTTCGTACCTAAACAGTTCCACTAGGAACCTGGAACACTTTCTTTTACAATTTTCTCAATATCCTTGACATATATAGCCTTTAATACACCAAATGCTAATAGTGTTGACATCAATGACAACCACATATCAGCAACACATCCACAACATCCAAAATGAATCAAATTACTAGTAGGTTGCATTGTTGTTGTGACTTGAGGATTGGTATAAGTAGGAATAGAGGCAACTATTTAGGGAGGAGGAATTGGAATTCCACCTCGGCTTGTGACATTGCTTGTAGGTAAAGGACAACTAGTGGTTGATGTGAGGTTTTTTCCAAATATTTGAACTATGTTTTTCACAAGATCAGGTCCATCTTCACTTTCAAGCATGTGATGAATGTTATCCATAGTAGGGATGGTATTAGTTGAAATGTTGTCATTTTGCACTTGATGTTGTAGGTTTTCTAGATCTTCATGAGTTTGAATTATGTTTTCTTGTGGAACACTATCAATCCTTGTTTTAACATGCATCACACTACTTGAAGGCAATGAGTTGTTAAGGATATGGTCCATACCTAGTGTCCTAGTGTCAATACTAGGACTGAAAGAGCTAGACAACCCCAGATCCACGACTATTGTGCTATTGTAGGATGACACGAGTCTCGAACTTCCTTTCACTACAGTATTAGCAATAGGACACCAAATACTCATGCAATGGGTACTTAATGCAAGATGAATGCAAATGCAATATAAGCTAAGAACAATGAAATGACTATAACATAAACTTTGTAAACTGAAACAAAAAGGTATCAAAAACAAACAAAAGCATAGGAAAAGAGCTTTGAATTATGAAAAATGCAGTGTCGAATCTACATTGGAATTGATTCACCCAGAGGGGTGTATGAGTCTAAGTGGTGGTTTTTTCTAGAAATTACATAAAATTTCAATTAATTTTTCTACTTTTTATGTTGTATGATCTGTAGACTTTAAGTTCAAATGCAGATTTTGTATGATTTTCAATGATATGAGATGAAATAATGCAAACTATATGAACTTTCACTAATGCAAAGTTAGAAACCGTAGAATTCAAATTAACTAATGCAAAATCTAATGCAATGTTAATGCAAGCAAGATCTAGGATGATAATGCACTCCAAATTAGAATTAAGATATTCGAATTGCAAGTTCACCAAAATGAAACAAAAGAAAATGGGTTTGTTTGGAATGCTTTCGCATGGTTTAGGACATAGAGCACACCCACTTTTCAATTATTTCATTCAAGAATAACCCTAGAGATCTCAATGAAAAAGAGAAAGAGATATTACAATAGGGATATCCTAGGGGATGATTGTAAATTAATGAGGAGTTCACCACCAATCTAGGGATTGGAAAGACAAATGCAATGCAAGATGTAACACTTAACCCTAATATGATGCAATGCTTCACTAAATGACCTAGAAAAGTAAGTAAAACAAAACATAAAGTTGTAAGATGAAATGTGTGCACCTGGAAACCTAAAGGAGATTGAATGAGGCTCTAAAATGCTAAAAATAGTGACTTTAATGTTGATTAGGACTCATACACCAGGTTGGGTGAATCAGTCCTAGATCTGGGTTTCTGTGCAGAAATAGGAATCTAGTAAATGGGTATTTGAATCTGTAAAAACTTGAATTTTGACCTAAATTGGGATTCATATGCCAAAGCTGGGGCATCAATCCAATTAGGATTTTCTGAAGCTTCAAGGTTTGAATCTATTCTTCAAGCTTTGCTTTGTGCTTCCCAATTGATTTTTGGATCTAAAACCATGATTTGCAACCTATAGAAGTCCTCAAGTATCTCTAATGCAAGGTGAAAACTTTTACAACTTTGAACACTTTGACAAAATTTTCCAAACTTTCTCTTCAATGTGTCTTCAAGCTAAACCTATAAAAAACACAATAAAGAGAGGGGAAAATGATGTTGTTTTGTTAGTGGATAGGGGTTTACCATGGTCAAACCCTATTTTGGTAATCAAACTTTGAAATGAAATGAAATAAGAATGGAGAATGATGAATGAACAAAATGTAATGTTTCTACTCACCAAACCCTAATAATGAAGTGTTGCAAACATGTATGAGATGGCTCCAATGGATGTAGAACTTGACTTTGGCTTGAATAGGATAGATCTTGAATGAAATGCTAGCTTGAATCATGAAACCCTACATCACAAATGTTAGCACAAAGATAAACATGATGCATGAAGACTTTGACATGATGCAATGCTTGAATAATGCTTTAAAATGCTTGATAATATGTGGCCCTTAAATGCTCTTGAATTCTCTTGTAAGCACTTGAATTATCTTTTGAACTCAAAATTGCTATCATGAGTGCTCTCACAAAATTCTTAGGTGAAAATGAGTGAAAGAACCTTGTATTTATACTTAATTATGCAAGAATTCATGAAATTACAAAACTACAAGCATACATTAGATCTAGGAGGATAAAATCCCACCTAAAATTTGAATTAATTTTAATTTTTGGCCACACGGGACTCATACACCCAAGGTGGCAGATGAGTCCTATTAGGCTTAATTTATGGGACCAAATTCAAAAATGCTTAGAAATGTGTAAAATTAGGTTTGAGACCCAAAAACCTAGGTGGGACTCATATGCCCAAGGTGGTGTATGAGTCCCAGATCACTAAATTTGGGTCACACAACTTTTAAATACCTCAAAAATATTATCCTCAAAAAGATGCATTAAATTAGGCTTGTGGATGTAAAATAGGCCAAATTAAATCATAAAGAAGCTCAATTATTTATGAAAACCCTAGAAAAGTGTGAAAGTGTGTTACAACACTTTACAACACCTTAGATAAGGAATCATTAAGGTTAAAAAGAGGTTTATTAGATTTAGTTACTTAATAAAACCTTAGAAAAGCATGAAAGTGTGTTACAACACTTCAAAACACTTTAGCAAGGTACCATTTAAGTTCATTATTTCACAAAATCCTAGGACCTAATGTGAACATGTTAAACAGATTACAACACTAAGTCAAGACACCATTAAGCTTTGTTAACAAGGAGGGCCCAAACAAGCAAGAAAAAGTAAAAGGGACACTTTTTTCACTGCCACAATGGATATGTGCTTTTGTAAGCTTTGAATGTCCTTGAAGTCCTTAGTGGATGTATCAAATTGTCATTTTGGAAATCGCCCTAGCAAAATTTAACTCACTCATGCTCAATCAATTCCTAATGCATGTACTTCTAGTGATGTTGACATAATTGGAGAAGATGATGACAACATGAACAACTTCATAAATGATTTCTGGGTATTTGCAGGATCATGATGGGCCAAAAAGTGGCAATATTATGGGTATTTGTAGGGTATGTGGCTGATGATTTTTTTTACCCAAAATTGATGAAATGAAAAGGGTTTTTAGAGGAGATTCTCAGCTTTCCACCAATATAAATTATGCTTTAATTTGAATTTAATAAATAATTATTATTCATTTTCTATTAGAATTATGACTAAAGTTCTGATCAATAGGCTAATTGAAAAACATCTTTAACTTTCAAATGGTACCACACTTTTTGAATTTGAAACATGCATCACATTCTATGCTTCACATACTATAGGATTAAAAAAAGAAAAAAATAAATTTCATGAAGTTTTGACCAAGTCAAGGTGGTCAGACATATGAGTTTTTATATTTTTTAAAAGTTGTAATAAAAAATTCATAATTAATTATTTACTTGGAAAAAAATTACAAAAAATAGGCATCACATCCGGATATGAGTCCTCTACTTATATATAAAATCTTGTAAAAAATAATTATCATTTTATTATGGTTACAGTGGTCAGACAGACACCTATTTCTTTTTTTCCCTAATTTTTAAGTACAACTGCATTGAAATTTCAAATTTTCACCAAATAGATTTTATTTATTTTTAAATAAACCTACTATTTTAGAAAATACATTCAATTTTCTATAGATTATATTCTTACATATTTTTTAAATAATATAGATAACTTATTCAAGTTTTTACGTCAAGTTTCCTAACACTGATTTTTCTGAATTTTTTGCCACTTAAGGGCCTATTTTTTCCATGATGATCCTGCACATACCCTTCCTTAAAACCTTGAGACTAATGCATTCTTTTATCCTTCTATGAAATAGCCAACACAACTTGAGATGTCTAGCCTTTTACATCCTAAAATTGAAACACAACTTGAACCTAAGATCCCTACAATAGGTGATCCTAGCACCTCTAATACAACAAATGTTCAACCATCCTATGTTAATAAAGTAACAAACACATCAATCAACCTTGAAGAGACATATGGAAAATGATTAACAATCTTAAGTAAACAAGGATGTGATACAACAAATGAACATGAAATTCATCAACTCCTAGAAAAAATACCAACTAAAAACACCAAAGGGTTAGGATATCAAGATCCTCCTCCTGACATAAGTGTCCTCCTTCCTAAAGAACAACCAATGCCTCATAACAATGATAAGGATGATAAGATCATTTTAGGTCCTCCTCCTCAACATCTAACTCAAGAAATTAGTGAATCTAGAAAGCAACAAAGGCCTTACAAACTAAAGAAACTACAATTCCCTTGTCCACCATCTACAACTGAAAGAACTTTACACATACTTCTAATTCAAGGACTTATTACATTACCATCTATGCGAGAAAATCGATTTCCAAATCCTAAGAACACAAACACATCACATTGTTGATACCATAGAATTTTTGGGCATAGTACTGATGAGTGTCATGCTTTAAAACAAATATTTAAAAAGTTTGATATCTTAGAAATAGTCCCTTAAAGGATGTCCTTTCACTCCTAGCCATGTAATAGTTGTAGGATTACAATATGCTCACTATTACATGCTTTACATTCATTGCAAATCATTTCAAAATGCAATGAGCTCTTTCTTGTCACCTAACTCAACTCATTCTTGTCTTGCATGAAGTGGGGGAAAGAATTAGATATCCTTGTCCTAGTAGTGCATTTTTTTTTGTCCCTTTGGCTAGTTGTCCACCTTCACTATATGATGAACAAGATTGGGATGTAAATGACCTGCTAGAGGTTGAATTGCATGTGACTTACTAGTCTTTTGCATTATTTTATTTTTTATGATGTGTGTGATTGCATGTGCATAATGTGATCTCCCTGTACTATTATGTTTTATGTATCTCTCTCTTTGTGGCATTCCTCTACTTGTACCTACATTTCTTCTGTATGTTGTAAACCTTTATCTTTTCATTTGTCTTTTGTTTTTCTTTTGGGGGTGATGCAAGATTTCAAGACATTTCTAGGTCTCTTCCATGTTGACCCAAAAGCTTTTCCTTTATCTTTTATTTTTCTTTTGTTTTCCTTTTGGGGATGATGCAAGGTGTCGAGACATTTAGGTCTCTTCCATGTTGACCCAATAGGTTTTTTTTTTTTTGCTCTCTTTGTGTCATTCTTCCTAGTCCATGAGTATTTGGGGAATGATGACAATTCTGAGCTCTCTAAAAATGTTGTAGCAAAGACATACTGACCCTGAATCCATGGATCCCTTGTGTTATTTTGGGATTTTATTTTGGGGGAAACCCCTTTTCATGATGTATCTTTATTTGGAAACATATGAATTGGCATAGAAATTTCCAAATAATCTCTCATGTCCTCTTTATTGTTAGCATTTATCATTTGCTACTTTAAAGTAATTTCTCACAACATGTTGTTTAGCAATTTTTTTAAAGTGGGGGCATACATTGGCATTATTCTTTTGCATTTCATGTTTCATTGTGTAATCTTCTTACTTCGTGCAATGCATATTTCTCGTTGTTGTGACCCATTCCCTTCAAGAGCATGATCTCTCTTAGCATATTATATTCCTCTTAATGGCTTGATGCGACACACTACATCCCCTAAGTTGTGAATCTTCTAGACTCTTCTATTGGTCCTCACTTGGAGACATTAGGCATGATGTTCCCTAAGTTAATACCTTACATGAACTAAGAAAAACTCTTTTAACATACCTAACACTCTTTTTCATTTACAATATCGGTTATATGGCCACCTTGCGTAACACACTTTGCTTGCCTGTGGTGCCATCCTATTTATTTATGGGTGTTAAGCATACAAATATTTGCTTGCTTCGTGAACTTTGTTGTCATGTTGTGTGGTGCCTTATCAAAGTTATCAAGAGGTATAGCTTTGGTATGGTTATATGTATGAGATTCAAACTTAGGCATGACTTTCCCATAGCCACTTGCTTGTCTGTGTGAACGCATATCAACCACATGTGTATGTGTCTCACTAGAGGCTCACCTAGTGGATGACCTAAGGTTCCACTAGCCATTGTGAGTGTGATTTTGGTTTTCATGGTGGACATTGTGTTCCACTTGTCAACATTTTTAGAAAAACAACTTAGATCTAATTCACAACATGCGGGATAAACCATTGAAGCTTGATCCACTCCTTTTGTGTTTTTGTTTTACTTTCTTCGTTATGTCTTTGTCAATGCATGCTCATGCTTTGTTGTTGCTCTTTACATCATTTTCTTGTGTGTTCTTTTGTGCCTACGATGGTTTTACATAGCATCTTCATCTTGGGGGCTTGTGCAACCCTCTTGATTATTGTTGTCCTATCTTACTAGCATTGGTACACTTGGACCCCTCTCAATGTGAGTTTGTCTACTTTAGTGTAAGTTTGAAGCATGTTCATCCTCTTACTAAAGTGGGGGATAAATGTAGTGTAGAAAAATGTATCCCTTTACATTTTCACACTTGTTTGGGTCCTCCTTGCTAGAATTGGGCTTCTTTATGCCTTATTTAGTCCTATTTTGCATCCACAAGCCTTATTTAATGTATCTTTCTAAAGATAGTCTTGACACATATCAAATGACCAATCAAAATTTAATGATTTTGGTTTGTATGTCCTATATTTAGTGATCTAGGACTCATATGCCACCTTGGGCATATGGATCCCACCTAAGTTTTAGGTCCTAAACTTGAATTTGGAATTAAACTAAACATTTTTTGAAATTTTTGTCCCAAGCCTACCCTACTAGGACTCATACACCACAACTACTGTATGAGTCCCACTTAGCTTGGACCTAATTTTGAATTCAATTCTTGGTGGTATTGTATTCTCTGAGATCTGAAGTCAGCTTGTAGTGTTGTGATTTTAGGAAATTTGGCATAAACAAGTATAAATACAAGGTTATTTCAGATATTTTCTCATAGAAATTTTCATGAACAAGTGTGATCTAAGCATTCAAGCATTCAAGAGAATTCAAGAGTGATTATCAAGCATTTTGGAGCTATATTCAATAATCAAGCATCATGTCAAAGCCATCATGCATCATATTTGTTTTTTCAAGCTAACATTTGTGATGTAGGTTGTTATGATTCAAGCAAGCATTCAAGTCAAGATCCATAGCATACAATCAAGTGTCAAGATATACATTCATGCTAGCAATTACATACAATATTATAGCATTTATTCCAAGAGTTTGGCGAGTTGCAACATAGCTTGTTTGTTCATTCATCATTCCTTCTTTCTATTAGATTTCATTTCAAGGTTTGATTACCAAAATGAGGTTTGACCAAGGAAAACCCCTGTCCACTAACAAAAAATAATTTTTCCCTCTCTTTGATGTGTTATTTTTAGATCTAGGTTGAAGATCCATTGAAGAGAAAGATTGGGGAAATTTTTTCAAGTTTTCAATCTTATCACCTATATTGCAAGATCATGAAAAGTCATCTACACATTTGTAGCATAGAAAAAAGTATTCCTTGCTTGATTCAGGAAAAATTAATGATAAATTAGACTTAATTTTTCCTTGTTCTAATGTTATGAGGTGTTTTACACATCCACATTAGGTCTTGGGCCCTTGCAAATTGAATAAAATGCATGTCTTGTAAAGGTGTTGTAAATGACTTTCACACTTTTCTAGACTTTTATTAAGTATTTAAGTCTAATGGACCTATTTTCCCCTTAATTCAATATTGTAAAATGTATTTAATTGCATTTTCACATTAATCTAGAAGGCTTGTAAATTAAACCTAATTTTTATTCAGTGTTGTAATGTGTTTTACACATTCACATAGGTCTTATGTCTTTCTAGGCTATGTGGACCTCATTTTAATGTTGTAAAGTGTATTTAATCACACTTTCACATTAAAATTTGTGTCCCTAGCCCTAATTATCCTTTTATATCATCATTAATAGGCCCCTATGACCCCATATTGTGCATCTCAAGGCATATTTTGACCAAAAACCTGACTAGCTCAACACATGAACTTAATTTATGCACTCCCTGACATCCTAGCTAGAAAAAGAGCCCTTGTGGGACCCATTTGCCACTTTTGGTGAGTAAGTCCCATCTAGGTGGGACCCATTAATTTAGGATGGTGAATGGGTCCCATTTGAGCTATTTTGTGGGTTTGAGCAAGAAAAATTAGGTTTTAAGTTTAATTTTCATCAATGTTGGCCTTGGGGATCAAATTAATGGGCATATGAGTGGATTTAATATATAAAAAAACTTCTAATCATTATTTCATTCATTCATTATCCATATCAAGTCAAGCAAGTTAGGGTTTATCATTTTAAGTCTTCTCAAGGTCATCAGGATAGCAATCAAGATCACTTCTAAGGCATTCAAGGGAAGATTCTTCATTCATTGTTGTAGCAATTCAATATCTATCATCATGGAAAGTTTCTAATTTTCACATATTTTCAAATTTCATGCTTCATCTTATTTCATCATTTTGGTTTAATTACCTAAATAAGGTTTGACCAAGGAAAACCCCCATTCCCTAACAATCAACATTTTCTCTCTCTTTCTTTGCACGCAATTGCAAATATAGGTACTTTGAAGGCATGTAGATAATTGAAGAATAAGTTTCAAAATTGATGAAGTCATCTCCCTATTGGAAAGGTCAAAATATTCACAAAAGTCACTTATCGTGCCAAAAATCATGGTTTTGGATCCAAACACCTAGAGGTACAAAAAGAGTAGGCTGAGAGCTTTAGATTCCACTTTCAAGATTTTAGAAATGTGAAAGTGGACTCATTCTCCATTAGTTTTGAGTGATTCCCACTATACCATTTTTTCAGAGATTTCTACATATTTGGATACCCATTTTCCCAAAACAGGCTCTGGTACAGTTTTCGAGATCTGGAATTGATTCACCTAAAATGGTGAATGAGTTCCAGTAGGTCAAAAATTCAAGATCAGCAATATTTTTAGTCTTCATTCCAACCTATACAAGTTTCAAGGTGCACACTTCTAGTTTTACAGTTATCTATTATGTTTCATGATCATTTCTAGCTCATTTAGCATATGTTTGCATATCACATTGTGTTTTCAAACATTGCACGTTTGCACTTGGTGGTGAACCCCTCATTCAATATTTTTCTAATCCCAAACCCTATCCTAGGATACCTTATTGTCATATCTCTCACATCCTTCATTGGGTTGAGGTCTCTAAGGTATTCTTGAGTGTGAACATTGTGAAATCGATTCCCTTTCTTTAACAAGTGAAGCATCCATTTTCAGTGTCCACAAGAGTAGAATTTAGAGTTCCGGATTCAAATATTTGATAAGAGAGAAGCTACAGGAGAACACTAAAGGATAGTAGAGTTTCAGGTCAACCCTAATATTGGGACTACTTGTGGTGTATGAGTCCTAGTATACCAGATTTCAAGCATTTTTTATAGATCTTAGTTTTGTTGTTCCAAATTTTAGTTTCGGCTTGAAACCCTAAACTAGGACTAAATTGCCCAACTGGGCATATAAGTCCTAGTGTGCTTCAAAATTGAAATTTCCAAGGTTGCAAAACTTGTTTCAAGCCTCTTCAAATTTCTAAGTGCACCTTTGTTTATCTCCAGTTTATTATTTTGATTTGAGTTCATTTTCTAGGTCACATCATTAGGTTTTGCATGTCACTTTCATTACTTGTATTTCCAAGCCTTCCTTGGTGGTGAACCCTATTTATTATCATTAATTATACCCTAGGACACCTTATTTCATATCTCTTTCCCTAATTCCATCCCTAGATTGGGATATCTAAGGTTTCCTTGAATGAACTAAAGTGAAATAGGTCCCCATCCCTTGTTCCATCTCCTAAAAGATAGAACACCAATTTCCTAGGTTTTAGAAGGAAAGAAAATGATTTATTGGTAGGCTCCACAAATCAAAGGATATTTTAAGCCATCCTTGTCAAATGAAGTCATGTCCACTCCAAGTCTTTGATACTGTCGATGAAAAAAGGATAAATATTGTAGAGAGGAATAAGTAATCCATCACTGAAAGGATAGGCATATAAAGTCAGAAGTCATAGTTCAAAGAATGAAGGAGTTTCTAAGCTACTAGTTCCAAATAAAGATATTTTGCTATTAAATAAGGATGCAGATCAAAAAATTTCACAGAAGGTTCATGGAAGCTAAAGATGAAAGGGAGATCATAGTTTATATGTCACTGCCAAAGAAGGTGTTTACAGTTTTAAAAAATCCATCACAAATCTATGCTACCAAAGGTCTAGAGGAATCCCTACTACAAAATGAAATTGAAGAAGCTGCTAACTTCTCTCACCATGTAGGAAAGGAGAAAGGATTGTTTGATTGAAGCAATCACTTTATGAAGAGATTAATCATCACTGTGAAGAAGGTTATCATTGTTTGAAGAGATTGCAGTTTTTTAAAAAATTTGCTATCAGAAGAGGAGCTACAAGAGTAGCCAACCAAACATTAAAGGAGATTGAAGATTTATTCATGAAGCTAAATAGATTCACATATTTCCAAAGAAGCGGTTGCAAGGTGATTGAAAAGGTATGATGCCTCCATAATAATTTTAATACTTTGCAAATTGTAGCTTTAGTAAAGGCTGCAATAGTTTGTAAGATCATTGTATGATGAATCTATAAATCTCCCAAAAAGTAGATTGTAGAGAGGCCACACACATTGAAGAAAATAAAAGACATCAATGGTATTTTCTTGGAGTACATCAAATGATTGTTGCTTGAACCAAAGGAAACAAGGTGTTCCACCTTTTGGGAGATGGAACTTGGATCTATTTCACATTTTAGTTCATTAGGAGACCAATATCCCTCAACCAAGTGACTCAATTGAGGGAAGCACTAGGGGCTCCCTTGTGTGAATAGATAGGGGTTCACCATTAAATGAAGCTTCAAAGGAGTAATGAATATTCTTATGTAATAAAGCCAAAAAACTTGAAAGCATTAAATCAAATTGACAAACAACATGAAACATAAAATTACCTAGAAGAATGGAGAGGTCAAAAAAAGGTTTCAAAACCCTAGAAATTATTTTCTTAAGGTGCATTGGGACTGCTACGCCAAGTTGCATGATTTAGTCCTGCTATA
Source organism: Sequoia sempervirens (assembly GCA_007258455.2). NCBI lineage: Eukaryota > Viridiplantae > Streptophyta > Pinopsida > Cupressales > Cupressaceae > Sequoia > Sequoia sempervirens. The sequence goes on along the minus strand of VDFB02353493.1, from coordinate 13,164,907 downwards.
GGAATCTAAGTAGGATCTAGAATCTTCTAGTGATAGATCCGAATCTACATAAAACTCAAAAAAAAGGGGTATACTAGGACTCATACACCTAGAGGGGTGATTTAGTCTTAGTACTAGGGTTTGACTGATATTTTTGTAGCCTCTAGTTATCTTCTGTAGCTTTCATCTTGTTTGATCAAGTTTGAAAGTTTGAATTTTGGAATGTAGGTGAGTTTCTATGAAGATGGAAACATCTTGAAATTTTTTGCAACATTGTCTTCAAAGGATCTTCAAGCTCCAATTCACCTAGGGATAAGTGCACCAAGATGGTTCCCAAAAAAGGGGCTTAAGTGGCCACTTTTTTTTTGAAATCAGGAAATACTGACCTTGGACGTGAAATTGAGGATAGCTACACTCAAAATTTTTTGATGGAACAAAAACAAGGACCGCAGTGCTCCGAGTCTACTTTCTAAACTACTAATTTATTTTGAAAATGGTTGAGATTAAGGGGTTCAAAAGAGGGACACACACAAATTGCTGTTGTTTCGTCAGAAAAACATAACATAGCAACTCTTGTGTGACCCGAGCACGGTGGAATTTTTAGTATTTTTAAAATCGCTCCGGTCAAAAGTTAGATAACAATATGTAGTAAGGACTGGATATTTTCTGATAATTTTTTAATGAATATTTGATTTTTTATTAATTTTCTAAGTGGGCACTTCCTAAAAAGCAGAATTTTGGCCGTGCTCCCCCTCAAACTTTTTTGAAACTAAAAGATTTTTTAAAATTTTATTTTTTCTAAATTGTAGAATGGAGTCTAGTTTCTAAAAATATAATTTATTTCAAATTTTGATGAACGGTTAATTTATAGCGAAAAAAATACCAAACACTGCTTTTTGAAGAAAAATGGACATACAATCAAAAGAAATTATGGATGAAAAGTTTAACATTGTTAGAAAGTGAAAAAAATTACATCGTTGGAAAGCTAATAAAGAACCTAACATTACCCATGTCTTCGATTTTCTTGATATTGAACTAGATGCAATCTTGATGGTGAGCATGAACCCGATTATGTGAAAATTT